>CM070776.1:86132391-86732391 GCA_036346955.1 Dipus sagitta | reverse complement strand
TACTAATATCAAATTCCTAATTTTGATATTGTGCTATAGTTCTGGATGATATAAAAGTTGTGTAGAAACTGTGAAAAGTGAAAAAGCTCTCTCTGTACTTTTATTACAATTCCCTGGAACTACATAAACATTTAAAAATCAGTTTTTAAAATGTTGGTGAAGTCAAAATTCACCAAAAATATCTGAGTGTGTCAGTATCCAGTGAAATAACCTCAAAATATATGAAGGAAACTGTTGTCAATGTGATGGTACATGCCTGTATTCCTAGCATTTGGCAGGCAGAAATAGGAGGAGCTAGAGTTCTAAGCCAGCCTGAGCAACTTAGGAAATCATTGTCACAACAAAGTAAAGAGAAACAGAGGGTATGAATCCCTGTCTCTCCTTGAGGAGTTACTGGCAATTAGGGTTGCTGGGGGAAAGGAATACATTTTTTGCCTTGTAGACACTGATAAGTTGCATGTGCTCTAGTAAATATTCCTCCATGCTTATGGAAGGAACACTAGTTAAACTCACACAAAACCTTATAGAAGAGGGACAAGCTAGGAAAAAGGGTTCAGTGGGCGGGGATAGGAAAGAAGGTAATGGGAGGTGATTACCATCAAAATACATTCCAGCAGGGCATGGTGGCGGTGGTGCAAGCCTTTAATTCCAGCACTTGGGAGGCAGAGGTAGGAAGAGTACTGTGAGTTCCAGGCAATCCTGAGACTACATAGTGAGTTCCAGGTCAGCCTGGGCTATAGCAAGACCCTACCTCGAAAAAAAAGATGCATTCTATACATGTATAAAAATTTTCAAAAGTAGATTTTAGAAATAAGTTAAAATTTTATGGAACTATAAAAATGAACAAATCAGCAATCACATGAATATATATATAGAGAGAGAGATTTGACTATAGCCAAAATATCTAAAGATTTTTTTTTTTTTGGTAGGGTCTTGCTGTAGTCCAGGCAGACCTGGAATTCACTCGGTAGTCTCAGGGTGGCCTTGAACTCATGGCAATCCTCCTACCATTGTCTGCCAAGTGCTGGAATTAAAGGCATGTGTCACCATGCCTGGCTAAGATTTTAAATAACAAAGAACAAAATACATAATAAAAATATAAAAAACACTGAACACTGCAATCAACATGCTGATTTAATATATAAACCAAATCAAAGGAAAATACACTTCTTTTCAAACAAACATAGTACATTTATGACAATTGCTCATGAACTTGACCATAAGTCAAGTATCAGCAGCTTTCAAAGAATCATTATCATAAAGCTCAACTTATCTCACCAAATGCAATTCAGATAGAAATAAACAAAATGACATTTGGTGGTTCATACCTGAAATCCCAGCACTTGGTTGCCTCAGCTAAAGGGTGAGTTCAAGGCCAGTTACATGAGATCAAAAAAAAAAAAAAATGTGTAAGTCAGCCATGGTGGTACATGAATATAATCCTAGCATTTGGGAGGCTAAGGCAAGTGGATCCAGTTCAAAGCCAGCCTAGATACATAGTGAGACTCAAACAACTACAACAGCAAAACCAAAGCCTGTGCTTGGGAGTTTAAAAATATGCTTCTGAATATTTTGTGAATTATAAAAGGAAGCATTACAGAAAGTTTAAAACATTGAAAACTGAATTAAAAACATAATAGTGGTGCCTTCCGTGGCTAGTGTAGGTGCATCTACACTCTTGTGTGTTGGCAGTAGCATGTATCAAAGTGGCTCCAAATTTTCTGTACGCTGGAGGATGAGTAGCCAGTAGGCATGAGAGGTTGAGAACATTATGCTTTCTTGAAATCTTTGATGGCAATCACTTCCTTTTCTTTGAATTGGAGCCAAAGAGCTCAATGAGTACAAGAAGGCCTCACAGAAACAATCATGGTAAAACAGAAAAACACAGTCATGAACTTCAGAAGCCACTTTGACCTCCTAGATTTCCTCAGAAGCAGAACCCACAGAACTCATAAAAACTGCTAAAGATAAAACTGGAGACTCAGCTGGGAATTTCTAGGGCCCATGGTCATCAGCCTGACTCACAAGCACTTGTGATTGTTGAAGGAAGGAAGAAGGGCAAGGAGCAATGCCAAGAGACTGTACCAAGACCACTCTGATAGTTGTGTAGTGGGCAGTGATGATAAGGGAACTCGTTGGGGACAGAGATGGGTACAAGACTACCCCCACTCCCCAAAGCACCAGGGAAGAGGGATCTATAAGTCTCAGGCCCTTGAATACTGTCAGTTGTCCAGTCAGCATAGATGAATAATCTGAGATTGTACAGAATAGTGTTTCATTGTTTCTCCAGAATATATATACATCTTCTGTAGCCAGTACTTCTGTGATTACTTTGTCTTGTTTTGTCCATGTGCCCATAAGACTTGCCCAACTTGTAGGAAAAAAGATCAACCATAAATGGTACCATTCAATTTATATATGAAGTGTTCATAAATATTCAGAAGAAACTAATTGATATACAAGGCAACTGAAATAGCCTCTCTGTGTGGTATCTGACTATTTTCTTGAGTTCAAAGAATTTTTAAAAACCAGGCATCTTGGCTGGAGACATGGCTCAGTGGTTAAGGTGCTTGCCTGCAAAGCCACAGGATTGAGGTTTGATTCCCCAGAACCCACATGCTTATGTGTCTGGAATTTATTTGCAGTGGCTGAAGGTCCTAGCATGCCCATTCTCTCTCTGCCTCTTTCTCTCTCTTTCTCAAATAAATAAATGAAATGGAATTTAAAATTCTTAAGTGTTTTAAAAAACTTTAAAAAGGGGAAAAGCCAGCCCTCTGATATGTTAACTTTTGTTTCCAAACAACTTAGATCCTCTTGTTATCTCCAGTTTGATATTATTGAGCTTGACCAAAGTTCTCCCAGACAAACTCTACGTCTCAGCTCCTCTGACTGGTCTTTTCCCAGAGTCAGAGTCAGGATATTTGAGTTGAGCATTGTGGCTCCCATCCCTTTATGGAACCTACATGTTAGCCAAAACTTTTCCATGTAGGAAAGTTTGCCTCAACTCTTCTGAGCACAGGCCCTTCCCACGCATCTGCCTGTCAATCCTTCTGCCCTTTAAAGTCAGAGATAACCTGTGATTCTGTTTGCGCCTTATCACTGATGTGTAGTGTTCTGCAAATTGAGAGAACCTCTGCAGGGCAATCCAGTTTCCTAAGAAAGTTCAATAAAACCCATTCTTCACCAATTCTTCAGAGATTCTGAAGAGATAGCATGGCAAATGTCCTCAGAGTTGAGTCTGGCTGACGAATCAGTGCCTACTCATCACTTATTTGTTTGCCAATTGTCCTTAAGAACTCTATACATGCTCTATATATTCAAGGCCAATAAGGCAGGCACATGTTTGGCTGTCTTCAATTTTTTTTTTTCTGATAAGATATGTCTTGTGTTGTCCACATCTCCTCTAGTGCCCAGTTCCCCAGTTTCCTCTGCCTGTCTAACCAGGCATAGATACCAGGAGGTGGTAGCAGTAATAATGGCCTTGTCAGCCACTCACTTCCATACTTTTCCCAAGTTACTATTGCTTCCATTTCAGAGATGATGACTGGCTAGACCCGTCGTTGCCTTGGCTTCTCACCACCTACTTCCAGTAGATACTTATTTTAGGATCTGCTCTTTGAGACAGTTGGGCTTTGTTCCTTTGGACTTTTAACTACTTTGTAAGTTGTGTTTGGCAAAGCACAGTTCTTCTTTATCCCCACAGGTCCACATAACACTCTATTCCAGACCACAGGCACATGGGAGCTCAGGTGTTCTCAGAAGCAATGGGGTAATCTAAAATACCTCTGAGGGCACCAGACATAGGATGGCTAGTAGGAGTTCAGCCTGGAGTCCCAGCCTGTCTCCACCTCCACATGCTCTTTAGAAGCCCTCAAACCACACCAAGATACAACATTGCAGAAAACAGATCCTTTTCCCCAGCAACCCTTATTGCCAGTAACTCCTCAGAGAGGAACAGAGGCATCATACTATCTGTTTCTCTTTACTCTTTTTGAGACAATAATTTACTGTATCGCCCAGGCTGGCTTAGAACTCTAGATCCTCCTATTTCTTTTTTAAAATTTTAATTAATTAATTAATTTATTTATTTATTTATTTATTTATGAGAGAGAGAGAGAGTGCCAGGGCCTCCAGCCACTGCAAATGAACACCAGATGAATGCACCACCATGTGCATCTGGCTTAAGTGGGTTCTGGGGAGTTGAACCTAGGTCTTTAGGCTTCACAGGCAAGTGTCTTAACCTCTGAGCCATCTCTATAGCCCTAGATTCTTCCATTTCTGCCTGCCAACAAGAGTTTTTTGTGAGAAGCATATTCAAAGGGGGAAAGAGGCCACATGATGTTATGTTAGCAATAACTGACCTTCAATTTACCCTTCAGAAAGATCAGAGAAACTGCAGAGAATTCACTCTTAGTGGATCTAAAGGACTATCCCTCTTCTATGTGCAAAAAACCATAGTTTTATTTTTCATTCTTACATTAAGTGTTTTGCTAAGTGTCATTTAGTTTGAATGAGATTAATAATTTACCACATGGACCGGGTGTAAAGACACACACCTTTAATCCCAGCACTTGAGAGGCAGAGGTAGGAGGATCACCATGAGTTTGAGGCCACCCTGAGGCTACATAGTGAATTTCAGGTCAGCCTGAGCTACAGTGAGACCCTACCTCAAAAAACAAAAAGAATAATAATTAATTAATTAATTAAAATAACATAAATAACTTATCACATGGAATTAAAGAGGGTAGGAACATCAACTTTCATTGTTGTGATGCGCAGCATGTCGGGCTTCTGCTCAAATAGCATAGACATTGAGCTCCCTCTAGGCCAGATGGGTATGCTGCTGTTATGTTCTAACAATAGCCAGACTACAGGAGCCAGTTCACCAATAAATAATGATGCTCATTTAAAACTTCTGTATGTCCAGGAGTGGTGGGCATGCCTTTAGTCCAGCACTTGGGAGGCAGAGGTAGGAGTATTTCTGTGATCTGGAGGCCAGTCTGGAAATACAGAGTAAATTCCAGGTCAGCTTGGGATAGAGTGAGACCCTACCTCAAAAGAAAATGAAACAAAAATTTTTGAAAACTTCTTTATGTTTTCTTCTTAAAGACAACTTATGAGATTGGTCATAAGGTTTTACTACTTCATCCTAAATTAAATTGGGAAACAATTTGTTTCTACTAATCAAAAACTGCAAAAACAGGACAAAGTTGAGATGAAAAAAAAAGTGTTTCCTTTTTCAATGTACATATTTTAACTATTATATTAAACTGTAATTATGGACATCAGTCTGCTTCAAATTCCTGGTGTTAAAGATATACATAAAATAATTAATTTGAAACAAATTGAGAATACAAAATGATAATATTAAATTCTCAATTTTATTTACTTTTTATTTTAAAAAACTTTTTATTGACAGCTTCTGTAAGTATAGACACTAAGCCATGATAATTCCAGCTCTCACCCCCATCTCCCCCTCTCAAATCCACCCTCCATTAAATCCTTTATTTCCAATTAGTCTCTCTTCTATTTTGATGTCTTTTAAAATGAAGTGTCCAGAAGAGGCAAGTATAAAGACTTAAGCAGCCAGGCTTCTTCACTTTCATGGCTCTTCCACCTCAGCACATGATCTTTTGTATAGATTATTAACTACCATGGCCCAGAAGTCATCCACATGACCTTATAGTATCTTGGCCAAAAAGTGGTCATATGGCCACAATCTAAGGCAAATGAAGAAAGTAAGTACAATGATCGTGGTGAGTAGTACCTGCCCTGCTATGCCACAGAAACAAAGATAATATGGAAAAGATAAATGTGTACCTGGAAAGGCTTCGAGACAAACTTAAATACAGAAACACTATGCTGTAAAATTGGCACCATACATCAAAGGAGGAAAGAAGGACTACTGCATATATAGCACTGGCAACTCTGGGGTCATTACTCACTTCTTCCTATTGCCAAATATAAACTTGACCTCTAGAGGATGAAAAAAGTCTGAAGACAGAAGCAAAAATATAAAGTTAATATGAAAATATATCTTTATGTCTAGAGTTAGATAGAAATTTCTTAAACCTCAAAAACAGTAGAGGTAGGTCTAGGAGTGACTCTCAGAGCACTTAGCATGTTTAAGGCCTTTTATTTTATTTGATCACCAGCATCACCCCCCCACACACACACATACACAAAAGTAGATACCAGAAGACAAAAGGCTAATGCATTTGATTGCCTTATATTTATAAAATATGCAAAATTATACTTCCAAAAAAGAAAAACAACTTTCTCAGAATAGATGAAGAGGTGTTCAAGCTCATTATTAGTCACATAATTGATAATTAAAATACAATTCAATTATGACTATTTTGTTGACAAAATTAGAAAAGTTAGACATACCAATTGTCACTGAAGATGCAGAGACAGGGGAAAACAACTGACTCAAGCTTAGAATAGATCTGCTATTCCAAAAAGAAATCTTTCAGAAAATGTGTAATTATACATGTACCCTGTGGCCCAACAATCACATTTCTTTTTATATGTGTAAACCAGAACACTTCACACATAGGTCCAAAAAGAGATATGCGTGAGGGAACTCATCACAGAGTTGGAGGTAACAGGGAATTGGAAACAGTCTAGATTACATTTCCAGGAAAATGAAGAAGTAATTAAGGTAGATGAATACTAGTATATTATTCAACAGTAGAAACCAGATTACATGTACACAGGTTAACATAGAAGAGTTTTTAAAAAGGTAGTACCAAGTAAGGAAATAAAAAACAGAATGAGGTCCACAGCACCAGATTACTATCTAAATTCATGCAAGCAAAATAACATAACTCAAACAAAGAAAAATATATACATGAAATGCATTAAATAGTTATATCTGGAAAGAAGAATGGAAGTGAAGAATATATATCATAAACAACAAAGTAGTAAATGGTCTTTTGAGAGAATAATGCTGGGGTTGACTTGCACATTGCTAGGCAAGTGCTCTACCACTGAGCTACAACCCAAGCCACTAAGTAGTAAATGAATAAATAAAGAACAGAGGAAATGATTTTGATTAAATAAATGAGGTTGGGATGCTATAAAAGGAAAGTTATTATTGATATAATTCTATCATTTGAGTTCAATGACAGAAAAAGAAAGAAGAAAAGAAAGAAATTTGTTAACATTCTGACACACAGGTACAAACAGGTATGACTTTTAATGCCTTTAATTCCAAAACTTGGGAGGCAGAGGTAGGAGGATCGTGGTAAGTTCAAGGCCACCCTGTGACTACATAGTAAATTCCAGGTCAGCCTGGACTAGAGCAAGACCCTTCCTTAAAAAAACAAAACAAACAAACAAACAAAAACAGAGTTCTCCTTCACAGCAAAGCATAATGTCCATGTTGCACATCAGCATGGAGGTGTTGCTGCACATGGCCATTCAGGGCTCTAGGGTAATTCCACCATGTAACTCCATCCCCGTTGAGGTAGTCATAATTTTCTTCACTTGGCTGGTGGATTGCAAAATAAATTACATGGGTTAGGCATAGGAAAGTTTTATAAGTGACCAGAACTCAGTCTCACAGCCTCATCCAATCACAAGGGACATTGAACACACTTATCTACATGGGTTCCCAGGAGAATGGAGAAAGCATGGATGTTGAGGAGAACTCACAGTCTCTGCCACAATGTGCAAGATCTTTGTGGAGAGAATTACTAAATGTTATGAAAAAATATCATCCATGATGATAGTTTTGGTGCTTGTTTATCCAGACTGACAATAGTTTTCATCTGCTTTGGCACTTTTCTTGGGGCTGTCCTGATCCCTGAGTTCCTGCTTATAGCATCAACATCCATGCTCAATAATAGCTCTCATTGCCGGGCGTGGTGGCACACGCCTTTAATCCCAGCAGGCGGGAGGCAGAGGTAGGAGGATTGCTGTGAGTTCAAGGCCACCCTGAGACTCCATAGTGAATTCCAGGTCAGTCTGGGCTAGAGTGAGAGCCTACCTCGAAAAACCAAAATAATAATAATAATAATAATAGCTCTCATTTATTTCCCCCTTAACCTTTTGTCAGTCAACCAAAATGTAAATGGAGAAGGGCAGATACAGTGTTAGAGAATGAGCAGGATGTCATAGAAACAGGGAAGAAACATGTATCTCTCTCTATCATATTTTCAAGTATTCTTGTAGCCTTACAAAAAACAAGCATCATGCGGGGCATGGTGGTGCACACCTTTAATCCCAGCCCTCAGGAGGCAGTGGTAGGAGGATCGCTGTGAGTTCTGAGTTCGAGGCCACCTGAGACAACATAGTGAATTCCAGGTCAGCCTGGGCCAGAGAAACGTCGGGGAAAAAAGAAAAAAAAAACAAGCATCATGTCTGTGGAGATGGTTCAGTGGGCAGTGGGTAAAGTGCTTGCTTTGCTAGCATTGAGGACCTAAATTTGATTCCTGGTCCTATGTAAAATACTGGGTGCAGTAGCATATGCTAGTAATCCCAGTGCTGGTGAGGCAAAGGTAGGAGGACCACTTGGACTTGGCTTGGCCAGACAGTCTAGCCTCTTTGGCAAGTTTCAGTACAGAGATAGATCTTGTATCAAAAATAGGTGGGCAAAGCTGGGCGTGGTGGCGCACACCTTTAATCCCAGCACTCAGGAGGCAGAGGTAGGAGGATCGCCATGAGTTCGAGGCCACCCTGAGACTCCATAGTGAATTCCAGGTCAGCCTGGGCTAGAGTGAGACCCTACCTCAAAATAAAAAATAGGTGGGCAATGCTAGAGGAACAACACCCAACATTGTCCTCTGTCCTCCACACGTATACATGCTTATGCCCACACAAAATAAACATCAGTTTGTGATCATTTTTATAATCTGAAACAAAAACAATGAAGATGTTTTCACTTCAAAATATGACAAGAGGGCTGGTGAGAGACAAAGAGGCTTAGTGGTTAAGGCACTTTTCTGCGAAGCCTAAGGACTCAAGTTCAATTCCCCAGTACCCATATAACCCAGATGCTCAAGGTGGCACATGAGTCTGGAGTTTGTTTGCAATAGCTATAGGCCCTGGCAATCTCATTCTCTGTATTTTTCTCTATGTTTCTCTTTCTTTCCCACACAAATAAATAAGTAAACAAAATATTTTTAAAATGACAAAGAATCAATTTTGGGGGAGTCTATCATAAAAAAATTTCTAACTCAAGTAGGCCTTACTTCATGTAATTGTTTTAATCTAGTTGATCTTTACAAATACTGTTTTCCTACACAAAACTATAGCATGATCAGCTTTTAGACCAAATCCTCTAAACAAGGAAATCTAACCCTGGGCAAAGTAAAGAACTTTTGACCAAGGGAACTGAGAGGATATGGGATACAGAGATCATCTCATCCTCCCTTCCCTATCAAAAGGAGGAAAAGTTACTGCTCACAGCTCCCTTCATGTTCCAGAGCATCACATCACATGAAATCAGATATGTGACTCTTGTTCATTCCAAATATATACATAGGTAAGTAACCAGGACAGTGACATGAATAAAAGACCATTAGCCTCAAAATCACTGCAGATGTAACATATCACCAGAACAGAGGGGAAGGTGAACATTCCATGTCACAGTAACCAGAAGAGATCCCTTCTTAACCCAAGCATAAAGTTTTGAGATGTGATTGCTTCAGATAGAGGACCCTAAAGATGCCTGCTCTCTGATTTTATCACAATGCTTATGTGGAAACCTCCTTATAACCCTGACTTTTGCCTTGTACCTAACCTGAGAGGTGCAGTCTAATTGGAATTTTCACCCCCTTAATCTTAGGGGATCCGAAGAAGAATCTAGTCTAGCAAAAAAGTTGCTGCCTTCTTTTCTGGTGGACTCTTAGCTAGACATAGACCAGTTTCCTCAAGCTTCCACCAACTGACTCAACTAAGTAACCTAGAGCAAGTGTTCTCAGACAAGTCTATAAATCCCTAGAAATTGAATACAACGTTATGTGCTGAAAGTGAGAGCAGAGCACACGTGGGTTTTTAATGGGATAGAGGCCATCATCAGCATGTTCTTAGTGGGAAGGATAACTCCCCAAAATATTAATATTCACTGGCCCAGAAAGTCTATGTTTGTATTTGTTTTAAATAAGCTAATGTATATTTATATTTTTGTATATTTATTATAGTAATAGGCTTCATTGTGGTATTTTAACATGCACATTGTGTACTTTGACCATATTCACCCCCTCCTATCCCTGTCCACATTCCTAATAATTTTCCTTTCAGTTTTATGCCCCATTTTTTCTAAATTCCACATATGAGAGAAAATATGCTATATTTGCCAAGTCTGGCTTATTTTGCTTAACCCATTGATGTCGAATTCTATCCATTTTCCTGAAAATGACAAAATTGTGTTATTTTATGGTTGAATAAAAACACTATTGTGCATGTATACACACAGCATGTCATATTTTCCTATTCCATTAATTCATTAAAAGGCACTTTTACAGCTATTTTTACTTTATAGAGTTCATTCAGAAGTGGTACAGCTGGATCATATGGTAGGTCTATTTCCAATTTTTGAAAACCTCCATACTGATTTACAAAGTGGCTGGGATAATTTACAATCAAACCAGGAGTATATAAGGGTTTTTATCCTTCCTTCACTTTTGCTAATATTGTTTTGTCTTTAACTATTTTTTTTTTTTTGAGGTAGGGTCTCGCTCTAGCCTAAGCTGACCTGAAATTCACTATGCAGTCCCCAGGTGGCCTCAAACTCACTACGATCCTCCTACCTCTGCTTCCCAAGTGATAGAATTAAAGGTGTGAGCCACCATACCTTCTTTCTTCAACATTTTTTTTTTTTTTGGTTTTTCGAGTTAGGGTCTCACTCTAGGCCAGGCTGACCTGGAATTCACTATGGAGTCTCAGGGTGGCCTCGAACTCACGGCGATCCTCCTAACTCTGCCTCCCAAGTGCTGGGATTAAAGGCATTTGCCACCATGCCCGGCTCTCTTTACCATTTTTATTAACACATTTCATAATTCACATAATGTATCTTGAGCATAATACTCTCCCATTGTCTTCTTTCGTACCTGTTCCCAACCATTCAACCTAGATGAAATGGAATCACAGTGCAGTTTTGATTTGTTTTTTTCCTAATGATTAAGGACATTGAACAGGTTTTTTATGTATTTATGGCCATTTGTATAAATTTATTTGAAAAGTGACTGTTTAGTTAATTTGCCTATCTATTAATTTGATTATTTTCTCCTTTATTTAGTTTTTCAGTTTATTTTCAATAATGAAATATAGTTATTAATAAATTTTAAAATATATTAATTCGTTGATTTTATAAGTACTTAGCAGCAACACGAAGCAGTGAGAATACAAGTGTAGGTTGTGAAAGCACATGGCAGGGACACAAAAATATTGTGGCTGTACTGAAAAGAGGAGACAGAAATCAACAAGAACAGAAGCAACTGGCCTATCCCTGGGCAGGAAAGCGGGCTGCAAGAAAGAGACAAAGAGTGGTCACTTCGGCATCCACCAGAAATATGTTTCTTTGCTCTTTTCTGATCATCTCCTACCACAACTGCTTAAAAATAACTATTATGCTTTTACAACACAGTTTAAATTTTTTCCCCTATTTTAACAGGTGAATGACAAAAAGCACAGTACAATACTGGAAAGATGTCTCAACAAGTAAGAGTGCTTGCCATGCAAGCATGAGTGCCTGAGTTTGATCCCCAACACCCATGTGAAAAGCTGGGCAAGGTCACACATGCGGGTAATCACAACACCGGTGGAAGAAGGCAGATAGGAGGATCACTGAGACTCCCTGGTCAGCCAATCTAATTGAAAAAGTGGGGAGCTCTAGATTCAGTGAGAGACAGATTGTGCACATCTACACACACACACGCATGCATGCACGCACACACGCATAATATACCACACATATATGACACATTACTGCACCAAAAAAGAAAATGAGGTTCCATAGACACAATGGTATTTTATGAAGACATAAAAAATGAAATCATAAAAAAGAAATCATGATATTTTTTAAGTATTTAATTTTATTTATTTCAGAGAGACAGAGTCAAACAGAGGGAGAGAGGAGAGAGAGAGAAAGAGAGAGAGAATTGGCGCAGCAGGACCTACAGCCATTGCAAACGAACTGCAGATGCATGAACCACCTTGTGAATCTGGCTTACATGGGTCCTGGAGAATTGAAACTGGGTCCTTAGGCTTCGCAGGCAAGCGCCTTAACCACTAAGCCATCTCCCCAGCCCTGAAATCATATTTGTGGGAAAATACACACAACTGGAAATCATGTTATGAAAAAAGAACTCATAAAACAAATAACACGTTTTCTTCTTGTATGTGGGCTCTAAATTTAAATTTACATTTGTGAAAAAAATACAACTGTAGAAAATTCAGACTAGGATTTTCCATTGTTTAAACCCATAAACTAGTGGGGTATGTGCATAATCAAATGATCTCACAAGTTTATTAATAATTATAACTCCACATAAGTACAAAAAAGAAATAAGTGTATATAGCAGAAAAGCAAGACATACTCTGAGAAGTAGAAAAAGGATGTGGAAAACTCCTATGAGGAAGTAAATTTTAGCTGAAACAAGGAAAGGTACAGCTAAGTAAGCAAAGGGAATAATATACATGTTTTATAATCACATATTCTCTAGAAAGTTTCCATGACCAATATATTCTTGTACTTCCCTCCAACTGTTTTACTGTGCATATACAAGTATATATATGCATATACATGTAATTAGAAAAAATATCTGTACAGAAACTTAAGTGTGTAAGACATTCAACTTTTATTTTCTACACAATATTTATTTTCATAGGTCTTCTCATTCCAGAGGGAGTTGCTGAACAAAATCAGTTTAAAATCTATTACTTTCCACATGGTGATTTTGTATCCTGCTACTTTGTTGAAGGAATCTAAAGCAGTACATATTACCTAAAAAAAAAAAAAAAAAAAACCCACAATACAGTAAACATATCTGAGGACTATCCAGTCCATAGCAGACTAAACTAACTTGAAAAGTGTCCCTGTCACCAATTTAAACCCACATAAATGACTGTATATGCACCCACTCTGAAAACAGTAGTATAGTCAAATTCATAATCAGGAAATGGAAATACCCAAGAAACAATAAAAGAACTAAGCAATAATGAAATAGATATATAAATAGGCAGATTAGTATTATCTTAAGGACTAGGGACCAGGACTTAATACCATGTAGCAGAAGCAATCTTTCTAGGCAACAGAATATGGGAAGGTGGGATTAACGTCCTGTCAAAATTCAGACCCTACAGAACCATCATAAGTACCTGAAGTGTTGACATAGTGAAAGCACATGACATAGTGAACATACAGGACAAAGCATGTCCTCCTTTTCAATTTTTAAAAGATTTTTTTTATTTATTAGAGACACAAAGAGGGAGAGAAAGAGAGTGAGAATGGGATGCCAGGGCCTCTAGCCACTGCAATCAAACTCCAGATGCATGTACACCATGTGCATCTGGCTTACGTGGGACCTGGAGAATTGAACCTGGGTCCTTAGACTTCTCAGGCAAGTGCCTTAACTGTTGAACCATCTCTCCAGCCCTAAATTTTTATTTATACATTTACAGGTGTGTGTGTGTGTGTGTGTGCGTGCACATGCATGCTATGGTCTCCTATGTGGGTGCTGGGGAATCTAACTCAGGTTAAGCTTGTCTTTTGTGTGAAGTCAAGTACATAGTATATCTTGTGGGAGTAGGTAGAATCTAGGCCAGTTTATTTATGAGGTTGAATCCACAGATGCTACCTGTTAGAGATCATAACAGAGATAGTGAAACATATGGCCCTAGCAGAGGCAAACTCACAAACAAGGAGATAATTGGACCACTGAAATAGAGAGAGAAATCACCCAAAAACAAAGCTCTCAAAGGTAAAGTGTTACAAAGTATACATGAGAAATTAGAATACATGGCAGAAAGAAGGAAAAGTTTTAATATATGCTTGGAAATAATTCTACTAAGACAAACAGAAAGAATGAAGACATGGTGATATTTGTGGAAACTATGGCACAGTATTTTAGTAGTTTCAATAACTGAAACAGTACATGAATCCTCATAGTGAGCACATTTGTCTTGAGCGGGATAAATAAAACTAAAAGCACAGCTGGATACATCTTAGTATAGAGCGTCAACTGTAGCTGGCATGGTGTTGTCAAATACTTAGTACTTATGAAATCAGAAGCTCCTCTATAAGCTTCTCCTAATGCAAAGAATACAGAAAATGAAAAAATAAGACATTTACATATAAAACAGACTATTTGGTAATATTTGCAAATATGTGTATATCTGTAATATCTAGTTCAATTTTAAGTTTTTATTTTTAGAATCATTAAGAAATCATCTTAAAGGGGCTGCAGAGATGCCTTAGCGGTTAAGCACTTGCCTGTGAAGCCTAAGAACCGCGGTTTGAGGCTTGACTCCCGAGAACCCACATTAGCCAGATGCACAAGAGGGTGCACGTGTCTGGAGTTCGTTTGCAGTGGCTGGAGGCCCTGGCATGCCCATTCTCTATCTCTATCTGCCTCTTTCTCTGTCTGTCTGTCTGTCACTCTCAAATAAACAAATAATTAATTTAAAAAAAGAAATCATTTTAAAGAAAAGGAGGGAATGGTGCACTTTTTTCAGAATTTCAGTCAGAAAGTACATGCCTATATTTTCTGTATAATACAATAGTTTTCTGTATCTCTTAGTAATTCATTGTGTGTTCTCTTCTTTCTAACTATTCAGAGGTGTCCCTTAGGGATATAAACAGAATGAGTCCATTGGGAAATCCTATTAGTTGTTGATCAAGCCAGTCTGTAGCCAATTTATTTGCTTGTTTCCTGCTTTTTCTTATACACTAAATTATTTTAAGCTATAGCTTAGGTAATGATATTTTAACAAAGTATTAGTGGAACACAGTATCATGTGAAACATAGAGATTTGGAAGGGGTTGAGGAAATAGATCAAGAGAACAGATAAATTATGGACAACAGTCTTTAGGTACTTTAAATACTTTCTGAAAATCTTTAATGTTCCACTTAGACCTCTCTGGGTATGTCTATGAAAACAGTGTATGAAGCAGACCGTTTATACAGGGAAAAATAAACACAGAAACACAAAAGTTATTTCAATCATATTTCAGCTCAGCCTAACACCCAGGAGCGTTGGAGCCTTCTATTCACCAAATTTCTCCAGCCTCTAATAATTTTTTTCCACAAATAAACACTCATATTCAGTGTCTGTATTCCAAAATTTATATTATCTTCCAATGAGATAGATCTATTGGAGGAATCAAAATTGGAGGAATATTGTTAGCAAAAAAAAAGTAGTAGTAACTCCAAAAAGAAAGAATTTAAGCAAAATTAACAATTTGTGGGATTTAAAATATGATTTTAAACTTTAAAAACTGACATGTTAAATGAAGTGGGAAATGCCAGTGTTGAAAAATGAATAAGCAGCCAAGAAATCAAATGAGCTGGCATGCATGAAATCCTGGGTGTGATCTCCAGCACTGGGTGTGGTGATACATACCTGTAATCCCAGTAATGGAGAGGTAGAGAAAGGTGGATTAAGCATTTAAGATTACCTTTGCCTACATAGAGAATATAAGGCCAGCCTGAGCTACATGAGTCCCCGTTTCAAAAAAGAACGAAAAAGTAATGATCAAGAAAACCAGTTATACAAGGCATAAATAAAAAGCTAGTTCATTGAAAAGACCAATATTGCAGTTACTTTCACATTCTCAGACAAACATCTGACCAGAATTAGCTTATGGGAGAAAAGGATGTATTTCAGGCTTACAGAACCCAGGAGAAGCATCATCATGGGCTCACTTCCATAGATCCAAGCAGACACATATCACCCAACAGCCGGCAAACATGAACAGCCAGTGCGCCAATTGCTTTGAACACACCCTAGGGCTGGACTACAAGATCCAACCCCCAGTGACACCTCCTCCTGAAGGCTGCTGGAATCTTAAATTGCAAGCTTAATCAACAATACCTCAGGCTATGGGGGACATACATTCACATTCAAACCACCACAACCAAACAAATATACTACAAGTAAAAACAATGAGAAAAACCAAAGCCCACAAATCATAAATAGTAGAAGGTGAAACCACATAAATTGATATTGTTAAAATAAACATAATTTTACCTACAAACCTATGCTAACAAACTTGGAAATGTAAGATAATACATAACTTCCTAATATGTTCAAAGTTAGTAACATTAACCCAAGAAAGAAAAACTAACTACATCAGTTATGATAGATAATATTGGAAATGTGATTATAGATCTACCATTTAAAATTTACCTAGGAACAAATGATTTTCAAGTTTACTTAATCTAACCTTTAAAAATAGCAAAATAAAGCCGGGCATGGTGGCACACGCCTTTAATCCCAGCACTTGGGAGGTAGAGGTAGGAGGATTGCTGTGAGTTCAAGGCAACCCTGAGAATGCATAGTGAATTCCAGGTCAGCCTGGACCAGAGTAAGACCCTACCTCGAAAAACAAAAATAAATAAATAAATAAATAAAATACATTTATAATAGCAAAATAATTCAAAGTTTATTATTAAATCATATGGAGCCAACAAGCTTAAGGCCAAAATCCTTTAAAGACAGTTAATTTAGAAAGATAAGAATGGGCTGGGGCTGGAGAGATGGCTCAGCGTTTAAGGAGCTTGCCTGCGAAGCCTAAGGACCCAGGTTCAATTCTCCAGATTCCACGTAAGCCAGATGCACATGGTGACACATGCGTCTGGAGTTCATTTGCAGTGTGGCTAGAGGCCCTGGTGCGCCCATTTTCTCTCTCCCCCACTCTCTCTGGCTTCAATAAATAAATGAAAATAAATCTTAAAAAAAAGAATGGGCTGGAGAGATGACTTAGCAGTTAAGGCACTTGCTTGCAAAGCCTAAAAACTAATGTTCAAATCTCCAGGTCCCATTTAGCCAGATGCAGTGACACAAGTGTGCAATGTCGCACATGCACAGAAGGGGGGCACATGCATCTGGAGTTTGTTCCCAGAAGGCTGAAGGCCCTGGCACACCCATTCTCTCTGCCTCTTTCTTTCTCTCACTAAAAATAAAAATAAATAAATAAAAAGATTAGCATATGTCCTATGTGAGGGGAAAAATGGATCAACAAAAGGTGAGGACCATGGATGATAGAGTGCTAGTACTGAAAACAGAACAAAGTACAATCTAATGAAATCCATTACATGTATGTTAACTTAAAATTAATTAAAAAGTTAGGCTGAAGAGATGGCTTAGTGGTTTAGGCGCTCTCCTATGAAGCCTAAGGACGCAGGTTCAACTCTCCAGGTCCCACATAAGCCAGAAGCATAAGGTGGTTCATGTGTCTGGAGTTCATATACAGTGGCTAGAGGCCCTGGCACACCCATTCTCTCTCTCCCTCTCCCTCTTTCTCTCTCCTTCTCTCTCTGTCTCAAATATAAAAAAAAATAGTTAAAAAGTAAATAAATTAATAAAATTTAAAGAAATAATAAAAATAAGTGGCAAGTCATGTTCTCCCTCATATGTGGATCTTAGCTAGAGATGATTGGGCTTCTGTGTGAGAAGGAAAAAACTCAGTAGCAGAGGCCAGTAAGTTAAAAAAGGAGATAGAAAGGGAAGAGAAAGAAAGGGAGGAGGGCTTTTATTAGGTTGGTATTGTATATATGTAAGTAGAAAGATTGAGATGGGGAGGGGATATGATGGAGAATGGAATTTCAAAGGGGAAAGGGGGGAGGGTAATACCATGGGATTTTTTTTGTTATCATGGAAAATATTAATAAAAATGGAGAAAAAAAAAAAAATAAGTGGCAAGTGGCATGAATATAAAATTGCACAATCTTCAAGCTGAAGAGATTGCTTAGTGGTTAAAGTGCTTGCATGTGAAGCCTAAGGACCTTGGTTCGAGGCTCGATTCCCCAAGGCCCATGTAAGCCAGATGTACAAGGGGGTGAATGTGTCTGGAGTTCATTTGCAGTGACTGGAGGCCCTGGTGCACCCATTCTCTTTCTATCTATCTGCCTCTTTCTCTGTCTGCCTGTCACTCTCAAATAAATAACTAAAAATAAACAAAAAATATTTTAAAAATTGTACAATCTGAGGCTGGGGGATGGCTCAATGGCTAAAGGTGCTTTCATGCAAAGCTTGGTAGCTCGGGTTCAATATCCCAGTACCCACATAAAGCCAGATGCAAAAAGTGTCACATGCATCTAGAGTTCATTTGCAGTGGCAGGAAGCCATGGTGTTCCAATACACACACACACACACACACACACACACACACACACACACACACATATATATATATATATTTGGGCTGGAGAGATGGTTTAGCGGTTAAGCGCTTGCCTGTGAAGCCTAAGGACCCCAGTTCAAGGCTCGATTCTCCAGGACCCACGTTAGCCAGATGCACAAGGGGGCGCACACGTCTGGAGTTCGTTTGCAGTGGCTGGAAGCCCTGGCGCGCCCATTCTCTCTGTCTACCTGCCTATTTCTGTATCTCTCTCTCTCTCTCTCTCAAATAAATAAATAAATAAAATAAAATAAATATTTTAAAAATAGAAAATGATAAATGTAAAAACCAGAATAAAATATTCATATAAATTGTATAGCATAAAAACAAATAGAACTCTAAAATTTGGCAAGAAAAAAAGTATTCTAGGACCTGATAGCATTGATCCACAAAGCCAAAAATTGTTCTAACACCAGGAATTTGATCAATATAATTCATGATATAGAAAAAAGAAAGGTTAGATAATTCTGTTAATAACCTACAGAAAAGCCATTAGGGAAAAATTTGTCAAATTCAGCAGTTCATCCAAACAGATAGGAATACACATAGGAGGGAATAACTTAAATAATGAAAACACCATTTTACTAAGAATCAAGAGTAATCCTCATTCTAACCATGAAATGCTTAAATTACTTCTAATAAAACCAGGAACAAGTGTTACCTACAACCTGCACTTGTTTTCAACAGTATTTTCGGAGGGTTTAGCTATTGCAATAGGATAAGAAAATAATTAACTCAATTAAAAATTTATAAAGTTTTATTTATTATTAGTATGATTATATTCTAAAACACATGGAGCCATTTAAAAATTAGAAAGTTGGATTAGGGAGATTGCTCAGTGGTTAAAGGTGCTTGCTTGCAAAGCTTGCCAACCAGGTTTCAATTCCCCACTATCCACGTAAAGCCAGATGCACAAAGTGGCCCATGTGTCTGGAGTTTGTTTGCAGAAGCAAAAGACCCTAGTGTGCCCATTCTCATTCTCTCTCCATATTTTTCTCTCTCTCTGCTCACAAATAAAATAATTACAGCCGGGCATGGTGATGCATGCATTTAATCCCAGAACTTGGGAGGCAGACGTAGGAGGATCGCTATGAGTTCAAGGCCAGAGACTACATAGTGAATTCCAGGTCAGTCTGAGCTAGAGTAAGACCCTATCTTGAAAAAAAAAATCCAAATAAAATAAAGTAATTAAAAAATTAGAAGGTCAACAAATTATAAGTGGTGGTCCATAATATAAGCACACACACAAAAAAATCAATCAATAGCTTTTTGTCCATTCTAGCAAGTTTTGGATAGTAATACACTGAGAGCTCCTGAGCTAACATTTATACTCACTTTTCCCTAAAAAGACAAAAGTTATTGGTGCATGGAATATGAAGAGAGCACATAGATGCCAGGCATGGTTGAGCACACAGTTCCAACACCTGGGAAGGTGAGGTAGCAGGATCGTCATGAATTCAAGGCCAGCCTGGGGCTTCAGAGTGAGTTCCTGGTCAACTTGGACTAGAGTGAAAACCTGCCCCAAGCACACAAACACACACACAGAGAGAGAGAGAGAGAGAGAGAACACAGAAAATAATTTCATTAGTTTCATATTCAATCAATTATCTTAGTACCAATGTCTTTGGTAATTACTTCAATTTTTTCATTATACTAATTTCTCCATTTGGGTATGAACCCAAAGGGATTTATGCATTTAAATCTCTATCTTACCCACTGATCTGATCAAAGTATTACTTTATCTGATTATTGTGCATGAAAATATCTTGAGAGCTTGTTCTAGCAGGGAGTACAGCTACTTGCATATCCATAATTGAAGAGAAGTTCTCCTCTATTCAGGGAAGGGTTATCATCTTCTTAGACCAACTGAGCATGCAGCTTTGGAAGGGATACACATAGAGCGATGAGGAACGGAGGTGAAACCTGCCTAGCCAGCCAGATCAGCTGAATCAAACTTGGCAATCAATGTGGCGACAGATGTCACAGCCAAATCGCCATCACACAAAATGTATTAATTCATAGTGTTCAACCTTTCTAGATCTGACAGCTTATTCCATGCATCAAAAGAGAAGTTCTTTATCTCTAGTTCCAAGGTACACTTGACAATATGTAGTAGCTCTCCTGATTGGAAGTCTGAATTAGCCAGCAGACTCTCAAATTCTCAAAAATACCAATTAGATTATTGTCATATATCCAAAGACAGTGTTAAGATTGATTTCAATAAAGTGTTGTCATACTCTGTTAGACCACCTCCTAGACCACCTTTTACAAATCATGCTATGTTCATAGTCAAAAGTGTGTTTTATTTATCCTTTAGCTTTTAAACACTTTCATAGTAGACCCACTGAAGCAATGAATTACACAAATCACCCACAACACAATGCTGTTAATCTTTTATAACTTAGTAATACATAACCAAGCCAACAGAGTTCAATGCATTAGAACTCTGTAACAAACAGAACTATAATAATGCCATTTACAAAGAATATTTTTAGAAATCACCTATGACTAATATTAAATGAAAAAACCTGCCAAGAAGTAAAGAAGAAAAAGGCACAGCCAATGTTTGGGGCTACAACAAAGAAATAAAATTGTATCTCTAATTCATATGATGCACAAGCATATATATCAGAAGAATGAGAGAGAGAGACTTTTAAAAGTTTAAAGAAAACAGTTTATAATTCTTTTTAACTGTTATGTAGGAAATGCTTGCCTAAGAATTGTAATTCTAGAAACCACAACGGAAAATGGGAGTGATATAATTACCTGAAAATATCAGCAATCTGTAGAGAAAGACATCATGATTAAAGTTAAGTAAGAAATATTAAGATAGAAAAGTCATAAAACTCACCCACAACAGCTCAGGGAATTTTGTAGGAGAGGGGGCGGATAAAGATTGTAAGAGCCATAGGTTGAGACACATGCCAAGAGGCATTCCCTCCCCTCAAAAAGAATTGACTACTGCTCCCACAGTGCATAACCCACAGCCCCATAAGGAATACCTACAACCCCACTGAGGAGGGTCCCCAGCACAATGGGGGTAGGGACAAGGGAAAAGAGGGTACCAACACATGATGTATCCATATGAAATATGTTGTTAATAATAATAATAACATAAAAAAGAATTATTGAGAATGCATTTTGTGTCACTCTACAGGCTACCTATCATTGATAAGAAAATGTGTATTTGATGATCTCACAAATCACTAAGTTCATTGTTTATCAGATCTCATGAATGGAAACCTTCAGATGAATGGACTAATCAACACCAACTTTCATTTTAAAAAAAGATAGAAAAGTCTGATGTATTCATGTGGGGAAAAGTCTCAGAATAGAATAATAGATAGACTATATGTTCATTTTTTGCTTTAAAAATATGACTGTGGAACTTCCAGATAAGACTGAATAGAATAGAAACTGTCTCCATAGGACCCTGTGTAGAAGAGTCAGTAAAATAAATAATAATAGACTATCCCAAACAAACAAAGAAAAACTTTGGAAATTTACAAAGGTAGTGGTAGAACAGCTGAAAGGGTCTGAGAAAAGATGAAGGCAGTGCGCATGGTGGTGAATGTTTGCAATCCTAGCACTTAGGATGAATCAGGAAGATTAGGAATTTTAAAGGCTAGCTGGAGCTACACAGTGAATTCTAGACCAGCCTAAGCTACATAAGACCATGCTTTCAAAACAGCAAAAAAGGAAATAAAAGAAAAAATCAGTGGGCACCAAAAAAGAAGTAAGCCAAGCCAAACACAGCTCCTGTAGCATGGATGGTATTGGTGGAAATGGGAAGCAGGACGCACCTCCTAAAGGTAAGTCATGTGGCTCTGAATAAAAGAGACTGTTATGTCTACCCTCTGGACAAGCCCACAGTCCTCACACATCTCAAATCCAGATGCAGGTTTTCATGGGAAAGATCAGCACTTGAGAGGAATCAAATTCCATTTTGTCACTCCACATGGCTTTGGAGGATAACGGTTGGGTCCCTTCTTGAGAGAGAAGTTAGTGTTTAAAATTTAGCTACTCTGAAACCAGGGAACAAGAAAAACATACACATTAGGAAGCTTGAATTTAACCTGCCATAGTCCCATGGGTAAGAGACAGCCTGGAAGGCAGTTGTGGAGAGAAGGTGGGACTGATGCTGCCAAGCTGAGAAGTGCAGTATGCAGAGGCTCAGCTGAAACTGGGAAGTGCATAACCCTGCCCTCTGTGGCCTGAGACTGGTCTGACTGAGTGTAACACCTGAGATTGATAGCCCTTAGCTTGAGGTCAGCAGGTAGATTGTCATCCATTCTGCCATTCACTATGGTGAAGTGTGAAAACATTGAGGCTCTGGTGGAATTCTTGACATCTACTTGCATCCACCGTCTTCTTTTGTGTATGTCCTGTGTTTATTCTCCTTTCTCTATTGTACTTTATGTATTTTAATTTTATCTTGGACCTCTTATATATTCATTTTTGATTAAAAAAGACTTGTCAAAGTGCTGAGAATAAGTGACTGTTCAGTGTTAAGCACTTTATTTTATTTTTATTTATTTATTTGACAGAGAAGGAGGGAGAGGGAGAGAGAAAAAGAGACTGAGAGAGAGGGAGAATGGACGCGCCTGGGCATCCAGCCACTGCAAACGAACTCCAGACGCATGTGCCCCTTGTGCATCTGGCTAATGTGGGTCCTCCTTTGGCTTTGCAGGCAAATGCCTTAACTGCTAAGCCATCCCTCCAGCACCTCATGTTTTCATTTTTATTCCCTTACTATATTTATCTAACTTTGTCTTCAAACTTTCTCATTATAGAGAACTCTTTTGTTACTTATTTTATTTGTATTTTTTCTAATCTTTTGCTTTTTTCTCTTCACATGAACCACATTCTTCACAACTCTTCTTTTTTTGCCTTTCTTTTATTTAGCCACATTTCCATTTTCCTCTTTCCTTGCAACCTTTTTTATCCTATTCATATATTTCCATATTTGTTCTAAATAAGTTTTTATTTCACAAAATATATTATTTTTTGCCATTTTCTGTTTTATGGTTCTTGGTAAATTATTAGTGAGATTTAATCAATTTTAACAATTTCTATATCTTTTCAAGTTTAATATTGTTGCTATGACATTAGGTTGTTTTCTCCTCTCTGACTGACACTGGAGATTGAGTCCTCCAGAGTGGTTTCTCAAGCTGAGTGTGGTGACTGACACCTTTAGTCTCAACACTTCAAGAGGCTGAGGTAGAAGGATCACTGTGAATTCAAGGCCGCCCTGGGCTACAGAGTGTATTCCATGTCAGCCTAGACTACAGTGAGATCCAGTCTCAAAGAAAATAAATAAGGATTAAGCAGCTCAAAATATACTAAAATAAAACTGGAGGAGCTACCCAAATCAATAGAAGGGTCAACTGCAACAGAGACACACAAGAACTATGAAAAGACAAGGCAACACTGCTCCTCTAAAAGATCTTAACTCCTTAAATATTGAATTTAAAGCTTCAGAAATGGTAAAATACCAGGGGAAGATTTTTTTTTAATTTACAAGTAAAATTATTAATGACCTCACAAAAGATACAAAAAAGCAGATAAATTGAATCCAGGACCTGAAGAGGAAAGTTTCCAATACAGAGGTAAATGTGAGCAAAATAAATGATGAAATCAGCAATTAGGATGAAAAAGTCATTGACATGGGAGAACAATTCAACAAGGAAAATTCAATTTAGAATAAAATACAAATATAAATTAAAAGTCAATGAAGCAAATAAAAAAAGAGTAGAAATCATCACCAGTACATGCAACAAGCAGACAGAAGAATATTAAGGATGGAGAACAAAATGAATGACCATGATTAGAACTTCCAAGAACTCTAAAATATAATCATGAAACTAAATTTGGAATACACAGAATAGAAGAAGGAGCTAAAGAAAAACACTAAAGACATAGAAAGGATCTGTTCAATGAAATTATGGAAGACCTTTTTTTTTAAATACAGAGAAAGAAATGAACGTTAAAACTCAAGAGACACTACACTTATATCTTCAAATACCAGTGGCCAAATAAACACGTTGCCAAGACATATTACAGTCAAAATGTCAAAATTCAAAGAAAAGATAAAATATTAACAGCTGTAAGGGAAAAAAAACCTAGCTCATCTACAAAGGCAAACACAATAGAATAACATCAGCTCTCTTATAAATGTAATCTAGGAGCCAGAACAGCATGGAACAATATATTTTAGGCTCTGAAAATAAGTAACTTCCAAATAAGATTGCTATATCCATCAAAGATATCTTTTGAAATTGATGGAGAAAGAAGTATATTTCAAGATAAGCACAAGCTGAGGCAGTTTATGACCAGCAAGCCAATACTGCAGAAGATGCTTTAAACGCGAAATACACATGGAGAAGGAAGAAAGATAGTCTCAATCATGAAAGCACAAGAAGAAATAAATTTCATGAGAGGAACAGATGAACAGAAGAGAGCTAGTAAAGAACCCATTATGTCCAACAAAATAAACCAGCAAACCTGAAAAGGACAAACAATAAATCCCATCAACTACAAAAACATCACAGAATTATAGGTTCCAGTAAGCATCTCTCAATAATAACCTTAAATGTAAATGACTTCCACTCACTTATAGAGAGATTAGATTAAATAATAGCACCCAACTATCTGTTGTCTCCAATAAGCACACCTCATTAGCAAAGACCTACAGAATGAGAGTCAAAGAATGAAAGCCAATCTATCAAGAGAATGAAACCTTAAGACAAG
This sequence comes from Dipus sagitta, assembly GCA_036346955.1. NCBI lineage: Eukaryota > Metazoa > Chordata > Mammalia > Rodentia > Dipodidae > Dipus > Dipus sagitta. The sequence continues at coordinate 86,707,292 of CM070776.1, read as the reverse complement.
CTGTCATAGCCATTCTATCTGATAACGTAGACTTCAAATGAATATTAGTCATAAAAATGAAGAAGGCCACTGACTCTTAATAAAGGGAACACTTCATCAAGAAGATATAGAAATAATAATTATATGCTCCAAATTATGGGGCTCCTAATTTCGTAAAACTATCACTAATGGTCATGAAAAGACAGATAGGTTCTGATGAAATAATAGTGGTCGACTTCAATGCCACACTGTGATATTTGGATAGGTCATCCAGTGTAAAAATTCATAGAGAAAATTCAGAATTAAGCTATGCTATGAATCAAATGAATTAACAGATATGTGCAGAATATTCCATCCAAAAAATATGGACTGTATATTCTTCTTCTAGGTTGTCCATATAACTTTTATAAAACAAACCATATTCTAGGCCACAAAGCAAGTCTAACATTTTTTGCATTTTACCATATCATACTAGAATAAAACTAGAAATCAATAAAAATATAGAAAGAACATACATACATGGAGACTGAACAGGGATCATTGAAGAAATCAGGGAGGAAAATTTAAATATTCCTAGAGTCAAATGAAAATGAAGTCGCAATTTACAAGAACCTTTGGAATACAGCTAAAGCAGTTATAAGAGTTTATATCTGTGAGCATTTACAGTTTTTAAAAATCAGAGATTTCAAAAACTAACCTAATGATGCCAGTCAAGGTCTCAAAAAACAATAACACATCAAAGTCATATGAAGTAGGCAACAAGAAATAATAACGATCTAGGCAGACAAGGAAAGGAGACCATAAAATCTCATGTCACTAAGAGACACATGTGAGAAAAAAATGTCAAGGCATTTTAAAGGTTAAAGTATGGGACGCATTTAAAGTCTTGAGTATAAGAATACTGAGAAACCACCTAGAAACTGAGGGAGTATTCCAGTCATATTGTTTAGATGGAAGTAGACCAAGGTGGAGAAACTAAAGGTGGAATTCAGCAAACTTCTGGCCAGTTTCTTCCCTTCCCCAGAGCTTGTTAAACTTCAAATACAAGCAGATCCAAACTCAGGCCCCTAGGGCTCTCCTGAACCAGACAAGAGCACTCTTTTCCCAGCCCAGCTGGAGACATCTAATCTGAGAGGCTTCTAGGATTGCAGGGGTCCTCTGTCACATTTTCAGGTCTCAAGGGTTTTCTCCTGAAATCCCACTGCCACAAGCCTTGCTGCAATGGTAGCCCATTTCCTAGATTTCTGTCCTCAGTGGAAAGAACCGCTTGTTGCCTCCAAAGTATAAATTCCTTCGGAGATTAGAAAAAAGAGAACAAGAGGCAAAAAGTAATGAAAAAGAAACCAAAAACAAATCAACAACAGAATCAATCAAACAAAAAGTTAGTTCATTGGAAAAACATGATTGACAACCTCTAACCAAATACATTAAAAGGAAATACCTAAATTAGTAAAATTAGAAGTAAAAGTGGGAATGTTACAACAAAGTTCAATAAAATCCAGAGGGCCATTAAGGAAATATTTTGAAACCTTATATTTCAAAAATAAATCCTGGAAAATCTAGAAGAAATGAATACATTCTTAGACACAATTGGCCTACCAAAATTAAATCATGAAGATATAAAGAATTTACACTCAAGCTGGGTGTGGTGGCACACGCCTTTAATCCCAGTACTCCAGAGGCAGAGGTAGGAAGATTACCATGAGTTTGAGGCCACCCTGAGACTACATAGTGAATTCCAGGTCAGCCTGAGCTAGAGTGAGACCTACCTCAAAAAAAAAAAAAAAAAAAAAAAAAAGAATTTGAACTCATCCATAGCAAGCAATGAGATGTAAGTACTGATAGAGTCTCCCATGGAGAAAAGTCCAAGGCCAGAATGGTTCATTACCAAATTGTACAAAACCTTTAAAAAAGAACTAACATGATTATTTCTCAAATAGTTCCACTACATAGAATGGAAAGGAACACTATCAAATTCATTCTATGAAGTAAACATTAACCTGCTACCAAAATCAGGGGAGAGCACAACAAAAAATAAAGAATAGTACAGAACAATTTTCCACATGAACATAGATATAAAAATTCTCAATAAGATATTGTATATCAAATTCAAGAACACACTAAACAAGTATGGTGGCATAATCTGTAGTCCTAGCATTTGGGAAGTTAAATTTTATATTGTATATTATATATTCACCATTTTTATATTTTAATATGCATGCTACTTTTAGCATGTAGGACAAAATAAATACTAAAATACTGTTCATTGTGAAAAATAACCTCTCAGGGTGCTAGTAACCTCTGTCAAGAGTGGTTGGTTGAAGCAAATTTCTGTCCTCCAATGCACAAACTGTAATATGGTCTTTCCCAGATGCTAATTTTTACTTCTCTACGGCAAAACAAATAAAAGTGAGATTTCTATCAGTAGTCAAAAAACAGATAAAAAATAATTCTTGGTCCTTACTAATCCAACAGTATTTATCCAGTTTATCACCTTAGCTATCTAAGCAAAAGGGATTACTAAAATTTAGCACATATTCATAAATATTCTCAAGTTATGACAATAATAGTGAAAAGTTTTAGCATTGTATCAGAAGAAAAGAAGCCAGAATTGACTTCAGTTTCCATATCTGACATGATCAAATTTAACACTTCCAATATTTGACTACACATTTTATGGATCAATTTAACAAGAGGTGATAATTGATGAAAAACAATAACTGATTGTAAAATTTACTCTCTGAGAAAGTTTGAGTGAATTGAAGTGCTATAAATACTTTAAATATTTATGTTATGCCATTTTCTCTGTGTTCAATTTCTAATGTCAAAAAGAAAGTTCAGCCGGGCGTGGTGGTGCACGCCTTTAATCCAGCACTCGGGAGGCAGAGGTAAGATGATTGTTGTGAGTTCGAGGCTACTCTGAAACTACCTAGTGAATTTCAGGTCAGCCTGGGCTAGAGAAAGACCCTACCTCGAACCCCCCCCAAAAAAAGATAAAAAAGAAAGTTCATTTTAACCATTTTAAATTGTAAAAGAATATAAAATTAGAACTTATTTTAATGCATCTATTTAATGCAGTCTGTTTTTATTATATACAGCTTGTTGAAAGAAACGCAAAAATTGGCATAGACATACTTAAAACCACAGGAATAAAATGGGAAATATCACTAAAGATAAAATAGTTTTGCTCAGATTTCAAAAAAAGTTATATTAGGGCAGTATTTGCCAACAAAAAAAAATCCAGAGAAAGGAAATACTAATACAAACGTGTGGGTGGAAAATGCATTGCAAATCACATTTATGGGTATGCTGTATAACCATACAGCACTAGTTACCATAGCTAAAATATGAAAATAACCTAAGTGCCCATCAACAAATGAATGGATGAAGAAAAAGTGTTATATATTCACCATGGAATAGTATTCAGCCTTTCAAAAAATTCTGTCAATTATGACTGGCATGGATAATCTAGATGCCATTATGCTAAGTGAAATAAACTAGACAAGAAAAAAATATAATTTCAGCATCTCACTTACATATGGACTCTGGAAATGTCAAATTCATATACAGTATAATGGTGGTTACCAGAACAGAGAGGTAGGGAGCTTTACAGGAGAAAGGGACATTTTAAGCACAGGGCACAAATGTTCAGTTAGACAGGAAGAATAGGTTTTAGTATTATATTGTATTGTATGGTGACCATAGCTAATATGATGTGTTTTATATTTAAATATTGCTTAAAACTTTGAACATTCTTTCTACAAAATAAGAATAGGAAGTGGTGAAGCCGGGCGTGGTGGTGCACGCCTTTAATCCCAGCACTTGGGAGGCAGAGGTAGGAGGATCGCCATGAGTTCGAGGCCACCCTGAGACTCCATAGTGAATTCCAGGTCAGCCTGGGCTAGAGTGAGACCCTACCTCGAAAAACCAAAAAAAAAAAAAAAAAAAAAAAGAAAAAGAAAAGAATAGGAAGTGGTGTGCATGCTAATTAGCTTGTTTTAATCATTCTGAAAAATATATTTCAAAACATTGCATTGAACTTATAAATGGTACTATTATGTCTCAATTAAAATTTAAATTATTTTTAAGCATTTTTAATTTTTATGTATTTATTTGAAGCAGATAGAGAATGGGCACATCAGGGCCTCTTGCCACTGCAAACAAACTCCAGATAAATGGCACCATTTTCTGCATCTGGCTTTATGTGAGTACTGGGGATTTGAACCTGGGCTATCAGGCTTGGAAAGCAAGTGCCTTAACTATTTAGCCATCTCTCCAGCCCGAATTATTTTTGAAAGTATGAATCTCATTGCAAAAATAGAGTACATAATATATTTCTCAATCTCTCGCAGTCCATTTGGCTGTATATTTTAAGTCATAAAACTATCACCTACTGATGCTTTCCTTCTGCCACAGGAGCATCTAAGCTGACAAAATTTATAATTATGTCCAGGGAGAATTGTGCTTCAGCTCTTGAATAAGCTGTATTTTAGTATCAGAGATGGATGCACTGGGCTCTCTTGCTATGGCAGCACCAGAATCTATCTAAATTGGCTAAGTTCCCTGAGTACTAAGCAAACAAATTTCTGTAATAATTTCAATTGCAATCTAAATCTAATTGATCTTAGGGAGAGAATGTTCTGAGTAGCAAACACTAAAACTCTGATCTCTTTAATTCCGTTTCTTACAGTGACATAAATTATCATTCTTGGATTTATTTTCTAAAGCAAATCCCACTCTGTTTGTTAACATGTTATATTCTCTGTAGGCTTACAAATGTTCAGTAAAGGAGGGGGCTCTATGGTCTCACAAAGCTGCTTATATTTTACCTCTTCCTTCATCTCCTAGCATGTTAGTGGTCAACAGGGCCAGAGTGACTTAGACCTCTCTTAATAGACGATCAAATTACACTTGTATTAACCTGTCAGGACAAAATGTACTCCTCCACAGTAGGGTTTTCATCCCTCTTCCCCTTGCCCCTTCCTTCCCATAATCACACATATTGTTCAAGCCCTCAATACAGGGACAAGGGCCCCAGTAGGGAGAATGAAGCATGAAGAAACAGCACAATGCATTGTAGAGAGCCCTATTCCTGTCCCCATCATGCCCTTGGGCAGGGCACACTGAGGACCCAACAACAGCCCTGACAGAGCTCTGCCTTAAAGACAAAAAGCCACAGCTTAAACAGACAAACCTTCAGACTGGGTTGTGAGATAAGCTTAATGTTAGAACTGGCAATGAAAACAGGCATATGCTATCAGTATATTGAAAAATATTCTCAAAGGAACCTAGCAAAATCAGAGAACCATGAACATCAAATTTACCTGAACTACATCAATTTGCCTAATCTTCATGGGAGTCTCTTTTGAAACAAGGTGATTAAATATGAATTAAAGAAAAAAAAACTTGTTTTCTGAGCCTTGAAATGCTATGCATTTCATTATAACCAAATCAAATCCATTATTAGGACGTGATCTTTGAGTACATTTGGATTGCCATAGACCCCCCCCAAACTGTAACTTGAGAACAAAATCAAAATAGCAGGATATTCTGAGTTTATAATATCATCTCTAAAAGATAAAGTACCTTCTCTCCAACCCAGAGTCATGGTCCTAGAACTCTGCCCTTCCTGAAACATGAGAGTGTGTCCTATGAGAAAATTGGGGCATAAGGACATGACCAAATCTATCCCACACCTCACTTTCCCAAACAATATGTTACTCTATTTAAATAATACAAGACATGAGACATCAAAAAGATGTGCAGAGCACACAGAAGAGCACAAAGCTAAGACTACTTCCTTCTGCCTCTGTTCTGATCAACAGGGTTCCAAAATATCTCGGCATTAAGTCATACCTAAAGATACTTTATGATCACAGTAATGACAATTATCTTTCTATGTATAATGCCTACAGGTGTATAGTATGGTAGGAGAATTAAACAGTCATCCACCCTAAAAGACACAGAAGTATAGAAAGAGCACCACAAACTATCTTACAGGAAAGAAATAAAGACAGAAGTGTGAGGGAGGGAAAGGGAAAAGGAAAAGGAAGCAAGGGAGGGGAAAAAGAGCAGATGGAATTAGGCCTATGCCTAACTGTGGCTTTCTGTGACTTCATGTAACCACCTTTTCATCCCAGGTATAAAAGTCACTCAGTGCCTCAAGCTCAGCATGGCTTAATTTGATTTTGTTTTTAGTGTTCAATGTACATAACTGGGTTAGGGGACAACTTTATACTCATTGCCACTATTCTTACAAGCATCTCCAAAGAACACTTATTTTAGTTTTTAATAAAAAATTTAAAATCAGGCTTTAAAAATTTATCTATAGGGCTGGAGAGATGGCTTAGCAGTTAAGCACTTGCCTGTGAAGCCTAAGGACCCCAGTTCAAGGCTTGATTCCCCAAGACCCATTAAGCCAGATGCACAAGGGGGCACATGTGTCTGGAGTTCATTCGCAGTGGCTGGAGGCCCTGGCATGCCCATCCTCTCTATCTATCTATCTATCTATCTATCTATCTATCTATCTATCTATCTATCTATCTATCTATCTGCCTCTTCCTCTCTCTGTTTGTCACTCTCAAATAAATAAAAATGAACAAATTTTTTTTAATTTATCTATATTATGATCCAACTTGACACAAAGAATATATGCTTATCTGGATAGTAAAAGTCTCTAAAAGAGTATACATTGCTTTAGTTCTGTGCTTCTCTCCCCAGTTGTAATAGTCCTACCACTTAAATCTTTTTGCAACCATCCATTCTAATGCTTGTCTTTTGGGGATCACTTTAACCCTACCTCCATGCTTCTCTTCACTTATCACCTAACCTGGTAGCTCTCAAGTCCTGTTTACAACCATGTTTTCTTCTCTGAAAGATAAATCAATTCATTCAAATGACAATAGCGTACCCTCCTCTGAATATCATACAAGTAACTCAACTTCCATTTATTTAAAAAGGATCCATCCTCCCCACCATCACCACAATCTTTCTCTCATTTAATAGTAGGGGCAAAAATTTAGTGATTTCATTTACTCTCACCCAATCCTTAAAACTGGTATGGAATAACTTGCCTTATGTATTAACTTAGTAGGGTTACCATATCTAACAACTTGCAACCAACTATTCCCTGTTCTTGTCTACTAGAGATATTAGAATACATATGTGAAAACCTGGAGCTAAAACTAGGTCATAACTAGATAGAAGGTTTTGCCCTTTCCTGGTTTGATATACAAAGCAGGATAGCATCCCTAAACCAAGGAGGGATATAATGTGGAGGCTGGAGAGGTGATGACTGAGGGGACATTTTCAGTCCTTGGATAAGAGAAAATATTATTCACTTGTGAAATTATTCCACCAGTTGCCTTGTAGGAATGACAGAACTCTACACAGTAATCACTTAATAAATGTTAACCTTTATTATTATTATTTATTGACACTGAAACATGGCAGAATGCCCCAGCAAAACAAAGGTCAACCAAAAAATATCAACCCTACATCCTAGATAATTAAAAGTACTCACTTTTCTGAATTAACTGCTATATGCCAAAACATTGTAGGTACTTTGTATATATGCTCTCATTTACTCCTCACAATAAACTTTATCTTCACCTTTCATCTATCATTCTGAAGAAGAAACTTCAAACTATCTCATTTTAGACCTAAATATTTTTTCCTTTAATTACATGCTTGAATTAATCACCTGCTTCATTCTTTTGTCAAAGATTTCCTAAAAATTAATAATAATTTTAGATAAGAAACCGTAGATGAATAAAAAGTTAAAAAAAGTAAAGATCAGTCATTATCTTTAGTCCAAATATAACTGTTATTACTATTGGGTATATATAATTCCATAAATTTTAGTGTCTTTTACAACATGATTTAAGACCCCCCAATTGAATCATACACTGAGTACTTCTATCTAACTTACCTTGCTCACTTAACAATGCATGATGAATATTATTCTGACAATATTGATTTCCACCAGCATATGTATCACACCCTACTAATGAACATTCCTTAATTCATTGAGGCAATCCAGTGTGCTGGACACTGAAGTTGTTCCCAATTTGTACTACCTTAAGACAGTGCCGACATGAACAGCCCTGCACATACAATCTTTGGCCATTTATTCAGTTCCTTCCTTAGTTAGGACAAAGGGTCTACATATTTTAAGGCTTCACGATATGTATTATCAAATGCCCACCACCCAAGTTTTATAGGATCCATTTTACTACACCGTCTTTGATATTGCACAGGAGAGAGGGGGCACTTATATGAATCCTAGCCATTTTCTAGTCAAAAATATGTTCAAATAGTTCTCCACACTGACTTCACTTAGCTTTCCAGGATCATTTAATCCCCCACTCTCCACTCTAAGAAGGTTGCTCCCCTGACTGCCATAGGAAGGTTCCTACCTTAATGCTTTTCTCACACCATTCCCCTTTGGCTCCTGTCTCGTGGAATGCACTAACTTCCCTACCCCATTCAGGGATGATTTTCAATGGCTGTGTCCTCCCTGAAGCTTTAGCTGACTCATGTAGGCCACAGAAGCCTTTGCCTCCTCTGTGTTCTAAAAGCACACATCTGACAATGAGTGTATGCTCCAGATATTCTGATTTATTTTAGGTTGTGTGTGTTTTTATGTCTATAAATGGATTCTAAACCAAAGGACAAGGATGGTTTCTTTCTTCCTTTTTTTTTCTTTCCAGTATTAACACACAACTTTATTGAGATGCACAAATGAAGTCAATGTAAATGACAAGAAGGGAGCTTACTTATGATGTATTGTTCACTGTCACTTATGCAGAAGAAATAATAAAAAATATTTCAATCTATCCAGCAAGATAAAAAAGCAACAAACATGTTTTCAGAACAAGTAGTGATATTCATTCATCCATCTTAAACCTGAAGACAAACTTGGTTGAATATCAGCATCAAAGATACAATATGATAGTCATTATTCAAAATTGGCAGCTGAGAGGATTCCTTTGCCATATAAACAAGGTGGAGAAAAGAAACAGTTTACAATGTGTGTTGCTTCTATACTACAAAGTCAAGGAATTATTCCTGGCTCTTTGGAAACATATGCTCAGTTAGTTTGGCCATGAATTTTCCAACTTTTACTTTCACCAAAAAATCATGGTGACTTTCTATTCCCAGAACCTTATCAGCACACACTTGAAATTCTTTTAAAAAGGAAAAAAGTGAACCATCACTAAATTGATTCTGAACAGGTTCACTCTCCTCCCATTTAAAATTTTCATTTATGTTCTCAAAAATGATCAGAAGTTTAAGAATAACCTCTTTGTTCTCCTTCTTAATAAAGAGGGAGCCCAGTGAAGATGGTACTTGGGCCCTGAGAAGGTCTCTGGTCATGGCTGGATTTTCAGCCAAATTCAATAGGAGTTTCAAAACCTGAAGTTTAGTTTCTTCATTTCCTGCTGAAAATAAACGAAAGAAGTCTGAAATGGAATTAGCAAGTATGTGCTGATACTCATTAGTGACAGTCATGTTCGTAAGCAATCTGAGCCCAGCCAGCTGCACAGATGAGTTTAAGCGAGAAGTGATTGTATCATCACACACCTGATTCATGTAGATCTTAAGCCTGCGCTGATTTTCAGCATTCACACTCAAGTTATTGAGGACGATTAACGCCTTTTCTTTAACAATGGGATCCCGAGTATTGAGAATCTTTGCAACAATTGGGAGACCACCCAAATCACGAATAATATCTCTATTAAATGCATAAGCAGCATTATTACCCAGAGCAATTAAAGCTGCTTCAAGAATATAAGGCTTTTCAGACATCTCAACCAAACACAGTACTTTCTGTAGCTCCTGGGGGGATAAAACAGTATCATCTGAATTAGGGGAAGCCCTTTTCTGGACAGCCCTGCGTGCCCGGGTAGCTCTGGCCCTTGCCCTGGCTCTGGCTCTGGTCCCGGCCTCAGTTCCAATCCTGGCCCAAGGTGGATACCACACAATACTCTTGCTGTCATTACTGTCATCATCATCATCAGACCAATCATTATACCTGGCCCCAGAACAGTCTCCAGCATCATCCACCTCCCCAGAGCCACCCTCAGCCATTTTCTCCTTGTTCTGTTTTCTTCCCCGAGTCAATCTATAAATGCAATAGCAGGCTCCAGCCCCAATCACCAGGCCTGCAGTCACCCAGCCTACTTTCCTGGCGTAGCCCATGCAATCGTCCCTGACAATAGCAGGGACCAAGGAATGGAGTAGTCACTCAGGGTATGGGAAGAAGGCTGTGGGCGTGAGTGCAGGCCTTTGGAGAGTAATCTTCTTCTGTGACTTCAAGGCCAACTAGCTGATTCTGGATGTGGACCTAGAAGTGGAGAAAGGAAATTAGCTCTGACTCTGTCTTCTATTGTGTTGCCCCACGTAGACAGTTGCACAGAGGGACAGGAAAACAGCAACTGAATAGTGGGTAGGAAATACAAATGGTCAGTAAAATCTCTATCCCCTTCATCTCATTCTCTCCCCACCCTCACCCCCAACACAGCCCATTTTCACCGTAAGCAAAGATAAAGGCAATGGAGTCCACAGATTCTGCTGGGGGCTCACTCACCACAACCTCTGGTGTCCCCATGGAATAGCAGCCTTAAACTAACCTCCTTGAGACAGACAGTTTGCCCCTTCTTCGCTTCCTGGAGGTAAGCCACGCCCAACAATCTTTTTGATCTGCAGCGAGACAGGAGTCAGAACTGAGGACTTGATGAATTGACTGTATTCGTTGCTTTCCTGATTCAGGATCCAGGTTGTCTGATATTTTTATAACCCTTACTGTGCCGTCCAAAACATGCACACACCTGCCCCTCAATAGCCTAAAATTGAGGGATGTAAGGATATAAAGTAGGCTGGACTGAGCCTGTCTAAACAGCGGAGGATTTCTAATCCCTCCCCCATTCCAGGCAGCCCCCACGCCCACACCGACCTCTACCGATCGGAGAAACTTCCTCTCTTGCTTCTTTCTAGCGGTGCCACCTGCTACTGCAGACCTGCAGGATGACAGATCGAAAACATGAGCACTAAGTGCTGTTGAGAGAGGAGGATTATGAACAAACTATCTGATAGGTTTTTCTGCTGTCAGCCCGCCCCCTCCCGCCCCCATCCCCGAAGCAAGCACACACACACACACACACACACACACTCACACACACTCACCCCGCACGCCATTTCTCCACAGTCCTGGGAGTATGAGAAATACATTTAAACTCGGACTTAAACCTAGCTTACGGACTCTCGTTTTCCCAACACTCCCACCCACACAGCTCCCAGGGTCCCCAGATGGTCTTACCCTCAAATCGACCTTCACCGAACGGGTTAATTTCCTTCCTTCTCTCTTCCCTGGAGCTGTGCCGCAACCTACGGAAAGACTGGCCACCCAGGAGAGGCTTGGACCCACTAGACACAGAGTCATGGTCAGGAAGAAACGGCCACAGGCAGAGAGACGGGAAACACTACTGAATGTTTGGTGGACGGACCAGTCCCCAGAGAACGAAACTCTTTCCAAATTCAGAGGCCCGGTTGTCAAAGGTTTACCCACCCTTGTCACCTCTCTCAGGAATCAACCGACACATCACATTGCACCAAACCACCCCCGCCCCCATGTCCAGCCCTTCCCCACCGGCTCCGTCCTGGTGGAACGGGGGCCAACACCCAGGCCACAGCTCCCTTCCGGATCGCGGGCTTCAGCTCACAGGAGATTCCCATTTCCCGATTTCTGGGCGCTTGCCCAAACACCCCCGACTCACCGTTTCGCAGCATCGACATGGGCTGCGGGCGGGACATATGTCTTGGAAAGCCGGCAGCACTTAAGTAGAAGAGACGACAGAGGCGCCTCCGGACCTGCGACGGTCTCCGCCCAACGCCCTCCACCACCCCCACTTTTATGGAATCTCCCAGGCACTGACCTGCAGGGATCCGGGACAATTTCCTTTTCCTCCTTCTTTCCTTTGCGACAGGCCCGCCCGCCCTCAGGGAAATAGGGAGCTGGTACTCAGACGGGAACAACGACCAAGACTAGAAGGACTTCTGCACACGTCAGCTCTTGGTCACGTGAGAGCTACGTCATCCACCAACTCGGATCCCCAATTTCCCCTCCCACCAGCAGTGCGGCAGAAGAGGGCCCGCCCCCCCTCAATTCCCTCCCCCATACTAGGCCTTGTTACTCTTTATTCTTCGCTAATACCATCTTCCTCTAGTTGTGTTTCCTTTCCTCCATCTACCAGCAAAGGACAGCATCTTCCCCTGGGGCTACAGGGGCCACTTGTACTTTTCTTTTTTGCAAAATTGACTCTTCCTTCCCTAGGTTCATGAGGACAGCAGCTTCTCCCTTCACCTCCCTTCCTTCCAGCTATGGATATCTACTATTTCTTTTGAAATCTAGTCCTAGTTCTGAAATGAACAAGCCATCGGAAAGGGAAACCTGGAATGAAATTATAGTTTTAACTTTATTAATACTTTTTAGGTATTTTTCACAATGCACTCCCCTGCTCCAGCCTACAGTCTATTTACGAGGAAAACATATGATGGTATTTTCATTTTAGAAATGAGAGTGGAGATGAGAGATCAATGTTGAGCAATGACATCCAAAAGTTCCACATTTCTCACTTGTTGGAATGTGCTACCTGCTTCACTCAAAATACTCTTAAGGCATCCCTGAATGAACTAACCATGCTGTCTGAGAATATGTAAATCTCCTGATTAGGCCACCAATTTTCACATGCATAAGTTACCAAGGAGGAGACTGTGCTCTTAGAAGACAGTAACAGAAAAGGTTGAGTAAAAATCACGTCTGTCAGATAAAAAGGCATGCACACTGATGAATGATGTACAAAGAACATTGCCAAATGTGCTTGACTACAAATAAAGGACATTACCTGCAAATGAAACATGTGTTAGAGGAACATGGACAAATTTGGCTGAACTTATTATCTAGCAATTAGTGTGAAACCATTTCACTAATTGGCCTGATGAGCTCAGTCATTCCCCTGCAATTTTAACTTATGAAAAATAGGAAAAGGAATAAATTATTTTCCCTCACTGTTTAAGTTAACAAGGTTTACTTTCAGTTGTTTGCTCTCAAACAGCCTTAACTCAGACATAGTACAAAAACAAATAACATGATGCAAAAAGCAATACAGGTAATCTAGCTTTCCCACACATGAGATCTTCAATGAGGTATATCCTAATAATTTAAGTACAAGGTTATTATCTGAGAAAAACTTTCAAAATTCACAGATAACTCTGGAGCAAATCACAAGACTGGGGAGTTTGGGAACAAGCAAACCTCCAGGAAAGTTTGTATTAATGTAACTTCTGGAAAACAGTCCTGAGATATTATTTTGTACTGAGTAAACATAATCCTAATCAACTATATGGCACTGTGTTTAGAGAAAGAGCATGTTCAGCAAAGAGGCTTATTCAAGCACAGCAATACATAAAAGGAAGAAAAACACTTCAGAGGAAAGTGTTGGTAATTCCTACCCAAGAACTGTCTGGAGAAAAGTACTGGTTAACATGAAGGAAATATTTAACCTTGCTTAGTAGAACCATGCCCAAAATGTATAAGAGAACTTCAAGTGGGGCGTGGTGGTGCACAACTTTAATCCCAGCACTCGGGAGGCAGAGGTAGGAGGATCACTGTGAGTTCAAGGCCACCCTGAGACTACAGAGTGAATTCCAGGTCAGCCTGGGCTAGAGTGAGACCATACCTAGAAAAAAAAAAAAAAAAAACAAAAGAACTTCAAGTTTCCAGAGATGAAAACCATAACTTATGGTGAATAAATGTCCTTGCTCTGGTTACAGGTTCATCAAGGAACCTTCCAAGGTTGTGGCTTTCCAAATAGTAGCTTGTCTGCAGGGAAAGAATGGGCAGGTAAGACTGACAGAAACCCCTACAACCACTGACAGTTGTATTTCTAAGGATAAATTATTCAGTTGCCATGCCTTTCGAAAATTATGTTTCCTGGTAGCCTACTGAACAACAAGAGAATATAGAGATTTGTGTATTTGAATATTCAGATCTACATGTATATGTCTGTGTTAATGAGAACTTTTCCTTGACATAAACATCTGCTCTCAGTTTACAGACAAAATCAAAGGTAGATCATACAAGCCAGGCATGGTGGCGCACGCCTTTAATCCCAGCACTTGGGAGGCAGAGGTAGGAGGATTGCCGTGAGTTCGAGGCTACCCTGAGACTCCATAGTGAATTACAGGTCAGCCTGGGCTAGAGTGAGACCCTACCTCAAAAAACCAAAAAAATAAAAAATAAAAAGGTAGATCATACAACCCTCAGGACAGCACCCTGAACTGTATGTGGAATCCTGTGGAATTTTGTCAAGGATGCCAGCTGCCCTTGGCTCAAAGGGCAACTTTGTGCATTGCCATTTCATAATATACATTTCTAATTTTCAGGTAATGTGGAAAATACAACTGAGGGATACTGTAGAAGTTCTCTAGTACCTCAGTCACAGCTAGGCAAACAGTTAACTATACCAACTAGTTTCAGGACCCTATAAATCAACAACATGTGAAACAATTTATGTTTCACACTTAAAGGGAGTACATTATACATACTCTCTATTTATCTAGGGGGGAAAAGGTGGATATTGTGTCCACAAAAGACTAATCAGAAGCTCTCTTATTAAATTTGAATCTTGAGCAGAGAGAGAGGGAGAGAGATAAAAACCTAAAAATGGGTGGACTTATGAAATCTAATGTGATCATCTATCGGTTGTCCTACCTAGACCTCAGAGACCTGGTCTTCGTCTTCAGTATTCCTTCCTTGTGCTAACCAGATCTACTACTTGAGGCAACAAAACTTTAACCAATTTGCAATACAAAAACAAATAACATGATGTAAAAAGTACTATAGTTTTTCAAGATACCAGTGTTCTATAATTTTGTTTACCCTGCACAGTTCCATTTGTGTTACCTTCCATCCACTGACACTTGTTTTCAGAAACGTTTTAAGGCATATATCACATGTAGCCACATACTGATTTAAACCCAAAGACTTTTTTTGTTTTTTTGGTTTTCACAGTGTTCCTCCTACCTCGGCCTCCCAAGTGCTGGGATTAAAGGAGTGTACTACCACACCCTTCAAATCAAAAGATTTTCTTTTGGCAGTGACATTACAGAATTGTTTATTTCTGTTGCAGGCTCAGAACATTTAATAGGCTTGTCTTATGACTTGATTAAGTATGTCCCCTTTTCAGTTTTAAGATGTGTTACTTTGTCTATATGTAGGGAAAGGTGTTTTTTAAATGGTGGTCCCTAGGTTCCTTAGTAGGAACTCTGGAAGGAAATTTTGGAAAGGGAGTGGACTCAAATAAGAAAGCCCTGACAGACTGAGACAAAAAAATTTTTTTTTCCTGTTCTATACCTTGTAATGATTGAGAAATAAATCAAAGGTGGGAGATTTTTTATAGTAATGATGAGAGGTAAGAACATAGTTTTTTCCTTTAAACTTGACTAAATATTGCAAAAAATGAGTCCAAACCGCAGAGTAAATTACCTGTCTTTGTTGTTTTACGTATTTCTCAATTCTTGCTTATGTGTATATGTATAAACCAAACAAATAAGTCATTCTATGTATGAAGCAGCCAAAAACTGAAAGAGCAGATGAATTTGAGTGTTCTGTTCATAAGTCTTCCGAAACAGAAGTACCTTATATAAAAAAAATAACAAATCATGTAAAAAAGAATGTAAGGAAACATGACAAAACAAATGATGTAGAAATATACAGGGACAGGATATGATATTGGTAAATGAGTCTGGACTATGAAAGTGTGAGGAAGGCTAGAAAGTAGTGACACATTTGTGATTTCTCATATTTACCAGGGAGGCATTATGTACTCCCTGGCTCACCTCCTGAAAGGGCCTCCTCCACACAGGGGCCCTACACAGGGAGGGCCTCCAGCTGGGGTGTCATATTTCCACATTCTAAGAAAGAGGCTGTCCAGAGGGTCTATATTTAGAGTATGACTGCCAGAGAGGACAGGTGTGTGCCTGGGGACTAATTTCTGCATATTTTGTTCCTTAGTTCTGGGATTAATCTGAGGGGCTTGTGAGGGAGGTGCAGTGAAGTGAAAGGGGGGCAAGGAGAGAAAAATCCCTCTTTCTTCTGCAGACTGCTTGGGGTCCTGTGCTTTGTTCTTCCACTGGTGAGGGAAAAGGACACTGACGTCTATGGTGTTGCAGCAATCCAGTCATCAACAGATTCACATCCCCGTTGTCACTGGAAGATGCTGAGCACTCAGCACTGTTGTGGTCACGGACAGTACACGAATACAAGAAAGCAGGAAGACCTCACCAGTGTCATGATGGAATGAAAAGTCCACCTGTTAAGTCTCATTTTCATTAACGGGATAACAGAATTCTCTAACTTGGGGGCAATGTATGTACTACATTATAAAGCTCTTTGAATTAAAAGCAGGTTATCTGTTACTAAATTGTTTAAATTACTGATGTGTGAAGTTTCTCTGTGGTTGTAAAATTCACCCGAAGTTGACTCCAAATTCTGCATAAAGTACATCCTTTGGAGTGAGAGTAAAAGCCATTGTTCAATCTTCTACAAGTATTCTGTCATCTGACACCTAATACCATGAGTTCAGCTCGAATAAAGAGACAGTGTTTTCCTCATCTAAAATGGTCATAACTAGAACACTGACCTTCTCGCTACACGTTCATTCAGCCATAGATTTACTAAATACACTAAAAGTACAGAGGTTTTGTTTATAAGGATATCATTTTAAGCTGTAATGTGCTGTTTTAAAGCTGCTATTTAGAAGACAATATATTCAATGTGATACAAATTAATTTTGCAAAATCAAAGAAGTTTCACTATCAACTGGAAAATCTTGTTTATTTACAGACACTTAAAAATAAGATTGAGGGCTGGAGAGATGGCTTAGCATTTATGGCACTTGCCAGCAAAGTCAAGGACCCAGGGTTGATTCCCCAGGACCCACATGTAAGCCAGATGCACAAGGTAGTGCATGTGTCTGGAGTTTGTTTGCAGTGGCTAGAGGCTCTGGACCACCCATTCTTTCTATATCTGCCTCTCTCTCTCTCTCAAAAATAGAAATAAATAACATTTAAACAAATAAATAAGATTGGGTGCTGGCGAGATGGCTCAGCAGTTAAATTGCTTTCCTGCAAAGCCTAGCGTGTTCCATTTCCCAGTACCCACATAAAAGCAGATGCACCTGGTGGCACATGGACCTGGAGTTCCTTTGCAGTGGTTAGAAGCCCTGGCACATCCATATTTTCTCATTTATCTCTCTCTTGTCACTTTCTCTCTTCTTTCCTCTCTCTGTCTATGTTTGCAAATACATAAACCAACTTTCAAAAAATAAGATTGAAATTCATTTTTTCTCCAGGTGGAAATAGATTCATTTTATTTTTGATTACAAAATAGGGTAGTGTGAGCCAATCAAAAAGGAGAGAGGAAACAGAACAGAAATAGATCAAAAGGATTAATAAAAGTCTCCTACCTGAGTTTCCTTTTCTGCTCCTCTACCCTAGTTTTGCTGTAGAAACTAAACATAGAGAGGGACAGAAATTAAAGAAAGCGATGCAAAAGTTTCAAAGCCAAGGACGAATGAAGCAATTCTCCAAGAAGAAAGTGTAAGTGCGGGGTAGACCTAAGGAAGAGATTGTGCCCCTTCCTGTAATTAGAACAAGTCAAATTCAAACACCAGAGTGATACAGGTATTTCTATTTTCTCCTATCTTTACAGAGGAAAACACTGAGAGGGCCCCAAGTGGTGGGGGAGGTACAGAGCTGACTGGCGCCTGCAGCACTGCTTGTGGGAGTGGAAATTGGGGGCCAGTGCTCACTGGTGACGTGGCCGTCACGTGACCTAGAGCCGCTTAGAGCCCAAGTCCTGATAGTCGCCTCCGACTGGGTACCAGCCCCCTATTACTCTGCAGGCGTGTGAAGGAAGAAGGAAACTAACTCGGACGGTGCAGGTCGGTGCGAGGATGGGCACTGCGTGAAAGGTGATGGGGGTGGGAGAGAGCCCAAAGCGCCGCGAATCCAAGTTCGAGATGATAGGGTACTGTACCCCTTTCTCACCTACTTTTTAAACGCCTTCCCCATCCCACCCCGGGTTCATTTTACTAGGAAGAAGTGTCAGGCTTCAGGTAGGGGTGAGGGGAGTGAATGGCGGTTACAGAGAATCCAAGCACAGGTTCCACAATCCGGGCACCGTGTCCCGAGTGCTGGTCCGTCCACCAAGCCCTCCAGCCCTTCGGTCCTCTGTCTGTTTGCGGGTCTGTAGGTCGTGGCGCAAAGCTTGGATAGAGGAGCAAATTGTTTTGGTTGGAACCTTACAGTGGGATTTGATGGTGGGATCGGGTCGTGGACCTGAGGTAGTGGTGGTAAAGGAGGGGGGCTGGGATCTATGTGGGCCAGGTCCCAGTCGCCCTCTCCTGGCCCCTTCTTTCTCCACACCCCCTCCCATTTCAGCGCAGGGAAAGGGGTGTGGCGGCCTTTGCTGGGGAAATGGCGGACAATGAGGGGGGCGGGGAAGCCCGCAGTACGAAAGTCAGGAGGGGGTTGAGAAATATTTTTAACTCAAAAGCCTAAAATTTAGAAAAGCAGATATTGGGATCTGTGTGATCTATGTAGAGCCGTCCAACTGCACTTTCAGTGTTCTGTTGCTACATCTGTCTCCTTTCAATTGTCCTTCTGCCAGGCTCTGTCTATGTATAACTGTGCAAGGAACACTTCCAGAAGAAGACAAGGGAAGGAAAAAAGAATTCACCTGACTGGTAGTGGTTGGTTAGAAAATATGCTTATAAACTGTTTTGGTGGAGGGTGGCAAAGGAGGAGGGTTAGCTGAGGGTTAACTGTCCCTGTCACTCTTCAGGCTATCATAGCACAGTCCCATCTCCTGTCCTTCTTTAAGGGTTCTGAAAGACAAAAAGGTAGATAAGGAAAGACAGAAAAGAACATGGAATTAGGTCCCTAATAATTCAACTTTCTTGACATGAACTCAAACTCTGCTAGGTCAGGTACACATCAAGGCATGGATCAAAGAACTAATACTCTTTCTCATCCTCAGATTCATCATAAGCCTAAGGGAGGCTGAAGATTACTACACTGCATCATTACTCACCCTGGCCCTAAGAGTCCCCTTCCATCAGGTGGAGCAAGGCCTGTCCTATCTGGCCCTAAGGCTCACAAGGACATAAGCATGGGCCGGGCCAGGGAAGTGGGTTGGATGGCAGCAGGACTGATGATTGGGGCTGGGGCCTGCTATTGTGTTTACAGACTGACCATAGGAAGAGATGAGGATGACAAGTCTGACGATGAGGAGGAAGATGAGTGGGATGACGATCTGGACCTGGATGAGGAAGAATCCGAGATTTGGTTTGATTTCACAACAATGGCTCGACCTTGGAGCGAGGATGGGGATTGGAATGAACCTGGGGCCCCAGGTGGCACTGAACACAGGCCCTCAGGGGGAGGCAAGGCCAACAGAGCACACCCAATAAAACAGCGGCCATTTCCCTATGAACATAAAAATACATGGAACTCTCAAAGTTATAAAACTTTCACTTGTGTTCTTGACCTCACTAAGTGTCCTTTCATTCAGGGAAAAATGTCATTTGATGAGCCCCCGGATGCTGGCTTTTCACTTAGCCACAATATCAATAGTCATTTGGCCAGCCTGTCAATGGCTGGAAACACGATCCCCACCCCTAGGCCTGCTGTGAGGGAGAAGGTTTCCTGTGCCCCAGAAAACCTGAATGCCAGTATTGAAAACCAGGGCCAGATTAAGACGTACATCGATGAAGTGTGTCAGGAGACAGTGTCACGTTCCTGCAACTCGTTTTTGCAGCAGGCTGGATTAAATTTGTTAATAAGCATGACAGTTATTAATAACATGCTTGCCAAGTCCGTTTCAGACTTGAAATTTCCTTTGATAACTGAGGGAAGTGAATGTGCTAAGGTTCAAGTACTGGAACCACTGATGGGTTTGTCTGAAAATGAAGTGTTGGTGGGGGATTGGCTGGGAACCCAGATGCTGTTCTCTTCCATGTCCCTCTTTATCAGCATTAGAAACATAGAGAGTATCCTGGAAGCCCTTGTCCTTTAAGTGGCTGACTCAGACAGAATAAGACTGAATCCACCCAAATCCTCTTGGTTTACAGACATGAAAGTATGGGCAGTGGGTGCTACTAAAGCTCTAGCCTTAGCTACTCACCACATCCAGAGAGAAAGTTCCTGCCTCAAAATTGAGGACTGCATTATGATTGGCCAGGCAGAGGCTCCCACGGAGCTTTGGGGAACTTCATGGTCTTGTGGGCTGCAGGTAAAGTATATTGCTTCCTTGCAGCCCTTCTTGAACTTGTAAAGGAATCACTGTGGCTGCCAGCTGCAGATAACGGACATAAAATCCCGTCATGACAAGTGCTGCTAGTGGTTCCTGTGGTGCGCTCCCTGTCTCAGCAAGACTTTTTACAGAGATCCCACCCATATGGGAGCTTGTGCTGAAAACTCCTTTGCATCTGCTAAGGTTGAAGTACGTTTCCTTTAGTCTTTACCCCACACGAGCTGATGGATGGTCAGCCTGTTCCTCGAAGAAATGCACTCTCTTTCTGTCCATTGTACTGATTTGCCCTCCTCCACCCAAGTCCACACCTGTGTGTATCATCAATAAATGCGTGTGCTTTGATTGGCAAACAAGAGGCATGGTCCTTGTCCTTGAGTTTACACCCTGCACAAAGAGAAAGGCAAAAATGCACGATAGACGCCAGTTGCCTAGGGTTCTCCTTCCTAACAGATGCACTTATCAGTGCTCATGGGAGGCACGGGCAGAAAGGGCCTGCTGTGCTCAGAGTCAGCTGCAAGAGAGGGTTTCCAGGCAGGGGTGACAGGTGAGTATAGGATTTGCACGAAATGTTGAGAAAACTGGAGATAACAGCCCTCTTGAAGCAGGAACAACAGAGCCTGGTGTAAAGGTGTCTCTTTATAATGGAAGGTGTCTCCTTGACAGGCAATCTTGGGAGGAAGGTCAGTGTCCTTGGAATTACTCTATGCAGACCTACCTTAGTGACTGTGGTGAAGGGAACAGGGGTGACTATCACACATCTAAGCACAACCAATGGCTCATTATGGCAATAAATTTTGCCTTGTGCCTGCTTTCTATGCCTCCCTCTCTCTTCCTGAGATGCTGTCACAGATATGTCCACACTGCCCTCATTCTTTTCTGGGTATCCCAGGCATTATTTTGGGGTGGCAGCTGCTTCATTTCAAGTGTCTCCTTGCCTCTCTACCTCCTGTGACTTCTGCACAATTCAGGAACAGGACAGAGGAGTCCTCCATGAACTCTGCCATGAGGGTGGATGGGAGAATTTCAGGGCTCTTAAGCATGACTGGCTTCAACCAGTCCATCTAACTGTAGGTTCTTTGATCTCTTTCTTAAGTCCTTACACCATGAAAGGGAATGTCCCTGTGTGCTGAACCATGAAAGCATAGAGCTGGCTAACTCACTGTGTCATCTCCACATTCTCTTTTCATATCTCTTCCAACCACCCTTAGCTCCTGCCCCAGCGGAGCCAGTTTCCTTGCATATTTGTGATGGGTCAAGCCTCAGAACCCTTCCTATAGCCACGACAAAGTAATCTGCACATGTGCTACATTTAGGGATTTCTACTTTTGCACTGTTGGTCGCTGGTCCTGGGATGCTACTGCTGATCAGGGTGCCCTGTGAAGAAATGGCCTGTACACATAGTAATCTACTTTCTGTCTGTTTCCCCAAAACACACCATATATTTCATTTGCCCTTCTTCCGCCTTCACCATTTATGGATACCAGGAGGATTTCAGCTCTTTGGCTTGTACCATGTGCTCCATACTCCATCATAACCAGTGGATGAGCTGCCTGCCAGGTTCCTGGACCAGCTCTTGGAAGTCCTCCTACTGGGAGTAGGATCATCCCCTCATCCCAGGGTTGGGGGGGGGCTTGTATGGCCAGAAAGTGACATTTGGTCACTGTCACATCATACCACCATGGTGACTCATGCTTCAGGGACCTCTTTGGCTGGCTAGGGGCCAAGAATTGTTCCCCAACAGCTGCTATAGGCTCTGCTATTTTGCCCTGGTGACATACAGTTGGCTGGGTGATCTCTTTTGAAGGATTCCCAGGCTGATTCTTCCTGTATCCTCTTGTTTTAGACCAACCTGCCTTACCAACCCTGCCTTAAATGACACAGCATTGATCAGTCTCCTTAAATTCATCACAGAGGCAACTTAGAGACTGTTCTCCTTTCTCCTAGCTTGTGCCATAAATTAGCCTGTTTCTCCATACTCCTCTGTACACTAAGGATCTCCAAATTCCTTGTTGCACATAGTGGGCCAGCATCTCCAGGACACTTGATGCTGAAAGCCTGCACCTGACTCCTCACTCAGAGAAGGCTTGGAGGCTCCCTACCCAACCTCTGGTCAGCTTTGCCACAGAGAAGGCACTTGGAATTAAGTGTCTCTACCACATGGCCTTGGCCTAAGTCAAAACCTTCTTGCACACTTGCTGGCTGTGCCTTCCTGAAAACACTCCTTATGTGAATGCTTCCTCTCTCATCTGCCTCTTCATCCCCAGGTGGATGTGGTTGGGGGCATAGGGAACCCAGTTCCCTGTGAGTTCTTTCTCTTCTGGAGGCATGTGGAGGGAGCAGGGAGCATGCCACCAACCAAGGCTTACTCAAGACACTAAGAGACTGTAGGTTCTGGCAACACCACTGGTGTCTCAATCCCACAGGTCATAGGGAATACAAGATCAAAACAGCCCTGAACTACCAATCACCGAACTTACTGCTTGCTCCAAGTACAAGACAATCTTTCTGAACTGTTTCCATGCAAGCATTGTACTAGGTTTACCATTCTGACCTTGCCACCTCAGTTCTGTGCCTGACCTGAGCTGAAATTCCTGCCACCAACTGTCTTCTAGCTCCAGAAGGGGGCCTGGTTTGGTCTCTTATTCTTCTTCATTAATATCTTTATATCTGATGCCTGAAGGCACTGGCTTCCACTCTAACTCTTGTGCCCTCCTCAGCCATCCACTCTCTATGGGGATCCTGTGTTTGAAGCTCCTCCACTCCTTCCTCTATAAATGCATTCAAGGCTTAACACATGTAGCTTCCTCACAGGCCTGTCCACTTTAAAGCCCACATCCCCACTGATTCCTTGTGTGTCACAGCCATAGTAGATTCCACCTCAATCCACTCACTTTTAAGTCCTGCTCATGAGACAACACTGGACTCACCAAGTCAATCCAGTCCTTTTGACCACTGGGCTAACAGATACTGGTAGGCTTCAAAGTAGGCAGCTATGTGTGGGATTTGCTTCTGCAATTTATGGACTCTGTTGACTCTTGCCTCCCTTGTTGGTATTTGTACTTATGCTGAGGTTTGCTTTTGTGCTAGTGGACAAGCCTCTGCCCTAGGTACCCTGTCAGGACATATTGCAGCCTTTGGGAAGCTTTGGGATCTTCACTCTGCTGACATTAGTACTACGGGAAATTATCCTAGAAAATCTTAGACATAGAAGAACACTACACCAGGGCTTAGCACTGCCCTATGGGTGGTGACCCTTTTTTGCTTATTGCCAATGTACCATGCCCCCTTCTCAGTCTGCCCCTCTCCTCTTTTTGTTCACTGTTTCCTGGAGTTTCATTTTCCTGTTGGGATTTTTTGGGGGGAGGGGTTGGTAGTTTAATATGGTTTTCCTCACTGTTTGATAATGGAAAATGAATCCCTTTTGCTTTTGCCAGTTCCTTTGTGTCTTCCTATTTCAAGCTTCGATTTCTGAATCTGCTAGGAATGCATTTTGAGCAAAGCAGGAGATAACAATGTGATTAGCCTTCCTTTCCTGGATGAAAAAACAATGATCCCAATAGCGCTTGTTCAGTGCCCCATGCATGGGTTAGTTTGGCATCCTCATGCATGTAGGCCAGCTTTCCCTCTGTGGTTTCCTGATATTGATTTTCTCCTAAGGCATTTCCCTTTCTCCTAGGAACCTCTAGTTGATTTGGGGGATCCTCAGTTCCTTGAGTGGCCCAAGGCAGGTGGTATGGTTGTTGGTGCCAAGGGTTCCTTTTGTGCTTGTAAACAGGCCTCTGCTTTACCTACCCACTCAGGATAACCCCCACCTATAGGAAGCTGAATGACCTTCACTTTGCTGTCTTTATCACCATGGGGTATTGGGCACTGGTCTCTTTCTTCTTTCAAATTACTGCATCTGCAGGACAATACAAAGATGCAGAATAGTGAATTTTGATACCATCATCAACATTTATGATATAACATCATATGTGATCATATCTTTTCTAATATAATGTCAATGTCTTTGTAATGATTCGCAAAAATCAACATAGAACTTATTTTTCAAGTTGCCACGTATATTGCAATTTCAAAGGAACTTTTTATTAATACTTATTTTCTGTCCCTTGTGCATTTTAAATTTTGCATTCCCCTTCCATTAAAAATAAATTTACTAAGAAACAATTACTCCCCAGTCTATAAAAGGTATTTATAAAGCATTGTTATTCTGAGCCAGGCTTTTTTGGTGAACTATCTTATTATTTTTACCACTTTGCCTCTTTATTCTCTCTGACTTCCTATGTAGATAAACATAGTTTACAAATGATGACACATTTATCTCTCACAATACAGTAGTTCATAGTTCATTTCTTTTAGTTATCTCTGCACTGTCAAGGACCTCCAGAAGCACAGCATGGATGACACTGTGCAAATTTGTCTTCTCTGATTTTAATAGCCTATGTTTCAATGTAAGGTTGATGTCTGCTAGAAGTTTGTGAATAAATAATATGTCATATATTTTTATCATCGAATTTATAAAACAGTAAAAATGAGCACACAAGACCCCCATACATCAGTCCAGACAACTTGCAGGAACCTAATGTTGAGTAAAATAATAAATTTCCAGAATATACAGTATAATGTCATTTACATAATTTTAGGTATCTGAAACAATACTACATATTATTTTGGATGTCTGCATTTCTAGTGAAATTAAAAATGAGTATTAAAAGCTATGCTTCAATTTTGCAACATAATTCACCTCTGAAAGAAAAAGTTACTCTAACCATTTATATAGTTCAATTTTATATGTTATTCTTAGAGATTATAAACAAATGAACCAATATATTAATGCTTGTTGTTAACTATGTTTTATATATATATCATCACATTTTCCTCTAAATTCCTCTATTAATTAGTTATAGATTTAAAACTAATAATAAATGTGTTAATATTCACAAAAATACTATGAACAAGAATTCTGATGCCAATTTCATTTGTAGGTGACTTTCTTCCTTTACAGGGAGGCTTTCAGTCATGTCTCAATGCTCAACGTTTTATAAAATTTCTTGAAGATTTATTTCAGTGTGTGGGCTTTTGTTGGTAGTATAGGCACTCAGAGAGTTTTGTCCTGAAGAGTTTCTCTTAGGAAATATTTGAACATGTAAAGTGATGAAATGAGGTATTAATCAAAGTCTAAGGTAAATAGACACTCCAGGAAATAGCTAACAAACCTGAGAAAGCAATAAAGATTACTTTTAAGATGAGCAAGCACCTGACCCTGACTAAGCAGACCACAGTGGAGCAGAATGATGGGAGATTTGGAGTGAAAGGTGAAGGTGTAAACACCAGAAAACCTGATAAAATACATTTAGAAATTAGGACAAGATTGGCAGATTAGAAAAACTAATAGATGTGATAAAGACAAATAAGGGAAGGAAAACAACTACAGGTACTTCTTTTTATTAAATTTTTTGTTTGTTTGTTTACTTATTTATTTGAGAGTGACAGAGAGAGAGAATGGGCGCGCCAGGGTCACCAGCCACTGCAAGCAAATTCAAGACTCGTGCGCCCCCTTGTGCATCTGGCTAACGGGGTCCTGGGGAATCGAGCCTCAAACCGGGGTCCTTAGTCTTCACAGGCAAGCGCTTAAGCGCTAAGCCATCTCTCCAGCCCTAGAGGTACTTATTTCAGTAACGTCCTCCAATGAAACATGCCTCCATATTTTGTCCCCTCCCACATGGACTGAAGGACATATGATTACCTTTGATCAACTTAAACCTTAGGAAACATGACCCAAAAAGAGGCTTGAGCCATGCATTTTTAGTGAGGCTTTTACTCTTCCTGCTCTGAACCTACCACGAGGGTCTACCCAGGATAGTCTGTGAAAGATGAGGCAATATTTAACACAGATGAGCTGCTCCAACTGAGGATGCCCAGAAAGAGTTGAAAGATAAAATATGGGAAGTCCAGTTCAATTTAAATTTCAGTTGAATATCCAATAAAGTTTAGTGTATATATGTTATAAAAATATAAATTATGTTTATACTTAAAATATTAATTGTTCCTCTGGAAGTGAAATTTAACTATGCATCTTGTATTTTTTTTTTTCTGAGATAGGTTCTCACTCTAGCCCAGGCTGATGTGGAACTCACTCTGTAGTCCCAGGCTAGTCTTGAACTCACAGTGATCCTCCTACCTCTGCTTCTCTAGTGCTGGGATTAAACGTGTGCACCACCATGCCCAGATAAAATATTTTTATTTATTTATTTGAGAGAGATAAAGAGGGAGACAGAGTGGGTATGAGTGCACCAGAGCGTCCTGCCCCTGCAAATGAATTCAGACACAGGGAGCCACTTTATTCATATGGCTTTATGTGGGTACTGAAGAATTGAACCCAGGCCACCAGGCTTTCCAAGCAAGTGCCTTTAATCACTGACCAATCTCGCCAGCCCAAAATCTTGTATTTTTAATTGGTAGCTATGCCAATCATAGCTACAGGAAAACCAGCCCCCATCTGATCTGCGAGCTGACTCTACCCATGTAAATGATTTCAGGATTTCAGGCAAGAGCAGCAGAAGTCACAAAGTAAACCTAATACAATTTACAGATTTATAAACTAGAAAGCCATTAAGAGGGCTGTTTAAAGCCACTGGGTTTTGGAGTGGTTTGTATGTAGCAATAGATAAAATTTATAAAACAAAATTGTGCTTGCTCTAAAAGGTGAAGAATGAGTTCACAGTGTTTATTGGAATATAAAGAAAATCTATTGAATCTTGAATCTGAGAACAGTTTACCTGAAATGTCACAACCTTGACCTTGGATCTTAGAAAATTTCTAAGCTTAACTAAAATACAAACTAATTCCAGGTGTCCCTAGGATCTGACCATGTTGCATAGGGTGGTCCAGGCTTGAACGAGTTCACAAGTTTCTAGGATAAGATACATTTATAATTTGACCTATATATTGCACCTAACTTCTCCACAGCAGAACACATTAGATAAATAGATCATGGCTACATGCCTGCCAGGGCAGTTTGAAGTGCCCAAATGGATATAAAAGCAGTCCCAGCACAACTACCCTAAAGGCCATGGGTACTATATGATTAAACTAAAATGATAATAATAGCAGATAGTGTCTGTGTCAAAGTGATATCTCTGTGGGTCTTAAAATCAAGTATATCTTGCCCTTCTAATGCAGAAAATGTATGGAGCTTTCTGCTTTTTATATCCATCTTCAGGCAGCTAAATTCCAGTTTATTTTGACATTCTCATTTTTTGGTAAGAAACAAGCTTTCTGATTTCAACTTTAGACATTGGAATTCAGTAATGATAATCATTATCATAATGTATATGAGTATATATATATATATATCATTGCTAAGCAGTGTATTATCCTAGAACTTGAACCATCATATATGGTTTTCAAAAACCATTTTCAGATTACCTGTGGTGATGACATTTTCAGTAGGCATGAGAATTGATAAATGGATATAAAATGTGGGATAGAGATAATAATAAATTCAAAAGGAGAAATAGCAGAATATTTATCCTTGCTTAATAAAGTACAAAATAAGCTGATGTATACTCATGAAATAAAGTACAATTTATGTATATTATTTTAAAAAGAAATACTGGGCTGGAGAGATGGCTCATTGGATTAGGCGCTTGCCTGAAATGCCTAAGAACCTGAGTTCAATTCCCCAGCACCCACGTAAAGCCAGATGACCAGCTCATTTTCAGTGGTTAGAAACCCTGGAGAACCCATTCTCTCTCTCTCTCTCTCCCTCCTTCAGTTGCAAATATGTCAATAAAATATAAATAAATAAAACTATAAAACTTTTTAAAAAGTAAAAAAAGAAATACTTACCAACTGTATGATTAAACTAAAATGATACCACTATAAACATTAAGGATAGGAGACAGGGAGGGATAATGATAATACAAATGAGAAAAAACTATCTTTTTCACATTAGAAGGTCACTACTGATGAAAGGTATTTTTTTTTTTAGTTTAAAGGGTGACTTCTCAACCTTAAAACTGTTAATATTTTGAGTCAATGTCTGTCTTATGCATCATAGTATTCCTAGTTTATACCCACAAGAAGCCAGTAGCACCATTTTCCTCATTTGTGATAATCAAATGTACACCCACATACTGGCATATGTTCTCCCCTGGGTGGGGGGAGGACAAAATCACCCCTAGTTGAGAACCATTGCATCAGAAGGGGCTGAAATAAATATTCATAGAATTAGACACTCCAGAGACTGATACCAAGTCAAACCAATTCTAAATACTGCCTAGCACATTTTTAAACAAATTTTATATTTGTAAAAATAATACACATTTATATGACCTTATTCAAAAATATGTATAGAAGCCCAAACTCCTGCCCCATATCAAAACGGCAGATTGAATGCTGAACAGTGAAACTGGAAAATACCCAATAGGCTGTTATTATGTGCCAGACAAATGGATGGAGATTCAATGGTACACAAAAAAGGCACTGTTCTTTTACAAAAACTTTTATTTATTACTTATTTGCAAGGGGACAGAGAAATAAGAATGGGTGTGCACTAGGGCCTCAAGCCACTGCAAACGAATTCCAGATCCATGCACCACTTTATGCATCTGTCTTTACATAAGCAATGGGGAATCGAAGCCTGGCAGACAGACTTTGCAAACAAGTGCCTTTAGCCCCTTAGTCACTTCTCCAGCCCCCAAACAGGCACTATTCTTATGTTCACAGGGCTTAACACCTAGTAGATAATACAGCCAAAAGAAATAATAAATATGATGCAGTATGAGTGCTATGACAAGGAAAGCCACTTCAAATAAAGAGGCAGTATGGTGGGATCTAAATATTTTTGATATCATCTCTTTTTCTCTTGTTGGCATGATCTCAGTTGCAAGTAAGTGCAGGAAGATATTGTTGTGACTACCTTTGTTTGTGTCCTATGCAGTAAGAAAGCTTAGGAAGACTGGCAGGGAATATGGAGATGTTTGCTTTGCTGGGTATAAATAGAAGTTCTGCCCAAAGGAGGCCTTTCAGTGTGCTGGACTCTTACTCTGTCACAAACTCTTACTCTATGAGTTTATATATTAATATTATACTTGATAGTCTGTTTAGTTAATTTTCCAAAAATTCTGTAGCTGCACTCTTGAGCCAGTCATTAGGCAATAACCAATACCAGAAAAGGGGGAAGCTGTTCCTATATTTCTTTCTTTTCTTTTCTTTTCTTTTTTTTTTTCGAGGTAGGGTTTCACTCTAGCTCAGGCTCTCCTGGAATTCACTATGTAGTCTCAGGATGGCCTTGAACTCACGGTGATCCTCCTACCTCTGCCTCCTGAGTGCTGGGATTAAAGGTGTGCGCCACCAAGCCTGGCTACATTTCTTAACAATAGGAAGTGTACACAAAGCTGACCTCAGAAGCCTTAATAGACTCTGTTAGGTTATAAAAAACAGAAGGTGGTCAAAGGCTAAAGAAAATATCACTGAGACAGATCATAACTGCAGAAAGTAATCTGTCCCCTTGGTAGCTCATCACTAGCAGAACAGAGAAGACCGCACTTTCAAGAGCCCCACAGCTACCTCACAAAACTACTTGGTATCAAGGAAAACAACCCTGGTTCTTATCACAGATGAACCTTCTTCATACAAGTAATTTAAGAAAACCTAGTATTCTTTTTTTTTTAATATGCAATTCATTAATTCGTAGCTTTCATTAAACTAAGAACAGGTTACATTAAAATTAAATCTTATGAAAATGCTTCAACATTAAGGTACTGTAGCCATTTTCAGGGACGTTAACGACCTCAACTGTCCTTAAGGCTCATAACATGGTATCACTATTGCCAGCTGTCTACATTTCCACAGAAACACATTCAGACAAGCAGACCAATTAATTGGCTGGCTTGAAAACCTAGTATTCTTAAAAGTAGGGAATCATGCCAGGCGTGGTGGTGCACGCCTTAAATCCCAGCACTTGGTAGGCAGAGGTAGGAGGCCACCCTGAGACTACAGATGAATTAGGTCAGCCTGAGCTACAGTGAGACCCTACCTCAAAAAAACAAAAAAAAAAAAAACAAAAAAACCCAAAAAAACAACAAAAAAAAAAAAAACTAGGGCATCAAAACTGGAATTCACATGAAATAAACAGAGCTATCTTATGAACAAAGGAGAAAGAGGGCACAAAAAATGAATGTCAGTTGAAGAAAATTTATCTGAAAATGGTTAGCATAAAGTAGGTGAAAATTGTCACCAAATGGTTCACATAAACTTGAAAATTGTAATGAGGTAAATAAGTCAGATCAAAAGAAGGAGATGGCAAGATAAGATTAAATGAAATTTGCACTGTCATGTCTCAGGGAAGAATGTGGAAAGGGAAATTTAATAATCACAGAAATGAAGGCAAAAAAATGGCAGGAGTGCAGGGAAGAAACTACAACAAAAGTATACCAATTACCGTCAAGTTTTTGTAAACTTAGAGCTAAGACCAAAACAAATGTGATTATTATGGCTACAGAGCCAATGTAATAGTGATAAGCTAAAATGTAAGGGGGACAAGATGGGAGGAAGAAACGGTTCAGCAAGAGTGGGAGAAGAATAAGAGAGGGTAATTAGGGTTGAGTATGATAAAGTTACATTGCACACTTGTATGAAATTATCTAAAGATAAAAACAAAAATAAATTTAAAAGAAATAAAATTATGTAACTGGCAACAATTGATAGAGGAAAGAAAAAGATGGGAGGAAATGCCAATGTGCTAATTTCCTTATCTTTAATAATTGAGGTCAAGATCCTATATACAGCAGACAAACAGCAACAGAGATATGAGTATACTGAATATTACAAAGATAAAGGCTGAGAAATGTACTTTATTACAAAGATAAACATCAAGAAATATGGGCTAGAGGAATGCCTTAGCGGTTAAGATGTTTGCCTGCAAAGCCAAAGGACCCAGGTTAAATTCCCCAGCACCCACATTAGCCAGATGCACAAGGGGGCGCATGCGTCTGGAGTCCATTTGCAGTGGCTGGAGGCCCTGGCACACCCATTTTCTCTCTCTCTCTCTCTCTTTCTTTCTCTAAATAAATCAAAAATTAAAAAAAGAAACATAATCAGGGCTGGAGAGATTGCTCAGTGGTTAAGGCACTTGCCTGCAAAGCCTAATGGCCTGGGTTCAATTCCCCAGTACCAATGTAAAGCCACATGCACGAAGTGGCACATGAATCTGGAGTTTATTTGCAGTGGCTAGAGGCTCTGGTGTGCCCATTGTTATTCAATCTCTCTCTCTCCCCCCCCCCTCTCTCTCTCCTTGCAAATAAATAAAGTATTTTTTTTAAAAAAGAAGGAACCATTGGTGAAAGCTGTAGTCTTGTGCTGGAAAAACATAAAAGAAATATAATCAGCTAAAAGCGGATTAATTAAAGAAGAAATAATGAAGCATGCAAAGTTAATCATTATTTATAATAGCAGGAAATATGAACATCAATAAATAATGGACTCACTAAATAAGATATATTTGTGCATTTAAATACCATTTGACTATGAAAATCAAGATGTCTATGTTGTGACATCTGAGGGCAGGTGTTATTCACATACTGTTCTGTGTGTTTGCATGTGTGTATACAATATGTGTGTGTATACACAGAGTTTCTCTGGATTAATGCACAAGAAACTGGTAACATTGCCTCTAGTGGGGAAGAATTGAGCATTTGGTGAGAGAGATGAAGAGAAAAGAGAGACTTTTAATGTGTATCCTTTGTTACCTTTGGAATTTTGAACCACTAGGATGTGTTATCTGTGTGTAAAACAAATGTAAATTGAAGATGAAATATAAAGAACTGCTTAACCTGATATTACCCAACCTCATCTATATCATGTTATGTGAGATACCTGATATATAATATTGTTTACATATAAATCTCTCTTTGTTCTCTTCCCCTGAGGATCTAGGCAAGCATATAGAGAAATATCCTGGTTGCCAACGTGACCCTCTGTCCCTCTGCTCCTTCTCAGTATTAATCATGAAGTTTAATTAATTAGAATAATAATCTCACATATAAAGAGAAGCAAGGGGCCTAGGAAATAGTTCTATAGGTAAGAGTGCTTAACATACAAGCCTGAAGGCCCAAGTTCAATCCCAAGCACTCATGTAAAGAAAAGGCTGAGTATGGCCACATATGGCTTTTGCCTGTAAGTCCAGCCCTGTTGGGAGTGCAAACTGGAGAAATGCTAGAGCTGGCTGGTCATCCAGTCTAACAGCAAACAGCAGCTTCAGTCTCAGTGAGACACTCTGTCATAAGGAGACAAAGCAGAAGAGCAAAAGAGGAGGACACATAATACCCGGCATTCTCCTCTGACCTCCATACATGTGCACATGGGGTGCATGGATCTGCACATACATACATATGCATACACTATACATAGACATACTGCGTATACTACATCCATATACATGTCAAAAACAAAAAGAGAAGCAAGTTACTACCTTATCTTAGTCAAGAACATTTGAATTCTTAAAAACTGGAAATTTTTAAATTTACCAGCCATCCATTTAGAATTTTCTAACTTACAGACCCTGTCAATGGTAACAGAAACCAGCCCTGAGCCTCTCTGACCATAGACCATTACTCCATTTCACAGACAGTGAGAACTCAAGAACTAAAGAAATGTGCATTAGAGAAGAACTATACACACACACACACACACACACACACACACACACACACACACACATATATATATATATATATACACAGGAGAGAAGGGAAAACAGACAACTTCATATCTTCTGCCTCAAACTGATTCCTAGATTGAAACCTTAGAGCACAGTGAGTATCACATATGTCCATATACATTTCTGGAAAATCAAAGAGCATCATGGTAATTTTTTTCTATGTTTATATATACAAACTTCAAAAGTACCAGGTTGGGCTGGAGAGATGGCTTAGTTGTCAAGGAGTTGCCTGTGAAGCCAAAGGACCTAGGTTCAACTCCCTACGATCCACATAAGCCAGATGCAGAAGGTAACACATGCCCCTGGAGTTCATTTGCAGCAGCTGAACTGACATGCCCATTCTCTCTCTCTCTCTCTCTCTCTCTCTCTCTCTCTCTCTCTCTCTCTCTCTCCTCTCCTGCTTTCATAAATAAATAAAATATTAAAAAAATAAATAAAGTACCAGGTCCAACATGGGACAGCTCAGGCTGAGAGAGAAAAGCTAGTGATTACACTGTACCTCCCTGCAGTTACCTCTATTACCCCTCCCAGTTGAGAAAGCCACCAGCTTCATCTACTATCCAAGTTAAAGGCCAAGATAATGAAAAATATGGGACTCTGGATAAAACTTTATATGGTGACAATTGGTCATTATGAAATGCAAATGCTTATACAGAGAAAGATTGTGTAACATGGTTATTTTGAGTACTTACTTGTGATAATGACTTAAGCTGTCAAATTGCCTTTTATTCCTTCACAATCATCTCATATCCAGATACATAAGAACAAAGAACAAAAGAATATTGATGGCTATGCTAATGAAATCCTTGCTAGTGATTTTAAAATGATGATTGCATAAATCAGAAGAACTAGTTTGTGCTACTCCACTGCCAGGGAATTTGAATGGGGAGAAAATGTATAAGTAAAATGAATGAGGGCAAAGGGTTTCTAGGGAGAATTACATGCAAAGAATACTTGTGGAAATGCCTTTTCCTTTAATTCTTCCCTTCTCTTTGAGAGTTTCAATGCTGAGTCACTTGACTATCTAGCTTTTAACATTCTTATTCCCAACAATAATAGCATAGAAACCACAGATGTGCCCAGTGTGTTAACAAATGGAATAAGTATAAAGGCAAAGTAATATACCATTGTAGGATGAGCTAAAGGACATCTCCACACACAGAAATGCTGAATGAGTTACAAATAACTCCAAAATAAATGTGAAAGAACTTTGTCCAAAAAAGTAACAGGAAAAATATTTAAATAATTATATGAAAAGATTATAAAGATGGCAATCTTGTCAAATCAATCTGCAATGGTAATGCAATTTCAATCAAAACATAAAGTGTGGATTCTAATAAACATAAATAAAACATTATTATAATTAATTATATACTTATAATACACTATGGTAGAGAACATATGGCAAATGATATATGTGGGCACACACACACACACACAAACTGCTAGTAGTTTAACAAAGATGATAACTCTAAACACGATTTGTACTTTTAGGAAAAATAAGTCACTGGCATGGTGGTGCATGCCTTCAATCCCAGCACTTGGGAAGCTAAGGTAGGAGAATACCTGTGAGTTTGAGGCCAGCCTAAGACTACATAGTGTGTTCCAAGTTAGCCTGGGCTAGAGTGAGACCCTACCTCATAACTAAATAAAAATAAAAGTCTATTTTATATAACCTTGGATAAGAATGATGTCAGTTTATAGAAAAATATAAATGAAAGAGAAAAATAATCTGTAGTCATGTCCAAGTGCTTACACTGATGTACTAAAAAGAGAAAAGTCATTTTATATTACATAAATACTTACATATATTTATGCACAAACATATATAAAGTAAATAAAAATATTAATACAGAACACTTAAATTTCCTAAGTATCAAAGGTAACAGAATTTTTAATTGAATGAATGAAACTATGTGCCACATATATGTTCAACATTTAACATAGCCCATTCATCACCTGTAGTAATGGCAAGAATCTAAGACAATGTAATATGTCTATACAGTGACTTTGACATAGTCATGTATATAAAGTAATAGACCAGTGCCAATTTGCCATGGTGTTAAGATTAGCAGAGGGAAGATTCCTAAGCTTCCCAGAGGCTGGCATGTATTATAAGAGGGTACCTAGGAAAGAGGTCTGTTCACTAGCACAAAAGGAAACCTTGGCACAAGCACACATACCAACAAGGGAGACAGGACCCATTCCATGGGAGTAGGAGAAAAACGCCACTAATAGCCTCCCATATTTGAGCCTGCAAACAGTTCTTAGCCAAGTTCTGGTAATGAACTTGATGATGGACTGACTTTATGAGGGCAGCGCTGTCTCATGTGTGGCACTTGCAGGTGAATTGACTGAGGTGGAAACTGCTCTGGCTGAAACACAAGGGGCTCAGTGGGAATGTGGCTTTAAAGTGAACAGGCCTGCGGGAAGGCTGCATGTCTGAAACCTTGAAGGCATTTGTAGATGGAGGAATGGAGTAGCTTCAAACATAGGGGAGGCT
Source organism: Dipus sagitta (assembly GCA_036346955.1). NCBI lineage: Eukaryota > Metazoa > Chordata > Mammalia > Rodentia > Dipodidae > Dipus > Dipus sagitta. Next base: position 86,671,709 of record CM070776.1, on the reverse strand, counting down.
GAGGTAGGAGGATCACTGTGAGTTCAAGGCTGCTCTGAGACTACACAGTGAATTCCTGGTCAACCTGGGCTAGAGCAAGACCCTACTTTGAAAAACAAACAAATGGAAAAAAAAAGAGGGACTCAAAGGAGAACAGCATTTGGGCCCCCAGTAAATCCCTGAACAACACTGGCTTTTCAGAAAAACCCATCAGTAGTTCCAGTACTTGAACCTTAGCATATCCACTTCCCGCAGCTATCAAAATCTGAAATGGACTTCCAAACATGCTATTAGTAAATGCCATGCTTATTAACATATTTAATCCCGTTTGTTGCAGAAATAAGCAGCAACATGATACACTCTCTGAACACACTTCATTGAGATACTTCTTAATCTGGCCCTGATTTTCAATAGTGGCATTCAAATTTTTCAAAGCTCACAAAGCCTTCTCCTTCACAGTGGGCTGGTGGATGGGAATCATGTTTCCATCCATTGAGAGGCAGACTAAGTGACTATTGACATTGTGGCTAAGTGAAAAGCCAGTATCCACGGGCACATCAAATATATTTCTCTGAATGGAAGGTCACTTGGAGAGGCCATGAACACATATGAAAGTGTTTACATCTTCAGCCACTCCAAATCATCAACTTTTGGGGAGCAAAAGTGAGATTCTTATGTATTAAGATGTTATTTTCTGTGTGAGCCCCCGAGTCCCTATTGTACATTATTCACATGAACCAAATTCCTTGAATTTTGATTTTCTTTAATCCTTCACTTGACACTAGAGCTTTTTAAAAAAATTTTTTTTTCTTTATTAGTTAGTTTTGTGTTCAGCAAATACAGTCAGTTTGGTACCATTATTAGGCTCATCCGTGACCTACCCCCTCCCCTTGGCCCCTCCTTGTTGAGGTATATGGGTCATGCATTGTGGAGTTAGCCCACAGTTATGGGTAAGCTAAATGTCTCTGCATATCATGATCCCCTCACTGGTATGGGACCCATAGCTGGAGCTGGAAAACAAGTCAGAACCATATCCAAACATAAGCCCACTCTCCAATATCAAGCTACCATCAATTGTGGGCTACAAGAGGGCCTACACCTATTAAATTCTCTATAAAAAAAAAAAGGTTATCTCATTTGTCCTGATGCTAACTTACTCTCCGTTGGAGAATCTGCTTCTCTTTTTCAGATAGATATAGATCCTAAGGAGAGAGCCACCCCATCATACCTCAAAAGGGCCCTGGCTGAAACTAAGACACTAGAGCTTTTAACTGCCTTCATCCCTATCTCTAGCAACCCACTCTTCTGCTCTTTTTAAATGACTTAACCTTCTTCACAATGATGAATGAGACCTCTAACAATTTTCATACCTGATGTGCACATCTATTTCCAGTCCTTCATCAATCGAAACATATCTCATATCCATGACAAATCACTGCCGTGTCTTACTATTGAAGAATTTCTCTACTGGAAGTATTCTAGGATCATACTATTGGGCATATTTTTCCTGGGTAGAAAATATCTTAATGCTCAGCTTAGGGAACAATATAAGTACATGCAATTTTGCTATGATTCTCTCCAGAGGGACAGACTAACACATACTAAACAGGGGATTCTTAGCTCTCTTTCTTGATTCAGAGTTTGAATTTTCAGATGTTCCTCTGCTGAAATTTATCACCTTCATGCTCATTTTCACAATTTCCTCTGTAATATAGCACCCACTTTTTCCGGCACCAAAGTGGAATAGGAAGAAGACAAAGCCTGAGAGAGGGAGAAACTGAGTTGCCTCTGGATCTTGTATTGATTCATCCCATCTAATTTCCACACTTTATCCAGGCTATCACACTATATTAGACTCTAGAGGAACTTCCTTCCACATTTTCCTATACTATCTACAGGATGTCAGACAAGGGAGAATCCAGTTTGGTACTTGGTACAGAAGTCTCAGGTGCATCCCATCTAGAGTATGGAGTCTAGCTTTTTAAGATTTCCTTTTAACCCAAGTCCCTTATATACTTGCATCAAGATGTCACAGGGAAACCCACTATTTTACACTATTAACACTCATTAATAAAAAGTGAGCCGGGCATGGTGGCGCACGCCTTTAATCCCAGCACTCGGGAGGCAGAGGTAGGAGGATCACCGTGAGTTCGAGGCCACCCTGAGACTCCATAGTGAATTCCAGGTCAGCCTGGGCTAGAGTGAGACCCTACCTTGAAAAACCAAAAAAAAAAAAAAAAAGTGAATGGGCCAGGAATGGTGGTGCACACCTTTAATCCAGCACTCAGGGGGCAGAGGTAGGAGGATCACTGTGATTTCAAGGCCACCCTGAGACTGCATAGTGAATTCCAGGTCAGCCTGAGCTAGAGTGAACCCCTACCTTGAAAAACCAAAAAAAAAAAAAAAAAGGTGAATGGGTCAAATATGACACAGTTCAATGAAATATGCATGAAAGTGCCATAATGAAATATACTCACTTGTACAAAAGATTTTGGAAAATAGATAGAAATACTGCCTACTATTTAGGTTTCCATCACATCGTCCACCTTTCTTCCTGCCACTTTATTCTATCCCTACTTCACATGTGCCTGTTTTTTATTATTTTTTGTTTTTATTTTTCTTTTCTTTTTTTTTTTTTCTCTACAGTCATCCCATGTCCTTTTCTACCCTAGAGATGCTGACAATGCTTTCATAGAGCAAAAAGGACAAGGATTGACAGCATTCTGAAGGTAAGAGAAGAATCGGAGTGTAGGTTCTGTTTTGAAGCTTACCTCTATTTCCCCCTTCTGAGTATATCAGGCCTCATTTCCTTAAAAGAATACAAGTCCCATAATAAGTTCAGAAGTTGCTATCAAATATACTGGTCTTTCTTCTTCTTCCTTCCTTTGGGTTGTGCTGCCCTCTACAGATAGACAAATGAACCAACATATGCAGTAAAAGTTGGTCACTAGTGCTGGGTAATAGGCTTCAGATGCTACCTTTTACTGATTCAGGACTCTGAAACTTTTCCACATCTCAATACAAAATCCCCAAGACCAGATCACCAAGACCCCATGCACCATTGAGAGAATTGAAATGAGACTTTTTGATCAGAGGTATAGGAAATGCTGACTTCCTCAGCTTAAATCTTAACTAAGGCTTCTCAGGCAATCTTCATTCTCCCACTAACCTGCACATAACCAGAGCAATTTCTTTCTTCTTCATGGGACGGTAAGTACATATCTCCAAAGTCATCAGGAGCTGACAACTGGATCAGAAAGGATTCGTTTCTCCACAGTGCTTCATCATCAGAGATGTCATGATCACCAGTAGGCTATGGTCCGCAATTTCCTCTCCCACCAGCAGTGATGCAAGGAAGGATATTCTCTACTCTCCTTCTTTCCTCAGCACACCAGACGTGCCATTAGTTTTTTTTTTTTTTGAGGTAAGTTGTCGCTGTAGCCCAGGCTGACCTGGAATTCACTATGTAGTCTCACAGCAATCCTCCTACATCTGCCTCCCGAGTGCTGGGATTAAAGGCATGTGCCATTTGAGTCTCCAGGTCCCACGTAAGCCAGATGCACATGGTGGCACATGCATCAGGAGTTCATTTTCAGTGGCTGGAGGCCCTGGCACATCCATTCCCGCTCTCTCTCCCTCTCTCTGTCTCTAATATATAAGTAAATAAATAAAATAAATCTTAAAAATGAGTGCTAAAAAACTGGAAACCAACACCATTTAAAAAATTCAACAAAGAATTCATAACACTGGATAAAATAATACCTCCAAATTTGGAGATACAAGTAGAATAACAATCAAAACAACTTACTTAAAACAGAAGATTCTAGTATAGGCAATAACTTGTAAGAATAAAATGGTAATTTTTAAAGATGGCAAGATCCTGAGTATAAACTAGGTTGAGAATAAAAAACTTCTGGACAACCACTCTTAAAGAAGATAACATGCCTTTGTTGTTTTAAACCTCAGAAAATTTCAACATGTTGTTATTTCATTGAAGAGAAGAGGAAAAGAAAAAAAAATCTCTTCATGTTTTTGCAGAGATAAATAATCATTTTGAAATATTCCCAGTGTTCTGCATAGCAAAAGGTCATCTTGAAAAGAACAGTGGTTTACCATGAGTTCATCTGACCTGGAGCAATTGGCCAGCTCCAGCAATTGTTTTCACAAGCAAACCCGAGGCACAGGGAAGGTTTACCCCTTGGAATGCACCCTCAAAGAGCAGAGACTTCCTCTGCAAATGTCCATGTCCATGAGAATGGCACAGATGTCTGAACTGCAGGAATTCTTCCCTGAAGAAATCCAGCAGTTTAGTCAAGAAAAATGTGAGACCCCTGCTACAGTCAGGTTTGCATTGCTAGTAGAAAACACCTGACCAAGCGCAGCTTGTGGTAAAGAAAAAAAAAAAGTTTTATATTAGCTTACAGACTCGAGGGGAGGTTCCATGATGGCAGGGGATAATGGTAGCATGAGCAGAAGGTAGACACTACGTCCTTGCCAACATCAGGTGGACAACAACAAGAGGAGAGTGTGCTAAACACTGGCAAGAGGAAACTGGCTATTATACCCTTAAGCCCATCCTCAACAATACACTTCCTCCAGGAGGCCTTAATTCCAAAATGTCCATCAGCTGGGAACCTAGCATTCAGGACACCTAAATTTATGGGGAACAATTGAATCAAACCACCAACCCCCCATGCTCATGTATGCAAACCTGATTAACTCACTGAGTCACAGAAAAAAGACATGAAAATAGGGGAAGACTTGTTGGAAAGAATTTTGCAAGAGTGGAAGGGGAATAAGAGAGAGTAAAAAGAGTAAATATGATCAAAATATTATATGCATGTATAAAATTGTCAAAAATAGAGCCGGTCATGGTGGTGCACACCTTTAATCCCAGTACCCAGGAGGCAGAGGTAGGAGGATCGCTGTGAGTTCGAGGCCACCCTGAGAATACATAGTGAATTCCAGGTGAGCCTGGGTCAGAGTGAGACCCTACCTGGAAAAAACAAACAAACAAATAAATAAATAAAATTGTCAAAAATAAATATTTAATATTAGAAAAGAGAAGGTTAGAACAAAACAACGAAGCCGGGCGTGGTGGCGCACGCCTTTAATCCCAGCACTCGGGAGGCAGAGGTAGGAGGATCACCGTGAGTTCGAGGCCACCCTGAGACTCCATAGTGAATTCCAGGTCAGCCTGGGCTAGAGTGAGACCCTACCTCGAAAAACCAAAAAAAAAAAAAAAAGAACAAAACAACGAGGTAAAATCTGTGTAGAAGAGGAGTGGGAAACTAGCAACACTGCCAAAATCAACTTTGGCAGAACTGTAGGACCCAATCAAAAGTGTAGACCAAACAGACAGATCCAAAGGGAATGAAGAGCTGAACTGCAGTAACGTAATTTGTGACATTTTATCTTACCACTGGCCCACCTCAGTGGTAGCCTTGAATAAAACTGCCCATATTCCCTGAACATGTTCCTAACACCAGGAGAAGAATGGACTTTATTCTTAAAGATCTGTGGTTATTGATTTTCACTACTCTAGTGACTCCCTGAAGGACCACTCCAAGGGCTTGCATTTATTTCACATAACTCAGAACACTTCCAGGATGAAATGACTGCTTTGGAGACATTTGTTGAAAATATTTAAAGGCAAAGCATTATCCATTAATGCCTGGAGTATGGAGCTTCATTTAAGATGGAAAATAGACTCTAAAAAGATTGGCATGAAAGCCTGGAGAATCAGGCACTTTGAGTAATAAGGACTTTGTAAAGCTCCAACATAGTTCTGGAAACCTAAAAGACCACATTGCACACACAGATCTTAGAAACAGACCCCAAAAGGACCAAGATGATCCTAAGTTCTCACTTCTGACTGATCCTTAGGTGCTGAGTATTCACAAGTGAAAGCCAAGGAAAGTTGTCAATTACCCATCTGAGTCTTTTTTTAAATTTATTTTAAAATTTTTATTTATTTATTTGCAAGGAGACGGCGGGGGGAGGGGGAGGAGAGAGAATGGGGATGCCAGGACATCTTGTCTGTACACACGCCAAATGCATGCACCACTTTGTGCATCTGGCTTTACATGGGCACTGGGGAATAAACCCAGGCCATCAGGCTTTGCAAGCAAGTGCCTTAAGTGTTGAGCCATTTCTATCCAGCTCATTCCCATCTGAGACTTTTAGGTGTGTCTTCAACACAAATACAAAATCTACCAGAAAAAGACTGGGGAGTTTTGTTTTGGTTGATTTTGTATTGTTTCGAGTGTTTAAGGAAATCTTTGTTGACTCAGTAGCTGACTACTAAATCATGAAACACACATTAAAGAGGCCACAGATAAAAAGAATATAGGATTTGCAAAATTGCTTCTAAAAAAAACCCAAGTAGCAAAACAGAATCACATAGATGAAGCAGAGTTGCCATCATACTTACAATGTCTAATTCTTTTTTTTTTTTTTTTTTTTTTGTTTTTCGAGGTAGGGTCTCACTCTAGCCCAGGCTGACCTGGAATTCACTATGGAGTCTCAGGGTGGCCTCGAACTCACGGCGATCCTCCTACCTCTGCCTCCCGAGTGCTGGGATTAAAGGCGTGCGCCACCACGCCCGGCTCAATGTCTAATTCTTAAAAATTATGTTGCAAGGCATACAGAAATGAGAAAGTCTGAGCAATGTAAGGGAAAAATAAACTAATGCAAACATTCCTGAGGAAGCCTATAAAATGGGCTTATTACACAGACTCCACTAATTTAATGTACTCAAAGGAGTGATAAAAGGCATGCAGAAAGAACACATAAGCCACAAGAATGATATCTCCCCAGGACTAGGAAACATCAGAGATAGAAATTGAAAGAGGAGGAAGAAGAGGAAAGAAATTATTTTTGAAAATAAAAACTTCAAAAACTGGGCTGGGGAGATGGCTTAGTGGTTAAGCGCTTGCCTGTGAAGCCTAAGGACCCCGGTTCGAGGCTCAAGTCCCCAGGACCCACGTAAGCCAGATGCACAAGGGGGCGCACGCGTCTGGAGTTCCTTTGCAGTGGCTGGAGGCCCTGGCGCGCCCATTCTCTCTCTCGCTCTCTATCTGCCTCTTTCTCTCTCTGTCTGTCACTCTCAAGTAAATAAATAAAAATAAAGGCGTGTGCCACCACACCCGGCACATAAAAAAAAAAAAAAAAACTTCAAAAACTAAAATAAAAAAATCTCTAGAGGGGCTTAACAGCCTATCTGAGTAGCAGAAAAGAGAATCAGTGAACATAAAGATGGGAAAGTTGAAACAATGTTTTCCCTTTTTATGCTTTAGGTGCTGGTAATTGAACCTAGGAACGCATGCACACTAGGTAAGTGCTCTACTACTGAGCTATATCCTCAGCCCTTGAAAATTGAAATCATGTATTCTAAGGAGCAGAAATCAAAAAACAGGAAAGTGAACAAAGCCTAAGTAAAACTGGAACACTATCAAACAGACAAACATAATTGCTGGCAAGAGGGCTGAGTGGATAATGTGCTTGTCTCATGAGAACTGAAGATCAGATTTCTAGCACCCACAGAATACCAGTGAGCATGGGGACAGAGCAAGCTAGCTAGCTAGACTACCTGAGATACCCTGCCTCAGTAAATAGAGAGTAATGGAAGCAGATACCCATCAACAACCTCTGGCTTACACATGCACACACACGCACACACACACACATGCACACACACACGTGCATGCACTCCAGCACACATGGAAACCCACACACATACATACCACACACACACATACACACGTAATAAAACATCACATGCATGTGGGAGACCTAGAAGAAAGAGAAAAAAAGAAGCCTGTAGCCTCAGTTACTCAGGAGGCTGAGGCAGAAGAATGACAAATTCCAGGCCTGTTTGGCCTATAGAGTGAATTTGAGTGAATTTAAGATCATTTTGGGCAACTTAATGAGACTCTTTCACATGCACAAGGCCTTAGGTTCAAACCCACATTATTTAGAAGTATGATTGGCAAAACCATTGATGTAGCCAGGGCGTGGTGGCGCACGCCATTAATCCCAGCAGTTAGGAGGCAGAGGTAGGTGGATCAGCATGAGTTTGAGGTCAGCCTGGGCTAGAGTGAGACCCTACCTTGAAAAACCAAAAAAAAAAAAAAAAACATGGATGTTAAAATCTAAAAAAACTATGAAACATCTTAGGAGAAATTAAAGAAGATAAAAATAAAATAAGTACAAGAGTAGACCATGTTAATGGATTGAGAAGTAATATTGTAAACATGTTAATTCTCATTACATTGATCTGGAGATTCAGTGCAATGCCAACCAAAATCCACAGTGTGTGTGTGTGTCCTACCCTGTGGTGTTTTAAAACTCTTCATAACGAAGTCATAGCACAGTTATGAGTATTATAACCTTTCCTACTTCAAGTTTTGTGCCACCTATTTAACTCCACCCCAATCTTGGGCCCTGGTTAACTGCCTTATTTTCTTTCTAGAGGAAATAGCAAAGGTTCACCCTGTGTGTGCATTCATAGAGCCTAAGTGACCACCACCATGGTTGCAGCTACAGTATGAGGAGTCACCTAAGTGCCACCTAACAAAGAGAGACTAGTTCAGGCACAAACCAACAAAATGTCACCAGAGAAGTACACATGAATTATTGTCTTGTGAGGTAGGTTTGACACATGAAAGATGAGCTATCATGACAGGCGACAGAAGGCTGGGAACTTGACTCAGTGGTAGAGTGCTTGCCTAGCATATGTGAGTGCTTGGGTTTGATCTCTAGCACCACACCACACACACACATACACATACACATACACACACACACTCACACTCACACACACACACACACACACACAGAGAGAGAGAGAGAGAGAGAGAGAGAGAGAGAGAGAAAGCACTTTTTTTCTAGTCTTTCCACTTAGATTATTCTTAGAAACCACATTTTTTCAACTGTTTGCTATCCATGCACCTAGTGTTTATTAGAGTCCAATTGTTATCAACAATGTGGAGAAAGGAGGCGGACCAAAGAAGGTGGAACAAGGACCAGACCTCAGATAGCTCCAATATTTGTACCCTTATTGAAAACTTTGTCTAAAAAATAAATTGTGTTTTCATTTAATTTTTTTGTGTGTATGGGTGCACCAAGGTCTCTTGCCATTGTAAGTGAATGCTCATCTGGCTTTACATGGGTGGCTGGGGAATTGAAGCTTGGCCTACAGGTTTTGCAAACAAGTACCTTTAACAGTTGAGCCAACTCCTGAGCCTTCTTTTGTGTATTTTAAATATATATATATTTAGCTATTTGACAGAGAGTAAAAGGCAGAGAGAGAGAGAGAGAGAGAGCAAATGGGCACAACAGGGCCTCCAACAACTGCAAATAAATTCCAGACTCATGCACCACCTTGTGAATCTGGCTTACATGGGTTATTGAACCTGGGTCCTTTGGTTTTGTAGGCAAGCTTCCCAAGTGCTAAGCCATCCCTCCAGCCCACTTATGTGTGTGTCTTTTTAAATATTTTTATTTATTTATTTGCAAGCAGAGGGAGAGATAAGAGAGAGGGGGGCAGGAGAGAATGGGTGTGCCAGGGCCTCCAGCCACTGCAAATGAACTCCAGATGCATGCACCACTGCATCTGGCTTTACATGGGTACTGGGGAATCAAACCCAAGTTGTTAGGCTTTGCAGGCAAGTGCCTTAACCACTAAGCCATCTCTCCAGCCCTCTTCTGTGTTTTTTGTTGAAAAGTTATGGATAACTCACCCCTTGTATTTGTTTTGCATATTTCCGTGCCTTACTTCCTTTTTCTCTTCACTATTGTTTCTACATGTTGCACAGCCATTTAAACTAAGAATAATCACCTATCTTTTTCTCCAGCTCTATTTTCTAGTCATAAGCCACAAAAGCCAGCCATACTACTAATTTTTAATGAAATGAGCTCTGTAATATAAATTCAGTGCACCACACCTTAAAATTAGCAAACAAAAAATAATATTTCTATTTATGGTGAAAAATAACATGTTTAAATAACCAAAGCCTGAAGGAACATGAATGTCCCTCCATAAAGTATGCTCTTTAGGAAAACGTGTTGAGAATAGATGTATACTCAGTAACATACATGACTGGATAAAAGATATTTTAAATGAAAACATTGAAATGTGTTTACAAAAACAAAATGGATCTGTTTTTATAACCCAGAGATTATTCAGCATGACCAAAAACCTAGAAGCCACAAAGGAATAATAAACAAGCTTCAATCACTAGTACTAATCACTTACAAAGGGGAAAAAAAAAAAACATGAACAAAGCTAAGTGAATTAGATATCAACCAGAGCCGCCTACTCTGACAGCACCAACATCTATCTAAATTGGCTAAATTTCTTGAGTACTAAGCAAACAAATTGTGGTGATAATTTGAATTGCAATCTAGATCTGCTTAATCTTAAGCAGTAAACACTAGGAATGTGATCTGTTTAATTTTGTGTCTCACAATGACATAAATTATCATCCTGGGTTTTATTTTCAAAAGAAGTCCCATTCTGTTTGATAACATGTTATGTTCTCTGTAGGCTTACAGATGCTCAGTAAAGGAGGAAGCCCTAGGCCAACTAAAAGCTACTTATATTATTGCTCCTCTTTCATCTCTGAGGATATGAATGGTCAACAGCCCACTCCCAATAAGGTATTAAATTACTTTGTATGAACCTGTGTGTACAAAGTTACTCCATCCCCTCCATTACCTTCCTCATGGACACACATTGTTCAAGCCCTCAACACAAAGTCTGCAAGGGCCCCAGTGTCCAGGGTGATGTGTGGAGAGATATCATTCTGTTGCAAATACCTCTTATCATGCTCCATAATGCCCTCAGTCAGGGTACACTGGGGAACCATCAAGAGCCCTTCAAGAACTCTGATTTAATGGCAAAGAAGAACTGTAAGTAAACAGACAAACCAGGGAAAAATTTCAGCCTGGGATGTAATGTAAATTTTATGTAAGAGCTAGCACTAAAAATAGGTATATGTAAAGCCCATTCACAAGGAAACCTAGTAAAACCAGAGAGCCATGAAAATCGAATTTACCCAAACAACATCAGTTTGTCTAATCTGCACAGGAGTCTCTTTTGGAACAAGGCAGATAAAATATGAACTAAAGAAAAAGAGTCAGGTGTGGTAGCACATGCCTTTAATCTCAGCACTCAGAATGCAGCTGTAGGAGGATCTCCATGAGTTTGAGGCCACCCTGAGACTCCATAGTGAATTCCAGGTCAGCCTTGGCCTGAGTGAAACCCTACCTCAAAAAAACAAACAAACAAAAAAGAAAGAAAGAAAGAATTAAAAGGAATAAAAGAAAGCAGACAGGCAAGCTGGCAGTGGTAGCTCCTACTGTAATCCCAGCATTTGGGAAGCTAAGATAAGAGGATTCCAGTGAGTTCAAGGCCAGACTGGGCTACAGAGTAAGCTCCAGATTAGCCTGGGCTAGAGTGAGATCCTGCCTCAAAAATAAATTAATAAATAACTGGTTTTTCTGAGCCTTGAACTGCTATGCATTCTAGGGAGTTCAATTTATAATCAACTGAAATCCATCATTAGAAAATTAACTCTGAGCACATTGGTATTGGCACAGACCCTCAAACTGTTACTTGAGGATAAAACCAAAATAGCAGGATGGGGCTGGAGAGATTGCTTAGTGGTTAAGGCACTTGCCTGTGAAGCCAAAAAGACCCAGGTTCAAGTCCCCAGGCCCTATGTAAGCCAAATGCACAAGGGGGCACTTGTGTCTGGAGTTCATTTGCAGTGACTGAAGGCCCTGGTGCACCCATTCTCCCTTCGTCTCCCTCCCTCTCTCTCTCTCTCTCTCTCTCTCTCTCTCGTAAAATAACAAAAATAAGTAAAAATTTTAAAACACACAAAATATCATCTCTAAAGGGAGAAGGCTACCTTCCCTGTGACCCACAGTCACAGGCACAGTCCTAGAACTCTGTCCTTCCTGAAATTGAGAGGGATAACATTGGGACATAACGACATTGCTAGGCCATGTTCCACACAGTCTCACCCAGCACTTTCCCCATATCCGGTTTATTCTGTTGTCATCCCAAATAATAATAAAAAAATCAGGAAGAGATTATGCAAGAATAACCTGCTTATTTAGGAGCAGAAAGGTAGTACTATTGCAATACACATGCCATAATAAACTGTGGGCATAGTCAAAGGAACTGAGGCAAGGAGGAATTTGTAAACACAAAGGAAGAGGATTGCATCTTATATTTAAAATCCTTAGCCACAATGATTAATAGGAATGCCATCAGTCCAAGGTTGCACAGTTTACTGGGCAGATATCCATGTTTTGTGTCAGGTTTCAGTGAAATCTATGCAAGCTGTGGTTCTGGAAGGCTTTTATTATAATTACTATCAGCCAATCATGCACAAAAAATCTTCCTTTAATAACCTCTCAATTTTATTTATTTATTGTTAATTTTGATTAAGAAATTCTTTTTTAATTCTGACAATTTTTTCCTTCCCACATGTTCTCCAGATGGGTCAGTCTGCTCTCTGAAGTTAGATTCCCACCTCTATGCCTTGCTTTCTCCTATCTTCCCTCCTGAATTGGCTGTCTGACCTTTTGTATCTTATCCTTCAAGCGCAACTTACTTAAAAGCCCCCTTCTCAGTAAAACATTCCCTGGACACTGGTGCAGGCAATGGTTTCTGCTACCTCTAATCACTGATAGGAAGCATCTCTCCAGGTTTGCTAGTTATTATGTGTGTGTTGTCTTTCCAAACAGATCATAAACCAAAAATAGTGTCTTTTTTGCTTCTTAAACACAACTTTATTGGTAAAACACAAGTCTTAGATTAATAAATGTAAATCAAAAATTAATACAAAAGTATAGCTTATTCATGATGTGTAATTACTTCACGCTCTTAGATAAAGAATAAAAATATTTCAATCTAGGTAGCAAGTCAAATCAATAAATGCTTTCTTTGTATAAGTTCTAATATGTATTTGGCATCTTTAAAAATGGCCCAGTTTACCCAACATTGCTCAATGCTGATAATTGGTGGTATTCATTATGCCTAAATAGTAGCTGAATAGATTTCTTTGCCATATAAGCACAGTGAAAACAAAACAATTTACAAAACACATTGTTCCCACGTGCAAACTACGAAACATGACTTCAGTGTTGTTTAGACAAGATCACCAATTACAGTTTGGTTAAGACTTTGAGGACTTTGACTTTCACAACCAGATCATGGTGGTTTGCCAATGCTCTGATTTTCTTAACACATACACCAGATTCTTTGAATAAGAAAAATAACGAACTTCTGCTGAATTCTTTCCTAGAAGATGCCAGCCCTTCACTTTTTATGTTGTCATTTATATTTTCAAAAAGCGTAAGGATATTAAGAAGAATCTCTCTATCCCATTCTTTATTAAACAGGGAAATCAATTCTGATGGTACTTTACAACTGACCAGCTCTCTTGTCATGGCTGGATTTTCAGTAAAGTTTATAATTAGTTTCATGATCTGTATCTTGGTGAAGTGATTTCCCAGGAATAACAAAGCAAAAAAGTCTGGAAAAGAATAGGAAAGCAAATGCTGGTAATGATTAGTCACAGTCATGTTGGTTAACAATCTTAGTCCAGCCATCTGCACAGCTGAATCCAAGCGACAGACCATGGTATCATCACACACTTGGCTGATATATGTCTTAATCTTGCCCTGATTTTCAGCATTAACACTCAAGTTATTGAGTGCATTGTAAGTCTTTTCCCTAATAATGGGGTCTCTCGTTTTTATCAGCTTTGCAATAATTGGGACACCACCCAATTCACGTATGGCATTTTGGTTAAATGAATATGCTGCATTGTTACCCAGTGTGACCAATGCTACTTCTTGAATAAAAGGATCATTTGTTCTCTCCAGGATGTTAAGGACCTTTTGAAGGTCAGGAGCACTCAGAATATCATCAATTTTATAGGGAAAGTTGAATTTTCCCCTGCGTACTGGCCATGTTGTAGCTGGGGCCTTGGTGCTCTTACTTCGGTTCTTTCCCTTGGATTTCCCACTTGTCCTGCTCGCAGCCCTAGATCCACTCCTCGTGGGGTGGCAGCCTCCACCCCTGCCTCCTGGGCAGGGCAAACTCGGTGCCAGTGTCCTGTTCCCAGAGATGTTACCAACCCTGATCCCTCTGCCTGCCTTTGCACTTGCCTGTTCCTTCAGGATGCTGAAAAGGGCCTTAGCTTTAGCCTCTAAACCACCTCCACTCTGGGGTTCCGGGTAGGCTTCCTTCTTTACACTTGGACCACTTTCAAGTCCCAAGCTCACCTCAGCTTTGGCATTTAAGTCACCTTGAGGTTTGCCTCCGGCTCCCACCCCAATATTAGTCGTAGCTCTTCTCTCAGTCTCACCCCCAATTTCTGAAGTGTCACTACAAGACTCTTCCTCCTCCTCTTCCTCTTCTTCCTCTTCATCTTCTTCATCATCCCACATTTTATCATTATCATCTTTCCCCCAGGTCAGTCTGTATACACAATAACAAGCACCAGCCCCGATGACCATGCCGGCTGCCACACAGCCAGCTTCCCGAGTGCGGCCCATGGTAGAGTTGGGGTGAATCTCTTAACCTGGGCTGGCTCAGGTCCAGAGAAACTTCCAGGTGAGGGCAGTCTTCTGCTGCAAGAGGCAAGCGCTGCTGCCACAGTTACAGTGAGACCTAGGGTGGAAAAAAGGAAAATGTCCGTCTTTGGACTTCTCTGCGCCTTTGAAAGTATGTAAGCATGCTGAACCACTTATCCATAAACATGCAAATGTTCCCTTGTATCGGTGGGCACCGCAGCTTGGTATTGCTCACTGATTGCTTTCCTCCATCAGGAAACAGTTTTGGAAAATTCCCACACACATTCAGACTCTCCAACCTCACATTCCACCACCCTGCCCAAGCATGTTAAATTGAATGTATTTATAAGTTCCCCAAGACCTCTACCCTTCCAGACGTCCTGGGACAATTGTGCCCTCCTACACGCTCAGAGATCCAGGCAGTTCCCTCCTCCTCTTTCTAGGCTCCTGTAGACCTGTAGGCAAGAGAATAGAAAAGCCAGAGCTGAAAATTCGGACAGAGAAGGACTTTACTCCAGGACAGAACTCCCCATGCTCTAAATCCCCCTTCTACTGTTCTTCATTCCACTGTATTTCTCACCTTCCTTGCTTCACAAAGCTGTTGCTTTAAAATTCATTATCTCCATCCTACTCTTCTTCCTAGGTCTCCTTCCTCCTCTCTCAATGATCCTCTACTCCAACTCCTGCCTCCCTTGCTCTAACAGGCACACACTCCCCAGTCTGTCACTTCTTCCAAAGGTGACGCCACACACGCTCTTCCTGGTGACAAGGAAGAGAGAGGTGGATAGAGAGTGCAAGCCAACTGGTGTAAAATGCATAAAGATCTCAAGTTCCACCCCTGCTCTGCCATCCCCACCACTTTCAAGATACCAAGACAGTTTCCTCCATCAGCATATCAATTTCGTCTGCTCAAGAGTAATCTCTTTCCTCCCTCATTTTGGTTTCTGCTTTCACTAAACCCAAGGACTGACAAGCGGGGTGCTCGGTGAACAGACTAACACCAAGGACACTGTACCAAACAGTATAATAACGACCTCCCCACGTCCACTCCAGCACTCTCTTGACAACTATCTTCTCCAAGCCACTTCCTTCCTAGTTTCTTATTTGCAGAGCACTTTTTTTTTTTTTTTTGCGAGCCTGAAATCATCCCGTGTAAGAAGGAGGGAAAGGGAGATAGATGCAGCAGAAGGCCATGGGTCCAATCGTGTTAGCAGTCATCATTATCTACACCACGGAACCCTAAACAGCGCCATCACTTTCCCTCTGACATACTTGGTTCTGGAATGTTTTCCTCTCCTCCCTGTCCTAGGACTGATTTTCAGGCGCAAGATCCAGACACCGGTGACGCGGCGGGGAGAGATGGCTCAGCATACGGAACAGCACTTTAGATCGTCCCAGTAACAACTTTTCCAATTTCAGCGACCTGCTTGTCAGACGGATTTCATCTTTTGGTCCTTGCTCTAGCCCCACTTCTCCGCAGACCAGCACTCCGGCTACACAGCATCCCTCCGCCCCCGCCTCCAGAGGTCGGCCATTTTCCCAGCAAAACCACACCCCTTTGGAAGCGCAGGAAAGAAGACAGGGAGGCGGGTCCAGGGAGTAAGCAAAACTGGAACTGCGAAAAATTAAAAGATCTCTTCTGTCCTCCTCCCCACGATGATAACCATTTTTCCTGTGGATATCCTTTATCCCACAAAAATAATAAGGCACGATTGCTGCAGAGTCTTTAACAGTTCCCGAATTATGGCAAGATTCTAAACCATCACCATCCTTTTTAGAGCCCCAGGAGCAATCTAAGTTTTTCACTCACCTTCAGGAATTCAGTGTAGATTATTCCTTTTCTGAGAAAGGTACAGCACTCTAATGAATGACAGGGGAACAGCAGACTAACACTGCCTCAATATTCTGGCTTGGTAAATGGGCACATACGCATCAGTCCTAATACCGGCCCTGCCCAATTCAAGGTCCTGGCATCCCAAAGACTCCCCCCTCTTCTAGTCTGGGATCTACCCTGGAATCCATTTTCCTTTTTGTTCTAATAAGGACCAGAAACAGTGCAAGTTTGTGGAGAAAGCAGGCTATCTATGTCCCTGGCATCTCAGCCCTCCGCTACCCGCAAGGCAGAGATCCTCAGACAGTGCTTATCCACACACAGACCTCCCTGCCAGGATCCAGGCAATTACCTTCTCTCTCCCTTCCCTCAAGATAAAGCCAATTTCTGTCTCCTATCACTTGCATGCTCAACAAATAAGAGAGAAAAGGCAAACAGACCAGACGCAGACCAGGATTAGAAGGACGTCTGCACACGTCGGCTCTGGCTCACGTGAGGGCCACGTCACCGGAGAGATCAGGACCCCAGTTACCACTCCTACAAGCACTGCGACAGGAGATAACCCGCCCCCTTCCTTCCCTGCCACATCAGGTTCTGCCATTCATTTTCCGCTTTGCCAAACCCATTGTGGTTAGAACTTGTCTTTCTTTGATTAACACAAAGAGGCTGCATCTGCCTTGTACATTGATCTTTTCTTCCTCTTCCAGTCATAAGTTTGTATTTTCTTTATTCTTATTCTTATTCTTATTCCAACTTCCAACACACACACGCACACGCACACTCACAACACCCCTTCTGCAGCCAAAAAGGTCCAACATTTCCTCAGCACCCCTAAAAGGGGAGCAGGATTTCATAAAAGAAGACAGAGAAATGGTCTTACTTTTTTTTGTTTCTATTATTTATTTAATCAGTAGTGCTTTACTTTTACACCATGGTTATAAAATTATGCTATGTTCATTCCTGCGGAAAAAAATGGAAGTTAAAGGGAAAATACAGCAGGTCTTATTAATTTCCTTTTCTTGTTACACACAAAAAGATTTCTACTAGTTACAGGCAAATAGCAACTTTCAAAGTTTTCACTGGTAAGTAGAATGTGCTCTGGTAAATAACCGCACATGCAAATAACCCTAATTAAATTCAGTGTGACACACACACTGGCATACACATGGCATCAAACTAGAAGAGGGATTAGTTGGGAAGGAGGGATTCAGTGGGAGTGGAGGGGGAAAGAAGGTAATATGTGATTATGATCAAAATCCTTGACATGTATAAAATTATCAAATAAAAAAAAAGTTTTCTCTGAAAACTGAAAACTAGAGGGCTGGAGAGATGGCCTACCAGTGAATGTACTTGCCTGCAAAACCAAAGGTCCCAGGTTTGATTCCTCAGTACCCATGTAAAGCCAGATGCACAAAGTGGCACATGCACCTGGAGTTTGTTTGCAGTGGCTAGAGCCCCTGGCATGCCATTCTCTCTCTCTCTCTCCATCTGCCTCTTTGCTCTCTCCCTCTATTTTTTTATTTTATTATTATTGACAACTTCCATAATTTTAGACAGTAACCCACGGTAATTTCCTCCTTCACACTCCCCCCCCCGACTTTCCCCTTTGAAACTCCACTTTCCATCATATCCCCTCCCCCTCTGAATCAGTCTCTCTTTTATTTTGATATCATCATCTTTTCCTCCTATTATGATGGTCTTGTGTAAGTAGTGTCAGGCACTGCGAGGTCATGGATATCCAGGCCATTTTGTGTCTGAAGGAACATATTGTAAGGAGTCCTACCCTTCCTTTGGTTCTTACATTCTTTCTGCTACCTCTTCCACAAAGGACCCTGAGCCTTGGAAGGTGTGATAGAGATTTTTCAGTGCTAAGCACTCCTTTGTCACTTCTTCTCAGCACCATGGTGCCTTCTGAGACATCCCAAGGTCACTGCCATCTGAAAAGAGAAGCTTCTCTAACCAAAAGTGAGAGTAGCATTAATATATGGGAAGAGAAGTGCTTACTGGGCAATTTGGTGACCATAGTATATATATTTAGCCAGACGCCAGCAGACGTTACACCCCTAGGGCTCATGACTACCCCTGTTGTAGGTTTTTCAGTAATAGGGATGTATTCCCTCCCATGGAGCGGGCCTCCAGTCCAATTAGAGAGTAGTTGGTTTCCCCCATAACAGATATGCCACTCTTGCACTCATTAGTTCATTTGGCCAAGCTGGCCAAATTTAAGGTTTGCAGTGTCCACAATTGAGTACCTCCAGTAGTGATTTTTCTCTCTCCCATTGAACTGCATGCAGCATAGCTTTTTCCAGCTTTCTGTCAGCTGGTCTACATGGAGGAGGTTTTCAGCTCAGCTCCTGCAGGATTTCTCAGTGACCTTGCAGCCCAAGTATGTGGAGTCTTCAGCAATAGGGTCTTATCATCTATTCCTGGTGGGAAACCAAGGGCCTCAGCAATGGACTGTAATGTTTTGGGGGTATCAGGGACTTCCCTGGACAACAACTCACTGGATCCCTTTCACATAAGGGATCAGAGAAAGATCATACACCCAGCAAAGCAAGAGAGTATCCAAGAACAAAATACATGCAGAAAGCAAGCAGAAAAATGCTCAGGCTGGCAAGAGGGAAACCAAGGGCCTTGGCAATGGCCTATAATGTTTTGGGGTATATCAGTGACCTCCCTGGCCAACAACTCACTGGAAGGTATCCCATCCCTGGCACCGAAAATTTTCTACTAACAATCTATGGCTTTTGAGTGTTCCATTGTCCAAAAAAGTAGATTTCTATATGACTTATTTATATCTTCTTAGATTTTGATTATCCCTCCCTCCACCTTTCCTTTACTCAATCTCTTCCCCTGACCTTGCTTAGACCTTTTCACCCCCAATAATCTGTTCTTCTATTTGCATAGATACAATACTTCTCTCCCTCTCATAACTAAATAAATATATAAAATAAAAAATTGAAAACTGGGGCTGGAGGCATAACTAAGTGGTTAAGACATTTGCCTGCAAAGCCAAAAGACCCAGGTTTGATTCCCCAGGACCCACTTTAGCCAGATGCACAAGGGGGCGCACACAACTGGAGTTCACTTGCAGTGGCTGGAGGCCCTGGTGTGCCCATTCTCTCTGTCTCTCTCTCTCTCAAATAAACAAATAAATAACAAAATATTTAAAAATTGAAAATTGGAATTTTTGCATGACTTAAATAGTCCACAAATAAAAGACTAGTTGTGTAATTTTGGCCATTTTATAAAGACTTCCTTTTTCTACTTTTAATTCAATTTGCAATTCGACAAAAAAAGGCTATACAATCAATCCTGACTTGATTAAAGAAAAATGTGTATTAGACTGCTTTAAATCTTGGCTTCTTGCTCCATGAAAGTCTTGTGATTGACAGTTGCTCTCAACCTGCCCCTGCTTTAGATTCCAGTCTACTAAGGCCAAGATAGCCCAGGGTGAGGGAGGCAGAGATAGTCTAATCTGCCTTGCCCTATCAAAAAGAGGGGAATGTGCTGCCCTCCAACTCCTCTCACATTCTAAAGCCTCTCATTCCCTGTTGTTAAACCCAAAAATATATATACAGATGGGTGATCAAGATAGCATATGAGGACTGGGTAGACAACTCAGCCATTAAGGCACTTGCCTGCAATGCCTAATAACCAGGGTTTGATTCCCCAGTACCCACATAAAGCCTGATGCACAAAGTCGCACATGCACCTGTAGTTCATTTGCAGTGGCATGTCCATTCTCTATCATCTGTCTGTCTATCTATCTATCTATCTATCTATCATCTATCTCTATCTGTTTATCTTCTCTTTGCCTCTCTGCTTGCAAACAAATAAATATTTTTTTAAAAGAGGGCACATGGGCTGGAGTGTTTAAAGTGCTTGTCTATGAAGCCTAAGGACCCAGGTTCAAGTCTCCAGGTCCCATGTAAGCCAAATACATATGGCGGTGCATGAGTCTGGAGTTCATGTGCAGTGGCTAGAGGCCCTGGTGTGCTCATTCTCACTCTCTCTCTCTATCTCTCTCTCTCCCTCTGTCTATCTCCAATAAATAAATAAAAATAAATAAAATCTTTAAAAGAGGGAACATAACCAACCTGAGTAAAGATTTTTGGTTCCTTCACTCCCTCCCCTAAATATGCACCAACATTTTTGCCCTAATTCCTGGTGCTTCTAACACTGTTACCCCTTAAAAACCCTTAACATTACTCTCTGTGAAACAAAAAATCCCCATCAATAGGCTTTTTCTGTTTTTTTTTTCCTTGTCTTCACACGTCATTATTTATTTTAATATATTTTTAATTTTTTTGACAGAAAGAAAGAGGGGGAGGAAGAGAGAGAGAATGGGCTAGCCAGGGCCTCCAGTCACTGCAAACGAACTCCAGACATGGGCGCCCCCTTGTATATCTGGCTAACGTGGGTCCTGGGGAATCAAACCTGGGTCCTTTGGCTTTCAGGCAAATGCTGTAGCCACTAAGCAATCCCTCCGTCCCTCATTATTTATTTTAAATGCAGAAACTCTCTCTATATTTCATTATTTAATTTTGCTTGTGGGTGGGTGTGTATATAATGTGATATGTGTGCTGTGTGCGTATGTGTGTGCCTTTGTGGCATACCATGGCTTGCCTGTGGTGGTGGGGGGGACTCACCTGCTGTGGCCAGGACATCATGTGTGCAGTTTCATTGCTCTTGTGCCCATTCTTTTAAAACTTTTTATTGACAAGTTCCATAAATATAAACGATATACCATTATCATGGTCCCCTCCCAACACTCCCCTTCCTCCCCTCGCAAATCTCCCCCTCCACTGAATCCTTTCCTCTTTCTAACTAGTCTCTTTTCTATTTTAATATGATCAGTGTTTTCCTCTCATTATGCAGGTGTTGTGTATGTAGTGTCAGCCACTGTGAGATCATGAACATCAAGGCCACCTTGTATCTGGAAGACAGCATTGTAAGAAGTTCTCTCCCTCCTTCGGCTCTTACATTCTTTTTGCCACCTATTCTGCAATAGTCCTAGACCCTTGGAGGGTGTGATAGAGATGTCTCAGTGCTGAACATTTTAATGTCACTTCTTCTCAGCACTTTAGTGAGTTTTAAGTCATCCCAGTGGTGACTGAAATCTGGAAAGAGAAGCTTCTGTAACCAAAATGAGAGTAGCAATGATATATGAGCATAAACATAAGTGTTTTGAGGGCAGTTTGGTGGGCATAATACATCCATTTAGTGAGACAACAGTAGTAATTTCCCCCTAGGGCTAATGACCCCCCCCCCAATCCATAGGCTTTTCATTAGGTTTTCAGTACCAGGTATGAATTCTCTCCCATGAAGTGGGCCTCAAATCTAATCAGAGAGCAGCTGTTTTCTCCCATTACATACATGTCACCATTGCACCAGCTGGTACATTTAGCCTGGCTGGCCAGATCCAAAGCCAGTTATGGCCACTGCTAGTTAAGAACTTTGATGGCTTCTCTCCTCAAAGACTGTGTGCTGCACAGCTCTTTCCAGCATCCCAACAGCTATTTAAGAGGGAGGAAGATTCCCACTCAGCTCCAGCTTGATTTCTTAGTGTCCTGCAGCCTGAGCATGTGAAATCATCAGCAACAGGGTCTTACCATCTAGTTTTAGTGAGAAACCAAGATCCTTGGCAATAGCCTGTAATGTTTTGGGGACATGATGGGCCTCCCTGGGCAACAACTTATTGGAAGGTATCTCACTCCTGGTACTGAGTTTTTTCTAATAACAATGTATGGCTTCTGGGTACAGTGTTATCTACCTCCAAGGGGTACTGCTGCCCAAACTCTCTCTTTTTTAACACATATATTTTTTAGCTGACAAATAAATAGGTTTCCATGTGACTTATTCATAACATATTAAATTTGGATTAACCCTCCTTCTACCCCCTCCTCCCATCCATCCCCTTTCCTACTAACGATCCCTACTTAGATCATTCCACCCCCAGAATTCTGCCCCTCTACTAACATATCTACTAAACTCTCACCTTAAGCCTTCCCCTCTTCTTGCTCCCTCATAGCCCCTTTGCAGCTTCCTGACCTCTATTACTGGTTTTTACTCCAACTCACACACAAATCTTTACATTTGAAGTTCGGATTCACATAAGAGAAAGAACCTGCAGCATTTGACTTTGTGGACCTGTGTTACCTCATTTAGTATAATCTTTTCTAGATCCATCCATTGATCTGAAAATTTCATAAGTTCGTTTTTCTTTACAGCCAAATAAATCTCCATTGTGTAAATATACCACATCTTGGGCTGGAGAGATGGTGTAACAGTTAAGCGTTTGCCTGTGAAGCCTAAGGACCTCAGTTTAAGGCTTGATTTCCCAGGACCCACGTTAGCCAGATGCACAAGGGGGGGGGCATGCCTCTGAAGTTTGTTTGCAGTGGCTGGAAGCCCTGGTACCCCATTCTGTCTCTGTCTGTTTCTCTCAAATAAATACATAAATAAATAATAAAAAATATATACATCTTTAGTTTTCATTCATCAGTTGAAGGGAATATAGGCTTGTTCCATTGCCTAGCTACTGTTAATTAGAGTATCAATAAACATGGATGAACAAGTATCTCTACAGTTATGGGTAGAGTCCTTAGGGTATATTCTAAGAAGTGGCATAGCTGGATCATATGATGAATCTATTTTTAGTTTGAGACCAGCCTGGACTACACATTTTGCCAGTTCTACAACCAGTTCACGAATGCTGATAGGAAATTGCTGAAGAGGTGGGATTTCTGCCTATTGTTATCTGAGTCTGAGTCTTTTACTGGTACTAGAGCTTGCTGGTTTTCTGGGTGTCTTGGGGATTCTCAGATCTCTGTTCCCCTTTGCAGGACTGAGTTAGAGGCATGTGTGGCCATGTTTAGCTGTTTATGTGGGTTCTGGAGATTCAAACTCAGGAAGTTTCTGGCCACCTGAATCCTCAGGCTTGCACAGGTAGCACACATACTTGCTAAGACATCTCTGTTGCACCATTATTTATTTTGAACACAGGAACTTTCTCTACACTTATTTTTTATATTTACTGATTGATTTTTTAATAAAAAGCTGTACTCTTATATCCCGTCACCAACATTCTAATGAGGGTCTTCCTCAGTAGGGTTATTGGTATTCATTGTGGGGTCCTAAAGGACTCAGTCAACCTCTGTGGAAGGATTATGCCTCATGCTAATCTCACCCACCATGAGGCTTTTACAGTCCTTCTGCCCTTCTTCCAAAATATTTCCTGAGCCTGGATGGGCATATTATTAATCTAATTAAGTGTTGAATTCTCTATAGCCTCTGGATCTCTGCTTTGATGAGGTTTGAGTGACCACAGTGTCTATTCCCATCTCTCTGGAATTGGGTTTTAGGATAGCAGTGAGAGCAGTACATGTGTCTCCCCTTCCACCACAATCACTACTGGCCCTGGCAGATGTAGTGGAGGTGAGCCTCTCATAGTAGATAGTTGACTATCTTGTTGTATTGATGTATCCTGGATCTTCCCAGTATTCTCCATCATCTGTAAGATAAAATTGATTCTCCAACCAAAAGTAAAAGCCACTTGGATTAAAGGGGATAAGCATAGTTATTTGAGAGACTTACTGATGTGTATGCCCACTCTTCTTACCCAAAGAGAAGTGGAAGTTGTTTTTGAAGTCTATTGGAATCTGGCTTGATTTCCAGTACCAGGTATGAGTTTCCCCCACTGAATGTGTCTCATGTCCAATCCGAGAACAGTTAGTTCCACACTTCTTAATTTCTTTATATACATGCAATCAGAGCAAACAATGTGTACAGAACAATATTGAAATGTTGCACGGTGCCTCTTCTACCATCAACTGCTTTCAATAATTTCTACCTTTCTTCATAGAAACATAAATAGTAATAGAAAAAGTTGATATTTAGTGCAGTACTTTGAGTAAATCTGTACTTTCATTTGAGACCTGACATCTTTAAAATGAAACCTTTTTAGCCAGGTATAGTGGCTCACATCTATAATACTGACACCCAGGAGAGTGGGGTAGGAGGATGGCACTGAGTTCAAGGCCCATTTTGGCTACAGAGTGAGTTCCAGGTCAGCCTAGGCTATAGTGAGATCCTGCCTCAAAAAAAGAAATAACAGAAAAATAAAAATAGATAAAATAAAATGGAGTCTTTCTACAAGGATTAATATCAAGACTATAAAAGGAACTCAATTCAGCAGAGGGGAAAAGGAAAACAAATAATACAATTTTTTAAAATAAGCAAAGGATCTGCCAGGCGTGGTGGCACATGACTTTAATCCCAGCACTCAGGAGACATAGGTAGGTGGATCACCATGAGTTCGAGGCCACCCTGAGACTACATAGTGAATTCCAGGTCAGTCTGGACTAGAGTGAAACCCTACCTTGAAATCCCCCCCCCAAAATAAGCAAAGGATCTGAATAGACATTTTCCCTAAAGACATAAAATTAGCTAACAGATAAAGTGAGTGAAAATGCTCAGGATTACTAATAATTAGTTAAATATAAATTAAAACCACAATGAGATATCACCTCATTCTAGTAAGAATGGCTATTATAAAAATGATAAAGGTAACAAGTATTTGTGAGGATGTTGAGAACCTAAAACCCTGGAAGAAAATTAAATAGTGTACCTATTATGGAAATCAATATGGAGGTTCCTCCAAAAATTAACATAGAACTTCATATGATGCAGAGATCGCACAGACAAAGAGAGATAAAGCTCAAAGAGATCATTCACAATAACCAAGACATAGGAAAAAAAAAAAAAACAAGAGAGGAGCAGGGCATGGTGGCACATGCCTTTAATCCCAGCACTCGGGAAGCAGAGGCAGGAAGATCACTGTGAGTTCGAGGCCACCCTGAGACTATATAGTTAATTCCAGGTCAGTCTAGACCAGAGTGAGACTCTACCTCGACAAAAACAGCAATAGTACAATGAAAAAAGAAAACATACTTGTCATGTTAGTCAGCCTTAAAGAAGGAAACTGGGTGAAACTGAGAAATATCAGGCTAAATTAAATAAACTAATCACAGGACAAATACTCTGAGATTTCACTTACAGGAGGTATCTAAAATTATCAAACTTACAGAAACAGAGAGGAGAAGAGTGGTTGCCAGGGGCTCAATGGAAATGACAATTAGAAATTGATGTTAAATGGGAAGAACCTTCTACTTATAAACGATGAGTAAGCTTTAGTTATCTGCTAAACTACATTGGCCTAAATAGTAAAACTGAAAATGATACATGATAAATCATAGATAATCAAGAAAAATGAGAAATTGATCAGAAGACTTTTACACTAAGTAAACTTGCTGGTCCTATTTCAAAGATAGTCAAATTAATATGAATTTTATATGTGCTGAGTTAAACAAAATGCCTAATATGAATTTTATCATTTTTCTCCTATGTCTCAATTGTTTTCAATGCTAAGCCACTAGTTCAAATTTCATTGGATAATAGGGTATCTGCTGCATTTCAGATAATTAGTATTTGTACATTACAATGTTATATTTGATGGTTTCTTAAATGTTCTTATTGAAGCATAGTGTTCAGAAATGTAAACTAACATGATTTGTTTCATTTAATACATTTTTCTTTAAATTTATATTATCCAATATCAATCTTAAAAATCTTATTTAAATTCTTTTTTTTTTTTTTTGGATCAGGGTCTCATTTTAGTCCAGACTTATCTGGAACTCACTATGTAGTCCAGGATGACCTTAAACTCACACCTATCTTCCTCCTACCTCAGACTCTTGTGTGCTGGGATTATAGACATGAGCCATTGCTCCAGGATTTTTTTTTAATTTTTATTTTTACTTTATTTTTAGAGAGAGAGAGAATTGGTGCTCCAGAACCTTAGCCACAGCAATAGAACTCCAGATGCTTGTGCCACCTATTAGGCATGTGCAACATTGTGCTTGCCTCATCTTTTGTGTATCTGGCTTACATGAGTTCAAACGTGGGTCTTTAGACTTCGCAGGGAAGTGCCTTAACTGCTAAGCCATCTCTCCAGCCCACTTCAGGATTTAAAAATTCTTATGTAATTGGTATCTTTTTCCATTTATTTTCAGGCTTTCCATGTCTATTTCTTGTGCTTTTAATTATTTATTTATTTAAGAGAGAGAGATAGGGCGAAAAAGATAGACAGGGAGAGAATGGGCTCGCCAGGGCCTCTAGCCACTGCAAACAAACTCCAGATGCATGCACTACCCTGTGAAACTGGCTTACCTGGGTACTGGGAAATCAAACTGGGTTCTTAGGCTTTGCAGGCAAGTGCCTTAACCACTAAGCAATCTCTCCAACCCTCTGTGTCTATTGTTGATATTTGTCATGCAGACATCATATTGTTCGACTTTTTAAAGTTTTTTTGTTTATTTTTATTTATTTATTTGAGAGTGACACACAGAGAGAGAAGGAGGCAGAGAGAGAGAGAGAAAATGGGCACACCAGGGCCTCCAGCCACTGTAAACGAACTCCAGACGCGTGTGCCCCCTTGTGCATCTGGCTAACGTGGGTCCTGGGGAATCAAGCCTCGAACCGGGGTCCTTAGGCTTTACAGGCAAGCGCTTAACCGCTAAGCCATCTCTCCAGCCCATTGTTTGACTTTTTATAAAGCCAACCTGAAAGTATTTGTATTTCAATAGGGAAATTCAACAACTCCTATTAATTGTGACATCTTTTCATGATCCTATTTTATATTTCACACACCATGTATTTTATTATTCATGATTTCTTTTCTATGTTCTTTATATTATTATTATTATTATTAACAAGATATTTTGCATGGATACACCATGTGTTGGTACCCTCCTTTCCCTTGTCCCTGTCCCCAATCCAGAAGCTTTTTTTTCTTTTAAGGTGGGGTCTCACTCTAGCCCAGGCTGACCTGGAATTCACTGTGTAGTCTCAGGGTGTTGTCGAACTCATAGCGATCCTCCTACCTCTGCCTCCTAAATTCTGGGATTAAAGGCATGTGCCCACATGCCTGGCATATTCATTATTTATTATTGCATTTTGGGGGGCTTTCCAGACATATATTCCCTTTTGCCATTTGAAAATTCTACATTATAATGAAAGTCCACTAGTGGCTACAATTAAAAATTTCATCAAACATTTATAAATATTTTATCCTGAGGTCACAATTTAACCACTATATAACTATTCCTAACCTCAAATAAAATATGACATTTAATGAGCTGTTAATTCTTTCTAAACTTCATTACCAAATGTGATAATACCACTGTGTATTTCAATTCTATTGCTATATTACTACTTGTGACAACAATATTATAAATTCTTTCTTGACAATCACATTAAACCTCACAAACCATTTCACACAAAATATGATTCATTAGCCATGTATAGACTGTGGGTTCATGATCTTTTTAGGATTTTAAGAGATATTGCTCCACAACATTCCAGCATATTTTTTCAGGTATTATATCCAGCTATATTCTAATGCCTCCCCTATTCAAAAGTTGCCTTGGGGCTAGAGAGATGACTCAGTGGTTAAGGCATTTTCCTGCAAGGCCTAATGACCCAAGTTCTATTCCCCAATACCCATATAAAGCCAGATGTACAAAGTGGAGCATGCATCTGGAGTTCATTTGCAGCAGCTGGAGGCCTTGGTGTACCCATTCTCTCTGACTCTCTTCTCTCCATCTCTTTCTGCTTGCAAATAATAAATAAATGATATTTTTTATAAGTTCCCTTTTTCCTCTTTCTGGGATCTTATGAGGTTTTACAATTTTATGCACATAAAAATTTTCACTAGATCTGTATAGCCTTTTTATGTGTACTTTCAAATTTTTATTACTCAACATTTGATGGGTGATTTAGATTTAGAAGTTCAAGAATAACTTTCCATTATTTCTTTAATTTATTACAAGCCTTATATGTACTGAATTTCTTAGGTTTAAGCCCTATGCCACTCAACTTTTGTAATTTAAATCTCTGCAATTTAGGAATAATTTTAATATTAAATCTCCCAAGTAACCAATTTTATTTTCATATATGTACATTGGGCTTGTTTACCCATCTAGTGAAGTTTTTATCAAATCACATTTGAAATAGACAAGAACACATTTTAGCTGTCCACTTGCTCTTTTTTTGGAATAGTTTGTCCTTGTTTATATTTGTGTTCTCTCAAGTTTCTCTGGAACACAAATTAGAATTTCTTAAAGTTCTCTTACATTTTCTGTGAACTTTGAATAATTGAAATGATGTACTTTTCCTATTCTTCATGGGGCTGATCTTTTATGCTATCAAGTTAACTATAATGTGTAGGGATTTTTGTTTTTGTTTATAATTGAAGCTTTGCATTGGTTGGAATTTGTGTTTAGTGTGGTCTTTCACAAAAGTTATGAAATATAATCTTTCTCTTGAAGTCTACATCTTCAGATATGACAGATGACTATAACCTTTGTAAAACAATAAAAATAATAAAAAGTTTGGACTGGAGAGATGGCTCAGCAGTTAAGTCGCTTGTTGGCAAAGCCTGATTGCCTGGGTTCAACTCCCCAGTATCCATATAAAGCCAGATGCACAAACTGGCACATACAACTGGAATTCCTTTGCACTGGCTAAAGACCCTGGCACATTTATTCTCTGTCCCTCTCTCTCTCTCTCTCCCTTCTTCTCTCCCCCCTCTCTCTGTATGTCTCTTTCTGCTTGCAAATAAGTGAGTAGATAAAATTTTTTTAAAAGTTTCACACCTAGCTGAGGTGAATATTTGACAATGTGTTCATACTGAAATACGGCCTTAATCTCAGACAGCTCCCTAAGAGAACCAGTGTCCCAAATACCTAAGTATGGAGAGAGCTATGTGAAGTATTGTGCACTTTAAGTCTATCTCTACTCTTCATTCTACTTAGCATGAGTTTTCTATACTTTCCCCCACTCTAGCATGAAAAATGCATCATTTTCTTTGTATTCCAGTCCCTGCATATAAATACATGAAAAAATGGAAATATAAAAATGTTTGACTTTTTAATTTCTTCTTAATATTTTTCTGAATGGTTAGAAAACTTGAAATGGGGGGGTCATGATAGGGAGAAAGAAATTTTAAGGGAAATGGGAAAAAGAGAGGGTAATGGAATATAATAAAAAAGTAGAAGGAGGTTCTGACCTGGGGACAGAAGGTAACTAGTCAGAGGGAGATGGTAGGGGACATTAGAGTAGTGGGAGAGAGGGCAACATGTGAGAACAAAATACACCACATACGTATGGAAATGTCATGATGAGATCCATTACTTCGCATGCTAGACTAAAAATTAATTAAAATAAAGCAAAAGACACATGTACTTAAAATTGACAAATGTTTATCCTTCTGTATTTAGCGCATATAACTGCCAGTCGTATTTAATTTATCAAATAATGTGAATAGTAAATGATTCCATAAAGATGGAATGAATATACTCAGCCACAAAACAGGATCTCATGTTGGTCTGTGGAATGAGGGATACTTTGGCAGGAAAGGACAAGTGCCACTAGAACTGCCTCTGTCTAAGAAAAGAGGAAGCCAAATAAATGTCCCAATGCTAGAGGGGTTATGGGGATTAGTGCCACCATTATGAACTTGATGGATGGGTGCTACTTCCCAACACATCCCCATTGAACTTGCCAAAATAACAGTGGATTGTGATAAATTTGACCAGGTAATAACTGCAATTGCAGCTTCTTTTTCAGATGTGCTGTCATTCCTTGAGTAAATTAACACATTCCTGGAAACTGGTATGCAGTATTGATCTATAAAGGGCTATTTTTTTTTCTTGCAATCATTGTTTGGAAAGCTACCAGAAGCAGCATGCTCTCAAATACCAAGAACAGCACTATACCATAAGTGTCCTACTTCAGGTGTATTTCAACTCTAGATTTATGTCATAATTTCATATACTGGGGCCTTGAGCTCCTTTCCCTTGCTTATCTTACTGCTGATCACACTGCTCCATTATGTTGATGACATTATGCTGATCAGTTAAAGTGAGGAAGAAATAGCCACTTCCTTAGATTTATTGAGAAGGTATTCACATGTGGGATGACTAAAAATGAATTCAAGGATCAATCTTCTACCTCTGCAAAATATTTAGTAGCCCAGTAGTATGTAGAGATATCTCTTTTAAGGTAAATGATAAATTGGTGCATCTGGCCACTCTTATTACATAAAAAGCACAATAGCCAATGGATTTCCTTTGATTTTATGGACAACATATTTCTTATTCGGGTGTGTCACTCTGTCACATTTACTGAGTAACCTTAAAAAGCTGTGAATTTTAGGCTGGGCATGGTGCTGCTCTCCTTTAATCCCAGTATTTGGGAGGCCAAGGTAGGAAGATTGCCATGAGTTCGAATACAGAGTGAATTTCAGGTCAGTCTGGGCTACAGTCAGACCCTACCTCGAAAAAACAAAACTAAAAGAAAAAGCTGTGAATTTTTAAATTTTTTGTTTATTTTTATGTATTTATTTGAGAGCAATAGGCATAACAGAGAGAGAGAGAGAGAGAATGAACACGCCAGGGCCTCCAGCCACTGCAAATGAACTCCAGATGCATGTGCCACCTTGTGCATCTGGCTTACGTGGGTACTGCCTGAGTAATCAAGCCTCAAACCAGGGTCCTTAGGCTTCACAGGCAAGCGCTTAACCACTAAGCCATCTCTCCAGCCCAAAGCTATAACTTTTTTAAAAATCTGTTCATTTTGATTGGGCCACACAAAACAAAGGCCTATAACAGGTCCAGACTGCCATGCAAGTTGCTCTGCTACTTAGACTTATTATGTAATAATACCTGAAATGTCATTGGAAAATGTAAATTCTGTTTGAAGCAAGCCCTTTTAAGTGCACCACCATGCAACAAGACATTGGAGCAGAGCTCTGTCATCTGCAGATGAGTACTTGCTCTTAAATAAACAAGTTTTGACTTGTTATTAGGTCTTAGTGATAGTCATGGGCCATCAATTTATCATGCAACTAAAAGTGTCCATTATGAATAGGGTGCTGTCTCCATCAACTTTTTAAGATATTTTATTTGTTTATTTATTTGCAAGGAGTGAGAGAGAGAGGGAAAGCATGGGTGCACCAGGGCTTCTAGCCACCGCAAACAAACTTCTGATGCATGGACCACTTTTTGCATAGGGCTTATGTGGGTTCTGGGGAATCAAACCTGAATCCTTAGGCTTTACAGGCAAGAGCTTAACCACTACGCCATCTCTCCAGCCTGCATCAAAATTTAATTCACAGGAATCAGAACTCCATCATCAAATAGAAGTGATATATAATTACATGATTGGGTTCTAGCAGGCCCTGAAGGCACAAGTTATGAGAAGAGATTGCTCAAATACTCATGGTCCTCACTTCTAATATATAAGCTAAGGTGTGAAGATATTTGTGTCCCATGTGAACCAGGAAATGAGTCAGGTAGACTCATTACAGGAAGATTTAAATTATCAAGTGGACCATCTCACCTACTCTATGGTTTCTAATCAGCCTCTTTTCCACAGCTACTCTACATATTTCACAATGGGCTTATATGCAAAGTTGCCATTGTTTTAAAGATGGACTCAGAAACATGGGTCTCCATTCACAAAGGCTGACCTGTCTACAGTCACTGCTCAGTGCACAATCTGCCAGCATTACCTACCAACAATGAGTCCTAAATACGGTTCCATTTCTCAGAATTAGAAGCCAACTTCCTAGTGGTAGGTTTATTACATTGGACTGCTCCCTTCATCTAGAAAAGGCATAATTTTATTTTTACTGGAATAGTCATTTACTCTGCATATGAATTTACCTTCCCTGTTTGTAATGCTTCTGCCCGAACTGTCACCCATGGAATACCTTATGCACCATCATTGTTAGGTGAATGTTTGCTAAGGAGATGAACAAATATCTACTTACCCCAGATAGGCCACCAGTGACAGAAAAAAAGAAATGATCCCATTCAAGGGTAGCTTGGTGAATAAATAAGTTTAATTGGGGTTACTGACAGGAGCAATAGGTGAGGGGTTTTTTCACAGGAGCATAAGAAATTGAAAAGCAGCTACACTACTGAAGAAAACATCTCTCTCTCCCCCCAGCAACTGTTCATTACTTATAAATTCTCAGCAGGGTGAGGCCTCATGAGCCCCTCCCCCTAGCAATAACTAAAATGCCTATAAATACTCAAGAAGGAAGTCGGCATCACATGCTCCAAGGCTCAGGGAACATAGAGGAAGAGGTAGCAGAATGAATTTAAGAGCCAAAGGAAAGGGAGGACTTCTTACAATGCTGTCATCTAGACACAAAGTGGCTTTGATATTCATGACCTCATAGTGGCTGACCCTACCTACACAACCTGCATAATACGAATTAAAAATGGATATATCAAAATAGAAGAATCTAGGACTGGAGAGATGGATTAGCGGTTAAGGCACTTGCCTGTGAAGCCTAAGGACCCAGGTTTGATTCCCCAGTATCCACATAAACCAGATGCACAAGGTGGCACATGTGTCTGGAGTTCATTTGCAGTGGCTAAAGGCCCTGAAGTGTTCTCTCTCTCTCTCTCTCTCTCTCTCTCCTGCCTCTCTCAAATAAATAAATAAAATATTTAAATATATATTTATAAAATAGAAGAGTCTAGTTGGGAAGAAGAAAGAATTCAGTAGAGGGAGAATTTGGGGGAGAAAAAAGGAGTATTGGGATGGGACTATGATCATTGTATATTGTCTATATTTATGAAGATGTCAATAAAAGGTTAAAAAAGAAGGAATTGGGGCTTGACTAACCCCTCTTCTATTCCCCATGACAGAATGTTAATAGACTTAATCTTGCACAGGTTTTGTGCAAGTAATCACGCTTCTGATAATCCAAGCCCTGAGGACAGCATTTTACAGCAATCACAATATCCAACAGAACATTTCTTATTATCAGTGAACTCACTTCACAGCAAATGAAGTGCAGCAATAGTCCTGTACTTACAAAACTCACTGGTCTTATGTCATGTTCCCTACTAGTCTATAGCAGGTGGCTTGGTAGGATAGTGGAATGGAATTTTGAAGGCTCGGTTATACCACTGAGTGGCTTTCTTCACAGGTAATTCCATATAAGGGTAATATAATCCAAGAGGCATCATGAACTCTAAATCAGTATCACGTTTATTCTTCTATTTTTCCAATAACCAGGATCCACATGTCACAGAATCAAAGGGCAGAAATGAGAGTAGTGGGATGGAGCAATGGCTCAGAGGGTAAAGGTACTTGCTTACAAAGCCTGATGGCTGACATTCAACTCCCCAGTTCCCACGTAAAACCAGATGCACAAAGTGGTGCAAGAACCTGTAGTTTGTTTGCAGTGGCAATAGGGCTTGGCATGCCTGTTCTCATTCACTCTCTCTCACCTTACAAATGAATAAAATATTTTAAAAAAAGAAAAATAAATGAGAGTAATCCACTAGTACAATTTTTGTTTTTTTATGGCCAGGATCATATGCTTTTCTGGTCTAGAAGTTCTAGACACAAAGTGGGGAATGCTTTCAGCATTGAACTTCACAGTGACTCCATTGAACTAGAAATTATGACTGCTACCCACTACTTTGGGCTCTCATGACTCTGAATCAGGTGATGAAGGGACTTGTTGTCCTAGCTTGTGCTATTAATCCCAGTTAATAACAAGCTTAACTGAAAACTATAAGGAACTCCATGCACACAGGACTAATAAATGCACAGACCTTTCAAGAATGAAGAATTAGGTCGCTTGAACTAGCCAAGTCTCATTACCAGTTGAGTTACTTGTGGAAAGCAGAATGGGTAGTAAGAATCATTACAAAACCCAGCAGTAGCCCGGCATGATGGTGCATGCCTTTAATCCCAGCACTCGGGAGGCAGAAATTGGAGGATTGCTCAGAGTTCGAGGCCACACTGAGACTACATAGTGAATTCCAGGTCAACCTGGGCTAGAGTGAGACCCTACCTTAAAAATAAAATAACCACAACCAGCTGCAGAAATGATTGTGATTGATATGTATATGGAGTAATTTGAATATAAATATCCCACATTGAGCTGGAGAGATGGCTCAGAAGTTAAAGGTGCTTGGGTGCAAAGCCTGATGGCCCAGATTCAATTTCCCAGTACCCACATAAAAGCCAGACACATGAAGTGGCACATAGTTTTGGAGTTCATTTGTAGTGCCAGGAGGCTCTGGAATGCCTGTTCTCCCTCCCTCCCTCTTTATCTCTCACTGTCTCTCAAACAAATAAAATTAATTAATTAATTACATATTTTAAATGCCCCACATAGCCTAATGTGTTTTTGATTAAACCTCATACATAGTCCCCAGCTGGTGAAGCCTTTGGGAGGTGTAGTCATGTTAGAGTAGGTGTGTCACTGGGGACAGGCCTTGGGGTGTTATAGCTCAGCCCTACTTATCACACTTATCTTACTCTACTTTCTCCCTGCTCCTATGAAGATATGACACAATGCTATTTGTTCTTTCCATGCTTTCCTCACTACGATGAAACTTCCTCCCAAAACTGTAAGGCAGAAATAAGCCCTTCCTTCCATAAGGTGTTTCTGGTCAGATGTTTTGTCCCAGCATTGGGAAGGTAACTACTACAGTATATTCCGTCCTTATTTTATGTATGTATAGCAAATATCTTTTGATTTTTCTCTTTCATTATTCCTTATCATAAAAAGATTTATTAGCTATATATCATAGCATCTGAGTTACAGGTTATCAAAAGGAAGTGTAAAACTCATAGAAGGACTTTGTATCCTCCCCTCAAGGAAGGGCCGGTATACTTTAAGTTGTATGTAGGATGTTTATATCATGTTAGACATGTATTACTTAGTTAATATCTTTAATTAAAAATTAAGTGCCGGGCGTGGTGGTGCATGCCTTTAATCCCAGCTCTTGGGATGCAGAGGTAGGAGGCTCACCATGAGTTTGAGGCCATCCTGAGACTCCATAGTGAATTCCAGGTCAGCCTGGGCTAGAGTGAAACCCTACCTCGAAAAACAACAACAACAAAAAATTAAGTACAGTTCAAGGAGATGTGTATGGGTGCCAAGTTGACCAGGACACAGATTATGATGGTTGATTTCACATGTCAACTTGGCTAGGCTATGATGCTTAGTAATTTAGTTAAATGCAAGTTTAGATGCTGTTATGAAATTGTTTTGTAAATGTTATTAATGTTCATAATCTGGTACTGTTAACTATATGACTTACCCTCCAATGTGCAGCTTCATCTAATCATCTGGAGGCCTTAAGAGAAAAACCTGAATTTTTCTAGAGAAGTGATTGTGCATCAAGACATAGAAATAATACTTAACTTTCTAGTATGATGAATACTCCCATAGATTTCTGAGTCAAGGTTGTAATCATTACTTTACCTAACTTTATAAGCTCTCCTGAAACTCCAGACATGAGGGCTGGAAAGATTGCTCGATAGGTAAGGCATATGCTTGTAAAGTCTAAGGACCTGAGTTTGATTCCCCAGTACCCATGTAAATTCAGATGTACAAGGTAGCATATGTGTGTATGGAATTTGTTTGCAGTGGCAAGAGACTCTGGTGCACCAGTTCTGTCTCTCACTCTATCTGCCTGTTCTCTCTCACTCCCTGTATTAAATAAATAAATAAACAAAATATTTTAATACAAACTTGCCAGCACCAAAATATGAGGCAGTTCTTTAAAATCTTTCTTTTCTCCCTCCCTTCCTGCCTCCCTCTCCCCCTTCTCTTTCTCTCTCTCTCTCTCTCTCTCTTTTTCTCTCTGTCTCTCTCCACATGCACGTGCACACACACACACACACACACACACACACACACCTCTCAATAAAGACTAATGCACTTATCTCAAGTCCATCTTTAGATCCCATTAAAATACCAGTAAAACAATAAGAATGAGCTGGAGAGATGGCTCAGTGGTTAAGATGCTTTCCTACAAAGCCTAGTGACTTGGCTTTGATTCCCCACCTAAAGCCAGATGCACAGATTGGTGTATGCATTGGGAGTTTGTTTGAAGTGGCTGGATGCCCTGGTGTGCCCATTCTGTCTGCTTGTCTCTCTTCTCTCTATCTCTCTCTGCTTGCAAATAAATAAATAAAATATTTTTAAAACAATAAGAAAAATAAGCAAAAAGGGAGAATAAATGATAGTAAATAGGACATATGACCAAACTTTTGTAAAATTGATAGGAAAGCACTAAAGACCTTAGAAAGAATAAAAACTGGGGGCTATAGAGATGGCTTTGTGGTTAAGCGCTTGCCTGTGAAACCTAAGGACCCTGGTTCGAGGCTCGATTCCCCAGGACCCACATTAGCCAGGTGCACAAGGGGCCACACGCATCTGGAGTTTGTATGTAGTGGCCAGAGGCCCTGGCGCACCCATTCTCTCTGTCTCTCTCTGTCTCTCTCTCTCTCTCCCTCTTTCTCTCTCTGTCTTTCACTCTCAAGTAAATAAATAAAAAGTAAAATATTCTCTCCTCCTCTTTCTCTCTCTGTCTGTCACTCTCAAATAAATAAATAAAAAATAAAATAAAAATAAAAAAATAAAAACTGAACCTGAGAAGAGGTAGGGGGATTACTGTGAATTTGAGGCCAGCTACAGTGATACCCTAAAAAAAGATCTGAGCCTTATCAGCTATTGACAATGAAGATAAAAATCTGGGGGTGTGTAATTCACTCGATAGACCAGGACAAATGCTAAGGAGTTTGAGACACCAGTAAACTATGAAGGTCTGTGTTTGGACTAAGAACAGGAGAATTTGTTGAAATTTTTTTATGAGGCAGCTAGACCCCCCAAAAAATATACTTCCCCTTCTACCTGAGAACAGAATATTTTTAACTTTCTAGAGAACTTATACCAGAGTTCTAAACTCATGAGTACATTTGACTGATGGTATGAATAATACATACTATAGAAAAATTAAGTGAAACTTTAGATAGCAAATGAAGAAAAATCTCTCAAGTGGAGTTCCCAAATTTTGTGTGTTGATTTGGAAAGCTTGCCAGAATCTATTATTAAGTAAAATAAGCAAACAAAACATATAGAAGCAAGGTGCCAGATCATAAGTATGTACAGTAAAATAAGAATGTTAATATTTATATTTGCTTGTACGTGCAAGAAGAAATCCTGGAAGGATAAAGAAGAAACTAGTAACATGTTTTGAAAAGGGAGATACTTAATAGAAAGGCAGTGACAGAGGGAAGACTTTTTGCTGCATTTTTATTAGGAGTTTAAGCCATGTAAATGTATTACATACTGAAAACCCAAATATATTTTAAAAAGAGCAGGGCTGCAGAGATAACTTAGTGGTTAAGGTGCTTGCCTGTGAAGACTAAGGACCCAGGTTTGACTGCTCAGAAGCCACACAAGCCAGACACAGACGGTGTCATGGGCACACAAGGTCACACATGCACACAAGGTGGCACACATGTCTGGAATTCAACAGTGGCTAGAGGCCATGGCATGCCATTTCTCTCTCTCTCTCTCTCTCTCTCTCTCTCTCTCTCTCTCTCTCTCTCATAAAAAAAAGAAGAGTGGTACTTCACTTCTCAACAGCTACAGTTAAAGCTGAAAGACAATTGATAATTTCCAATTCAAAATCCCATTCTTTTAACTAAGCTATCAATCAAATGTTGGAGTAGAAGAATAGTATTTTTAGACTTAAGAGGTTGCAAAAGTTCACTTTTCATTTGTGGTTTTTTTTCCAGGAAACTGCTGGAAGATATGTACTGCCACAAGATAACACAAACCAAAAAAAAAAAAAAAAAAAAAAAAAAAACAAGATAAATAAAATAGAGATGTAGAGGTAGGAGGATGGCTGTGAGTTCAAGGCCACCCTGAGACGACATAGTGAATTACAGGTCAGCCTGAACTAGAGTGAGACCCTACCTCGAAAAACAAAACAAAACAAAAAACATAAAAGAAAAATAGAGATGTGAGAGAGGAAACAGAAAACCCAACACAATGCTGAGTAGAGAATCACTGAGACTGTTGTGAAAAATAGATCTTCAAATAACCATTGCTTTGTTTGTCTATAGTGTAAGTAGTTTGGAGCAGGTCAGAAGATTACCAAAAAAGGAAATGATGATAATAGAATATGTAATTTCTTTTAACATAATGTGAGCTTATTTGCATATTTGGGAATATATTGGTGATACAATACATAGAAGGAGAGAGATTAAATCTAGAGGAAACCAAAATTTGTTCAGGATAAGAAAAGTTATTATTCTTTCTGCCTGCTCTTCTTTAATGTTTTTGACCCTGGAGCTATTGGTAGTTAATGGTTGCCAGAGAAGAGGGAATCATTTTCTTCAGTGGTATAGCCACTGGTAAGTTGTCCATGCTCCATGCTGATACAAACAACTTTAATTAAACTCAATGGGTCACAACAAAGAGGATACAAAAGGAGGAGTGGCTAGTTGAGAAGAAGAAGGGGTTCAGCAAGAGTTGGAAAGGGATAAGAGAGAGTAATGGAGACAGGCATGGTGGAGCACACCTTTAATCCCAGCACTTGGGAAGCAGAGGTAGGTGGATCACTGTGAATTCGAGGCCACCCTGAGACTACATAGTGAATTCCAGGTCAACCTGGGCTAGCGTGAAACCCTACCTCAAAAAACTAAAACAAAAGAGAGAGAGAGAGAGAGAGAGAATAATGGGGGTCAATATGATAAAAGTACATTTCATACATGTGTGAAATTGTCAAAAAGAAAGAAAGAAAGAAGAAAGAAAAAGAAAGAGAGCAGGTTATAAATGATGGAATCCCTGTTCAGATAGGATTAGCATTCTTTTTTAAATTTTTATTTATGTATTTATTTGTTTGTTTGTTTATGAGAGAGAGAAAGGGGCGCGCGCACGAGAGAGAGAGAGAGAGAGAGAGAGATTTGGCATGCCAGGGCTTCTAGCCACTGCAAATGAACTTTAGACACATGTGCCACCTTGTTTATCTGGCTTACATGGGTCCTTTGCAATTTTTAATAGATAGGAAACATGAATTCAAGTTATACTATGTTAAAACAAATCATGAACGCATATAAATGTTTCCTGAGTAGATATTTTTACTGATCACTAGATGCTAACAACTGCACTAACATAATTGATACTTTAATGAGTCATTTTTTTTTTTTTTTTGGTTTTTCGGTTTTTCGAGGTAGGGTCTCACTCTAGCCCAGGCTGACCTGGAATTCACTATGGAGTCTCAGGGTGGCCTCGAACTCATGGCAATCCTCCTACCTCTGCCTCCCGAGTGCTGGGATTAAAGGCGTGTGCCACCACGCCCGGCTTTAATGAGTCATTTTTTAAAAGTCTTTACAGGGCTGGAGAAATGGTTTAGTGGCTAAGGCACTTGCCTACAAAACCAAAGGACCCAAGTTTGATTGGCCAGGACCCACGTAAGCCAGATGCACAAGGGGGCACATGCATCTGGAGTTTGTTTGCAGCAGTTGGAGGCCCTGGCACACCTATTCTCTCTCTCTCTCTCTCTCTCTCTCTCTCTCTCTCTCTCTCTCTCTCCCTTCCTCCCTCCCTCCCTCCCTCCTCGCCTATTTCTCTCTCAAATAAAAATAGGGGAAAATATTTAAAAATCTTGGGACTTTAGCACAGGCTGACCTGGAACTCACTCAGTTCCTGGTCACTCTGATCCTGCTACCTCCTGCCTCTGCATCCAAAGTGCTAGGATTAAAGGCATATACCACCATGGCCAGCAATCTCTTGTATTTCATTGTATTTCTTTCTATCTATCTATCTATCTATCTATCTATCTATCTATCTATCTATCTATCTATCTGACTATCATAGTGTCTCACTCTAGCCCAGGCTGACTTGGAACTCACTCTGTAGTCCCAGGCTGGCCTCGAACTCATAGCAATCCTCCACCTTTGCCTCCTGAGTGCTGGAATTAAAAATGTGCTTTACCACACTTGATCCCCAGCATTTTAAATTTTAAACTTTTGCTGGGAGACCTAGCACTTGGGAAACAGAGGTAGGAGGATCACTGTGAGTTCGAGGCCACCCTGAGAATACATAGTGAATTCCAGGTCAGCCTAGACTAGAGTGAAACCCTACCTCAAAAAAAAGAAAACAAATATATATAAAAGTACATATATATATATATATATATATATATATATATATATATATATATATACTTTTTGAGACAGTTGCTCAGGTTGGCCTCAAATTCTCTGTAGCCCAGACATGTAGGTCTTCCTGCCTCAGCCTCCTGTGTAGCTGGGATTACAGGCCTGTTCCATGAGCTTCTCTAGCAAAATAAACCCTGATGTAGTCAGTTGGCTAGAAGCATAACACACAACCTACAGTTTCTCATAGGCTTGAAAGCCAGGGAAGGATGTGTAGGGGTATGATGCTATCCCCAGGTATAGTTGTCAGAACTGAATCCCTCTATCCACCAAAACATTCTACCACTGAGTTACATCCCTTGCTCTATTAGAATTGATTTTAGAGGATGTCCATCTGATGACTACTGGAGAACTACTCAGGAAGAGGGCAACAGCTCTACACATCTGGTGCCAGAAGTGTTGAGGTGGGGCTAGAGGCCTTGCTCAGTAGTAATCTAGTGTGCCTGAGGCCCTGGGTTGGCTCCCTAGTACCACGAAAAAAGTCCTGGAAAAGTAATACGTTAGTGTTAAGACTGGTATTTGGAATGCTTGGTAATAATTAAGGAAGTTTTGAAATAAACAATGATATTTTTGAGGTAAAACCCTTCTAGATTTCCTTCCTTTTAGGTGCACAGTATTTATTTCTTTAGGCTTTGTATATATGTAGATTTTTTTATTTTATTTTGATAATTTCATACATGTATGTAATATATTTTTTCTTACCCTCACTGGACTCTCTTATCCCCCTCCCACTAATACCTTTCGTCTTGCCAACTAAACCCCTTCCTACTTTCATGTAACCTACTGAGTTAAATTGGGGTTGTTTGCATGAACATGTGTGGGTGATTATTTACTGAAGTATGGGCAACTTACCAGTGGCTATACCACTGAAGAGCACGACTTTCCCTTACCACAGTAGTTATTAACTAAGTCTTCTGGAAAGTGGAATCTCATGAGCCTCTTCCATCCATGATGAAATGTTGGCAGGCTCAGTCTTGTACAGGAACAACAGCTGCTGTGAATTCATGTAACTGCCATGTCATATCCAGAAGTCAGTATTCCACAGCACTCTTCCCCATCCTCTTAACTTTTACATTCTTTCTAACTTCTTCCATAAGGTTCCTTGATCTGTGGAGGACGTGGTTTAGATGTCTCATTTAGTAATGAACACATAATATTCACTTATTATCAGCAATTTTGTCAGCTATACAGCTCTGAATTATGAACCTGTCCATTGAAAAACGAAATTTCTGATAGCATCTGAGGGCGGCACCGACATGAGTTCAAACATAACTATTTATAAGGCAGATAGATAACCTGTCCATTTAGCATAACAACAGTAGTAGGTTCCTATCCCTAAGGATTTTGTCCCTAGCCATAGGCTTTTGACCAGATGTATAGCAATAGGCATGAATTTCTTCCTGTGGAGCAAGTCTCAAATATAATCAGAAAGTAGTGATCACTGCTATGATAGTCATGCACCTATTGCACCAGTGGGCATATCTTTTCTAGTCGATCAGTTGTTGAGCAAACAGGGCCCATAGCTGACTATTGACATTTCTCTCCCAGCAGCTTGAATAGCACCTTCTAGCACTACAAAACCTAGCTAGCAGGGGGAAGCTTCTAGCTTAATTCCAGTTTGACTTCTTTATGTTCTGCAATTTAAGCATGTGGTCCCTTCAGCAACAGATATCATCTAGTTTTGCTGGGCAATAAATACCACTGGCGATGGCCTATATTGTTTCAGGTGTTTCTGTAGCCTCCCTTACCAACCCTGTTGTTTGATGTATCTCATCCCTATCACTGGGATTTTTAAATTACTAACTTATGGCATCTGGGATCAGCTTTATCTGGCTACATATGGTATCTTCACTTAGACTCTTTTTTAATTTATGTTTTAATTAGCATACAAAGTTAGTGGACTTCCATATGTTTTTTTCATGTCCTTAGTTTTGGTTAGCCTTACCCTATGCCATCCTCTCCCCCATGCCCCACTCCATCCCTACTTAAACTTTACCTCCCATGATTCAATCCCTCTTTATTTTCATATCACATATGTTTTACTATTGCTCTCAAACCTCTTTCTACCTCCCCCATGGCCCAGCCTTAGTTTTTAATCCTCTATATACATTCACTCTGACTTACACAAATCTGGAAATTTGAAGTGGGATCCACATATGAGAGAGAGCATATGGTACTAACCAGGTCAAACTCTGCTCAGCTTTTGAAATCAGACAAGATCTGATGTGTACAGGGTGGCACAAGTATAGATGTAATGTTTGTCTTTCTGAGAATAATCTTTTCCAGCTCCATCCATTTTCCCACAAATTTCATAATTTCATTTTTATAGCTGAATAAAACATCATTATGTATATGTACCATATCTTCATTATCCATTCATCCTTTGATAGTCAAATAGGCTGATTCCATTTCCATGTTATTGTGAAGAGCAGCAAAAAACATGACTAAGAAAGTATCTTTTAAGTAGATGTGTAGTTCCTAGGGTATATGCTC
Source organism: Dipus sagitta (assembly GCA_036346955.1). NCBI lineage: Eukaryota > Metazoa > Chordata > Mammalia > Rodentia > Dipodidae > Dipus > Dipus sagitta. Next base: position 86,628,688 of record CM070776.1, on the reverse strand, counting down.
AGGAGTGCTATAGTTGGATTACACAGTAAATCTATTTTTAAATTTTTGAGAAATCTCCATACTGATTTCTACAGTGAATGAACCAGTTCTCACTCAACTAACAGTAAATAAGGATCCCTCTTTTCCCACATAATTGCCAGCATTTGTTGTCATTTGATTTTTTCTGATAATATCCATTCTGATCTGAATAAGATAGAATCTCAAAGTATTTTTAATTTCTATTTCCTTGATGGCTAAAGGCATTGAACTTTTTTTAAATTTTTGGTTTTTCAAGGTAAGGTCTCCCTCTAGCCCAGGCTGACCTGGAACTCACTATGTAGTCTCAGGGTGGCCTTGAACTCATGGCAACACTCCTACTTCTGCCTCCCAAGTGCTGGTATTAAAGGCATGTGCTACCATGCTCAGCTTGATGTTGAACATTTTTTAAAAACGTATTTATTAGCTGTTGTCATTACCTTGTCATGTTGTTGAAACAAAACATCCAATCTGTTGCAGTGAGGTTTGCATTGCTGACAGAAATTATCTGATCAAGAGTAGCTTTTGGGGAAAAATGGATTTATTTTGGCTTACAAACTCAAGGAGAAGGTCCATCATGGCAGGGGAAAACTATGGCATGAGCAGAGGGTGGACATCACCCCCTGGCCAACATAAGGTGGACAATAGCAACAGGAGTGTGCCAAACACTGGCATGGGGAAACTAACTATAATACCCATAAGCCTGCCCCCAACAATAGACTGCCTCCAGGAGGCATTAATTCCCAAAACTCCATTAGCTAGAAACCTAGCATTCAGAGAACCTAAGTTTATGGGGGACACCTGAATCAAACCACCACATTCTGCCCCAGTCCCCATAAACTGATAACCATTCATGATGTAAAATGCAATGCATTCTATCCAATTTGAAAAGTCCCCATATTTTTTTTATCAATCCTAAGGATGTTCAAACATCCCCATACTCCAAGGTCTTTTAAGTAAGCCATAATACCAATCCCCCCCCACAAAAAAAATAATGACACAGAATAAACACCCACTGCAAAAGATGACTTTGGATATAGCAAAGAAATATTCAACCAATACAAAATTTAAACAGGGCAAACATCAAACTCTGTATCTCCAAGTCCAACCACTCTAGTCAGTGAAAAGTCTCCAAGTCCAATAATTCTGACCAGCAACATGTTTTTAGAGTTCCAATTCCGCCCCTCCAGCTAGGCTACTCACAGACCTGGAAAACTTCATTCGGGGCTGGCAGCTGTCCTCAACACCTGTCTCGTGACCCCAGTATCTCCTCTAGGTCTCCACTGCAATCCACAACAAATGTCAGGAAGCAGCAAGAGTAAGCTGAATTCTGGCAAGGGAGAAGCTGGGTTACAACATCCCAAAGCCTCCCCCTAGCAGCATACTTCCTCTAGCAAGACTCCGCCTCACAAATTGCCACCAGCTGGGGACCAAGTATTCAAAACACATAAGGGAATAGGAGAAATCTCATTCAAACTATCACATTGGCCCTTTGTTATTACTTCTTTTGAGAACTCTCAACCTTTGTATTACTTGTTTTTTGAGAACCCTCTATTTCATTTATGGCCCCTCTTTTTAAATTTGGTTGTTTGAATTATTGTTGGTTAGTTTTTTGAGTTCTTTCTATACTTTAGATATTAATCTTCTGTCAGATATATAGGTGGTATAATGTTTCTCACATTCTGTAGATTGTCTCCTGACTCAAGTTAATAGTTTCTTTAACTCTACAATAACGTTTTAGTTTCATAAGATCCATTTGTTGATGGTTTGTCTTATTCCCTGGGCCACCATTGTCCTCTTCACAATGTCCTTCTCTATACCTATATCTTGTAGTTTACTCCTTACTTTTTTTCTTTAGCAGTTTAAGGTCATACATTGAGATCTTTGATCCATTTGGAATTTTTATTTTATTTTTTATTTGTCTGCAAGGAGAGAGAGAGAGAAAAAAAATAATAAGGGTGTGCCAGGGCCTCTAACCACTACAAACAAACTCCAGATGCAGTTGCTGCTTTGTGTATCTGGATTTATGTGGTTACTGAGGAACTGAACTTAAGTCGTTAGGTTTTGCAGGCAAGAGCCTTAACCACTTAGCAATCTCTCCAGCCCTGGAATTGATTTTTGAGCAGTTTTCCCACTATCATTTGTTTATACTGTATCTTCTCAATTGTGTATTTTTGGCATCTTTGTCAAAAATTCAGGTGGCTATAGTTGCATGGCCTGATAATCAGGGTCTTATATTCTATTTCATTGATCTAGGTGTCTTGTTTTGTGCCAGTGCTCTGCTGTTTTTATTCTTGTGGCTCTGTAGTATGACTAGAAATTAAGTGTAGTGATTCCTTCATTAGTATTCTTTGTTTCATGGTTGCTTTGCCTATCTGGGATCTTTTGTGATTCCATGTGAATTTTAGTGATTTTTTTTTTCTCTTTCTCTGAAAAATGATGCTAGAATTTACTGGGATTGCTTTGAATCTGTACATTACTTTTCATAGTATTAATTTTGTTTTGTTATTCACAACTTCCATAATTATACATGATAAATCATAATTCCCTCCCCCCTCACTTTCTCCTTCACAACTTCATTCTCCATCATATCCCCTCCCCCTCTCAATCATACTCTTTTACTTTGATATCATCATCTTTTCCTCCTACTATACTGGTCTTGTGTGGATAGTATAAGGCACTGCGATGTTATGGATATCCAGGCCACTTTGTGTCTGGAAGAGTGCATTGCAAGCAGTCCTCCCCTTCCTTTGGCTCTTACATTCTTTCTGCCACCTCTTCAGCAATAAACCCTGAGTCCTTGAAGGTGTGATAGAGATGTTTCAGTGATGAGCACTACTATGTTACTTCTCAGCACTATGGTGCCTTTTGAGTCATCCCAAAGGTCACCACCATCTGAAAAGAGAAGCTTCTCTAACCAAAAGTGAGAATAGCATTAATATAGGGGTATGAACATTAAGAGAATTGCTTACCAGACAGTTTGGTGAGCATAATTAATGCATTTAGCCAGACACATGAAGGCGTTATACCTCTAGGGCTTATGACTTCCCCCATCATAGGTTTTCAATATCACGCGTGTATTCCCTTCTGTGGAGCAGGCCTCCAGTCCAATTAGAGAGCGGTTGGTTTCCCCCATAACAGACATGCCACTATTGTATCCATTGGCTCATTTTGGCCTGGCTGGCCCAACTTAAGGCTTGTAGTGTCCATTGTTGTTTAGCTCCATTGATGACTTTTTTCTCTGTCCCATGGAGCTGCATGCAGTGTAGCTTTTTCCAGCTCTCTGTCAGCTGGTCTACACAGAGGAGACTTTCTGCTCAGTTCCAGCAAGATTTATCAGTGATCTTGAAACCCAGACATGTGGAGTCTTCAGCAATAGGGTCATACCATCTATTCCTGGTGGGAAACTAAGAGTGTCAGCAATGACCTGCAATGTTTTGGTGGCATTCAGGGACCTTCCTGGCCAACAACTCACTGGAAGATATTCCATTCCTGACACTAAAAACATTCTAGTAACAATCTATGGCTTCTGGATAACCATTGTCCAAAAAAGTAGGATTCCATATGACTTATTCATACCCTCTTAGATTTTGATTAACCCTCCCAACCACCCTTCCTTGACTCAATCTTTTCCCCTGATCTCACTTAGGCCTTTCCACCCTAAGTAATCTGTTTTTCTACTTACATATTACTTTTTACAATAATGATTGCTTCGATCCATGGATATAGAAGGTCTTTTCCTCTTTTGCTGTTTTCCCTAATTTCTTTCTGCAGTGTTTTAAAGTTTTCATTGTAGAGGTGTTTCACTTCCTTTATTAGATCCATCATAAGATATCATACTTTTCTGAGACTATCATGAATGAAATGGTTTCCTTAATTTCTTGCTCAGCATGTTTGTCATTGGTATATAAAAAAGCTACTGATTTTTCTTTATTAATTTTATATATTGTCACTTTCCTGAAAGTCTTATCAGCCCCAGGAATTTTCTGGTAGAGTTGGTCTCATATATAGAATCATGCCATCTGGAAATAAGGATACTTTAACTTCATCCTTTCCTATTTGTATCCTTTTAATTTCCTTCTCTTGTCTTATTATTCTAACTAAAACTTTAAGGACTGTGTTAACTAACAATGGAAACAATGGACACCCTTGTCATGTTTCTGATCTTAGTAGGAAATGTTTTTTCTCCATTTAGCATGATGTTGGCTACATGTTAGCCTTTATCATGCTGATATACATTCCTTCCATCCCTTATCTTCCCAGGACTTTTATCATTACGGATGCTTATTTTGTCAAAGGCCTTTTTTGCATCAATTGAGATTGTCATAATATTTCTGTCCTTGAGTCTACTTATGTGATAAATCACATTTGTTGATTTATATATGTTGATCCATCTCTATATATGTGGAATGAAGCCCACTTTATTGTGGTGAACGATTGTCTTGATGCATTCTTGAATTTGGTTAGCAAATGTTTTATTGAGCTTTTTATCTTTGTGCATTAGGAAGATTACAATTTTCTTTTTTACTGTATCTTTATCTGGTTTGGTATCAGAGTAATAATGGGTGCATGAAAAGGGTTTAGAAGCATTTCTTCCATTTCTATTTTATAGAGTACTTTGAGAAGCACTGGTTTTAGTTCTTTAAAGGTTCTTGTAGAATTCTACAGTGAATGCATTTGGACCTGGGCTATTTTTAGTTGGAAGATTTTTGTGTTGCTTTGTTTTTGAAGCAGGGACTCACTCTATCCCAGGCTGGCCTCAAACTCATGGCAGTCCTCTTACCTAAGCCTCCAGGGTACTAGGATTATGGGCATGAACTACCATACAGAGAAAATTGGGAGATTTCTTTAGTTACTGTTTTAATTGGTTTTCTTCTTATAGATCTGTTTAAATTACTAATCTCATCTTAGTATAACTTTGGTAGGTCATATACATTAAGAAATTCATCCATTTCTTTTATTTTATCTGATTTGGTGGAAGTTAGAGTTTTAAAGTATATTCTTATGATTTTCTGAATATATATATATATATATAAAGATTTATTTTTATTTGTTTATTAGAGACTGACAGAGAGAGAGAGAACGGGTGTGCCAGGGCCTCTAGCCACTACAAAAGAACTCCAGATGCATGTGCCACCATGTGCATCTGGCTTACTTGGGACCTGGAGAATTGAACCTGCATCCTTAGGCCTCACAGGCATGTGCCTTAAGTGCTAAGCAATCCCTCCAGCCCTGAATTTATATTTTTAAAAATTTATTTTTACAGTTTTTATTTAGTTACTTGATAGAATACAGTCACACTGGGACCTCTTGCCTCTGCAAACAAACTCCAGATGTATGTATCCCATTGTGCATTTGGGTTTATGTGGGTATTGGGGAATCAAAGCCAGACCAGCAGGCTTTGCAAGCAAGCACCTTTAACTGCTGAGCCATATCCCCAGCCTGATTTTCTAAATTTCATCAGTATCTGTTGTAATATATCCCTTTTTATGGGCAATCTTATAAATTTGAGTCTTCTTTCTCTTTCTTTTTGTTAGTTTACTAAGGGATTACCAATTTTATCTTTTAAAAAAGTCTTTGTTTCATTGATTCTTTGCATTGTTTTTGTTTGTTTATATTTCACTAATTTCTACCCTGATCTTATTTTTTTACATCTATTGTTTTAGGGTTTGGTTTTTTATTAATATTTTATTTTTGTTTATTAATTCCAAAGAGAGAGAGAGAATAAAAATATGGACACACCAGTGCCTTCAGCCATTGCAAATGAACTCCAGATGCATGTGCCTCCTTATGCACCTGGTTTACATGGGTCCTGGAGCATCAAACCTGGGTCCTTTGGCTTTGCAGGCAAACACCTTATCCCCTAAGCCATCACTCCAGGCTGAGGTTTGATTTTGTGCCTTGATTTTCCAAGGCCTTAAGGTGCATTGTTAATTTATTTATTTGATATTTCTCTAGTTTTTTAGTGTAGACACTTATTATTGTAAACTTTCTTGTAAAAGGATGCCTTCATTTTATACCATATGTGCAAAATTTATTTTGTATTAACTTTTTAGATGAGCATATATAGCAATGAGTGTCACTGTGGTAATTTCATATATGTGTGTTATACTTTGTTTCCATTCATCCCCTTCCCCTATTGCCATCCTCATACCCCTCCTTCCAGGATTAGCATTCTTATAAGAGGAGACATCTGAAGAACTCCTCTCTCCACTACCACCCTCCCCTTTTCCCCCTTGCTCCTCCCCAGTGCTTCAAGGCAAGTTCATGTAAATAAATAGTGAGCAGGCAGATAGGAACAGAGCATTCACTACAAACTGCTAACCTCTTGACCTCAGACTTCTCAATGTCCAGAAACCAATTTCTATTGTTTAAAACACCAACCCATAGTATTTTGTTTTAGTGCCCTGAGCAGATAAATGAAAATGCGGAAGTATACTAAGTGAAATTAGCCAATTCCAGAAAGACAAATAATGTATGACTCCACTTATATAAGGTTCCTAAGAAGCTGGGCGTGGTGGCGCACGCCTTTAATCCCAGCACTCGGGAGGCCGAGGTAGGAGGATCGCCGTGAGTTCGAGGCCACCCTGAGAGTACATAGTGAATTCCAGGTCAGCCTGGGCTAGAGTGAGACCCTACCTCGAAAAAAAAAAAAACAACAACAACAACAACAACAACAAAAAAAAAACACATAAGGTTCCTAAGAACAGTAAAATGGGGGTTGCTGGGGCTAGAGGAAAAGAGAATGGGAGTTATTATTTATAGGCATGAGTCTTAGTTTAGGAAAGGGGAAAATTGTAGCGATTTATAGGCATGAGTCTTAGTCTAGGAAAGGGGAAAATTGTGGAGATTAATGATGGCAATGTTTGTATAATACTGAAAATGAATTTACTATCACAGACATAATGTACCTAAAAGTGTTGAAGAGGGTTGGGATGGTTAGTATTATCAAGTTGATAGGATTTATAATCACCATTAAAACAAATCACTGGGCATATCTGTAAGGGATTTTTTAGATTAGGTTAATTGATGTGGGAGATGCCATCCAAATCGTTGGCAACACCATTCCATGGGCTGGGGCTCTAGACTGAATAAAAAAGAGAAAATGAGCTGGCAACCAGCATTTATACTTCTCTGGTTTCTGACTGTAGAAAAAATATGACCATATGCTTCAAGCTCCTGCCACCATGACTTCCCCTCCATGATGGACAGTACCCTCAAGGTGTGAGCCAAAATAATCCTGTACTTCCTTAAGTTGTTCTTGTCAGGTATTTTGTCAAAGTAATGAGAAAAGTAATTAACATAGGAAAATTATATCAAGAAGTGAAGCTGTTAGCCGAGCGTGGTGGCGCACGCCTTTAATCCCAGCACTCAGGAGGCAGAGGTAGGAGGATCGCCGTGAGTTCAAGGCCACCCTGAGACTCTATAGTGAATTCCAGGTCAGCCTGGGCTAGAGTGAGACCCCACCTCGAAAAACCAAAACCAAAAAAAAAAAAAAAAAGAAAGAAAGAAATGAAGCTGTTGCTGTGATTAACCAGACCTTGTGATTCATAGTCCTTTGGAATTGGTTTGGGAGGAAATGGAAAAGATTTTGGAAGTTTGGACAAGAAAATATCTAGAATGCTATAAGGTATATATAAGTATAGTATAATATGTAAAATGTAATATAATTAATATAATGATGCTAGAGGTTAATGAACCATTCTGGTGGGAGTTTGGAAGACCATAATCCGGGGCAGGAAATGGCTCAGCAGTTAAAGGCACTTACTTGGAAGACCATAATACTGAGAAAAATGTAGAAAGTGCAGACCTAGATCATGAGATTTCATCAGAGAAGAAAGACTTTAGCAGGAAAATGGGTAGAAGCCATTCTTGTTATGACAAAAAATATGGCTGCAATTCTGCCCATGCCCTGAGAACCTGAGTGTAATTGACTAATATGTTTGGCAAAAGGCATCTCAACATAAGATAGTCTTCAGGCTGTGTTATAGTCACTGCTCGCTGCTCTTATCCAGGCCTACAGTGAGAGAGAACCAGAACTGCAGCAAAAAAAGATGAAAAAAAAATATCCCAGTTAGCTGGCAAAGTAGAAAGTTTAAAGTTGAGGACAAAGTGGGTGCTGAGAAAGTAGCTGTAATTGTTGAAGAGATTGGCACCATGAAAGAGCAACCTTCACTCAATTGGGACAACAGGAAAGCTACCCTGAAGACAAAACACCACCTGTGTAAATCTCCATTTGTAAAAGTCTAAATTCACTTGAAAGAAGACAGCTTAACTGAGAACGTCATTATAGGGATTCCCTGCTGGAAAACAACCACCTTGGGAAGTGTTTCTCCAGCATCAGTCTGTAAACTAATAAGACGCCAATTCAACTGTGATACAAAAGGTATGTCTCTTGAGCTGGTAACAAAACTTAGTATCATCATCCATGTGGTACTGGTTTTAGGGATGGTAAGGACATGGTAAATTTATTTTTTTTTATTAGTCAGTTCTGTATTCAGCAAATACAGTCAGTTTGGTACCATTATTAGGGTCATCCGTGACCTACCCCCTCCCCTTGGCCCCTCCTTGTTGAGGTATACGGGTCTTGCATTGTGGAGTTAGCCCACAGTTATGGGTAAGCTAAATGTCTCTGCATATCATGACCCAACAAGACATGGTAAATTTAAAAGTGAGAGAGACATGGAAGTTTATGTCAAGGTTTCAGAAGTTCACTGAGGCTAAGCAATATGTGGCTAGATTGGATTCCCTGCTAGGAGACCCTGAGAGGTCACTGGATGAAGCTGTGAAGGCAAAGTTTGAGTTTTAATGGAGACCATAGTGTGTTGGATATTCTAGAATCATGCAATGTTGTCATCAGAGCTGTAGAAATGAGGTTAAAACTCCTACAGTTTATTCCATCATGAGTCCCTGATGCCATACTTGAAGCTACAGCACTTAGTGCTTGTCCTGTTGAATTTCAGTGTTGTATTGGCCCAGTCTTTTCTTGCTATTTCCCCATTCCTTCCTTTGGGAATGGGAATTCTTATTCTGTGCTATTGTACATCATAAATATTATAACTTTTTATTTTATAGGGTATCACAGCTGAGATGTTGCCTTAAGTCTCAAAAGAGAGAGTGTTTGGATAGAGACTTTTATATTTGGCTCAAGTGCATTTTGCACTATGAAGTGGCCTGAATAAAAATAAGAATGTGAGTTATTTCTCTTTGCTTTTTGTCTATGCATGTAATGTGACCAGACATCTCAAGCTCCAGCTACTATAGCTTCCCTATCATCAAACTATGAGCCAAAAAGTATCCTTCCTTCTTTAAGTTGCTTTGGTCAGATATTTTGTCACAGCAATGAGAAATGTTAAGACAATGGTAAATGTTATGTATATTGCACTACACATTTTAATATATATTAAATATATATATACAAAAAACAATATAAATATAAATATAAACATTAATGGTAATCTGTACCCTCAGTTTGTATTCTGAGTTCTTCTACCATAGCACTGCTCCTAATCAGTCATCTAGTGCTCTGTCCTATTTGTCTATCTGTCCTCTTCAATGGGGTTCAGGGATCACTCCTTAATTTCAGTCATTATCTATGAAATATTTTTTTAGCACAGACCTTTCCTCTGAGCTCTACACCCATACCTTTAAAATGAACATTGAGCATCTCCACTTGGAAGTTCCACAGATAGCTCAAACTCAAAGGGTCTAAATTAGAGTTCATTGTCTTCTGCTCTCAACCCTGCTCCTTCAAGTTTGAAAACTAGAAAAGGAAAAGAAATGTTAATGTATTCTCCCTTTATCATTGACTTTAGATTATATTCTTTTCCCTATGCTATACTGCCTTAAGGGCAAGTGGTTCATATGATTCACATAAACTGACCATTTTGCCCAGGAAGGAGTACTGCATTTTCATCTTCATAAGTGATGTTGAATGTTTCCTCCTATATCCATGACCCAATAATGTCACTGCACTCAAACCTTAAACTACCACCCAAGTCTGTTACTATAACAACACTGCAGTAAGAATCTAGGGACCTAAGGTCAGATTCAGACATTAAATAGACTAAAAGACCACTGAACTTCTATGGAATGTTGTCCACTAATATCCTAGCCCCAATGTTGCTCTTAGAATTGGAAATGAGAGTCCTACTAAATATCACACTTTAGGGGGTTCTCTTCTTGTCTCATCTCTCTTATTAAAGAACACATGAATGTCTGCCAAATGGACTCTGATGTCCACTGCTGGCACAGTACAACTTGTAACCTTATACTCTGACACACTGTTCAGACTCTAGGGAAATGACTTTCCACATCTAAACAAAATGTAACTGTGTTCAAGTGTCATAAATAATTGTAGATCATCATGCTGTAGAGATTGCTGAGTGGTTAAGGTGCTTGCCTGCAAAGCCAAAGAACCCAGGTTCAATTCCCCAGTACCCATGTAAAGCCAGATGCACAAAGTGTCACTCACATCTGGAGTTCATTTGTAGTGGCTAGAGGCCTTGGTGTGCCAATTCTCTCTATATTTCTAATAAATAAACAAATAATGAAATGAATAAATGAATAATTTTTTAAAATGTGGATCATGACATAACTTTCATAAAAGGCAAGTATTACTTCATATTGCAGGATAGGAATATTCAAAGAGTAGAAGATTTAGGGGAAAAAGAAAAGCTTACTTGTCAAAGCCTTCTCAAATTTACTAATGCAATATATTTTGCTTAATAAACTACACTGTCCAATAATACTCAGTGCTCATTTTCTTGCTTATCTGAATTTTTCAGTTTATAGTTAGAAATATCAAAATTGGTGCAACATTTGCAATAGTTGCATATAGAGGCTAAAGAACATTTTGCAATGTTGAACAACTCATGTTATTGATTTTAGGATGGCGAGAGAGAAGGGAGGATAGAAAGTCATGGGCAAAGCATTGTCAGATTTCATTCCTTAGATAGCAGATTCTGAAATGTGTTTATTAGGAAATGCTCCAGAGATCAATACTTATGGAAAGAAAACAGGAATGAACAGAGGGAGAACTCAAATTTCAGTGCACTGTCAATGGAAATTCTCAGCATATCCTGTGAAGAATTCTGAATACTATGAAACTTTAGGGAGGCTCCAAATTGGAGCAAGAATCCTGGGCTTTAGAAGAAGTTATTAGTAAGTCACTGGATGTGAGCCACCCTGAGAATAGGATCTGATCTTGAATAAGGAGGCTCTCTCTTCAGCTGATGCACTCCCTGAAGAGTGCTGGCAACCAAGGGTTCTCTGGTGGCAACATTCCTGGCGACTGAAGTAATAAGTCCTTTATTGCTAAAAGGAATTCTGAACAGGACTACATTTCCCTCCACATACATTCTAAATCTACTTCATGTAAGTTCTGGGATCAGCTACTCCAGGAATGTGGTAAGCCTCTGTTCCTGGGGGAAACTTATGACAAACCAAAACCCCAATGGCAGCCAGACTCAGTGCTGCATATGATCACCTCCCTCTTCCATTACCAATTATAGTTCCATATCATTCTTAGAGTCTTGGTTATGTGACTAGATTCTCACTCCTGGATGCATGGCCCTCTTGGGCTAGAGGTGTTACTCTTTCTGTTACCTATATACTAAACAATGTTTGTTTTCCCTTCTCAGCCAGCTTGACAAAAGGGATCCCGGGGGCTGGAGAGTTTGCTAAGTGGTTAAGATGCTCACTTGCAAAGCCTAATGGCCCCTGGTTCAATTCCCCAGAACCCACATAAAGCCAGATGAACAAAGTGGTGCATGCATCTGGAGTTCATTTTCAGAGGCAGAAGGCCCTGGTGTACCCATTTCCTTTGTCTCTGTCTCTACTTGCAAATAAATAAATAAAAATACTATTTTTAAAAAGGCATTACACAGTCTCCAGTTAACCCATCTAGGGATGGAAAGCACTACATGAGCTACTGGGGGAAAGTGGCCAACAACAGTCTGAGCAACCAGAGAATTAAGCTACTCAAAAGCAAACACCCTAAGAAAATGTACACCCCACTGCAATAGTGGCACACAGCCTTGGTGGGTAACCAATAGCTTTCTGATTGGCTAAGATATCTGCTCATTTTAAATTAACCCATATCTTGAATTGGGAACCAGATCAGAATCCTATGGAGACAAAGATTATGTTCTCCAGTGTCAATCTCTCACTAGTCTTTGGCTAAAAGAGGGGTTACATACATCAAATTCTCCCTAAATTAATAATGATTATCCCATTTAAACTATGCTGAGTTCACTCTCCATTGGAGAATCTTCTCTTCTTTTTCAGAAGGCAGCAACACAAAAGGAGATAAACTATCCCTCTCACTTCAGCCAAGCCACAGCTGAACCCACAGAGAAATTGGGGAGATGAGCAAAAATGATGCTTCCATGCTGAACCTGATAATCAGCACCAGGGTGAAGAAGACAGACCCTGAGGATACCCAACACTTACCAAAGCAGAGATCCAGAGGCTCCTAAGAGCTCTTCTCTGGAGTAGACTTAACACTCACCCACCATGGCTCAGGAATTTTGCAGAAGAGGGGGCAGAAAAATTGTAAGAGCCACAGGTTGAGACACCATGCCAAGAGGCATTCCCTTCCCCCCCAATAACTGACTGCTGCTCCCACAACACATAAACCACAACCCCATGGTAAATACCTGAAACCCCACTGAGGAGTGTCCCCAGCAGAATGGGGGTAGGGATGAGGGAAAAGAGGGTACCAACACATGATGTATCGATACAAAATATATTTATAATAATAATAATAATAATGATAACAATAAGGCATTACAATCAGGCCATAGGTAACAAGATGATGGGAAGAAAATATTATAGCAATGGTAGATTTCACAGATCTCCTTCATCTGATTGTCCAAATGTCTGTGCTAAGATTGTCCCAAGTACTGCTAGGGCTCCATCTCATTTCTGGGCCTGTTCAAACTTTTACTTTGATAGAGCTGACACTTAGCTGATTTTCTTGGGAAGGCTTGCTAAAATCTCTACATTATATCTTTGATCAAAACGATTATTTTTGTATACACAAGCTATGCCTTCCGTATGGGCCAAATATCAAGGCTGCTAGAAACTGCATCTGGAATTACAGAGCCTTCTGCTGTAGGCACTGCTTAATGCTGGAAGTTTTTGTTTCACTCAGAATATGGACTGAAACAATAACTTCTAGTGTGAAATGTATTACTTCTAGAATACAAAGGTGTCTGTCAAGAACTTAGCTTCCTTCTTCACAAAGAAAGCTATCAGTGTCCTAACTTGTCCTTAGAAGTGTACATCTGGCTTTTCCCCAGGCTATTCAACCCTTAAAAATTACACTTACTGTGGCCAGCCCTTGGATCTTTATTTTATTTTATTTTATTTGTTCATTTTTATTTATTTATTTGAGAGTAACAGAGAGAGAAAGAGAGAGAGAGAATGGGCATGCCAGGGCTTCCAGCCACTGCCAACGAACTCCAGACACGTGCGCCCCCTTGTGCATCTGGCTAACGTGGGTCCTGGAGAATTGAGCCTTGAACCGGGGTCCTTAGGCTTCACAGGCAAGAGTTTAAGTGCTAAGCCATCTCTAGCCTTTGGATCTTTGTAGAGTTTATCTCCCATCCTCTGGGGTGCATGTTTCCATACAAAGGTACCTAATGTGCTCCTCTTCTGAAGGATGGTGCATACCTCTCCAAGTATAACAGAAGCTATGAGAGTATATTAGAGCCTTGAGGAAAAACTAAATGCACAATGTTGTCTATTCTTGTGAACTTTTTGATGTTCTATTTTGTTAAAGATAGAAAAACAAACACATTTATACTCATTACCCAAGGCCAAGTTAATCAGTTCTACCAATGATATTGTAACTTTATAATATCTTACTATCATCTTCCATGCATTGCTCACATTTTGCACAGGACCAAAATGGTAAAGTCAATGTAAATACAATGAAGACTAAGCCCTACATTCTGTAGGTCTTTAATGATGAGTACTGATTTCTGCTACACTTCCTCCTCAGGATGCTATATGTTTTCTTTTGCTATCTTGGTCAGGGCTGGTGATTATGGTTTCAGAAGCAGTCGTGTGGCCTTCTTATGGACACATAGCTTGGATTTCATAGGCCAAGGAAATACGGGGTTTCCATCCAGTACCAATTATACCTATTCCAATTGTACATTCAGAGATTAGGAAAATAACAACTGGGTGAGCTCTGGACCCAGTGGACCTACTGTAATCCAGACCTGGGCCAGGATAGCACTTAATTCCTTTTTTCCATATCCTCACACAAACCTGGGGGCTAGGATGTCATTTTAGGCTTCTGGGTGTTAGGTGAAATTCAGATTCAGTGTTTGTACTGAGAGTGTTTAATTAGCCTTCTTTCTTTCGTATATAGCTTCCTGAGCCAAGGAATGATGGGAGGAAGGATCATTATGATTGTCTTACTTCTTTCTAGGAATCTAGATGTTCTTTCAAACTTGGAGCTATAAACTGTACAAGGGAATGCCTTTTCTTCAAGGAAGCTTCTCTCAGACTTCCCAAAACTTTTGATATCTTTTTTTTGTTGTTGTTGTTTTGAGGTAAGGTCTCACTCTGGCCCAGGCTGACCTGGAATTCGCTATGTAGTCTCAGGGTGGCCTCGAACCCACGGTGATCCTCCTACCTCTGCCTCCCAAGTGCTAGGATTAAAGGCGTGTGCCACCACACCTGGCTGATATCTTTTGAGTGTACAAATTGAGTACAAATTGTTAGCAACCTGTTTTCTCCAGGACAGTATATTCACTGGCTCCATCTGGCTAACCATCTATCCTTTAGCAGCACTATGTTCTACTCACTATTTTCACAGGCCTCTGCAAGGTTAGTTTGGCCTGCCACTCTTATGTTTCAGTGCATTATGGTATTTTCATCCATTCTGATAGTGGTGTGGTGATCCTGTTTCTATTGTTCTATTTTTTCAGTCATTCACATTTCTACTGTACCTCCTCTTTCTACAACATATTTTCCCACTCTGGACCCTAGCCTGCCAAGAACACTACCACTGACCTGAGTGATAATGGTGCCTTTTCAACACAATATTTCTCATAGCTTTGGTAAATAGTATGCCCTTGAGGTCTTCCAGGAGAGTATAGTCCTTGTGAGGACTTTCCTACTTTACATAATATACTTCACATAATATATCTGTTCTATCATTATTACTTGTCTGAGTCCTCAATCCCTTCCTTTGGCACATTCTATGGCAAGTCAGGCATTTATGTCTCAATATAGGCTATTCCTTTTTTCATACTTTAGGGAACAAAAGTATGGAAAAAGTCATACTTTGAGTTCACATCATTTCCTTGGGTCTTTGCCAGTGTGTTAAATCTTGAGAATACTATCAAATTAATTCATTCTCTTATATTTAATTTTACATGCTATTTCCCCTCCAGCCCAAACAAGCTCCTCAGATTTCACTTCCGTGCATATTCCCTCAGCACATGTTGGTACCTTGTGGCTATGTCAGATCCTGCAGCTACTTTTTGGTATGTTCTTTTTCCTTTATTATTGTATCCATAATATCTCCAGCTAGATTATACTGTGGTTTATCCCAGTGACCAGGTATAGGGATATGAGCAAAATCCAAGAACAATCCATTGTCTCTTACAAAAAAATGGAATGCTTCCATCTTCAAGCAAGGTAGAACATCATCCATTAATAATCAAGAATGCATGCAGTCCTATGGGAGAGAGAAGTCATCAGTGGAAATAAATGACACTAGACACTTCAAGCCTTAAGTTTGGCCAGTCAGGCCAAATGAGCCAACAGGTGCAATACTGGCATGTCTATTATGGGGGAAACCAACTGTTCAGTAATTGGACTGGAGGCCTGTTCCATGGGAGGGAATACATGCCTGGTACTGAAAACCTATGATGAGGGAGGTCATGATCCCTAGGGGAGGTAATGCTTACTGCTTTCTGGCTAACTGCATATATTATGCTCACCAAACTACCCAGTAAGTACTCCTCTTAATGTTTGTACTCATAAATTAATGCTACTCTCATTTTTGGGTTAGAGAATCTGCTCTTTTCAGATAGTGGTGACCGCTGGGATAACACAAAATGCAACATAGTGCTGAGAAGAAGTGACAGAGGAGTGTTCAGCACTGAGACATCTCTATCACACCTTCCAAGGCCCAGGGTCCATTGCAGAAGAGGTGGCAGAAAGAATGTAAGAGTCAAAGGAAGGATAGGACTGCTTACAATGCACTCTTCCACAAAATGGCCTGGATATCCATGACCTCACAGTGCTGGCACTGCCTACACAAGACCTTCATAGTAGGAGGAAAAGATGGTGACATTAAAATGAAAGAGAGACTAATTGAGAGGGGGATATGATAGAGTGGATATGTGAAGGGGAAAGGGGGGAGGGGAGGGAATTATTATGGTTTGTTGTCTAGAACTATGGAAGTTGTCAATAAAAAAAGTTTAATTAAAAAAAAAAAGAATGGGAGCCAGGCGTGGTGGCGCACGCCTTTAATCCCAGCACTCGGGAGGCAGAGGTAGGAGGATCGCCATGAGTTCGAGGCCACCCTGAGACTACATAGTGAATTCCAGGTCAGCCTGGGCTAGAGTGAAACCCTACCTCAAAAAAAAAATAAAGAAAAAGAATGGGACCGAAGAGATGGCTTAGTGGTTAAGGCACTTGCCTGCAAAGCCAAAGGACCTCGGTTCAATTGCCCAGGACCCACATAAGCCAAATGCACAAGGTGGCGAATGCATCTGGAGTTCGTTTGCAGTGGCTGGAAGCCATGGAGTTCCCATTCTCTCTCTCTCTCTCTCAAGTAAATAAATAAAAATAAAATATTTTTTTAAAAAAGAATGCAGCACTTCTTCCTGTAGAAGCAGGAGAAACTTTAATCCTAAAACCATGGGATAAAGCTGGTAAATCCCAAGGCCAAAAAATGGGTTGCCTTCACAGTGAGTTCTTGGTCAGGGAGACCCATAAGGTCCCCCAAACAATGCAGGCCATTGCAATGTACATGGTTTTACCCATAAGAGCTAAAAGGTAAGATCCTATTGCTTGAAGACACCACAAGCTGTGGTCAGCGGACACTGAAAGACCATACTAGAATTGACAGGGAAGTCAGTTCCCTTCTGGCTAGACCCCATAGCACTGAAAAATGCTATGAGAGATGCTGCGGAATAATGGTAACGAACAGCATGAACAAACAGGGGATCCTTCAAGCTACAAAATCAACTAGCCAGGAAAGATGTACACACTTGTGCAATAAGATATGAGGGTAATCAGCTGCTATTTGATTGGATATGAAGCCCAGTTAATGGGAGAGATTTGTACCGCATACTAAGAACCAAGCCAGAAGCTTATAGCTTGGAAGTTCATAGTCTCTGGATGGAAGCTCTTTGGCTAAAATGAGAGGGTATGCCAGCCAAAATGTCTTCTAAATGTTTACATTTATTCCCTCTTGCCCATGTTCCTCTCACTCTTGGTTAGAGAATCTGATTTTTGCAAGAGGCAGTAAATACTGGGGAGACCCAAGATCCATTGGTATGACAAGAAAGCTGACTGCCTAGCTTGAGAAGACTCATCTCTATCATATCTTCCAGGGCCCAAAAGACATTACAGAAGAAGTGCTGTTCTCATAGCTAGCCTGAGAACCTCCTCCAGGGAGATGTCAGTAGACACTGAGGAGACTCAATACTCATCAAAGCAGAAAATCAGAGGCTGAAGAGAGCTCAACACCAAATCAGACTACAAACATGCCTACCTGCCAAGGCTTAGGGAACATCGTGAAATAGGGGATGGAAAGATTGTAGGAGCCACAAGGTGGGTATAGGAATATCCTGAGGCAACCCTCCCCACAAAAACTGATTGAGGCCTTCAAAACCCCACAGTGAATACCAATAACCCAACTGAGGAGGATCCTAAGTGGAGTGGGGATGGAGAAGAGAGTAGATAAGAGTATAAGCTTTCTAAAAATAATTTAAAGATAAATAAATAAAAAGAACATAGCACTTCTGAATATTTAAAGAATTCAGGAAAATCAGAAGAAATATGATTTTTAGCTACACCAAGGAAGAGGTTACTATCCTATGTGTTAAAGTCTCACTTCTTCCTAACCGGGGTCATCTATGATCTGGCCACAGAAGATTTGTTTTAGTTAGGATTTTAACTTTTTTAAAGTTTTTTTTTCAGTAAATCCTAGTTATGTGCCACATATTTTTCTTTATGTCCATGAAAGAGAAGAGAGCATGTTTATATGCTATGAATGGAGCTCTCTAGTTGTCATGTGTACCTTGTAATTTGTGATTAATTTAATTTACCTTTCATCCTTTTTTCTAGAGGTCAAACTTAACAATAGCCACCCAATTCCTGGCCTTTCATATACATGTACACACACACACACATACACGCACATAACTTTCTTTGAGAAACATGTTTCTCAAAATTTTGACACATGGCATCAAGCAATGCATTCCCTGTCACCAGTATGCCACTCTGGTTTACCACCAGCAAAAGCTCTAACAGCTCCTCTGCCACTATATTCCAGTAGCCTATCTACTCCACCTACCACCAGTGATGGAGTTCTTGTTACCAGCTGGAAGGCAGGTGATCCACCTTTCTTTCTGTATCAGCTTCTTTTACCAATTCTTGGAGATTGGCTTCCCAGAAAGTAGACTCATAAATACAGTTCTGCACGAAGGATTTTTATTAGGGAATACCCCTGGGGTGAACACCTGTGGAAGGAAAAGAAGGAAGCAGGATTGGACAGAGGGAGAAATTAAACTGTTCCAAGCCATGTTCATCAGTCATTATCTGTGACATGCTTCCAGGAAAAAGGTATTGGGCCTTGGGGGAGGTGGCTGTCTTCATTTGAGGTAATTCCTGAAGAAAGATGACAGCTGTCTACTGACATCACTCCTACCAAATGAAATAAGTTCTTTATTCCTGAACAGGAACCAGGGTAGCATATGTAGAATCCACTACAGTAAAACATCATTTCTTTACAAAAACAAAGTTGGTGGTTATCAAACAGTAGACTTGAGAATATCAAGTTTTTTTGTTTTATGATATGTATGATATGTTATTTTTATACATTTTAAAGGTTTTCCAAACATATGTATCCAGGCTTCATATCTGTAACCATGATTCCATGCTATGTGAGAACTGAATGGATCCCTGGCAGGACAGAAATATTCCTAATTCTAAAGAGAGAGGTGTGTACAAAATGAGGCTATTTGCTGAGAACAGAGACAATGGAGGCAACCTAAGGTCAAGTTCCCTTCCACCCCAGAAAAGGACTGGTTAAAAGTGTCTCATGGCTAAATTTACATACTTTCTCGATTGGCTTCATGGTTTTCTATAGTTGTAAGAGTCCTATAGACAGGCTTTGGAGGAAATTAGGTTCTTTCTGCACATCCCACATTTGGGCAAACTATGAATAAATCTATTTTCTTTTACTAATATCTGTTTCCTTTTCAAAAATATTTATCTTTAAATTAGCTTATAAAATAACAGGTTCTTTTATAGAATTTTCATACATACTTTGTTTTGGTTGATTCTCCTTCTCACCACCCCCATCTCCCTTCCCTTTTCACAACTATACCCTTTTACCCTATTTCCTAATATCTTTTGGACTACAGGGGAACTCAGGCTTCAGATAAAGAATCAAGTGTCCCCTTGTATGCTCCCAGCTGCACAGTTAAGTTCTCCTCCCCTGTTCCCACACATACTCACCCTTGCCAACACTATGGGGTGGGAGAAAAGTGGTTCTTCTCTCCTGTGGATCTCACCATCACTCTTGATGGTTCTGTGAAATCCCCATTCCAACCAACCTTATAAACAACAGAAATCTTGATACTTTGTACATAAGAAAATATTCTTCCTCCAACTATATTTATATTTCAAAATGGTAATTGTCTTATTCACTTCCATAGACAATAGAGTTGGCCATGAAATAGAACATATTTCCAAGGACCTCACAACCCTAAAATGAAATTTTAGATCCTGTTTGTGTATCCCCAGAACAGGGAGGAGTACTTATTCATTCAAAGGGTTTCTAACCTCAAGCATATGGCCTAAGGCTATAAGCTCAGCACTTGGGCACCTGAGGTAGGATGATTACCATGAGTTCAAGGACAGCCTGGTATACATAGCAAGTTCACGGATTATATAGCAAGATCTTGTATTAAAAAATAGAAAGAAAAGAAAAAAATGGGTTCTCACTTCCATTCTGTACTTACCATTCCCATAGTCTCCAATGAAGTTTCATGTCTTTATCACCTCATGCCTGAACTATGATGGTAATTTTCTAACCACTTTTCCAATCCCTAGTCACAACTCCTGCCCTCACCCCAACTTGGACTTATCCACTACATAAAACAACTGTTTTGTTTTCCTTTCATCCTACCCTCCCTCAGGTCATGAATGCCTTTGCAGTCTCTCAGGATTAGGTATAATATTTAGGCACTCCAGAATAGCAATTGAGGTGATCCTCAGATTTCATGCCAACTTTTTCACTCTATCTCTTCTCAGACCCGTTCTGAAACTTTCAACTTCCGGCTGGTCAACTACCTCTTTAGACCTGGATTCTTGCATCCATGTCTTTATTCTGCCACTCCACTCTCCTTAAATGGCCTTCTGGTGTTTTGTATCTTAACTCTCAAACTCAGCTTATTTAAATGTCCCCCTTCTCTATGAAAAAAATCCCTGATACTGTTGCATGCAGCTGTTTCTACTAATTCTAAGCACTGATGGGAAGCATCTGCCCATGACTGAAGACTCCTGATTATGTTTTCATATATCTTTACTTTCCAAACATATCATAAACCCAAGGATGAAGACAATGTCTCTTTTTTGCTCCTTAAAACACACAACTTTATTGATGACATAAAAATAAAGTCTCAAATGTATAAACATAAGTCCACACAAAGGACCAAAGATTCCCTTATTATGAAGAATCAGCTCGGTTTCTGCTCATGAAGCATACTAAAAATATCTCAATCCAGACAAGATAAAAATTGACACATGTATTTCCAGAACAATTTTGAATTCATCTGGTATTCATAAAGTTATCCAGCTACAGACCATCACAAGTAACATCAGATTCAAAGTTATAATGCAGTTTACAATGTGCATCACTTCCAGGCTAAAAAACCAAAATATTACTCAAATTCATTTGTGAACCTACATCCAATCAGAGTTTATTTATTAGTATCTCAACTCTTTCTTTCACCTCTGGGTCACTGCATTCTGCTGCTAAGGCTCGAAGTTTCTTGGCACAGGCTTTAGGTCGTTGAAATAGAAAATAAAGTGAATTTTTACTGAACTTGTCCTGGGGAAATGCTTTTGATCTTTTTTTAAAATGGTAATTTATATTCTCAAATAGTGAAAGAGCATTAAGAATATTCTCTTTTTTCTCTTTCTTGCTAAAAATATTAATCAGTGCTGTTGGTGCATTGGCAATGAGCAAATCTTTTGTCATGGATGGATTTTTAGAGAAATTCACAAGCATTCCCAAAACATGGTCTTTAGTTTCTCCACTTCCCACAGTTAACAAACGAAGAAATTCTGAAATATAATTAGTAACCATATGCTGGTACTCACTAGTAATAGTTAGGTGTCTTATCAATCTTAGTCCAGCCAGCTGCACATTCGAATTCAAGGGATAGGTGACAGTATCCTCACATACTTGGTTCAAGTATGTTTTAACCTTTCTGTGGTTTTCAGCAGCCACTGAGATATTATTCAATGCATTTAAAGCCTTCTGTCTAACACTGGGGTAGGGATTACTCAATAAGCCTTCAATAACTGAGATTCCACCTACATTCCGAACGATTTCATGGGGATAAGGATAATCAGCACTGTTATATAGAGCATTATTGGCTATTTCATGAACAGAAGGATCTTCCGTCATCTCAATCATGCAAATGAGTTTTTCAAGATCTCGTGGATCCATATTAGCTTCACGTTTACAGCGGCAGAACCAGGGCCGAACTTTCTCCCCAGCATTGACCTTTCTGAAGTTATCTTCAGCTAGAAAGCAGGCCTCATTTTGGTGCAGAAGCCTTGTTTCTGAACACATAATGGCTCCATCCAATAACCCCATTCCTGCCCCAGGGACCATGGATGGATAGGTGCCTTTTGATTCAGCTGACTTTTTGGTTTTAGCCTCAGCTGTAGTTTTGTCCTCACTTATATTTTCATTGCCAGTACAAAACCAAGACCTTAAGTCAAATCCATCAGCAGCATCAAATTTATCTTTAATGCTGCCCTTATCCCCATTCCCAGACTCAAAATTGGAATCTTTTTCACCCTTGGATTCATTACTGTTCTCACTCTCAGCCCAAAACAATGACCTTAAACTGATCTCCTCAATATCAGGGCTAGATGTTCTACTTAGTTCATCATCATCTACATCTGTAGACAAAGTCCAAGACCCTATGCCAGCCTCTTCCTCAAGCCCAAGCCTGGACCCATTAGTGGTTACACTTCTGCCCCAGAACCAAGCCCCTAACCTGGCCTCAGCCCCAGCCATAGCCCCAGCCACAGCTCCAGCCTCAGCCCCAGCCTCAGCTCCAGCCTCAGCCCCAGCCTCAGCCCCAGCCTCAGCTCCAGCCTCAGCCCCAGCCTCAGCTCCAGCCTCAGCTCCAGCCACAGCCACAGCCACAGCCTCAGCCTCAACCTCAGCCTCAGCCCTGGCCTCAGCCCCGGCCTCAGCCCCAGTCTCAGCACCAGCCTCAGCTGCAGTGTCAGCCACAACTACAGCTCCAGCCTCAGCCCTAGCCTCAGCTCCAGTATCAGTCCCAGCCTCAGTCTCAGTCCCAGCCTTTGCTTCAGTCTCAGCTCCAGCCCTAGTCCCAGCCCCAGCCTCAGACTCTGCCTCAGCCCCCAAACAGGTACCTATATAAACTACCTCCTCAGATCTGATCCAAGATCCAATGCTGGCCTTATTTTCATCCCCCAACCTAGAACTAATGATTGTGTCTTCTGTAGTCCCTGATGCAGATCCAATGCTGGCCTCATTCTTAACATTAGACATGGGCAAAATAGTAGCCCCTTCTCCTGTCCAGCACCAAGACCCTATAAAGGCCTCACTGCCAGGTCCAAACCAGAATCCTTCATTGGCCTCCACCTCAGCACTGACAAGGAATCTTCCACTGGTCTGGTCCTCAGATCTAGCCCAAGAACTTCCACTGGTCTGATCCTCAGGACCAAGCCTAGATCCTCCACTGGCCTCATTCCCAGGCCTAGATGCAGCCCAGGATTCTCCACTAGTCTGGTCCCCAGCACTAGCCCAAGAGCCTCCTCCACATGCCTGATCTTCAAATAAATGTTTAGAGCAGCCAGTGGCCTGATCCCCAGCCCCAACCCAGGCCCCTCCACTGACCTGACTTCCAATGCCAGCCCAGGACACACCGCTGGACTGGTCTGTAGGACATGGTGTAGACCCTCCAATGGCATGACCACCAGGCCCACTCCAGGAAACTACTCCACTGGGCTGATCCTCGGGCACTGGCCTGGACACTCCACTGGTCTGGTTCCCAGCACTAGCCCAGAACCCTCCTACAATGGCCTGATCCTCAAACACGGATTTCGAACAGCCACTAACATGATCACTAGTCCAGGACCCTCCACTGACCTGACTCTCAGTGCCAACCCAGGATATACCACTAGACTGGTTCATAGGCACTGTCTTGGACCCTCTAACATCCTGACCACTAGCCCCACCCCAAGATCCTCCTCCATTGGTCTGACTTCCAGTGTAAGCACAAAACCATCCACTGGCCTGATCCCCAGTACCAAGCCAGGGATCTCCATTGGATTGGTCCCTGGTACCTAGTCTAGACTCTCCACCAGACTGGCCCCCAGAACCAGCCCAACATCCTCCTCCACTGGTCTGATCTTCAAATACTGGCTTTACCTCACCAGCAACCAGGTCCCTAGACCCAGCCTGGGATTTTCCATTGGCCTGGTCCACAGTCCCAACCAAGAATCCTCCACTGATTTGGGCCCCAGAATCTGCCCAAGATCTTCCAGTGGACTGATCCTCAGGTACCAACTTAGACCCTCCACCAGCCTGGCCTATAGCCCCAGTCCAAGACCTTTCATCACTGGTCTGATTCTCAAAACCAGGCTTGGATCTACCATCAGACTGATCACCAGACCCAGTCCAGGACCCTCCCCCAACCAGGTTCGTAGTGCTAGCCCAGGTCCCTCCATTAGACTGGTCTACAGACCCTGGTGTAGATCCTGCACCAGCCTGGTCCCCAGTGCCAGCCCAGGATGCACCACTAGAATGGTCTACTGTGCCAAGCCCGGACCCTCCACTGGCTTGGTCTGTAGGGTCAGCCCAAGACCTTCCACTGGACTGATCCTCAGATCCCAACCTGGACTCTCCACTTACCTGGCCACCAGCCCCAACCCAGGACCCTTTTTCAGTGGCCTGATCCTCAAATCTAGGCTTGGTCTCCCCACCAGACTGATCAGCAGTCCCTGCCCAGGACACTGCACTGGTCTGGTCTACTGCTCCAGTCCAGTACCCAATACTAACTATATTTCCAGCTCCAGTCCAAGACACAGCACTAGCCTGGTTTTCAGCCACAGTCCAGGACCCAGTAGCTTGGTCCACAACCCAGGACACTCCAGTGGCCTGGACCCCCGGCCATGACCCATCACTGACCTGACTCACAGCCCAGGGCCCTCCAATGGCTTGGTTTCCGGCAACAACCCAAGAACCCCCAGTGGCCTGATTTTCAGCCCCAGACCAGCAACCTCCACTGGCCTTGTCCCCAGCCCAGGCCCCTTCACTAGCCTGAGCTCCAGCCCAGAGCCCTCCACTGGCCTGGTCACCAGCGCTCACCCATGACCCAAGAGCAACTTCATTCTCAACCCTAGCCCCAGGCCAGGACTTAATGCTGGTCTCATCACAAGCCACAGCCCAGGAACTAACAATACCAGCCTTATCATTAGCTCCACTCCAGGATGCAATACTGGCTTCATTCTCATCAGCCCAGGACACACTATTCTCCCAGTCTCCATCCATGGCCTGAAACCTAAATTTGATCCACCGCTCAGCAGCAATCCAATCCTCAACACCAATCCCATTCCAGTAGTAATCATGAATGTTAGGCTGAGTCCTTTCGCTAGCATGAGCACCTGCCCTACTCTCGGGCTCAGAAGTGGGCAAAGCCTCTGCTTCAGACTTTGTATAGCTCTCATCTGCTATTGTTTCTACCTCAGAACTGGACATACCCTTGTCCCTTGCCCCAAACAAAGCTTCATTTTGAGAATTGACTACAGCCTGGGGCTTAGTAGAACCCCTTGTACCTGTTCTGGCCCCTGATTTAGGCACAGCATTGGAATTGGACCTGACTTTATTTCTGGCACCAAGCAAGGCCTCATTCTGGGAAGTGACCAAAGTTTGAGACTGGGCAGAGCCCCTTGTACTTGCTCCAGCCTCTGCTTTAAGCACAACATTGGAATTGCCCTTGACTTTATGTCTGGCACCAAGCAAGGTCTCAGCTTGGGACATGGCCACAGCCTGGAGCTGGGCAGAGCCCATTGTACCTGCCCCAGCCTCTGTCTTAGGCACAGCATTAGAATTTCCCCTGACTTTATTCCTGGCACCAAGCAAGGTCTCAGCCTGGGGACTGGTCAAAGCTTGGGGCTGAGAAGAGTCTATTGTACCTGCCCCAGCCTCTGCCTTAGGATTGCCCTTGGCCTTATTCTTGGTACCAGGTAAGGTCTCAGCCTGGGAAGTGGCTACAGCCTTGGGATGGACAGAGCCAGTTGCACCTGCCCCAGCCTCTGGTTTAGACATAGCATTGGGATTCCCCTTAGCCTTAGTCTTGGTACCAGTCAAGGCCATACCCTGGGAAATGGCCACAGCCTGAAGATAGGCAGAGCCTGTTGTAGTCAACCCAGTCTCTGCCTTAGGCACAACACTGTGATTACTCTTAGTCTTATTCTTGGCACCAGTTAAGGCCTCATTCTGGGAATTTGCTACAGTCTGGGACTGGGCAGAACCTGTTGTATCTGGCCCAGCCCCTGCTTTAGGCACAGCATTACGACTACCCCTGACCTTATTCTTGGCACCAGGCGTGGTCTCACATGAGGAATTAGCCACAACATGGGTCTGGGAGGAGCCTGTTGTAGCTGTTCCAGCCTCTGCCTTAGGCACAGCATTGGTATTGCCCTTAACCTTATTCTTGGTACCAGGCAAGGCATCATTCTGGCAGGTGGCCATAACTTGGGGCTGACCACAGGCTCTCTGGTCTGCCTTAGCCCCTGCTCTAGAAATGGCATTAGAATCACCCCTTCCATCAACCTTAGAATCAGACAAGGCCTCTGCTTGTGTCTGTGCACAGGTTTTCATGTCTGTCCCAACCCCTGCCTTACCCTTGGCTTTGGCTTTACCTCTAGCCTTACCTTTAGTATTAGGCAAGGCTTCACCCTGGCTCTGGACCATTGCCTGAGCTCCTTCTTTAGATATGGTGTTGGCATTGTCCTTAGCCTTGATTCTGCCATCAGACAAGGAGTCACCCTGGACATTGGCCATAGGCTGAGGCTGCATACAGGACAACATGTCTACCTTAGCCTCTGCATTAGCCATGACATTAGGGTTGCTGTTGATCTTATCCCTGGTATCAGGCAAGGCCTCGGTCTGCAAATTGGTCCTCATGTTTGCCTTGGCCCCTGCTTTAGCCATGGTACTGGCTCTACCCTTAATCCTAGCATCAGGTATTGCCTCAACCTGTACACTGGTTACAGCTTGAACCTGGGTAGCAATAATGTCAGCACCAGTCATTGCCTTACATATGATACTGGCATTTCCCCTGCCATCAACTGTGACACCATATGTTGCCTCAGTTTGTTGCTTGTCCATAGTCTGAAGTTGTATTATATAAGTTCTCATATCTGTTTCTGCCCCTGCCTTACACATAACATTGGTATTATCCCTAGCATCAACCCTTGCCCCAGGCATGTCCTCAGCCTGAGTGTTAGCAACAATTTGAGGCTGAGCAGAAGCCCTTTCATCTATCCCAGACTCTGCATCAGACATGGTTTGGAAATTCCTCTTGTCCTCAACTCCAGCACCAGGCATGCCATCATCTTGTATCCTAGCCACAGCCTGAGACTGTGCATAGGACTTCATGTCTATTCCAGCCACTACTCTGGACATGCCATTGGGACTTTCCTCAGCATCAACTGTGGTGCCAGGCCTAGCCTCAAACTGAGTCCTATCCACACTCACAGTCTCATCCAGGGTCCTAATCTTGGTTTCAGCCACAATTCCAGTCATGTTCATGGTACCAATCTTGACCACTTCCTTGGTCACTGCCAAGACCTCACTCTGTGTCACTGTTACTCTGTTAATCTCGGTCTCTTTTTCAGCCAGTGTACCAGCTTCAGCTTTGGTCTGGGCCATCACTTCTTTCTTGACATCTCCCCTGGCAGCCACTGCCAAAGCTTTAGCTTTGGTCTGTGTCACTGCCTCTTTCTTGTCTAATCCCTCAGCCTCAGCATCAGTTTGTGTCACTGCCTCTTTCATAGTCACTTTCTTGGCTTTGCCCTTGGCCTCAGTCAAAGTTGCTGCCTCTGTCATGACCACTGTTCCTGCCACTGATTTGGTCTCATATTGAGTCTCTGTCTCTTTCTTGGCCATTGTCTTGGCCTGAGAGTTGGTTTTGGGTTTGGCTTGAACAGTGATATTGGTCTCTACTTCAGCCACAGGCTCACCTCTTGCTCCAGTTTCTGCTTCAGTTTGTGCCTCGGCTCTAGTCTCCATCTCTGTCCCAGCCGTGGCTTGACTCGTGGCCAAGGTCTGGTTCTGTACCCCAACCACTGTCTCCATCTTGACTCTGGACCCATTTCTAGAAGGTCTACTCACACTCTGAGCTCTTCCCTTGGTTAATCTGTAAATGTAGTAGCAAGTGCCAGCCCAGATCACCAGTCCTGCAGTTGCCCAGCCTACTTCCTGAACGCGGCCCATGTAATCACTTTTTCTGAAGGCACAAACAATGTATGGAGGGGCTCACGTGGGCTAGGGAAAGAAGGTGATTGATCTGAGTGCTGGTCTTTAACCACCCAAAAGTCAATACAGCTGCCACTTGAGGTAGACCTAGAAGTAGAGGAAGAAAATAAACTTTAATGTCTCTTGTAATTCTACTGCATCATATAGATAGATACTCAAAAAATAGGAAAGGGAAGAAATTATGTACTTGAGTGGGAGAAGAGGATGATCAGCAAACTTTTCATTCCGTATTTCATTTTCTCCTCATCTTCCCCAATACCCACTAGTTTCCCATATGCCAAATAAATGGTGTCAAGTATGGTGGAAGGAATGATGATTAACGGAAGAGGCAGAGAAACTCCCAGAACTAGATTTTTATGAGATCTGCTCTGGCCACCATTCCCACAGTTCCCCACTATCATACTAACCTGTAATTATCCAAAGAAGGTCCTTCTTCTTTCCTTCTCTTGCTTTGTGGTACACCCTAAAGTAGATATACAGATTCATGAGCTCGAGCTCTTTGGACCTACAGAAAGGCAGACAAAGTGATTGGAGTGGATAGTTTGTTCTTGATGGGTAGACATAGTAATAGCTTACTACCTATTTACCCCCTCAGTTTACCCTGATTTCTCAGGTGTTGTTACACTTTTCCATATAGCAGAATTGAGATGAAGGTTTGAGGATCACAAATAGTGAGAAAAGTAGCTAAAAAAGGGAGAGTCATAGAAATGTCCATTCCTATGAATTTACACACTCCAGAGGTGTACCCAGGCAGTCCCCATGATCTTACCAGTCTGCACTGACCAGAGACAATTTCCTCCTTGTTTCTTTACTTCCAGTAGTCTCAAACTCTGAAGCAGACATGTAGGTAGGTCTATGGACACATAAACAGGAGGTAATGGAGACTATGTCCTTTGTTTTTTTAAAAAAAAAAAAAAAGCCAGCATCCAAATTCCTGATCTCAATGCCTGCCTTGCCTGGACCCAGGTCTAGGTTAACAATGTGTCCCATCTTGTGAGCCACCTCACATCTTCACCCATCAAAACCTAGTTCACCCTCTCCCAAATAGTCCTAGCATTTTCTGCACTGAAATTAATAGGTAGTACGACAACACTGTGGAAAGCAGCCACATGAAGAAGACACAGAAGTGCCATCTACTGAAACCCTTTCAAGCCTAACCACCCACTTAGCCCACCCTCTTCTATTGCCCCCAGGTACTGCCCACCTTCACACGAACTTCCATAATTCCAAGCCAGTCTCCCCCTGTTTCCCTTGCTTCCAGTAGTAAGCAGCACTACTGCACGCCTATGAGAAGACCTAGAAAGGGACAAAGAAAAGGGAGAGGATGAATACTGAGTGCTTGTGACATCGTAGCATCTAATACATGAGTCTCTCTGATTTGTCTTTCTGGGTATACAGACTCATTGCCTAGCAGACATAACATAGGGCTTCCCCACTACTGAAATAGATAAAATAGAAAAGGAAGAAAAAATGAAAAAGGGGAGAAATGGAAAAATACTTCAAGACCACCTGTAGGGTTCTAGATCTTCTCCCCAAACTTTACCATGTCTGCCACCAATATGATAAAATAGCTTGGCGTGGTGGTGCACACCCTTAATCCCAGCACTTGGAAGGCGAAGGTAGGAGGATTGCCATGAGTTCGAGGCCTCCCTGAGACTACATAGTGAATTCCAGCTCAGCCTGGGCTAGAGTGAGGCCCTACCTCGAGCCCCCCCAAACAAAAAAGAAGATCAAATAGATATGAATGTCTGGAAAACTGGAGGATAGCAGAAGAAATAGAAGACCCCAGAATCCATGAGTGCAGAATCATACACTGCCATCTCCTTCCCCTAAAGCCTATATCTAGGAGATATATATATATATATATATATATATATATATATATATAATGCATGGAAGAAGGCTTTTCCTTCAGCAAAATCACTATCCCTTTCCCTGATGTCTATCTCAAAAAATAGCAGCATACTTTGATACAATAATTTTTATATTCTTAATATTATCGAACATACAATTAAAAAAATCTGGTCACTTGCTTAGAAATAAACGAAAAATCTATAAAAAAAAGTTTTCTGTATTTATTGGTCTTCAATATATAATTTAGGTGAAAAGTCCAGAGCTTGTTAAGGAAACAGATTTAGGTAAAGTTCTCAGGTTGGCCCCACCCCACATTCAAATCACATGTATATATACACATGCACACATATATAAATAATCAACGTATAAGTGGCTGTCATAGAATTCATACAGAGCTTTAACAGTTCACAGACAGTGCCGGTACTCACACCAACCTCCACAGATCCTGTGCAGTTGTCTTGTCTCTGTCTTCCCCCGCCTCGACACAAACAGTGCCACACCGAACTATTGTCAGAAAGGAGTAAAGGCACTGAGTGATTAGGCCAGCACCAAGGCCACAAATCCCAACATTGGTCTTTCTGGAATCCAGTTGTCAAATGGTCCTCCTCTCGTTTGTAGACACCACCCCTACAAATCCCACCGACCAGGCATTAAGGCCCACCATTTTCTCTGCAAATGCCACGGTGGCGCGTCCCTTCCTCTGAAAGGAGCAGGAAGCCAGTGGACATGTGCGGCCAGTAATTCGAGTTAGAAAGGATGGACATCTCAATCTACATTTCCCTCTGGAGATGCTCTCCCCACCAGCCGGCCTGTCAAAACCTAACGTTCCCATGCACAGATTTAGCGTGGGGATGGTGCAGAGGGGACTGGGGAGAAGCAGAGGGGCAGCCTCCTTGAACTTGAACCAGCATAGATACCCCCACCCCCAATCCGTTTCTGTAGCACCGCCCGGTCGGCTAGCACGCTGCTGCGGGCCTGGGTGCGGCGCGCGGGCCCGGGGGCCCTTACCTGCTCCGCTTTCCCCGGGCCCGATGCCAGCCCGCCGTGCGCAGGGTAGCGGGGAGCTGGTAGCCAGACGCGAGTGACGACTGCACCCAAGGCTGCGTCGCTCTGCAGCTCCGGGTCACGTGAGGGCCGCGCGTCATCGCTCGCCCTCCTCCTCACAACCCTCCACCCGTCGGAAGGCAGTCATCAAGACCCCCTCCAGCATGCACAGGCTCCCCCCTCCGAGCATCTGTGCTCGGTGCCCTAGCTCGCCCCGCCCCGTCACTCATCTCATCCTCTCCAATCTGAGGGCCCACAAGTGGCATCACCATCTAGCGGTTGGACTTTACCGGCCTCTGGTTACCAGGGAGGGTCTGTACCCCCTCCCACTCCCAGGCATTTTCTGCATCTTTGAGGAATCCTTTCTTTTCCTTTAGGCTACAATACCAAGGATGCCCAGAGGCTTTCTACACAATCTGCTTTTCTTAGTACAACTCCACCACCAAATTGGCTAGAGAAAGAGGTGTAGGCAAGGGAAATAGTGCAATTAGAGCCTTAACTTTCTTTTCTCTATTCTGTTTTTCTGTTAACATCATTGTAAAGGGTTTTTTTGTTGTTGTTGTTGAGAGAGAGAGAGAGAGAGAGAGAGAGAGAGGGAGAGAGAGAGAGAGAGAGAGAGAGAGAGTGTGTGTGTGTGTGTGTGTTAATGGGAAAATGCACTAAAACATTTTCATTCCACATAAATATACCCAGGTTGTAAAAACAACAAAAGACATTCATTTATTTACAAAATTTCCTGGCACTTTAAAAATATTTTCTGTTGCTATAAGTTGTATCATAGCTTTCCAAACAGACATAATTATTGACATTTTAAATACAAAATTTTCTTAAGCAAAACCAGCACATTTTTCAATGGAATCAACAAATTAATCTTTGGGAAACCATTTAGGTTTCTATACTTGGTAGTTTTACACAAAATAATTTAAAACTTTTAAAGTTCTGGTTGTACTTACCATCTCTTTTCAAGTGCCTGAATATTTCTTCAGAGATGACCTTGGATGATTTAATGAAAACAAAACTCCTCATGAATCCAGTGCCTTATAAAGTAGTGCCTTCATAGATTAGCCTGTTTTCCATGCAAGGATGGGATTTATTGGGATTTTATATCAGTCTCACCACACCCATAAAAGACCAGCTGCTATCACATGGATGGAAAGGAGACTTAACAGGTGGACTTTTCATTCCATCATGACACTGGTGAGGTCTCCCTGCTTTCTTGTATTCGTGTACTGTCCGTGACCACAACAGTGCTGAGTGCTCAGCATCTTCCAGTGACAACGGGGATGTGAATCTGTTGATGACTGGATTGCTGCAACACCATAGACGTCAGTGTCCTTTTCCCTCACCAGTGGAAGAACAAAGCACAGGACCCCAAGCAGTCTGCAGAAGAAAGAGGGGTTTTTCTTTCCCTGCCCCCCTTTCACTTCACTGCACCTCCCTCACAAGCCCCTCAGATTAATCCCAGAACTCAGGAACAAAATATGCAGAAATTAGTCCCCAGGCACACACCTGTCCTCTCTGGCAGTCATACTCTAAATATAGACCCTCTGGACAGCCTCTTTCTTAGAATGTGGAAATATGACACCCCAGCTGGAGGCCCTCCCTGTGTAGGGCCCCTGTGTGGAGGAGGCCCTTTCAGGAGGTGAGCCAGGGAGTACATAATGCCTCACAATGGATTTTCAGAATTCAGATTTACTTTCCCTACCAAAGAAAAAGATTGATCAATTAATTATATAAAATTTCAGATCATTATTAATATTTTAAAAAAGAAACCATAAGAATTGGATGCCAAAGGGCTACTTTGTAATTTATAAATTCTTACAAAACATTGATAAAAATAACCCACAAATAGAATGTGCCAGTCACGAACAGATTTTTTTTTCATGTAGAAGAATTGCAAATGATCCAACTGACCAATAGCCATATAAGAAAAATGCTGAACTTTAAAGTCATGCAAATCAAATCAGCTGTGTCTGTGTTTCAGTTATGAGCTCGTCAAAGTTTAGAAATTTAATGATATTTTTGACAAGTTTGTGGGAAAATGGAGATTTCCTCACTGTTGGAGACAGATATTCTGATTCAACCTTTTTATGGAGAGCTGTTTAGAAAAATCTATAAATGATAAATATCCCACAAATTTTTGATGCAGCAATTCTATTCTTCAGTATTTAGCTAATCTGTGTACTATTTAATTGCTGTGCTTGTAAAGGTTGAAAACCATAGAAGCAGCTTCTCTTTTCAGATGGCATTGCTGATCTCAAAACTCATCCACTGAGACACCTCTGGCACACCCTCCAAGGCTCAGAGACCACTATGAAAGAGGTGGCAGAAAGAATGTAAGAGCCAAAGGAAGGGGAGGAGTGCTTTGGAATACTGTCTTCCAGAAACAAAGTGACCTTGACATTCACAGTGGCTGACACTATCTACACAAGGCCTACATAATATGAGGAAAAAATGATGACATCACAATAGAAGAGACTAGTTGGAAAGAAGATTGGATTCAGTGGAGGGGAGATTCAGGAGGGGAAAAGGAAGGGTCGTAGAAGAGGAATATGATCATGGTATATTGTCAAAAAGAAGTTAAAGGAAGAGTTAAATCTATGTATACTGAGGACAATTGGAATTTTTTATATTTACTGTTTGCTTTTCATAATTATGTAAAAATAAATGATTTTACTACTTTGTGCTTTGTTTCATTTTGAAACAGGATCCCACTCTGTAGCTCAGACTGTCTTGGAACTTGCTATGTAGTCCAGGCTGGTCTCAAACACATGGTGTTCCTCCTGCCTCAACCTTTCAAGTGCTGATACTACAGGGATGCAATACCAAACCTGGATTTATTTTTTGCTTTTTGAGAGGGCCACACTATGTAGTTCAGGCTGGCCTTGAACTCATGATCTTCCTGCCTCAACCTCCTGAGTGCTGAGATTATGGGCATGTGCTACAACAGCTGGCTAAACTCATATTTTCCTAAGTATCTATTATCTCAACCATCATTTTACATACTTATTGAACATGTTCCTCCTCTAAGAATGTTTCTCAAACCTTTTGAGTATTTTTCTGTTGGACTAAATTCCTCATTGATTTTAGTTCTTATACATATCTGCATATTACTCACTTCTCTGTTATATTGGTCTAACATATATTCTCTCAATCTGTCAGTAGCATATCAATTTTATAGTACTTTTGATATTTGATGGTCAAATACATGAACTTTTTTCTGGTTTGGCTTCTGGAGCTATATATACATAGCCACATGTCAGTACCATTCATATAACAGTCCGTCACCCAATTACTCCCCACCTAACTGAAAAACATGATGTACCATATGTTAAATTCTTGTTTATACTCATATCTACTTCATTGACTTTTCTGTTCCACTGATATGTATGTGTGTCCCATTACATTAACATCACACTTTTAATTGTATCTTTGTAGCATGTTTTGATATCAGAAAGGACAAACTTTTTATTACTCTGCTTTTTCAAACTATAATTGAATATGCCTAGGCATTTCAAGTGTGTTCCAATTTTCATTTTCTTTTAGGTTTCAAAGCATTTTCATTTATCATTTTATCAACACATAATTGTGCATATTTATGGGACACAATGTGATTTTTGATACATATCTACATTATATAATGATCAAATTAGAGTAATTGGTATATTAATTACCTTAAATATTTATCATTTATTTGATATGAGACCATTTAAAGCCCTATTATTTTATCTATTTAAATATACTATGCATTATTCTTAGCTATAATCACTGTACTGTATAAGCATCACAGATATTATTTCTTCTGTCCCATGTATTCCATTTGCTCAATTTCTATTACATTAACATTTTTAAGTTCCATGTATGAGTGATGTCATGCCATATTTGTCTTTATGTGTCTGGCCTATTTCACTTAACATACTGTTTTCCAAATTCATCCATGTCATCACAAATGACAGAATTTCATCCTTTTAACCAATGAATAATAGTGTATGGTGCATATTTGCCATGTTTACTTCATCCACTTATCCATTGGTAGACATTTAGTTTGATCCCATATTGACTGCTGTGAATATTTCTGCGTTTACACTGTCCATCAGTGTTTGGAGTAACGTGAAATGAACACACAACACACAAAGTATGATTTAAAGGAGAGTCAGGGGGGGGGGTTCCCTGGAGAGAAAATCCCATACTGACTGTACTCACAGTTTTTTTAATTTTTTTTTAATTTTTATTTATTTATTTGAGAGTGACAGACACAGAGAGAGAAAAAGACAAATAGAGATAGAGAGAGAGAATGGGCGCGCCAGGGCCTCCAGCCACTGCAAACGAACTCCAGATGCGTGCACCCCCTTGTGCATCTGGCTAACGTGGGTCCTGGGGAATTGAGCCTTGAACTGGGGTCCTTAGGCTTCACAGTCAAGCGCTTAACTGCTAAGCCATCTCTCCAGCCCTCACAGTTTTTATTTAAGATTCATCAATAGAAAACGATGGGGAGCTAGAACCAAATTGAAAGAATGCTTGTAATTACTAATGTAGGACTAATCACAAGTTGATTGACTCATGTATGTCCTCATAAACCAAGAGTTTGCTTGATTTGTGCTTATCAGTTCAGATCACATTTATGAGTTGTTTCATTTATGATCATTCCATCAAGAAGTCTTTTGGAGAAGCTGTGAGCTCCTGATTTCAAGATACTCCACCCAAGGTGCACAGTCTTCCATGTCCTCAGGCTTAGCTTGTGCAAAGATTACCCTGTTGTGAATTAGCTTGATGTCCACATCTCCGTGATTTAGCTTGATATTCACTTTTCTTCAATGAGCATGAGAGTAGCCACTTTAATATACTGATATAATTACTTTGGAGTATATAGCCAGTATTTACATTGTTGAAATACACATAATTTTATTTTTCAGTTTTGAGTGAACTCCCTAGACAGTGTTTTCATAATACTATACCTATTTGTACTCACACAAACTTGAATAAGAATTTTCTTTCCTCCACCTCATTTCTATTATTTTTTTCTTTTCTTTCTTTCTTTTTTTTTTTTTTTTTTTTTTTTGAGTTAGGGTCTTACTCTAGCCCAGGCTGACCTGGAATTCACTATGGAGTCTCAGGGTGGCCTCGAACTCACAGCGCTCCTCCTACCTCTGCCTCCCAAGTGCTGGGATTAACTTTTTATCTTTTCTTAATATTTTATTTTTATTTATTTATTTGAGAGAGAGAGAGATAATCGGGGGCGGGGGGAGAATGGTCATCGTAGGTCCTCTAGCCACTGTAAATGAACTCCAGATGCATGCACCTTTTGTGCATCTGGCTTGCATTGGTCCTGGGGCATCAAACCTTGGTTCTTTGGCTTTTCAGGAAAGTGCCTTAACCACTAAGCCATCTCTCCAGCCCTTTTCATCTTTTTTTAAACATATTTATTTATTTATTTGCTAGCAGATACAGACAGAGAGAGAGGGACAGAATGGATGTTCCAGGGCCTCCAGCTGCTGCAAAGCAACTCCAGGTGCATGTACCACTTTGTGGATCTGGCTTTACATCAGTACTGGGGAATCAAACCCAGGTCTTTAGACTTTGCAGTCAAGTGCTTTAACCATTGAGCAATCACTCCAGCCCCTTTTAATCTCTTGAACAGCAGCCATTCTAACTGGCAGGAGGTGACATTTAATTGTGGCTGCTTATTATTTGCATTTCTCAGATGGTTAGTGATGTTAAATAGTTTTTATCTGCCGGCCATCTGTATGTCATCTCTAGAAAAATTCTATTTCAATCTTTTACCACTGCAACTACAAAAGAACCTAAATAGCCAAAGTAATTGTGAGAAAGAACAAAGCTGGAGACATCACACTGAGTACTACAGAACTGCAGTTATCAAAATAGCATGATACAAGTAATGACATAAACAAAAAGTCCAATATAACAGACTAAGAAACTGAGACATAAACCCATGTGTTTATAGCCAAGTGATTTCCAACAAAAGTGTCAAGGTCACACATCAACGAAAAGAAAGTCTGTTTTGGACATACACATAAGGAATAATAAAATTAAACTGTTATTTAAAAAGGCCAACACAAGGCCTGGAGAGATGGCTTAGCAGTTAAGGCGCTTGCCAGCAAAGCCAATGGACCCAGGTTCGAGTCCCACATAAAGCCAGATGCACAAATTGGTGCATGTGTCTGGAGTTCACTTGACATGGCTAGAGACCCTGACATGCCCATTCTCTTTCTGCCTCTCTCTCCCCTATTTTAAAAATAAATAAATAAATAAAATATTTTTTAATATTTTATTTTTATTTATTTATTTGACAGAGAAAGAGGGAGAGGGGAAGGGAGAGAGAGAGAGAGTGGGCGTGCCAGGGCCTCCAGCCACTGCAAACGAACTCCAGATGTGTGCGCCCCCTTGTGCATCTGGCTAACGTGGGTCCTGGGGAATTGAACCTGGGTCCTTTGGCTTTGCAGGCAAACACCTTAACCGCTAAGCCATCCCTCCAGCCCAATAAAATATTTTTCAAAAGACTTAGATGTAAGTCTTGACGTTATGAAACTGCTTGAAGAAAAGAGGGAGAAATGCTACATGGCATCTGTCTGGGTGAGGACTTTACAGACTAGACCTCAAAATCACAAGAAGCAAAAGCACAAGTAAACAAATGGTTGCCCATCAAACTAAAGTATTGTGCACAACATTGAAAATATTCAACACAGTGAAGAGAAAACTTACATGATGAGAGAAAATATTTGTGAATACATCTGTAAAAAAGGGTTAATATTCAGAATTTATATAGAACTCCAACAACTCAGTAGTAAAAAAAAAAGTAGTTTTATTATTATTTTAATCCTATTGGATTTTAATTCAGATTTAATTGAATTTGCAGATTAACTTGGGAAATAGTCGTCCAAGTTAATGTATTATTTCTAAAATTTATTCATGGCATTGCAAATGTGTCCCAACAATGAAGTATTTACTTAAAATTGATTTGAGTCCTCTGTGTGTCCTTCAGGA
Organism: Dipus sagitta; assembly: GCA_036346955.1. Classification (NCBI taxonomy): domain Eukaryota; kingdom Metazoa; phylum Chordata; class Mammalia; order Rodentia; family Dipodidae; genus Dipus; species Dipus sagitta. Next base: position 86,590,755 of record CM070776.1, on the reverse strand, counting down.
AATTATATGGCTTTCTTCACATAGATTTAACACATTGCCTTTTAGCTATATTTCCAGGTATTTCATAGTTTTGTCAATATTGTGAAATGCAGTTGGCCTGTTTGCTCAATTGATTAGAATGTGGTGCTAATATTGTGAAATGTGGCTTTTTGTACAGAATATTCTCCCTTCACTGTGTGTGTGTATGGAACATATTCTTTTAAATGGAAACGTTTCATTATTTTTCAGTGATATGAATTAGATATAGATTCATCACTCCATATGCAAGGATTCCATGTGGGAATGATTACTGGTGGCAGAATGGCATAATTGAGGTCAGAGGAAGAGATTGAGTAATGGAAGGGTAGGAGGAGGGTTAATAAAAATCTAAGAGGGTATGAATAAGTTACATGGAGTCCTACTTTTTTGGACAATGGTGCATCCAGAAGCCATAGATTGTAACTAGTAAATTTTCAGTGCCAGAGATGGGATTCCTTCCATTGAGTTGTTGACCAGGGAGGTCCCTGATGCCCTCAAAACATTACAGGCCATTGACTAGGCTCTTGGTTTCCCACCAGGAATAGATGTTAGGTTCCTATTGCTGAAGACTCCACATGATTGGGTTGCAAGGTCACTGAGAAATATTGCTGGAGGTGAGCTGAAAACCTCCGTGTTACCAGCTGACAGGAAGCTGGAAAAAGCTAAGCTGCATGCAGCTCCATAGGAGAGAGATAAATCATCAATGGAGATAAACAACAGTGGACACTGCAAGCCTTAAGTTTGGCCAGCCAGGCCAAATGGGCCAGTGGGTGCAATAGTGGCATGTCTGCTCTGGGGGAAACCAAAAACTCTCTTTTATTTTTATTTTTATTTTTTTGTTTATTCTTATTTATTTGAGAGCGACACAGAGAGAGAGATAATGGACGTGCCAGGGCTTCCAGCCACTGCAAACGAACTCCAGATGCGTGCACCCCCCCATGCATCTGGCTAACGTGGGTCCTGGGGAATTGAGCCTTGAACCAGGGTCCTTAGGCTTCACAGGCAAGTGCTTAACTGCTAAGCCATCTCTCCAGCCCCCAACCACTCTCTAATTGGACTGGAAGCCCACTCCATGGGAGGGAATACATGTCTGATATTGAAAACAGGGAAAGTCATGAGCTCTAGGGGTGTAATGTCTGCATGTGTCTGGCTAAATGCATAAATTATGCTCACCAAACTGTCCAGTAAGCATTTTTGTTAATGTTAATACCCATATATTCATGCTACTCTCAGTTTTGGTTAGAGAAGCTTCTCTGTTCAGATGGTGGTGTTGCAGTCAGGTTTGCATTGCTGGCAGGGAGCACCCGACCAAGAGCAGCTTGGGGAAAAAGGTTTATTTTGGCTTATGGACTCAAGGGGAAGCTCCATAATGGCAGGGGAAAATGATGGCATGAGCAGAGGATAGACATCACCTCCTGGCCAACATCAGATGGACGACAGCAACAGGAGAGTGTACCGAACACTGACAAAAGGAAGCTGGATATAATACCCATAAGCCGGCCCCCAACTATACACTTCCTCCAGGAAGAATTAATTCCCAAATCTCCATCAGCTGGGAACCTAGCATTCAGAACTCCTAAGTTTATGGGGGAAACCTGAATCAAATCACCACAGACAGTGACATGTGGGATGAATCAAAAAATATCATATTGCTGAGAAGAAGTGACAGAGGAGTGCTCAGTACTGGAACATCTCTATCCCATCTTCCAAGGCTCAGGGTCCATTGCAGAAGAGGTACCAGAAAGAATGTAAAAGCCAAAGGAAGAATAGGACTGCTTACAATGCAGTCTTCCAGACACGAATTGGCCTGGATATCCATGACTTCGCAGTGCCTGGTACTACCTACACAAGACCAGTATAATAGGAGGAAAAGATGATGACATCAAAATAAGAGAGGCTGATTGAGAGGGGTAGGGGATTTGATGGACAGTGGAGTTGTGAAGGTGAAAGTGTGGGGGGAGGGAATTATCATGGTTTATTGTCTACAATTATAAAAGTTGTCAATAATTAAAAATAAAAATTAAGTGCTGGCCTTGTTTTCCCACCAGGAATAGATGGTAAGACCCTGTTGCTGAACACTCCATATACTTGGCCTGCAAGGTCACTGAGAAATTCTGCTGGAGCTGAGCTGAAAACCTCCTCCATGTAGACCAGCTGACAGAAAGCTGGAATAAGCCACCCTGCATGAAGTTCAATGGGAGAGCGAGAAGTCACCAGTGAAGATACTCAACAATGGACACTGTGAAGGGACCAAACTGATGCCATGACAGGCTTCAGTAAAATGCCACCCTAACTAGGCCTAATTTTTAGTTTCCCGGGGAGATGCAGGCAAGACTTCTGGGAAAGGGTGGGCTGTTAATCAACAGTGACCCTGACATGTGGCTGGAGAAGATAGCCACCCAGGGGCTGAGTCAGTTCCTGGAGAGATGTCCAAACATGCCCAGACATGTCTCTTTCACACCTTTCACAACCCTTTGGTGCCTTTCACTCCAACCAATCAAAGACATACAACTGTTACTGCTGCTTGCCTAGCCAGTCATTTTAAAAGATTACCTAACCCAGCCTGAAATTCCTCTAGTTGTGCTTAAAAGGGGCCTGCATGCTCATCTCGGGGTTGCCATTTTGTATGAATGGTTGACCCATGCATGTTGATTGATTCTACAGAATGAACGCTCTTTGCTTTTACATACTATTTGAGTGTGGGGTCTTTCTTCAGCAATTTTTGGACCCTTACACAGCAAGCCTTATATTTGGCCAGCCGGGCCAAATGAGCCAACGGGTGCAATAGTGGTATGTCTGTTATGGGGGAAACCAACCACCCTCTAATTTGACTGGAGGCCTGCTCCATGGGAGGGAATACATCCCTGATACTAAAAACCTACAACAGGGGTAGTCATGAGCCCTAGGGATGTAACATCTGCTGCTTTCTGGCTAAATGTATATACTATGCTCACCAAATTGCCCAATAAGCAGTTATCTTAATGTTCATACCCGTATATTAATGCTACTCTCACTTTTGGTTAGAGAAGCTTCTCTTTTCGGATGGCAGTAACTTTGGGATGACTCAGAAGGCACCATGATGAGAAGAAATGACAGAGGAATGCTGAGCACTGAAATATCTCTATCACAGCTGTCAAGGCTCAGGGTCCATTGTGGAAGAGGTGGTGGAAAGAATGTAAGAGCCAAAGGAAGGGTAGGACTCCTTACAATGTGCTTCCCCAGACACAAAATGGCCTGGATATCCATTACCTCACAGTGCCTGACATTACTTACACAAGACCATCATAATAGGAGGATAAGATCATGACACCAAAATAAAAGAGAGACTGGTTGAGAGGAGGAGGGGATATGATGGAGAGTGGAGTTTCAAAAGGGAAAGTGCGGGAAGGGAGGGAATTACCATGGAATATTGTTTACAATCACGGAAGTTGCCAATAAAAAAAATTAAGGGCTGGAGAGATGGCTTAGTGGCTAAAGCACTTGCCTGCAAAGCCTAAGGGCCCATGTTCAAACCTCCAGATCCCACGTAAGCCAGAAGTACAAAGGTGAGGCAAGTGCAAGGTCACACATGCCCACTACATGGCACAAGCATCTAGAGTTTGATTACAGTGGCTGAGGCTCTGGCACACCAATTCTCTCTCTCTGTATGTGTGTGTGTGTGTGTGTGTGTGTGTGTGTGTATCTAAAATAATAAAAATTTAAAAACTAAATAAGGAGGGCTGGAGAGATGGCTTAGCAGTTAAGCGCTTGCCTGTGAAGCCTAAGGACCCCGGTTCGAGGCTGGAATCTCCAGAACCCACGTTAGCCAGATGCACAAGGGGGTGCACGCGTCTGGAGTTCGTTTACAGTGGCTGGAAGCCCTGGCACGCCCATTCTCTCTCTCTCTCTCTCTCTCTCTCTCTCTCTCTTTCTCTATCTGCCTCTTTCTCTCTCTGTTACTCTCAAATAAATAAATAAAAATGAACAAAAAAATTAAAAAAAAAAACTAAATAAAGAGCTGGGCGAGGTAGCACACTCCTTTAATCCCAGCACTTGGGAGGCAAAGGTAGGAGGATTGCCGTGAGTTCGAGTCCACCCTGAGACTACATTGTGAATTCCAGGTCACCCTTGCTACACCAAGACCCTACCTTGAAAAAACCCAAATAAGTAAATAAATAAATAAATAAGAGCTGGAGAGATGGTTTAGTGGTTGAGGTGCTTGCCTACAGAGCCAAAAGACACAGGTTTAATTCTCCAGTACCCACGTAAGCCAGATGCAAAAGGTGGGTCATGTGTCTGGAGTTCATTTACAGTGCCTGGAGGCCCTGCTGTGCCCATTCTCCCATTCTCTCTCACACTCTCTCTGTTCTGTTTTTCTCTCTCTCCTCTCTCTCAAATTATATGTGTGTGTGTGTGTGTGTGTGTGTGTGTGTGTGTATTTTTCAAGGTAGAGTCTCACTCTGGCCCAGGCTGACCTGGAATTCACTATGTATTCAGGGTGGCCTCGAACTCATGGCAACCCTCCTACCTCTGCCTCCTGAGTACTGGGATTAAAGGCACGCGCCACCATGCCCGACTATATATATTTTTAAGAATTTTTTTTTAAATAGAAAAAAAAATGTTGAAAACAATTGGCATTAGAAATAATGAATTGCCCACAGAAATGTTGCAAGCAAAAAGTGGGCTTAGAGTGATAACATCAGTGAGCAAGGTATGTATGTGTGTTCTGGATCAGCAAAGTTTTCTACCAGTCCTGCCCCTACATTCCTTCCTTTAAGCAAATTTTTAAAGAAATTAATAAAGTCAAAATTTCTTGTTCCTCACTCATGTACTGCTGTTCATGCTGTAAAAACAGCAATGAGTGCCTGGCAGCAGAAGCAGCAGCTGCAGGAACAGAAAAGGCAGTGGGTTCACTCTTGGTTAAATGAATGTAAGAATTTTTTTTTTTTTTTTTTTTTTTTTTTTTTTTTTTTTGGTCAGGCTCGGCTATAAGAAGCAACAGGCCAACTCTTGGGTAAATAAATCCAGGACACTGTCACAATTGGGAGTCCCACATCTGTGGATTCAACCAAACTTGTACAGAAAATACTAAATAAAAAAGTGTGGCTATGCAGAGAAATCAATGGATCTGGAAACGGTTACACTAAGTGAGGTAACTCAGGCCCAGAAAATCAAACATTGCCTCTTCATTTTCATATGTGGATCCTAGCTTTAACTTTTTAGATTTGTATGTGAGTTGGTGTAAATGCCAATAGTAGAGGCCAGGAAGCTATAGAGGGACTAAGAGGGAGGGAGGAGAGGGCAGGGGTTAAGGGGAGGATATAGTAGATATGTAAGTTAAGGAGCAGAACACTGGGGGTGGAATCGTCTACATGGGGTCAGGGTAGGAAATGGAGGAGAGGAGGGGTGGGATGAGAGTTAATTAAGACTTTAAATGTGGGTTGGAGTGATGGTTTAATAGTTAAGGTGCCTGCCTGCAAAGTCAAAGGATCCAGGTTTGATTACCCAGGATCCACATAAGCCAGATGCACAAGGTGAAGCCTGTGTCTGTGTCAGTGGCCAAATGGCCACAACAGTCAGCCCTGGAGTGTGACACTGATGGGACACTGTTCAGCAGGGCCAAGAAGTCTTTCAGCAACCTCCTGGAGTGCCTGTTGTCTGACAGTCTGCGCTATTGCTATCTTTTCCTTGGAATTTTTGGAATTATTATAAGTTTATTACTACTTATTTTTGCTTTCATTTTCCCCTTCTCAGTGGTAATAGGGGGATCCAATTGAAATGTATATATACAGTCACCAATGATTAAACAAGAAAAGAATGTTTCTATAGAAATTTCTGAGGTGCCAGGTGTGGTGGCGCACGCCTTTAATCCCAGCACTCGGGAGGCAGAGGTAGGAGGATTGCCGTGAGTTCGAGGCCACCCTGAGACTACATAGTGAATTCCAGGTCAGCCTGGGCTAGGGTGAGACCCTACCTCGAAAAACCAAAAAAAAAAAAAAAAAAAAAGAAAGAAAGAAATTTCTGAGGCTATAATGTTTAAAAAGGTAAAGAGATTATGGATCCTAAAACTATGACTAGTTTGAATGAACAAAGTTTCTCAACAACACAAATGTATATTTCACCAATGAGACATGTTCCTTGCAATGCTATGTCACATGCTTTACCAATTGTTCCCAAGAAACATTACATGTTCCCAAGAAACATGATTACAGGAATTAATGGACACATTTCCTGAACCTACAGATGACTTACTAGAAGAGGAGCCTGAAATGCTAGGAAACAAAAGTAAACATTTTTCTATGATGGAGAATGGAGTTTCAAAGGGGAAAGTGGGAGGAGGGAGGGAATTACCATGGGATATTGTTTACAATCATGGAAGTTGTTAATAAAAAAAAACGTAGCCGGCCGTCGTGGTGCACGCCTTTAATCCCAGCACTCAGGAGGCAGAGGTAGGAGGATCGCTATGAGTTCGAGGCCACCCTGAGACAACATGGTGAATTCCAGGTCAGCCTGAGCTAGAGTGAAACCCTACCTCGGAAAACCAAAAAAAAAAAAATAATAATAAACATCTTTCAAATAATCGGGTTGGGCCCACACAAGGAAGTAAAACAGAATATGTAACTTTCAGAGTTAACATAGAGTTTGGTGGGTTCCTAAAGGAAAGACATCAATGCAAAACACTGGTTGGATAGATCAACCTTTACCATATACAGGGGCATACATTAATAGAGTAAGGATGGTCTGGAAAGATGGAAAAGAGTTAAATAACAAAATCTTCCTTTTATGGAGAGACTTGCAAAGTCAAGACTAAACTGTAAAATGGAGCAACAAAGAAAGGTCATAGAGAGACAATTAAATCAGTACTGGATTAGAAATATAGAAACATACTGTTATTCAGGCTACAAGATAATATTATGTAGAGAGTGGCTAACATTGCCCTTTCTGAGGTAAAAAATGTTTATCACTTTATGGCCGCCAGAGCTACTTGCCGGGGCTCTTGGCTAGTTTCCATGAGCCTGGGTAAGATATTAACCTGCTTACAATCTTTGATTTTCTTGTTTAAGATTTTATCAGAATGTCTATGGGGCAAGAGGTTTGCGAGCTAAGCAGAAGCAGGGGAAACAAAGGGAAAAGAGAAATATTGTGCAAGATTTCTTAGAGAATAGAAGCTACATGAATAGGTTTCTATGTCTTGCTTGCAAAAATAATAATATATTGTAAAATATAAATAAAGAAGCAGAGTTTTGCTCTGAATCCAGTGTGCTTCACCTGAACTACTGGTCCACATCATTTCCTCACAACACCAAATCCACACATCCCCTTCCAGTTCCACAACCCCACTGAGGCTGGACCTCGGCATGTCTGGAGGTGGTTCACAGCAGTTGGAAGTCCTGGTGTACACATTCTCTCTCTCTCTCTGTCTCTCTCTCTCTGTCTCTCTCTCTCTCTCCCCCCCCCTCCCTCCCTCCCTCCCTCCCTCTCTCCTTCACTCCCTCCCTCTTTCTCTCTCTCCCAAATAAATAAATAAAATAAAATATTTTTTAAACAATTATGTTATAAACAAGCCTTATGGAAACTTACTTTTTCACTAGCTAATAATATGTATGCTAAAAACAGAGAATTTTAGCTGGACACATTGCCCAGTGGCTAAATGTGCTTGCTTGCAAAGCCATGTGTCCTGGGTTTGATTACCCAGTACCCATGTAAAGCCAGATACACAAAGTGGCACACGCATCTGGAGTTTGTTTGTGGTGGTTAGAGGCCCTGGTGCGCGCTCTCTCTCTCCCCCCCCCTCTCTCTCTCTCCTTTCAAAAAATAAATAAATAAAATATTTTTTATAAAAAGCAGAGAGTTTGGGTAGAATGCCCTGTTTGGGGTGGATAATGTTCCCAGAAGCCATAGATTGTTATTAGAAAAATTTCAGTGCCAGGAGTGGGATACCTTCCAGCAAGTTGTTGACTAAGGAGGACCCTGTTGCTTCCAAAACATTACAGGTTATTGCCAAGGTTCTTGGTTGCCCACCAGAACTAGATGGTAAGAACCTATTGCGGACTACTCCACGTGCTTGGGCTGCAGATCACTGAGAAATAAAGCTAGAACTGAGCCAGAAGTTTCTCCTTATTGAGTGGCTGTCAGGATGCTGGAAAGAGCTATGCACCATATGGCCTTTAGGGAGAGAGAAGTTATCAACTGTCTTAACCAGCCAAAAACCCTGCAAGCTTTATGGCTGGCCAACCAGGCCAAATGTACCACCTGGTACAATGGTGGCATGCTTATTATGGGGAAACCAACTGCTCTCTGGACCACTCCAGAGGAGGGAATTCATGCCTAGTACTGAAAACCTAGTCAAAAGCCTATGGCTTGGAATGTCATAAGCCCTAGTGAGGAAACTACTATTGTCTGGCTAAATACATATATTAGGGTCACCAAACTGCCCTCAAAATGCTCATGTTTATGCCTATATATTAATATTATTATTATACATAATATTAATATATTAATGCTATTATATGAGCTTAAGTGTGTGTTTCATAAAGGGCTAAGAGGGAGGAAGGAGAGGGCAGGGTTTAAAGGGAGATTATAGTAGTAGATATATATGTAAAGGAGCAGGAGATATATATGTGTGTGTGTATATATATATATAATTTATATATATTATAAAATTTTAAATATAAGATATAAGATATATAAGATCAAATGAAACAATGTTGTGTATATATATATATATGCATATATATATATATATGCAGCATTCATACAGGCTTCTACATGAATGTTTATGTCAGATTTACACATAACAGACTAATACTACAAACAACAAATTTGATAAAGAAATCATTGTACATATATAAATTAGAATGTTGTTCAGAAGTAAAAAGTAATGAAGTATTAATACATGAAACATGGATAAATCTCAAAATCAGTATGCTGAGTGATAAAAGCTAGATATAAAGTAGTAATGCAGACTTATATTTATATGACACTCAAAAACAAATTAAACTAGTCTTTAGAGATTCAAAAGTCAAAAAGTGCCGGGCATGGTGGCGCATGCCTTTAATCCCAGCACTCAGGAGGCAGAGGTAGGAGGATCACCGAGAGTTCAGGGCCACCCTGAGACTACATAGTGAATTCCAAGTCAGCCTGAGCCAGAGTGAGACCCTAACTCAAAACAAAAACAAAAACAAAAAAACCAAAAACAAAAATCAAAAAGTGATGGCTTATGTAAACTATAATCAAAATATCCAAACTCCCTCTCCAGAGAGAAGCAAATTGATATTCATATTAGTGTTTTTGAATGAATTTTATGCACATACATGTACCCATAGAAGTATCAATAGAGTACATATTATAGTACATGTTTTAGAACTAACTTGGTTTTCGTTCAACAACTTGTCTTGACATTCTTTGTATGTCAATTGCTATAAATCTTTCAAACTGTTGAATTATATTCCACAGTGTGGCTATACTATACTATGATTTATTTAGCCAATTCTTCTCCTAATGGACATTTAAGTTTCTTTAACTTTTGGCAGCACCAATACTCCAAAAATTAGCTTTGCAATTTTGTAATCAGATTAACTGAGACATGGTATACCAGTGTTATAGATTACATTTTTTTAAATTTTTGTTTGTTTGTTTGTTTGTTTATTTGAGAGCAACAGAGAGAAGGAGGCAGAGAGAGAGAGAGGGAGAGGGAGAGAGAGAGAGAATGGGCATGCCAGAGCTTCCAGCCTCTGTAAACAAACTCCAGATGTGTGCGCCCCCTTGTGCATCTGGCTTACGTGAGTCCTGGGGAATTGAGGCTCGAACCAGGGTCCTTAGGCTTCACAGGCAAGCGCTTAACCACTAAGCCATCTCTCCAGCCCATAGATTACATTTTACTGTTAAGCAGTGAAGTTGTATATTGGTCACTTATGTCTCTGTAAATTCTGTTTGAATTTTCTTGTTGTATTATCCTTACATTATTGTTTTAACAGAAGGGCTGTATTTAGTGCAAATATTACTTATTTTTCTGTTTTGTATGTTGTAAATAATTCCTTCTAATGTGTAGTTTGTTTTAATAATATTTATGCTGTCTTTACATATTTTGAAGTACTTTCATTTTCGTGTAGTAACTATATGTTTTTTACTTATGACTATTTCCTCCTCAACTGTTTTTTGTTGTTGCTGTTTTGTTGTTTTTGTTGTTGTTTGGTTGGGGGTTTTTTGTTTGTTTTTCGAGGTAGGGTCTCACTCTAGCACAGGCTGACCTGGAATTCACTTTGTAGTCTCAGGGTGGCCTTGAACTCACAGTGATCCTCCTACCTGTGCCTCCCTCCCGAGTGCTGGGATTAAAGGCCACCATGCCCAGCCTCCTCAACTGTTTTATGTAAAATGGTCTTTTGTTGCAAAATTACAATAATATTATAAGTGGTAATTTGAACAGAATGAAACAGACTGAAAAAAAACTAAAGCAGTATATTCTCAGGGACAATCAGTTCCATTAAAGTAAAACAATTAGATAATTGTCTGTTTGCCGGTATATCTCAAGTAACCAAAAATCCAAGTAAGTGAGAGGAAAAGCCTCTTATTTAGAAGTATGTTTACTGATAAAAATAGAATAAAGATATGCAAAAATTACCAATTTGTGGTACTCCTCAATGAAATAATTGATTCAGGCAAGGATCATTGATAGATGTTTGAACTACCAGATGCCATTCATGTGTGTCAGGCAGTTATAACTTTTCAAAAGAGGAAGTACACCACCACTAACTTCACACAGTTTAATTGTGCTGGTGTTGTAGCTGCGTCTGCATTGCTGTGACAGAATACCCAACCAAAAGCAGCTCATAGGAGAAAAGGATTTATTTTGACTTGTAATCATGAGGGGAAGGATGGCAAGGGGAAAATAGTAGAGCAAAGGCTGGACATCACCTCCTTGCCACAGCAGGTGGAGAACAGCAGAAGGACAGTTAGCCAAGCTCTGGCAAGGGAAAGCTGGTTATAACACCCCAAAGTCCATCCCCAACAACATGCATCTTCCAGCAAGGCTCTATCTCCTAAATTGCCATCAGCTGGGGACCAAGCATTCAAAACACATGAATTTATGAGGGACATCTGATTCAAACCAGCACATTCCACCCCTGGCCCCCATAAACTCATAACCATCTTGTTGTAGTCAAGTTCTCATTGCTGGTAGAAATCACCCAACCAAGAGAAGCTTCTGGGAAAAAGGTTTATTTTGGTTTACAGACTAGAGAGGAAGCTCCATGATGGCAGGGGAAAACGATGGCATGAGCAGAGGGTGGACATCACCCTCTGGCCAACATCAGGTAGACAATGAGTGTGTGTGCCAAACACTGGCAAGGGGAGACTAGCTATAACACCCATAAGCCCGCCCCCAACAATACACCACCTCCAGGAGACATTAATTCCCAATTGCCATCAGCTGAGTATAAAATAGCATTCAGAACACCTAAGTTTATGGGGGACACCTGAATAAAACCACCACACATCTCAAAATGTAAAACTGCCTCAAACTCATAGCAATCCTCCTACGTTGGCCTCCCAAGTGCAGGATTAAAGGCATGCACCGCCATAGCTGGTTGTTCCATCATTACTTTTAGCTTGGTTTAAGTTCTCAGGACACAGAAAGAACACAGCCAGCCTCTCACACAACTGCCTCTAATCCAGGCCAATCAAGGCTTCTCTTCCCTTCATAAGTTAAGCCACCAAAGTTCTTTATACATTTATGTATTACAACCCTCTACAGAATGGTTCATCATGCTCTGCTTACAAACTGTAAGGCATCTCTTAGTCCAAGATTTCATATACTTCAGTATTCCTTCAACAAATTAGTTTCAAAAGAGCAAAAGCCATACAGTCAGATATCTAGCAACAACAACTCCACTCCTCTGGTATGAATTTTCTGTTGTAGTTACTTTTGCATTGCTGAGAAAACCACCTAACCAAAAGCAGCTGATGGGAGGACAGGGTTTATTTTGGCTTACAGTCTGAAAGAAAAGCTTCATGATGGCCAGCAAAGAATGGCAGAAGCAGAGGCTGGACATCACTGCATTGCCACAGCAGATGGACAATAACAGCAGGATATTGAGTTGGGCTCTGACCGGGGCGGGGGGGGCTGGCTATAGCACCTCAAAGCCTTCACCCGACAACATGTCTCCTCCAGCAAGGCTCCATCTCCAAAATTGCTATCAGCTGGGGACCAAGCAGTCAAAACCCAAGAGTTTTTGAGGAACATCTGATTCAATCCACCACAGCTGTTTGTTTGTTTGTTTGTTTTCCTAGCTTCTTATGATAGATATTTTGAAGTTTATCTCGAGCTTTTCTTTAATTTGCATCTGTTTGCTTTTTATTCAAATTGGGTTTATGCAGGTATAATTTACAAGCTATATATTCAGTTTTTATTTATTTATGTATTTGAGAGAGAGCAAAAGGGAGAAAGAGGTAGAGAGAGGGAGAGAGGGAATGCATGCACCAACCCATAAAGTGCCCAGTTTGGGCTGGAGAGAAGGCTTTGTGGTTAAGACATTTGCCTGCAAAGCCTAAGGACCCAGGTTCAATTCCCCAGTACCCATGTAAAGACAGATGCACAAGATGGTGCATGCACCTGGAGTTCACTTGCAGTGGCTGGAGGCCCTGATACTCCCATTCTCTCTCTCTCTCTCTCTCTCTCTCTCTCTCTCTCTCTCTCTTTCTCTCTCTCTCTCTCCCTCTCTAAAATAAATAAATATTTTTTAAAGTGTCAATTTCTGCCGGGCGTGGTGGCACACACCTTTAATCCCAGCACTCCAGAAGCAGAGGTAGGAGGATCGCCGTGAGTTAAAGGCCACCCTGAGAATAGAATGAATTCCAGATCAGCCTGGGCTAGAGTGAGACCCTACCTCGAAAAAAAAGTGTGAAGTTCATGGGCTGGGGAAGTAGCTCATTTGGTAGAATGCTTGCCTACCATCCAGGTTTGATCTCCAGTACTACATAAAACTAGGTGTGAAATTCATACTTGTAATCCCAGTATTCAGGAGGTTGAGGCAGGAGGGTCAGAAGTTTAAGGTCATCCTGGGCTACATTAGTGAGTTTGGGGCCAGCCTGGACTACATGAGACCCTACTTCAAAATAAATTATAGGCTGGGCATGGTGGTGACTGACTTTAATCCTAGGACTCAGGAGGCAGAGCTAGGAGGATTGCCATGAGTTTGAGGCCATCCTGAGACAACACAGTGAATTCCAGGTCAGCCTGAGCTAGTGTAAGACCCTATCTGGAATAAAAACCAAAAAATTTATAAATACATATGAGATTTTCAAACATCTGCTTAAAGATATTTTGTGTATGATACCTGGTTTGGATTTTTATTTGTTGTTTGTTGGGTTTTTAATATTTTATTTATTTATTTAAGAGAGAGAGAAAGAGAGGCATATAAAGAATATGTGTGCCAGGGACTCTAACCACTGCAAACAAACTCCAGATGCATGTTTCACCTTGTACATATTGTTTTACATGGGTAATGGGGAATCAAACATGGATCCTTAGGCTTTGCAGGCAAGTGCCTTTACCACTAAGCCATCTCTCCAGCCCAGATTTTGTTTTTGAGACAGGATCTCACCATGTAGCCTAGCATGACCTCAGTTTCATAATCTTCCTATTATAGCATTTTGAGTGCTAGAATTACAGGTGTTCACCACCATTCTTGTTTAGGTTCTGTGAATTTTGACAACTACATGCAGTAATGTAATTATTATCACAATCATAATAATTTTGCCATGCCACAAAGTTCCCATGTTGCCCATACAATCATTCTTCTCCTCTGCTTATATGATTTTTCTCCATATGGTTTTGCTTTTCTCAAAATACCCTATAAATTATGCGAGTTTTTTATATGAGTTGCATTTACTATAATCTTAAGTTTCATCCATGCTGTTGCTTGTTTGAATAGATTGGGTTTTTATTGTATATGAATATATAACACTATTCACTTATTCATTCACCAGTTGATTTGGATTTTTTCATGTTGAGTCAATTACTAACAAAAATACACTAAATATTTGCATACAAATCTTTGCATTGACCTATGTTAGATCATATGAAAAAGATATGTTTAACTTTGTAAAGAATATTACAAGTAAAAACTTCCCCAAGGGCTGGGAAGATGACTCAGCTAGACTGCTTTTTCACAAGCAGGAGAGCCTGATTCTCCTTGAGTTTGATTCCCTAGCATCAACAGCTAGACATGGTCACACATGCCTGTGGAAGCTTGCTGGTCAGCCAGTCTGACTGAAAACATCAGCTCCAAGTTGAGAGACATCCCCTCAAGGAAGCACATGAATAAGTGATAGAGGACAGTGGATGTTCTCCTCTAGTCTCACTACATGTGTACATGGGGTACATGCATCTACACCGCCCCCCCCACACACATGCATGCATGCAAAAAAGCTCTTTTCCAAAGTGTTTATACCATTTTACATTCCAATCAGTATTTTTTCCAAGCTTCTGTACTTTGTTTTCATGTTTAAGCCATTCTAATAGGTATGAATGTGCTAATCCTTTCTTACTGTTGAATTGCACAAGTTATTTATATTCTGGGCATAGTCCTTTATTATGTTTGCTGATTTACAAATATCTTACCTCCTCAGCCTACACTTTGCTTTTCATTTTCTTAACAGCATATAGTAGAGACAGTGATAGATTTTACTTTGTTAAGATAGCTAAGTTACGTATTTGTTTTTTTCATTCATGGAACATACAATTATAAAACCTTGGAGGCCATTCTATAGAAACTATTTTTATTGACCAAAGCTCATACAACTTATCAGTGACCACACCATTAAAGAAAAAATGTCTCCCCTTCCCCAGCAACCATTAACTCCAAAAACTCAGGGATCAATTGGGCCCTCATGCCCTCCTCCACCATTCATGATGAAATGGTCCCAGTATTGTGCAGTTCTTGTGCATGTAACCACAGTTGCTATGTAGCCATGAATGTAAGAGCCTTGCTATGTCTGCTGGAAGACAGAAGTCTACAACACTCCTTTCAATCTTCCGTTCTTTCCACACCCTCTTTTTACAATATTCCCTAAGGCCCCTCCCTAGCTCCCATGCTTACCCATGCAATTCTACTTAATTTCAGTGGGACACACACACACCAAAGTTGAAGATAGCTTAGGTGGGAAGAAGGATTTTGTGGGAGAGGTGGGGAAAAGAGAAGGTAATGGGAGGTAATTGTGATCAAAATACATTATATACATGTATGAAATTGTCAATAAATAAAATTTTAAAAGAAAATTTATTGAAACCTGTGGTGACTTCTAGTTCGCATGTCTAATCCACATTTTCAGAATTCTATATCCTTCTTATCTTCATTGCCTTCAACCTTACTGACTGTTTCTTTCTCTGAAACTGTATGCTATCTGACTTCTATGACAATGCTTCTTTCTCTTCTGCTCCTGCGATAGCATTTTGTACCTCTTAAATCGGTATTTGTGAAAATCCATCTCTGGTTCCTGTTTCTTTATACTCAGGGGATGATCTCAGCTATACAAAACCAGCAGCTCATACAAGGTGGCACAACTGTACTCCAGATAGTGTTCTAGACCCTTCATATCCACTTATTTAGTCTTCACAATGACCCTAGGAGGTAAGGACTGTCCTTATCCCTTTCTTACAGATGAGGAAGCAGCAGCACAGAGATGTTAAGTAACTTGGTCACAATGGTAGTCCATGACAGAGATAGGATTCACAATCAGAGGACTTACTTATAAGCATTCTTGTATATGGCTTGTGTCTGCCTCCCATCTCTGCCTTAAACCTTGGCCTCTTTTGTGAACTCCAGATTTACATATGAGTGGCTTAGTGTACAAGCTCCACCTTGTAGTCATTGTTTCAATGACAGAATTATGTCTTCCATTCTTGTAGTTCTCCCCTGTATCCAAATCCTGTGTAGCATATTTCTCATGATAAAGGTCTGGTGGTCTTTTAATAGGGTCCTTTCAATTCTCACCAACCTTCTAATTCCTACTAGTTTTATCTCTTAAATATGAAACTCATATTCATTTCCAAGTTTGTAGACTATTTCCCAATTTGGATTACTAATTTTACAGTTAGTTATTCTATCAGTTTAATTGTCCTCCCTCCTCTGTTCTGTCTTCCATACTGCTGCCAGAAGTGTATTTCTGAAATACAAATCTACTTGGCTACTGCTATACTTAAAATTCTTCAACTCAGTTTGCCCAACTGATAAAACCCAAACTCTAAGCTATGGTAGGTAAAGCTGTTCATGAAATAACTTCTGTCCAGCTTTACTTTTTGTCATTCATGCCAAAGAGATGGCTCAGTGGTTAAAGGCACTGACTTATAAAGCCTGATGACTTGGATTCAATTTCCCAGGACCCATGTAAAGTCAGATACTCTCATTTTCCCAGAACATTTTATTGACAATTTTCATACATGTACACAATGCATTTTGATCAAAAGTCCTTTCTCTTTTCCTCCTCCCTGTCACCCTTCCACTAAACCCCTTCTTCTGTCCAACTAGTCCCTTTTCTGTTGCTTTTAATAAAAAATCACCTCCCATTACTTTTCTTGCCTCCTTTTTTCACTGAACCCCTTCTTCTTTCCAACTAGTACCTCCTCTATTTGGATTTCATTTTTTTTTTTTTGCCATCATCTGTGATGATATGTTGATGGGCCCAATATTTTTCAGGTCTTTTGCAGTTAATGACACCATCATGAGGTTCTGAATGCAACACCCACTTAATGTCCAGAAGACAGCATTCCAAAGCCCATTCCTTTTTTTTTTTTCTTTTCTTTTTTTCTTCATTAGTTTGGTGTTCAGCACATACAGTCAGTTTGGTACCATTATTAGGCTCATCCATGACCTACCCCCTCCCCTTGGCCTCTCCTTGTTGAGGTATACGGGTCATGCATTGTGGAGTTAGCCCACAGTTATGGGTAAGATAAATGTCTCTGCATATCATGATCCAACGTGTGGCTCTGACATTCTTTCCGGCCCCTCTTCCGCAAAATTTCCTTGAGCCATGTTGGGTTCATTTTTGGTCTGCTTCAGTGATGAGGTGTTGGGGGCCTCTGAGGCTCTGGCCCTCTGATTTGGTAGGAGTTGATTTTTCTCTCTGTTGATCTCCTTCCCCCTTGTGCTGGTATCCGGTTCTTCAGGAAAACAGCACCCTTGCTTGTTTCGCCAATTTTTTTTAGTCTCTGCCGGGGCCCTTTTGAGGTATGATGGGGTGGCTCTCTCCTTAGGATCTACATCTATCTGAAAAAGAGAAGCAGATTCTCCAACGGAGAGTAAGTTAGCACCAGGACAAATGAGATAACCCTTACTTTTTTTAATAGAGAATTTAATAGGTGTAGGCCCTCTTGTAGCCCATGATTGATGATAGCTTGATATTGGTGAGTGGGCTTATGTTTGGATATGGTTCTGACTTGTTTCCCAGCTCCAGCTATGAGTCCCACACCACTGAGGAGATCAGTTAGCCAAATTAAGAGCAATTGGTTCCCCACCATGGCTGTGTGCCACTATTGCACTTGTGTGGGCATCACAACAAGTTATTTGCTGCTAAGTAGGTTAGACCATGAGTTGCTTGGACAGATATTGGTCATTTTCCCCCAGTCGCCCATGTAGCACCTTCTGGCACTAGACTCACTGACTGTCTGGGGACTGACTCTCTTCCAAATTCCAGCCATGCCATTCTAATTTGCATGTCAATCACATAATGTGTCTTCAGCAGTAGGGTCTTACCACTAACCTTTGGTGGGTCATCAAGTACTCTGACAGAAATCTGTCTGTCTTTTAGGAAACCATGTATGTCTCTCTGATCAAAAGCTCATTGTGGATGATAGCCCCATGCTGGTACTGGGAGTTACCTGTCAGTGCCCACTAAGGAAATGAGGAAAAAGATAACTAATATACAAGAGTTAGAGAGAAGAGAGAGAGGGGGGGAGAGAGAGGGAGGGAAGATGTAGAAGATTAAGGTTAGTCTTGATCCTACCCTCTCCAGTGTCTTGTGGTTCAGGTGTTCCCTGTGAGGGCCTGGTGAAGGATCAGCCATTTGGTCTGTCTTTTAGTAAGTGGAATTTTATGGTACCATTGTCGTTTGGGTCTAGATTTGTGTTTCCCACCCCTTTGTTGCCCTCCCCTCCCTCCCCTTCCATCCTAGTGTGTAGTCCATGAGATTCTTGCTGGATATGTAAGGTATCTTGGGTAGATTCAGGTTAGGTGCTGTAGATGAGTGAGACTACCAAAGCCTATTCTTGAGTTCTTACATTCTTTCTGATCCCTCTTCTGCAACATTTCCTGAGCCTTGGAGGGTGTGATAGAGATGTTACACTTAGTGTTGAGCACTCAACTGCTACTTGTTCTCACTTTTATGAGTTTTAAATCTCTTCAGTAGTCACCATAATCTTCAAAAGAAGCTTCTCTGACAAAATACTGGGAGTAGCACTAATTTATAGGCATAAACATAAATATTTATGCTAGGATTGATGGTGCATCCCTTTAATCTCAGCACTCAGAAGGTAGAGGTAGGAGGACTGCCATTAAGTTTGAAGCCAGCCTGAGACATAGTAAATTCCAGGTCAGCCTGGATTAGAGTAAGACCCTACCTCAAAAAAATAGAATATAAATATTTAGAGGGCAACTTGATGGGCACAACATATTCATTTAACCAAAAAACAATAGTGGCTCCCTGTTTGGGACTTATAGTCTATGCAGCCACAGATTTTGACTTGATTTTCAGTACCAGGCTTGAATTCTCTCCAGTGAGGCGCACCACAAGTCTAATCAAAGAGCAGTTGCTTACCTCCATAAGTCATGCCAGTATTGCGTACGTTGGAGCACATCTTGCCTCGTTGTCTGGTTGTTTAGCTCACAGGGGTCCACTGCTGATTAAGTCTATTGATAACCTTTCTCACCCAACTGCCTGAATAGCACTTTCCAGCACTATGACAGCTAGCTAGCAAGGAAGATTCTTCAAACTCAATTCTAACTTGATTTCTCTGTGTCCTGTAACCAAAGCTTGTGATGTCTTCAGCAATAGGGTCTTACCATATAGTTATGGTGGGAAACAAAGAGCTTTGGCAATAACCTATATTGTTTGGGGGCTTCAAGGGCCTCCCTTCCCAACAACTACCTGGGAGGTATCCCACCTGTGGAAGTTTGAATGGATGTCCCCCAGATGATTCAGGAGTTTATTAAAGCTTGTGATTTAGATCTCCAGCTGCCTGGCTGGAGGAGGTGTCACTGTGGGTAGATCCTAGGATCCAGCCCTAGTGTGTTTGGGGAATTCCAGTCTAAAGACTTACAAAGTGCTTGAGCTTTGCCTGGGGTTCCTGGAGTGTGCATGCTTGTGTGTTGGTGATGGCTTTTATTTCTGTTTGGACCTGTGAAAGTGAGCCAGCTTCTGCCATTATAAAACGTCCCTTCTATCTGTAAAGCTTCAATAAATCCTTTCCTCCCATAAACTGTATCTGGTCTGGAGGTTCAGCCCAGTGATGTGAAGCCTTGTATTTTCCAGTAGCAGCATATGGCTTCTGGATGCAGCACTAGCCACCTTGGAGAGGTACTTCTCCTCAAACTCTTTCTTTTTAAATTATATATTTTTAATGTATTAACAAAAAAGTAGGTTTCCATATGGCTTATTCATAATTAATTTCATTTTTGTTAGCCCTCCTCCCAACTTTCTCTCCATCATGCCCCTCCTCTAACCTGATAGATTTTAACTTTAATAGATTCAATTTATTTACTATTCATAGCCTGTGCTCTTTGTGTCGTAATACAGTATCACAAATATTTTCATTATGTTTGCTTCCAGACATTTCATCATTTAAACTCTTACATTTAGGTTGATGACACAGTGAGTTAATTTTTATAAGATAAAATTTTTATAAGATTTTTATAAGTCAAGTTTATTCCTCTCCATATGGGTGTCTAAATGTTCCAGCATGATTTGCTGAAAAGATTTTTCCTCCTCCACTGAGTGATCTTGAAATCAATTCACCAAGTGTTTATGCCTATTTCTGGACTCTGTCTATCCTGTTTCATTGATCTATATGTCTGTCTATTCTTCAAAAACATATATTTTTATTTGTGTGTTCTATAGTAAGTATCAAAATCAGGTAGCGCACATCCAATTTTCTTCTTTTTCAAAATGATTTTGGTACTTTCAGGCTACTTTTTTAACCTTTAACTTTTTATTTTATTATTTTTTATTATTTTATAAAAGAAGCTGAATGTGGTGATACATGCCTTTAATCCCAGTACTCAGGAGGCAGAGGTAGGAGTATCTCTGTGAGTTCAAGGTCAGCCTGAGACTACATAGTGAATTCCAGGTCAGCCTGGGCTAGAGAGAGACCCTATGTCAAAAACCCAAAATAAATAAATAAATAAATAAATAAATAAATAAATAAATAAATAAAAGATAAAATTCTGTATCTCTTACCACTGCTTCCCTTTCCCCGATGGTTCCCCTCAGTGGGGTTGTTTGTATTCACTGTGGGGTCATGAAGGCCTCACTCATTCTCTGTGGGGGGTTGTGATTCAGGATAATACTATCTACTCTGTAGCTCTTACTATGTTTCCATTCCCTCTTCCCAAAAAATTCCCTGAGCCATGGTGGGCCTATTAGCGGTCTGATTTAGTGTTGAGTTCTCTGTGGCTTCTGGTTTGCTGCTTTTACTTTAAATGTTTTTAAAATATCATTTATTTATTTGAGAGCAAGACAGAGAGAATGCAGACTAAGACCTCTGTCACTGTAAACAAACTCTACATGCATATGCTACTTTGTATGTCTGGCTTTATGTGGGTACTGGGGTATCAAACCAAAGCTGTCAGGCTTTGCTAGCAAGTGTCTTTAACCACTCAGCCTTCTGTCCATTCCCATAAACTACTGTTTTTTAAATTTTTTGTCTATTTTTATTTATCTGAGAGTGACAGACAGAGAGAGAAAGAGGCAGAGAAAGAGAGAATGTGCATGCCAGGGCTTCCAGCCACTGCAAACGAACTCCAGACGTGTGTGCCCCCCTGTGCATCTGGCTAATGTGGGTCCTGGGGAATCGAGCCTCGAACGGGAGTCCTTAGGCTTCACAGGCAAGCGCTTAACTGTTAAGCCATCTCTCCAGCCCATAAACTACTTTTTTAAATCAACTTGTCAGTTAATTTGTGCCTCACAAAAAAGGAGAGCTTGGATTTCATATCCCAATGATTTTCATATTTCATAATTTCATTCAATTAGAAATATTTTTGGTGTACATTTTATTTATTCTTTGAGCCATAAGTTACTTAGATGTATACTTCTTAACCTCAAGACATATATGATTTCCATTTTTTGGTTAATTTCTAGTTTAATTTCATAATGATCAGAGAATATACTATCTTATTTTCAACATATGCAGTTTGTTGAAGCTTCCTTTATATCCTTTGTGTAGTCAAAATTTGTAGATTTTTCATGTATAAAGAGAAAGTATTCTGCAGTTTTAGAGTGGAGACATGATTATTTGCAAATTATGTTAACATGATGAATTATGTTTTTCAAGTATTTTATATCCTCAATGATTCTTATTTCATAATTTTACCAATATACAATAAAACTCTGTATAACAACAATAATGAATAAGTTACATCCACATGCAACCAGATGGGTGATTAATGGATAAATGACATTGAGCAAAAAAAGCAGGCCCAAAGGAATACTTGGTGGATGATTTCATTTAGATAAAACTCAAAAGCAGACAAAACTAATCTGTGTTTTATAAAGCCCAAATAGGGCTGGAAAGATGGTTTAGCAATTAAGACTCTTGCCTGTGAAGCCTAAGGACCCATGTTCAACCGTCCAGATCCCACATAAGACAGATGCACAAAGTTGAGGCAAGTGCAAATTTGCACATGTGCACTAGATGGTGCCAGCATCTGGAGTTCAATTGCAGTGGCCCAGTCCCTGGCAGGCCAATTCTCTCTTTCTCTCGCTCTCTCACTCTCTCGCTCTCTTGCTCTCGCTCTTGCTCTTGCTCTGTCTAAAAAAAAAGTGTCTAAAAAAATAATGGCTACATTTGGCAGGGAAAGAATATAACCTTATGGCTTCCAGGGTCCTAGTAATGTTTCCTTTCCTAATATGGGTTCAGGTCACATAAATGCATTTATTTTGTGAAAAATTTATCAAGGTATATACTTATGAGTTGTATACTTTTCTGTCTCTTGTAACTCCAGTGGCTTATTTAATAAAAATACATATATAGTGAAGTCAAGCATGATAGCACTTGACTGCAATCCCAGCACTTGGAGGTTGAGGCAGGAGCACAGGTTCTAGTACATTCTGAGATACATAATGAGAACCTAACTAAAAAAAATTAGTCAAGCTCACTAGTGATTAAGATTCTACATTTCATAGGCTGAAGAGATTTCTCAGTGGTTAAAGGTGCTTGTTAGCAAAACCTACCAACAACAGTTTGATTCCCAAGGACCCACATAAAGCCAGATACAAAAAGTGTTGCGTTCATCTAGAATTTAGTTGAAGTGGCAATAAACCCTGGCTCTCCCATACACATGTGCAAATAAATTAATAAATAAAAAATATTTGAAAAATGAATGTACATATCAAGTGACACTGAAATAGTTTATCATCTCAAAAGAAGTATAATTCTCTGTGTAGAAGTAGAAAATATGATGTCCTTCCAAAGTGGTATGGTATTTTTAAGAAAAATATGACAATATGTTAAATAGTTTTAAAATATGTATACCTTTAGATTCTAAAATTCAATTTCTCTGAAACACTCCCCGGCTATTCTAAGACAAACACAAAAAGATGTATCTTCAAAGATTTTCATTGAAATGTTGCTTTACAGTGCTATAATTCTAAATGACCTAATATTTATTATTAAAGAGGTTGAGGAAATGATACTTTCTTATATTAGACTAAAATTTATACTTTAAAAAAAATAGAAAGTAGCCAGGTGTGGTTGTACATACCTTTAACCCCAGCACTTGTGAGGCAGAGGTAGGAGGATCATTGTGAGTTCAAGACCAGCCTGAGACTACATAGTGAATTCCAGGTCATCCTGAGGTAGTACGAGAACCTACCTTGAAAAACCAACCAGCACACATGCAGCAAGGCAGCAAGAACTGAAGAGATAAACCACCCCTCACATATCAGCCAGGGCCCAGGTCAAACCTCAGAGGGATTGGCAAGATGAGTAAGAATGCTGCTTCAATGGCAAGCCGGAAAACCAGCTCCAAGGTAATGGAGACAGACACTGAGGATACACAAAATGTGCCAAAGCAGAATTCCAGAAGCTGCTGAGAGCACAGCACTAAAATAGACTTAAAGCACACCCACCAAGGCTCAGGGAATTTTGTGGAAGAGGGGGCAGAAAGAGTGTAAGAGCCACAGAGCAGAAAGGAATATCCAGAGGCATTCTCCCCGCCCCCCTTACAATGACTGACTGATGTTCTCACCTCTCATAACCCACGACCCCAGGGGTAACACCAACAATCCCGCTGAGGAAGGCCCTCAGTGGAGTGGGGACACGGAGGAGGGAAGTGATGGTAACAACCCAAGATATGTTCATAAAATGTTTCTACTTAATAAAAAAAGGAAAGGAATGCTGGGCACGGTGGCGCACGCCTTTAATCCCAGCACTGGGGAGGCAGAGGTAGGAGGATTGCTGGGAGTTCGAGGCCACCCTGAGACTCCATAGTGAATTCCAGGACAGCCTGAGCTAGAGTGAGACCCTACCTCGAAAAACCAAAAAACAAAAAGGAAGTGGTAGCCTTTAATCCCAGCACTGAGTTTGAGACTGAGTCTGAGTCCACCCTAAGACTACAGAGTGAATTTCAGGTCAGCCCAAATTCGAGGGAGACCCTACCTCAGGGGAAAAAAAAATAATTATCCCTAGTAGCTTAATTATTTGGTAGAGTGGAGAAGACAATAAAAAGTTCAAAGCCTACCTGGCCTATAGAGTAAGTTCAAGGCTAGCCAGAGTAACTTACTAAAACACTGTCTGTCTTAAAATTAAAAAGTTAAAAGATGTCTGAGAATATTGCTCAATGGTAGAGTGTTTGTCTAGCATGTAGAAGGCCTTGGGTTCAAGCCACAGTACTACAAATAAAAAAAACTAAAAAAAATATAACAAGGCTGGAAAGATTGCTTAGTGGTTAAGGCAATTGTCTGTGAAGCCTAAGGACCCATGTTCAACTCTCCGGATCCCACATAAGCCAGACGCACAAAGGTGAGGCAAGTGCAAGGTTGCACATGCCCACTAGGTGGCACAAGCAACTAGAGTTCAATTGCAGTGACTGTGGCCCTGGCGTGCCAATTCTCTCTCTCTCTCTCTCTCTCTCTCTCTCTCTCTCTCTCTCTCTCTTTCTGTTACAGTCAGGTTCACATTGCTGGCAGAAAACACCTGACCAAGAGCAGCTTGTGGGTAAAAAAGGGTTTATTTGGGCTTGCAGACATGAGGGGAAGCTCCAGGATGGCAGGGGAAAATGATGGCATGAGCAAAGGGTGGACATCACTTCCTGGCCAACATCAGATGGACAACAGCAAAAGGAGAGTGTGGCAAACACTGGCAAGAGGAAGCTGGCCATAATACCCACAAGCCTGCCCCCAACAATACCCAACAATACACTTCCTCCAGGAGATGTTAATTTCCAAATCACCATCAGCTGTGAACCTAGCATTCAGAACACATAAATTTATGGGGAACACCTGAATCAAACCACCACCCTTGCTCACTCTAAAAAATAAAAATAACATGTTAAAACT
The DNA here is from genome assembly GCA_036346955.1 of Dipus sagitta. Classification (NCBI taxonomy): domain Eukaryota; kingdom Metazoa; phylum Chordata; class Mammalia; order Rodentia; family Dipodidae; genus Dipus; species Dipus sagitta. The sequence goes on along the minus strand of CM070776.1, from coordinate 86,565,993 downwards.
TACAACAAACCTAAATATTTATCATATGCATATTTTCAAGTAAATACATAACAAGATTGTATACATAATTGGAATTTGTTTTTATTTAAATATATATGCTGTTGTACTCAGCTTCACATTGCTGGGATGAACATCCAAACCACACACAGTTTATGGGAGGAAGGAATTTATTACAGATCCAGAGGAAAGTTCCATCAGTGGAAGAAGATGCTTACATACATCCAAGCAGAGAGAAACAACCAAACAGTATGTGAAAACCAAAAGCAACAAGCAGGAATGGGCAGCAAGCAGAGGGATCAGGCAGAGCTCAGACTGCTCTGCATACCTTTAGGCTGGCTTGAAATCAGCTATGTCCCCAAACACACCTTAGGACTGGACTCCAGGATCCACCCCCATTGACACCTTCTCCAGCTTGGTGGCTGGAGATCTAAGTTACAAGTTTAATAACACACCAGAGTCAAGCCAGGTATGGTCTTGCATGCCTTTAATCCCAGCACTTAGGAGGCAGAGGTAGGAGGACTGATATGATTTCAAGGCCAGCCTGAAACTACATAGTGAATTCCAGGTCAGCCTGGGCTAGAGCAAGACCATATCTCAAAAAAGAAAAATATCTGAGTCTATGGGGAACTGCCACGTGTTTATACAATATACATATATAGATACTTGAAATTCTACAATTATTTTATCCTCTAGGTAAATTGACTCTATCATTAGAAAATATCCCTTTTGTTTTTATTATGGCTTCTTGCTTTAAGGTCTACTTAAGCTGATATTGATAAAACTAGATAAGCATTTGTTAATATTGCAAAGCATATCTCTAATTCTTTAACTTTTAACCTTCTTGGGGCTTTATATTAAAATAAATCCCTTCTAAGCAACTAAAGTCTAAGAAATTTTGTCTTTTTTTTTTTTTTTTTTTTTTTTTGAGGAAGGGTCTCACTCTAGCTCAGGCTGACCTGGAATTCACTCTGTACTTTCAGGATGGCGTTGAACTCATGGCAATCCTCTTACCTCTGCCTCCCGAGTGCTGGGATTAAAGGCGTGTGCTACCATGTCCGGCTTAGAAATTTTGTCTTTTAATTGGAATACTTAAACCATTTACCTATAATATAATCGCTGATATATCTGGGTTGAAATTTAATATTTTTTTTTCTGTCTGTCTTGTGTTGCTTTTTTACTTTTTATCTTGCCTGCATTTGGATTACTTAAATTATTTTTTAAGTATATTTTATTTATTTATTTGAGAGAGAGAATGGGCATGCCAGCGCCTCCAGCCACTGCAAACGAACTCCAGATGCATGCGCCCCCGTGTGCATCTGGCTTATGTGGGACCTGGTGAATCAAACCGGGATCCTTTGGCTTTGCAGGCAATGCCTTAACGGCTAAGCTATCTGTATTACTCAGGGTTCTCTAGAGGAACAGAACCAATAGAATGAATTGTATTAAAAGGGAATTTATTGGATTAGTTTACGACAGTCCAACAACAGCAGATTATAGGCCTGAGAGTTAAGGAACCTGGTAGCTGCTCAGTCCACTAGGCTGGATACCTCAGCTGTCCCAATCTGGCACTGAAGCCCTGGAGGTCCTGGAGAGATGCTGCTCCTCAGTCCACGCTGGTCTTCCATTCACAGTAGTCTTAGGTCCACACTAAAAAGCATCAAGCAGCACTGGCAGCCAGGTGGGAGGGGAGGAGGATACCTTTCTTCCCAGAGCTTCTTTTGATAAAGCCTCCCCTCTGAGAGGGGCAGCCCACTCTAGGGGAAGGATTCCTCCTTAGTTAATCCTTCCAGGAAGCAAACTCAGAGACCTACTTATGAGGAATGTCTGTGGATTCCTAAACAGATCAAGTTGACACAAACTTAACCATCACACCATGTCTCCCTTAAATTATTTTTTTTCTTTATTAGTTAGCTTTGTATTCAGCAAATACAGTCAGTTTGGTACCATTATTAGGCTCATCCGTGACCTACCCCCTCCCCTTGGCCCCTCCTTGTTGAGGTATACGGATCATGCATTGTGGAGTTAGCCCACAGTTATGGGTAAGCTAAATGTCTCTGCATATCATGACCCAACATGTGGCTCTGACATTCTTTCCACTCCCTCTTCCGCAAAATTTCCCTGAGCCATTCAGCTAACTGATCCCCTCACTGGTATGGGACCCATAGCTGGAGCTGGGAAACAAGTCAGAACCATATCCAAACATAAGCCCACTCTCCATTATCAAGCTACCATCAATTGTGGGCTACAAGAGGGCCTACACCTATTAAATTCTCTATAAAAAAAGGGTTATCTCATTTGTCCTGATGCTAACTTACTCTCCGTTGGAGAATCTGCTTCTCTTTTTCAGATAGATGTAGATCCTAAGGAGAGAGCCACCCCATCATACCTCAAAAGGGCCTTAAATTATTTTTATAATTCCATGTTTTTTATCACTTTGTTAATTATACATCCTATTACTGTTCATGTAAAGGTTACCTTACAGTCTACTGAAGTTATGCTAGCCACTGTCAAGTCTAATATAAGGAATTATAGGGCTGGAGAGATCGCTTAGTGGTTAAGGTGCTCACCTGCAAGCTTAAGGACCCATGTTCAACTCTCTAGATCCCACATAAGCCAGATGCACAAGGTGATGCAAGCTCAAGGTTACACATGTGCACTAGGTGGCACATTTGCCTGAGTTCAATTGCAGTGGCTGGAGGATGTTGTGTGCCAATTCTTTATCTCGCTCTCTCATTAAAAAGTTAAAATTAGGGCTGGAGGGATGGCTTAGCAGTTAAGGCACTTGCCTGTGAAGCCTAAGGACCTAGGTTCAGTTCTACAGGACCCATGTAAGCCACATGGACAGGATGGCACATGCGTCTGGAGTTCATTTCCGGTATCTAGAGGCCCTGGTGCACCCATTATCTCCCCTCGCCCTGCCTCTCTCTCTCTATCTATCTGCCTCTTTCTCTCTCAAATAAATAAATAAAATATTTTTAAATTAAAATTTAAAGTAATTTACTTGTTGTGGGTTTATAGAATGTTTCCAAATAAATATTAGATCCATGCCTAAATTCTGACTCCCATCTATGATCCACAATCCTATGATTTTTCCTCTATGTACCACTGCCCTAAAGACCAAGTGGTATTAATCCATATGCTGTAACTTCCATACAAAGAGATGGATTTGATTTTTATAAGAGAAGTTGATGAACTGGTCTTTATATACATGTGTCATTTCATAATATATGTGCACCATTCCAAACAAATGTAACACAGCCATATTAAGATCCTAAGAAGTCCAATGTCTGAAAGAAAATATGTGAAAATTGGAAAACTGTGTCTATCAAAGTCTGAGTAAGATGGAACCTGAAAATGTTTTTACCCATCTTGACCATCTTCTTTATTTATCTACCACTAGAGGTCAGTAAATTCCAGTAAGGGTTGGGCTGTTCTGGTTGTGGGGTTATGGGAATTTATTCTTATTATCCTTCTGTTTATGTATTTTCCTAATGTTCTATGAAGAAGGTGTATCATTTAAATGCCAAGGAAAAATAAAATATTACTACATGTAGTAAGAGAGCTCCCTATCCAAGTTGTTACCAGATCTCTTCTATAACCCTGTGTTTTCCCCAAAGATAAAAATGGTTCTTACCTTCCCAAGCCTCAATTTGCACATCGTAAAAACTGATGGTAACAATCTTCCCTTAAAGGGTTCATCAGATATGTAATGGCACCACATAAAGTCTGCATTTGGTCCCTGGTCTGCTAAAGTGTCGCGCAATGCACACAAGGGACCCTTAAGAAAGTGGGCCACAGTGCAATTTTCCAAGAGTACAGAAAATCTGGGAAAGAGGCTATCAATGTAATCTAGTTCCAGGGACTAGAGAGCCTTGAGTGCTAGCTGGGGAAAGTGTTGCAATTCCTTTGTTAGGCAGTAGATTTCCTCTGAGGGAGTTTGTGTAATGATATCTGTGCCAGCTTCAGAGAAACTGCTCTAGGGCACTATGGGTTGGAAAGCCCTCCAAGAGTATGGGACTTGGAGGAGAGGGAGGCCTTGAACTGCACATTCTTTCCAAGGAGTTATCTCTACAGTGTGAACAGATCAGTTAGAAGACAGAACAGAAGGAATGGGAGGGAGAAGGGAAGGAATAGGATGTGGCAGAGAGATGCAGAGTTAAGTCAAAACTTTGAAACTAAGAGCTCTCTGAAAGATTTACTGAACTATACAGATGCTAGCCAAAAGATGAAGGTCAGGTCCTGGAACAAATTTCCTAAGCTACCAGAGCATGGCCAGTTAGCAACTGAAAAAAAAGTGTCCACTGGAAAGACCTAAGGGGCTTTAGTGTTTTACAATAAAATTTAGGGTAGAAAGCACATAAACTTGTACGGTGAATCTGCATTGACTATCTAGAAAGAAAAGCACAACAATGGGAAGCTGGCAAAATCCTAGGAAAGGAGGTTAGTCAATAAAGAAGTTTTGTTACTTATTAGTTGGTTAGTTCCAAAAGCAGAATGTTGCACAGCTGTGACTGGTAATCTTCAGCACCCAGGAAATGAATGTAAAGCAGTTCTCTCATTTGATAACCTAGCTTAGAGCTGTGAGTTAAGTGACTTCCATCCACTCTAAGTCCTGTAACTTAAGTTTGAGTATTGCCGAATTCTGCTCTTATCAAAAGGCAAAATAGGCTGAGCATGTTGGTACACGCCTTTAATCCCAGCACTCAGGAAGCAGAGGTAGGAGGATCACTGTGAGTTTGAGGCCAGCCTGAGACTACATAGTGAATTCCAGGTCAGCCTGGGCTACCCTACCTCGAAAAACAAAACAAAACAAAAAGGCAAAAACAAGCCGGGCGTGGTGGCACACACCTTTAATCCCAGCACTCGGGAGGCAGAGATGGGAGGATCGCTGTGAGTTTGAGGCCACCCTGAGACTACACCGTGAATTTCAGGTTAGCCTGAGCTAGATTGAGACCCTACCTCGAAAAACCAAAAAAAAAAAAAAAGGCAAAAATATAGGAAGAGGCTCATCAAGCCTAATCCCTTCCCAAGGAGTTATTGGCAGTTAATGGCTGCTGGGGGCAAGGGACACATGTTCTTCAGTGGCCTAGCCAATGTTAAGTTGTCCATGCTTTGGTAAATAACTCCCTTACTTCCCATTTAATTAAGGCAAGCAACCCTAATTAAACTCAGTGTGTCACAAAAAAGATGGCTCTGCAGTTAAAGGCACGTGCTTGCTAGCCTGCTGGCCAGGGTTCAATTCCCAAGCCAGACACATAAACCAGATGCAAAAAGTGGCCCAACATATACCCTAAAGACTCTATTTACTAAAGAGACATTTGCTCAACCATATTCAATGCTCCTCTGTTCACAATAGCTAGAAATTTAAATCAGCCCAGATGTCCATCAGTGGGTGAAGATGTGGTACATATACACAATGGAATTATATTCGGTGGCAAGGAAAAACAAAATAATGAAATTAGCAGGAAATTGATGGAATTGGCGAAAATCATACTAAGCCAAGTTACATAGGCTCAAAAAGACAAACACTCTATATTCTCTCTCATATGAGGTTCCTAACCTGGAACAACTTGAGTCGATTGTAAGTGGTAGTAAACATCAGGAGTATCAACATGGGACTAAAATGAAACTAGGAGAACGTAGAAACAGAGAGGGAGGGGCTACTCGACAAACAAGACGAGAGATAGTAAAAAAAAGAAAAAAAGATAAAAGAAAGCAAGTAAGCTGAGTGTGGTGGTACATACCTTTAATTCCAGCATTTGGGAAGCAGAGGTAGGAGTATTGCCAAGAGCTCAAGGCAAGTCCGGGACTATAGAGAGCTCTTGGTCAGCCTGGACCATAGTGAGACTCTGTCTCAAAAAAAAAAAAAAAAAGAGCTTAGCTGTTAAGGCACTTGCCTTGCCGGAAAAGCCTTAAGGACCTAGGTTCAACTGCCCAGAACCCATGTAAACCAGATGCACATGGCACATGCGTCTGGAGTTCATTTAGAGTGGCCCTGGTGCAACCATTCTCATGTTCTCTCTCTCATATATAAATTTAAAAAGAAAAAACAATAAAGAAGTAAGGAAGGAAGGCAGACAAGGGTAGAAGGGCCTTTGAGGGGGATGGGAGAAAAGGGAGAATAATTACACAAAATTAATGTCAAAATGAATCAGTACCATTGAAGCCTTCCTCCTGGATAGCATTCTGCAAGGTATAACCCCCAATAAAGCGGAAAAGAGACTGTCTGGACAGAAATGCCCCATAGAAGGTTGAGAACACTGGCTGGTAAGTCCTTGGGCCAGGATTGGGTTGCCTCCCTAAAGTGAGATGTTGGTCAGGGAGACCCATGAGGTCCCCAAAACAATGCAGGCCATTGCCAAAGCACTTGGTTACCTGTCAGAGCTAAAAGGTAAGAAGAGAATATTGCTAAAGACACCATAGTCTTTAGCCACAGGACATTGAGAGACCATGCTGGAATTGAGAGGGAAACCAGTTCCCTCCTGGCTAGCCCTCATAATGCTGGAAAGTGCTACAGGGGCTGCAGGGAGATAATGGTCACCAACAGTGTAAATAAGCTAGAGATCCTGCGAGCTATGCAATCAACCAGCTGGGCAAATGGTACACACCTGTGTAACAGTGGCACATGAGGATAACCAACTATTCTCAAATTGACCTGAGATTCACTCAATAGAATAGAACTCTTACCTGGTACTGGGAAACAAGACAGAATTCCATAGATAAGAAACTCATAGGGGGCTGGAGAGATGGCTAAGCAGTTAAGCGCTTGCCTGTGAAGCCTAAGGACCCCAGTTCGAGGCTCGATTCCCCAGGACCCACGTTAGCCAGATGCACAAGGGGGCGCACGTGTCTGGAGTTTGTTTGCAGTGGCTGGAGGCCCTGGCGTGCCCATTCTCTCTTTCTCTCTGTCTGTTGCTCTCAAATAAATAAATAAATAATTTTTTTAAAAAAAGGAAACTCATAGACTCCAGAGAGAACTTCCACTGTTCTTTGGCTAAGAAGAGTAGGTAAGCACATCAGTAAGTCTCTCAAATAACTATGTTTATCCACTTTAATCCAATCTGCTTAATACTCTGTTTTATCTTACTGATGGCAGAGAATACTGTGGAGATTCAGGATACATCATTACAAGAAAAGTAAGCCAAGTGCCTACCAAGAAATGACTCATCTCTACCACATCTGCTCAAGAGTCATTACAGAGGAAGATGTGACATGCATACTGCTCTCACTGCTAGCCAGAAAACCAGTCCCAGAGTGATGGCAACAGACACTCAAATCTCATCAAAACAGAGACCCAGTAGCTACAGAGAACTACACCCTAAATCAGATCTCTAACATGCCCGCCAAGGTTGGAAGAATGCTAGGGAAGAAGAGTCCTCCTTGCCCTCCACAGTGACTGACTGAGTGAGGCCTTCAGGACCCCACAATGAATACCAATAAACCCCACTGAGGAGGGTCTTCAGTGGAATGAGGGTGGGGGAGAAGGGATATAAGAATATAACCTTTTATTAAAAATAGAATAAAATTTAATAAATAAAAAAGTGGATCAGGCATGGTGGTGTACACCTTTAATCCGAGCACTTGAGAGGCAGAGGTAGGAGGATCACAGTGAGTATGAGGTCAGCCTGAGACTATGTAGTGAATTCCAGATCAGCCTGAGCTAGAGTGAGACCCTACCACGTAAAAAAAAAAAACAAAAAAAGGGGGGGGGGGACTAGAGAGATGGCTTTGCAGTTAAGGTGCTTGCCAGCAAAGCCTAATGAACCACGTCTGATTCCCACTACCCATGTAAGCCAGATGCACAAGGTGGTGCTCACACGCCAACAAATTTAAAAATTTTTTAAAAATGGAAGTAAAGGGACTAGTTGAGAAGAGAGATTCAGGGTTCATTGGGAAAGATGTGAGGGGCAAGAGAGAGTAATAGGGGTGAATATGATCAAAATGCATTATATACATGAATGAAATTGCCAAATAAATAAGTTTAAAAGGAAAAGGAAGCAAAATAAAGTTTGAGAAGCCATTACTGGGATAGCTGGAAGTATATATTCATTCCTAGGGGCCTTCTCTATAGAGCAAATAGCTCTGCTAATCTTAACAAAGAGCAAAGAGGGAGATGATGTTAGGAGCATGTAAGCATTCAGAAGGCAGAGGCAGGATAAATAGGAGATACATAGCAAGACTCTGTCTCAAAATAATTAAACACTGTATGTGGCTGGGAATATATCACAGAGGTAGAGAGCTGGTGTAGCATATGAAGCATTTCTAGCATTTCAAAAAGAGAAAAGCAGGCCAGGTGTGGTGGCGCACACCTTTAATCCCAGCACGTGGGAGGCAGAGGTAGGAGGATAATGAGTTCAAGGCTACTCTGAGACTACATAGTGAATTCCAGGTCAGCCTGGGCTAAAGTGAGACGTTATGTCGAGCCCCCCCCCAAAAAAAAGAAAAGAAAGAAAGAAAAAGAAAAACACTTTGAATCATCTTTTTGTTTTCTTCTTTAAAATATGTGTCAGTCTTGGGAGATGGCTTAGTGGGTTCCAGTAGCCATGTAAAATACCAGTCATGGTGGCACATGCCTATAATCCCACCACTGGGGAGGCAGAGACAGTTAATCCCAGAAGCTTCCTGGCTAGCTAGTCTAGCTAAATCGTTTTCTCAAAGAATAAGATGGAGCAGGATTGAGGAAGACATCCAACGTCAACCTCTAGTCTCTAAACATGTGCACTCACACTTGCATGTGCACCTGTACACACAGGGAGACCCATGAGGTCCCCAAAACAATGTAGGTCTTTGTCAAATCATTTGATGAGCTGCCAGAGCTAAAAGTAAGGCCCTATTGCTGAAGACACCACAGGCTACAGGACATGAGGACAACATGCTGGAACTGAAAGGGAAACTAGCTCCCACCGAGCTAGCCCACATAGTGCTGGAGGACAATGGTCACCAACAGCACGAACAAGCAGGGGACCCTGCAGACTATGAAGTCAACCACCAGACAAGAAGTACACACTTGTGCAATAGAGGCACACAGCGGTGACACAAGTCCCACTCAGTGGGAGAGAACGCATAACTGGTACTGGAAGCCAAATTAGAATTCCATGATAAGGAAACTCACAGTCTTTGGAGAGGAGGTCTTACTGCTCTCTGGAGAACAAGAGTGGGCTTGCACACCAAAAAGCCTCTCAAATAACTTTGCATACTCTCTTTAACACAAGTTGTTCTCACTCTTGGTTGGAAAATCTGTTTTATTTTACAGATAACAGAGAAAATGGAGGAGAGCCAAGATTAATTGATAAGACAAGAAGATAGCTGCCTGCCCAGCAGGAGAATTCCCAGCTCTATCACATCTGCCAGGGCCCAGTAGAAACTGCAGAGGAAGAGGCAGCAGGAATACTGCACTTACTGCTAGTCTAACAAACAGCTCCAGAGCGATGGTGACAGACAAGGTGATCAATCAAAACCTATGCAATGGCAATGCCACTGATATGACCCAAAAGGCACCATAGCGCTAAGAAGCAACAGGAGATTTCAGCACTGAAAAATCTCTATCACACCTTCCAAGGCTCAGAGTCCATTGCAAAAGAGGTGGCAGAAAGAATGTAAGAGCCAAAGGAAGGGTAGGACTGCTTACAATGCAATTATTCAGACACACATTGGCCTCACTGTGCCTAGTACTACCTTCACAAGACCCTCATAATAGGAGAAAAAGATGATGACATCAAAATAAAAGAGAGACTAATGGAGAGAGGGAGGGGATGTGTGAAGGGGAAAGTGGAGGAGAGGAGGGAATTATCATGGCTTATTGTCTATAATCATGGAAGTTGTCAATAAAGAAGTTTAAATGTTTTTAAGTTTAGAAATTAAATAAATAAAACAAAACCCATCTAAGCAGAAATCCAGATGCTATGGAGAACTCAACAGTAAATCAGACTGACAATAGGCCTGCCATGTCTCAGGGAACATTGTGGTAGAGGAGGCAAAAAGATTGTAAGAACCACAGAGTAGGTAGGAATATCATGAGGCACAGTCCCTCATCTACACCACATAGTCTGACTGAGGCCTTCATGACCCCACAGTGAATACCATAACCCCACTGAGGAGGGTTCCCAGGAAAATAAGAGCATAGGCAAGTGGATAAGAGTATAACCTTTTATAATATATATTAAAAATTATTTTTTAAATATGTGCGTGTGTGTGTGTGTGTGATTATTAGAGAAAGGCAATGCCACCTGATGATCAGAGTAAAGTCTGCAATTCAGATAGGCCCTAGGCTTGTCACAGGGAAGGGAGGGGAGGGAGGAGTGTGGACCTCTGGCATCAGCCAGATTTTTCTAGCAAACTGACAGCAAACCTCTAAACATAAAATTTTCTGTGGTCTCTAAGCCCAAAACAAGATATCCACTTCCTGTATGAACTGAAGAGACAGCTGCAGTTGTGAGTGTGTGATTATTTAGGAAGAAGTTGGAGACATAGGAACACACATGCCCAGAGGTACACTACCAAAACAATTGCATTAACATACAGTTTTCCCAGTGAATCAGTATATTGTGCATATATTTCGAAACCATATACGTGTGCATATTTTTTGTCAGTTGGGTTAATCATTTTCTTTTAGTTTTCGTTTTGAAACAAAGTCTCCAGCTGTCCTTGAACTCACTATATAGGTGAGAATGAACTTAAACTTCTAATCCTCTTGTCTCTACCTCCTAAGTGCTGGGCTTGTAGGCATGCACTATCAAGCCTGATTTATTGAATACTGGGGATCAAACTCAAGGCTTCCTGCATGCTAGGGAAGCACTCTACCAACTGAGATATACTCTCAGGCCAAGTTACATGACTTTTTAAGAAAGTTTTATCTCAATATATTTTCATAATAAAGTATTTCAAATGAGACAAAAAAGGTGCATGTGTATGTTGAACCCTTTCTATCCATCTGTCTGACCCTCACTCCCTTACCACAAGATATTTACTGAAAATAGATGCATGTTCTCCACATACATTTCTCTGAAGGTAATTTATATATAAAGAAAAACATTTATTTAAGATATAGTATTCAAACTTGTAATCATTACATATATTCTTTTGCAATTTGTCTGTTCAGTTACTATAATTCTGGCTTTCACCAATATTTAATTAACTGATGGGTAAAGATATTGCTCTTTTCAGATAGGATCTCATATAGCCCAAGCTGGCCTCAAACTTGCTATGTAAACTTATTTCTATCAGAAACTCAGTAGTCAAATTCATACATACATAAAGTAGAACAGGGGCTGGAGAGATGGCTCAGCAGTTAAGACATTTGCCTGCAAAGCCTAATGACATGGGTTCAATTCCCCAGTACCCATGTAATGCCAGATGCACAAAGTAGTGCATGTGTCTGGAGGTCATTTGCAGTAGCAAGAGGCCCTGGTGTGCCCATTCTCTCTCTCTCTCTCTCTCTCTCTCTCTCTCTCTCTCTGTGTGTGTGTGTGTGTGTGTGTGTGTGTGTGTGCTTACAAATAAATAAAACATTAAAAAAAGAATAGTTTGAGGGAGGGGAAATAGGAAGTTATCAATTAATAGGTATATTGTTCTAGCTATACTAAAGTGTCTGAAGAAATAATAATAGTGGCAATGACTGTTCAATAATGTGAACATACTTTTTGAGGTACTAGGAACTGAATCCAATGCCTTGTGCATTCTAAACATGTATTTTGCCACTGTGCATGCATTTAATGCCACTGTACTTTGCACTTGATGATGATTTAAATGGTAACATCTATGATATTTATATTTTATAAATAAATAAATATCATATATTATAACATGAATTGTGCATTCCCCTGGGAACACCCAGGACACAAAGGAAAACTTTAGGATTATACTAGCTTTAACACATATAGCCTGTTCTTACTTCCAATCTATGCTCAAGATGGAAATTATATAAGGTAACAAACAATAGAAAATAGTCTTAGAGGTTGTTTACCTATCCCATTTCCCTACTTCTTTATATTGGTTATGAAGAATACATCACTAATCATGAGAATTAGCCACATATAATTCTCAAATGTTTGCTGTACCTATCTGAAATTTTACTGATATTTTTGCCACACACTATGTCTGGATTTGTGTTTGTTTCATTTTCTTTCAAAAAAAAAAACTTTTAATTTATTTATTTGAGAGAGAGAGAGAGAGACAGATAGAGAGAATAGGTGTGCCAGGGCCTCTAGCTATTATAAGCAAATTCCAGACACATGTACCACCTTGTGCATCTGGCTTTACATGGGTCCTGGGGAATCGAACCTGGATCCTTTAGCATTGCAGGCAAGTGCATTAACTGCCAAACCATCTCTCTAGCCCTCATTTTCTTGAGACAGAGATTCACGTAAACAAGGCTCACTAGATAACCAAGACAAACTTAGCCTCTGATCCTCCAGCTTCCACCTCCTGGGTGCTGGGAATACAGGCAGGCACTACCACACCTAGCTTTAATTTTTTTCATATTTTCACTAGTATTTAAAAGTAATATAGGTACTTTAAACCAACAAGGAATAACCTGGCCAGCGTTGGTTGCCTTGTGAAAATAAGAACCAGAAGATCTCTGGTAACTTCCAGACACAAGTGGAAAAGCTTTAGGTTATTTCCAGGTTTCACCACTAAGCAAGCTTTTTACAGGGAAGTTCCCTTGACATGCTTAACCTGATAATCCTCTAGCCTACATTAAGAACTGATTAATATAGTCGGGTGTGGATGGTGCATGCCTTTAATCCCAGCACTCAGGAGGCAGAGGAAGGATGATCGACATGTGTTCAAGGCCACCCTGAGACCACATAGTGAATTCCTGGTCAGCCTGGACTAGAGTGAGACTCTACCTTGAAAAGCCAATATATATATATATATATATATATATATATATATATATATATATATATTTACTAATACAACTACATGCATCCAGAAAAAGACTGTTTTATGATGAGTGATAACAAATTCCATTATCTACTAATTCACCTGCTTTATTAATATGCTCTTATTATAATTTTTGCTACTGAAGTTTTCAAAAGAAAAGGGTTCCATGCTTAAGATATAATAAGAAGAAATTGAAAAGCCAGACATCTTACCCAAACCCTCCATCAATTTCCTTTCTGTCTTCATTTTCTTTTGTCCCAAATGGAAAGTGATGCTTACCTCCTTTGCTTCTCTCAAGAAAATCAATAAAGATAACTGGTTCATAAGGACACAAGATCTCATGTAATCCTGGCTGGCCTTGAACTTGCTATGTAGCTGAAGATGACCTTGATCTTTTGCTTTTCCTGCCTGCACTTCCTGAGTGCTAGGATTACAGCCGGGCATACAGCCGGGCGTGGTGGCACACGCCTTTAATCCCAGCACTCGGGAGGCAGAGGTAGGAGGATTACCATGAGTTCGAGGCCACCCTGAGACTCCATAGTGAATTCCAGGTCAGCCTGGGCTAGAGTGAGACCCTACCTCGAAAAAGAAAAACAAAAAAAAAAAGGAAACTGAGTGCTAGGATTATAGGCACCAAACTCAGCTCAAAAAAATATAAAGAACCAGGCTGGAGGGATGGCTTAGTGGTTAAGGTGTTTGCCTGCAAAGCCAAAGGACCCAGGTTCGATTCCGCAAGACCCACGTTAGCCAGATGCACAATGGGCACACGCGTCTAGAGTTCGTTTGCAGTGGCTGGAGGCCCTAGTGTACCCATTCTCTCTCTCTCTCCCCCTCTTTCTCTGTGAAATAAATAAAAATAACACTACTTTTAAAAATGTTTTAAAATATATAAAGAACCAAGTAGCTCACAGTCCAAGGGCAAGAAAAGGCATGTGGAGACACCTGGACTCAATCTGCATCTTCACCAAGCACAGCGAGTGCAGTGTAGATCAGCCAAGTTCAGCCCATGTCCAACTGTGAAAAGCCAATGGGAAGCAAAAATGATTGATGATTGCTCTAAGACACCAAGTGTTGCCATGGTTTTTTGTGCATTACTGCAGCAGTAGAGAAGGTATTCTAAAGTTGCTTTTGAAAATCAAGGTCCTACTGTACCAAAAACCTGATATATACAGCATTGGCCTTGGGTTCAGGTGGTCATTGACGATGAAACTGCTGGAAAAACAAGGATCTATTTTATGTAGCAGTAAAATATTTGGTAAGAAATGTCTGTGATTTCTAGAGACAGAGAATATACTTAGGATTCTGCTAGGAACACTCTTTAATAAACAGACAATCTCAGCCAATAACTGACTGATTTGTGAACAGAATCAAAAAGCATAATATGAGCCCAGAAATGTTGGGCATTGTAGAGCCCACAAATCAAAGTAATTATGAAAATGTAATCAAATTAAGGTACAATATATGAAAAAAATCAAGCTAAACATTTATGAAAATAGGTATCATACTAGGAAGCATTTAACCAATATAAGATCTTAAAGCAAGGCCAGGCCTGGTGGTGCACACCTTTAATCCCAGCACTCATGAGGAAGAGGTAGGAGAATCGCCATGAGTTTGAGGACACCCTGAGGCTACATAGTGAATAGCAGGTCAGCCTGGGCTAGAGTGAAGCTCTACCTCAAATAGCCAGGGGGGGGGGGGAGATCTTAAAGCAGGTCTGATATAATGCAGTGGAAAAATCAAGAACAATTACATTAATGACCAACATCCTAAAAATTAAGCCAGGCGTTGTGGCACACGCATTTAATCCCAGCACTTGGGAGGCAGAGGTAGGAGGATTGCCGTGAGTTCGAGGCCACCCTGAGACTCCATAGTGACTTCCAGGTCAGCCTGGGCTAGAGTGAAACCCTACCTCGAAAAAAAAAAAAAACTAAACTAAAAATAGTAACATGCAAAAATTAAAAAAATATATATATTGTTGAGCAATAAGACTACAAAAGAAATTCTAAATCATGATGATACTTTAAAAAAATGTGTATGCTATTTATAGATACCTGCACAAGCAGACATGAGCATTATTAGTCTCCCACTAGATTTTACTGTCGATACCACCTTTGATATGTGGGTGATGTTAATAACAGTTGCCTACTTTACTTTTTTGAGACTTGAAGGCCCCTTTGGTGGAAACCACTGAAGCTTCACTTGGATCTAAGCAAGTGTTCAATGGGTGACCATTTGGCAACAGGAAGGCAAAAGTTCCATCCTCAGATCATTCTAGCACAGCCATGTTCTGAACAAGAATCCCCTGAAGCACCACAAAGACTGATTACACATGCTTAGATCACTGCACTTCCAATTTCCTTTGTCCCCATCTCAAATCAACTGGATTCTTTTAAAAATAAGTTATCTATAATTAGCATACAAAGTATTAGGTATCGTTTTGAAACATTATCTTACGGCTGGAGAGATGACTTAGCAGTTAAGGCACTTGTCTGTGAAGCCTAAGGACCCAGGTTTGATTCCCCAATACCCACATAATCAGATGCACACGATGACAAATGCATCTGGAGTTCAGTTGCAGTGGATGGAGATCCTGGCACACCCATTCTCTCTATCTGCTCTCTCTCTCTCCCTCTCTCTCTCTCTCAACCTCTTTCTCTCTCTCCTTTCTCAAATAAAATATTTAAAACACTATCTTAGTTTTGTTTTTCCCTTTTCCCTTCATCTTTATCCCATAAGTCTATCCAAAGTCTGTCCTTAGGAAAGCAGATTTGAGAAATGTGAGTCTCCCATTCCACACTTGATTTTCTTGTGAATAAACTCTGTTTTGAAAAACTTATTTTAATGATTGGTATAGTGTGTGGCAGGCCAAACAGGCCTGTTTCAGTAACAGAGTAAGGGATAAACAGGAAATCTTGTGCAGATTGTATCTGCTTCTACTTCAGTATTAGAAGATTAATTACTTCTCGGCTTGAGAAAAGAATAGAAATCTTTATTTGATTTCCTGTTTTTTAAATATGCTTGCTTGTTCTCTTTTATCTTCTAGGTGACTCTGACAGAAAACATAATGAGAAATTCTACAGAGAATATCTGGCACACAATGGGACTTCAATTAAAAAAAAAAAAACTGTGCCTAACCTACTGTGGTGGTTTGATTCAGGTGTCCCCCATAAACTTAGGTGTTCTGAATGCTAAGTTCCCAGCTGATTGAGATTTGGGAACTCACACTTCCAGGAGACAGTGAATTGTTGGGGGTGGGCTTATGGGTGTTATAGCCAGCTTCCCCTTGCCAGTGTTTGGGACACTCTCCTGTTGCTATTGTCCACCCATTGTTGGCCAGGGGGTGATGTCCACCCTCTGCTCATGTCGTCATTTTTCCATGCCATCATGGACCTTCCCCCTCGAGCCTGTAAGCAAAATTAAACCTCTTTTCCCCCCCACAAGCTGCTCTTGGTTGGTTGATTTCTACCAGCAATGCAAACCTGACTGCAACAGTAAAGTGGTACCGAGGCGTGGGATTGCTGCTAGATAAATGACTATGTGGCTTTGGCCTTTTGGAGCTGATTTTCAAGAGGAATGTGGAAGGATTTGAAATCTTGGCGTAAGAGTTGTCTTGCAGTGCTGTAAGTACAGCTTGATGGACTATTCAGGTCAGAGTGGAAAGACCTGAATGCAGTAAAAACTATGGACTGTGAGGTTTGGCTTATGAGGGCGAGAAAGAGCTTTGCTTGGACTGGGCTAGCAGTTTGTGTGAGGCTTGCTGTTATGCCATGTCCTGAGAAGTTGTGCAGGGTTGCTTTGTGTAGAAATGAACTGGTGTGAGCTGAGGGATATGGCACAGAAAGAAAAATCTTTGGGTGAACTGCTGCCTGTTCAGCTGCAATTGAGAGATTACAACCTTTGAGATTGGGACAGCTGACCTGCACTGGGGCAACAGGAAGAATGTAGACTGTTTTGAAGGGGCCTGAATGCTCAAGGAGTGTCCTGTTCTTGAAAGTCTGCCCCCCCAGATTAACAAATTGGCACCCTACCTGGTACTGTGGAGTATAAGAAATGCAGGAAACAGAGGGTCATTGAGTTTGCAACACGCTTTTGTGTTTTGGACATGGCCATGGGCAGTGTGAAGCAGGTTTGCTGGATGCCTGCATGGAAACCCCATGGGGCCATAAGGATGAACCATGGGTTGCAGTGGAGACCCAGTGGAGATGCTGGGACCACGAGATGGCTGCCAAGGAGAGCTGCAAGCCCCGGATGAAGTTTTCCAGGACTGTGAGTAGCCTAGCTGGAGGGGCAGAATTGGAACTCCTGAGACTTGTTGCTGGTTAGAATTATCGGACTTGGAGACTTGTCGTTGACTAGAGTTGTTGGACTTGAAGCTACAGAGTTTAATATTTGCCCTGGTTATTTTAAATCTTGTATTGGATGAATGTTTCTTTGCTATGCCCAATGTCATCTTTTGCAGTGTGAATGTTTATTCTGTGCCATTATGGGTTTTTGGGTGGGATTTTTGTTTTTTTTTTTCTGTATTATGGCTGTCAAAAGATCTTGGACTATGGGGATGTATGAATATCATTGGAATTGATAAAAACTATGCGGGCTTTTAAAGTTGGACTGAACGCATTGTATTTTACATCATGTATGGATATCAGTTTATGGGGACCAGGGGCAGAATGTGGTGTTTTTATTCAGGTGTTCCCATAAACTTAGGTGTTCTGAATGCTAGGTGCACAGCTAATGGAGATTTGGTAATTAACGCCTTCTGGAGGCAGTGTATGGTTGGGGGTAGGCTTATGGGTGTTATAGCCAGCTTCTCCTTGCCAGTATTTGGTACACTCTCCTGTTGCTATAGTCCACTTTATTTTGGTGGGCGGGGTATTTCCACCCTCTGTTCATGTCGTCATTTTTCCTGCCATCATGGAGCTTCCCCCTTGAGCCTATAAGCCAAAATAAACCTCTTTTTTGCCCCACAAGCTGCTCTTGGTTGAATGATTTCTACCAGCAATGTGAACCTGACTGCAACACCTACTTTCTTTCTGACATGAAAGACATGACTTTCAAATAAACCACATATAGTAGCTATCATAGATAGCTTCTGGAAATGTAGGCAAGAAAAAAAATGTACACATAATTGCATAACATGAAACTTTGATGTGATGTCTTCATTGAAGATGAGTCCTGAGGGGAGAAGATACTATAATTTCCTATAATCCCAGGTGCCTACATCAACATCTTAGCTTTTATTTAATATTGAGCAGCAAACATTTCTGCTTCTACACTGTGACTAGAGGTTTAATTCCCAGTCAGGTCTCTGGTGAGGCAAAGCAGTTTCAGCCAACCTGAGCCTCTAGGCTAATAATACAAGTATTGCCATGTGCCCAGAATATTGTTGATGTGGGAAAGGAGCTATCCCTCCCAACTCTGCTCTGGTCTAATTGGGCAAACTTCATGGATGTTTGTACTCACCCATTTTGACTCCTGAGTACTGGTCTCATGACAGTGTGGAAGCAAAGGGACTCTCCCAGCTAACAGTTGGAGTGTGAGCAGGGTACTGGGACCTTCCTTTGCCACTGCACTCCACCACCTTTTTGAAAGCTGCTTTGTAGGTACCAGGTGGTTAATGAAAATGGAGCACCTGGAAAGATCATTTTTCAAAAAATATTTATTATATTCACAAATGAGAGAAAGAATGGGCATGTCAGGATTTCCTGCCACTGCAAATGAACTCCAGACACATGTGCCTCTTTGTATATCTGGCTATTTATGTATGTACTGGGGAATTGAATTCTGGACATCAGTCTTCGCAAGGAAGCACCTTTAAACACTGGGCCATCTCTCCAGCCCCTGGAAAGAACTTTTGAAATCTGGTGGGTTCACTGGCTCTTCTGATTGGTCCTCATGGTTTCACCTTATTTGAGTGTGCCAATCAGGACTTGCTTGTGTCTATATAAGCCTCTACATTCAGTTTACAGATCCAACGACTCCAAAAAAAAAAAAAAAAAAGAGGTTTGAAGATTGAAGACCTGTGCTGTGCTTCAAGGACTACCAGACCCTAAGATCTTAAGGCTGCTTAGGCCTGTACTGCTAGACTCTAGACACCTGGAGCTGGTTGTGCTGCAACTCCTGCCTCTCAGAGCCCCAGAGCAGTGGGTTAGAGAGTTTGCTTAGTGGTTGTGGTGTTTTGATTCAGGTGTCCCCATAAACTTAGGTGTTCTGGATGTTAGGTTCCCCAGCTGATGGCAATTGGAAATTAAAGCCTCCTGGAGGCAGTGTATTGTTGGGGGCAGGCTTATGGATGTTATAGCCAGTTTCCCCATGCCAGTGTTTGGCACATTCTCTTGTTCCTGTTGTCCATGTGATATTGGCCAGGGCGTGATGTCCACCCTCTTCTCGTGCCGTCGTTTTCCCCTGCCATAGTGGAGCTTCCCCTCGAACCTATAAGTCAAAATAAACCTCTTTGTCCCACAAGCTGCTCTTGGTTGGGTGATTCCTACCAGCAATGTGAACCTGACTGCAACAGTGATTAAGGTGCTTACCTGCAAAGCCTAAGAACATAGGTTCAATTCCCAAGTACCCACATAAGCCAGATGCACAGGGTGGCACATGAGTCTGGAATTCTTTTGCAGTGGCTAGAGGGCCTGGCCTGCCCACTCTCATTCTCTCTCATTCTCATAAATAAATAAAAATATTTTTTAAATTTAATTTTATTTATTTGAGAGAGAGAGAGAGAGGAGGCAGAAAGAGAGAGAGGAAGAGAGGGAATGGGCGCACCAGGGCCTCTAACCACTGCAAACAAACACCAGATGCATGTGCCACCTTGTGCATCTGGCTTACGTGGGTCCTGTGGAATCGAACCTGGGTCCTTACGCTTCGTAGGCAAGCAGCGTAACCACTATGCCATCTCTCCAGCCCCCAATAAATAAATATCTTTTTTAAAAAAATTTAGAGCTGTAACTTTTTTTTAATGATTAATAGGTTTATTTAAGCCATCATTGCCAAACTTAATATGAGAGGCTAAATTTTCGCTCCAGTTTTCCTTCTTGGATAAGTTTTTTCATTTCTTTCCCTGTCAGTTTTGAAAACATAATACCAGAAGATGAGGGGCCCAAATCCTCACAGTGCTCCTAAGAGCGAGTTCTTGGGAGTAAGCCTGAAATTGGGATAGATGCTTGCTGTTCTTGCATAGGTCCAATGAGTCACAGCAGTGCTCTCGGCAGCTGGGGTCGTTGAACTGAAGCAGATACTGTCGCTTCAGCCTGGCTCTGATGGCCAAGCGCTCAGCCTGCGCCTTCCGTCTCTCGGGAGAGATGTACTACTCGGCCGGGCCGAGGGTGCTGGGAAGAGTGGCCAGGGGCGCGGGTTCATACTTGGGCAATGACATCTCGGCCACTCACCCAGTGCCAAATGGCGCCCACGCAACTTGCAGGCCTGCCCGGCAGTAGTCTGACCTCCAGCTTGAGGAAGTACACCTGTGCACTTACAGTCTTGGTCTTCGTCAATCTTCTAAACTCAGTGGGGAAAATACCGAAGAAATGGAAGGCAGTGTGCCCTTCAGTACCCCCCCCCACACACACACCCAGTAGCTAGCTGATCTCTATGTGGTACAGAAATGCACAGACAGAGAAGAATATTTGCAAAATAATTCAATGTCCAAATGAGCATAGAACAAAATGGACTGAGAATGCAGGCTAAGGAAAGGTAGAAAAGAAATTAGACAAAAATAAAAAGCTATCACACACAATTTTAAAGGAGCACAGAAAAGGATGGGGAGGGAATTCTGGTTTGTTGAGAGATATTTTGTCAGAAAATAAAAGCTGGAGCAGCCAGGCATGGTGGCCCACGCCTTTAATCCTCGGGAGGCAGAGGTAGGAGGATCACTGTGTGTTCGAGGTCACCCTGAGACTACATAGTGAATTCCAGGTCAGCCTGGGCTAGAGTGAACCCTACCTCGAAAAAAAACAATAAATAAATAAATTAAAAGGAAATTTTAACTTCCTAATGATCCTGGAGGCAGAGCCCTAGGAAGGGATTAGATACCCATAAAGATGCAGAAGACCCCAAACCAGCGAAACCCAACTTTGGGGTTCTTATCCAAGTTATCAAAGAAGTGAAAAGGCAGACTCAGAGAAGGGTAAATTATGAATTATGAGATTTATTTTAGGAAGAATTAGTAGGAAAAGCAAAGCAAGAAAGTCCAAGCTAAAAGAACCCCTCCGGGGGGCCTTTCCTGGGAAGGGGGAGGGGAGACCATATATAAGGAAAGTCTCTGTCCAGGAAAGCCTCTGGGGAAAGGAGGAACTCACACATGCATGGGAAGCAACTAGGAGTGTTCAAAACAAAGCAGGAAAGCACTGGGACAAAAAGAAATCCTCACCCGTCCAGGGGGAAGAGAGACTGAGAAGATCTGGGGACCCCTGAGTAGGGAAAGAGCCAGCTAAGAGAGCAGCAGTATGGGGCCAAGAGTCAAAAGCCAAGAAGCAAGCTGTAACATTTCAATGTCCTGTTGGCTGGTAAATCTGGTAAAACCCAGAGTTAGAGTATAAGTTTCCTGCCCTCTTGTTTGACAAAAGGATCTTGTGACATTTTCAGCATGTTATCACACACAACGAATGGAATTTCACTCCATCATCAGCTATCTATTATTTTATGTGGTTTTTCAAGGTAGGGTCTCACTCTAGCCCAGGCTGACCTAGAATTTACTATGTAGTCTCAGGGTGGCCTCGAACTCGTGGCAATCCTCCTACCTCTGCCTCCCAAGTGCTGGGATTAAAGGTGTGTACCACCGGGCCCGGCTCAGCTATTTATCTTATAATAGTCCTTGAGGATCATGGAGAATGCAAGAGCTACAGGGTGAGAAGGTATACTGGGACGTGTTGCCCCCCAAACAGAGACTGAATAGTACATTCAGAACCTCACAGGGACTATCTATACCCTCACTCAAGAAGGTCCTCAGTGGAATGGGGGTGAGGAGAACAGATATAAGAGGAGAACCTTTATGTGAATTTGACAAATTTGCAATATGTTCATATATTAAAGTTTCCAATAAAACTTATTTAAATAAATAAAACAGAACAATTAAATTAAAAGCATCAGAAAAAGAAAATTCTCCCCAAGAAGAGACAGAAGTCATCAGCGTTGAAAACAGTGGACACTGGAAGCATCAAGTTTGGCCAGACAAGCCAAATGACCTAACGGGAGCAATAGTGGCATGTCTGCTCTGGGAGGAAACCAACTGCTCTCTAATTGGACTAGAGGCCTGCTCTATGGGAGGGAATACATGCCTGGTACTGAAAATCTAATCAAAAGCCTATAGCAGGGGAGGTCATGTGCCTTAGGGGTATAAAGCCTGCTCTTGTCTGGATAAATGCATATATCATTCTCACCAAACTACCTTGAAAGCACTACACTTAATGTTAATATTCATATATGAATGCTACTCTCACTTTTGTTTAGAGAAGCTTCTTTTTTCAGATAGTGTGACCACTGGGATGACCCAAAAGGCAACATAGTGCTGAGAAGAAATGATGGAGGAGTGCTCAGCACTGAAACATCTCTATCACACCCTCCAAGGCCCAGGGTCCATTGCAGTAGAGTTGGCAGAAAGAATATAAGAGCCAAAGGAAGGGTACCATCCCTTACAGTGCAACTGCCCAGACAGAAATTGGCCTCAAAAAAAAAAAAAAGAAAAGAAAAGAAATTGGCCTCAATATCCATGACCACTCAATGCCTAGCAATGCCTTCACAAGACCCTCATAATAGGAGAAAAAGATGATGACATCAAAATAAAAGAGAGACTAACAGAGAGAGGGAGGGGATATGATGGAGAGTGGAGTTTCAAGAAGAAAATGGGAGAGGGGAGGGAAATATCATGGTTTATTGTCTGTAAGTATAAAAGTTGTCAGTAAAAAAAAATTAAAATCCAGGCGTGGTGGTGCACACCTTGAAATCCTAGCACTAGGGAGACAGAGGTAGAGGCCACCCTGAGACTACATAGTGAATTCCAGGTCAGCCTGAGCCAGAGTGAGACCCTACCTCAAAAAAACAGAAAAAAAAAAGAAAAGAAAATTCTCCCCAAGGAAAAAGAAGTTTGGTTCTGACGCAAAAACAGACCAAAAAAATTCTGGAAATGTCCCAAATTTGAATACAAGGGTCTGAAGATATATGAGGAGAAATAAAACTAGTTCATAACTTAAAAGATGCAGAGATACAGATTAAACCAACAATAAAGACTGTTTATTGTTAAATTTGTGACTTAAATTCCATTGTACCTGGCTACTATACCCTGAAACTTTTCATATGATCTACCCTTTTCTTATGATCCACCCTCTTATCTTAATGCTCCTCACTTTAGCTATAATCAATACATGTCCAATGCTCGGCATGGGGGCACACACCTTTAATCCCAGCACTCAGGAGGCAGAGGTAGGAGGATTGCCATGAGTTTGAGGCCACCCTGAAACTACATAGTGAATTCCAGGTCAGCCTGGGCTAGAGTGAGACCCTACCTTGAAAAACCAAAAAAGAAAAAATATATATATATATATATATATATCTCCAATGGAAACAATACTTTTCCTCCCCAACATTTATCAAAATACTCCTACTTCTAGTACTTCTAGGTCAGGTAGACAGCAGAGCTTTGCGTCTGATAGTTTGTGGAAACTTTCCCTTATCCTTTTTCTAGCTAAAATCTATAGTGGTTTAATAAAACTTTTTATTTCAGAAATCCTCTGGTTTCATGAGTTTTTGTTTTAACTATTTATAAATTAAGTTTAAATGCATTTTAAAATGAAATTTACTGGAGTCAAAGATATGTTATGCTTACACATAGTCCAATTTGCATTGTGAGATGGTCATGACTGAATGTGGTGGTTTGAATGTGAATGTATGTCCCCTATAGCTTCAGGGATTTTTCATTAAGGTTAAGCTTCCTTCTTAAGTCTCTAGTAGGTGGAGCCTGATAGAGGTGTGTCAAGGGGGGGCAAATATTCAGTCTAGCCTTAAGGTGTGTTCAGAGTAGTTTGAGCTCTGGATGTTGGTGCTCACTGATGTTGGATTTTTTTCTCTCTGCAATGCTGATGCACACTGAAGTGAGCTAGCTTCTCCTACCATTGATGGAACTTCCCCTGGATTCTGTAAATCTGAAATAAGCCTATTGCTCCCATAAGCTGCTTCTGGTCAAGTGTTTGCCCCAGCAATGAGATGGTAACTGCAACAATTGTGAAATATTTTCTGAAATGGTTTCAAATGTTCCAGGCCTAACTTGGTGTATGTCTATTGTGGTGGTTTGATTCAGGTGCCCCCCACCACCAATAAACTTAGGTGTTCTGAATGTTTGATTGCCAGCTGAGGCAATTTGGGAATTGGATCCTTACTGGAGAAGGTGTGTTTTTGTGGTGGGTTTATGGGTGTTAGAGCCAGATTTCCTTTCCCAGTGTTTGTCACACTCTCCTGCTGCTCTTGTCCACCTAATGTTGGCCAAGAGGTGATGTACAACCTCTGCTCATGCCACAGTATCCCCTGCCATTATAGAGTTTCCCCTTGAGTCTGTAAGCCACAATAAACAACTTTCTTCCCATCAGCTGCTTTTGGTCAGGTGCTTTCAGCCAGCAACATGAAGGTAACTGCAACACCTGTGATGGTTTTAATGTAAAATGTCTCCCATAAATTCATGTATTTGAATACTTAATCTCCAGTTGGCTCTGTAAGAGAAGATTTTGGAACATTTATGGTGTGGAGACTTCCTGGAGTAAGTGTGTCTCAAGGAATAGTCTTTAAGGTTTTATAATCCAACCCCTGTTGACATTCATTTTTCTCTACTTTCTTCCTGCTGATGTGATCATGTGACACCAGCTTCCTACTCCTGCCATTCTTCCCTTGCCATGATTGACTTCCCATTGGAACTGTAAACAAAAAATCAACCCTTGCCAGGTGTGGTGGTGTACACCTTTAATCCCAGCACTCGGGAGGCAGAGGTAGGAGGATCACCGTGAGTTCGAGGCCACCCTAAACTACAGAGTGAAATCCAGGTCAGCTTGGACTAGGGTGAGACCCTACCTCAAAAAAACGAAAAAAAAAAAATCAACTCTTTACTTACTTAAACATCTTCTGGAGGCCGTTTTTGGTCTGATCAATAAGAAAGGAACTGATAATGCGCAAAAGCAAGTGGGTTTTGCAGAAGAACAATTGTTTTGGTATTGTGATTAATCACCATTTCTAACATCTGTTCTGTTTTATTCATTCCATCTATATTACTTCACATTAGTTCAACTATCAGGCAATAATAAAAGTACTTGGCATTTATAGAGCATGTACCATGTGTCAATCACTAAGATAGATTTATAGGAATTTTCTAATTTAATTGCAGCAATCTTAGGAAGTGGTACTCTTGCCAGGCATGGTGGTGTATGCCTTTAATCCCAGCACTTGGGAAGCAGATGTAGGAGGATCACTATGAGTTCAAGGCCACCCTGAGACAATAAAGTGAATTCCAGGTCAGCCTGGACTAGAGTTGGACCCTACTTCAAAAAAAATAAGAAAGAAAATGATACTTTTGTGATCCATGTGACACCTGAAGAAACTCAAGATCAGAGAAATTAAATAAATTTCCTAAAAATTATTTTCAAGGCCTTCATATTGCACATGAAGCTACTGTGAAGGAAGGGAGCTCCTCTTCACTTTGATCTGCTCTAGAGGCAGGAAACAAAGGTCATAATGGGTTTCAAGGCTAAAGCGCTTTTGAATGGGCCTGCACGTGGCCATAAGAGGGAAGATATGCAAATCTTAAGATAAATGTTTATGATGCTTTTAACTGAAATAAGAAAATACACACATTATAATCTCTGTTTTTTTTTTTTTCTTTTTGGTTTTTCAAGGCAGGGTCTCACTCTAGCCCTGGCTGACCTGAATCACACTCTGTAGTCCCAAGCTGGCTTTGAACTCATGGCCATCCTCCTACCTCTGCCTCTTGAGTCCTGGGATTAAAGCTGTGTGCCACTATCCCTGGCTTATTTTTTAAAAGAATTTTGTTTTATCTGCAGCAAGGAGAGCAAAAGAGAGTGAGTGTATGGACACACCAGGGCCTCTTGCAGTGTCTGGCTTTACATGGGTACTAGGAAATCAAACCCAGGCTGTCAGGCTTTGCAAGAAAGCACCTTTAACCATTGAGCCAACTACCTAGCCCTGTAATACCAATTTTTATTTATTTTTTAAAAGGTCATACTTTTATATCCCCTTTCCCCCATCCCTATTCTTCTGAGGGCCCTCCTCAGTGGGGTAGTTGGTATTCACCATAGGGTTATGAAGGCCTCAGTCAGTCTCTGCAGGGAAGGACCATACCTCAAGATATTCCTGCCCACCCTGTGCCTCTTACAATCTTTCTCTCCCCTGTTTCACAATGTTTCTTGAGTCTTGGTGGGTGTGCTAGAAGTCTGATGTAGTGTCAAGCTCTCTGTAGCCTCTGGATCTCTGCTTTCATGAGTTTTGAGTGACAATAGTGTCTGTTGCCATCTCCCTGGAGCTGGTTGTCAGCTAGTAGTGAGAGCAGCACTTGCACTAAAATCTCCAATTTCTCTGCAATGTTTCCTGTACCCTAGCAGATATGATACAGGTAATACATCCCATGGTAGGTTGTCAGCAATCTTTTCTTGTCCTATTGATGGATCTTGGTTCTCCCTGGTATTATTTGCTATCTGTCAAATGAAAAGCAGATTCTCCAACCAAGAGAGAAAACTTGGATTAAAGGGGATAAGCATAGTTTTTGAGAGATGTTTTGATGTGTATACCCATTCTTATTGGCCAAACAGTAGTGGGAACTTTGCTCTGGTGTCTATACATTTCCTGTCCATTGAATTTTGACTTGTTTCCCAGTACCAGGTTATCAGTTCTGTCTCACTGAATGGCTTCATAGCCAACATAAAAACAGTTGGTACCCCACATGTGCTGTGTGCCACTATTGCACAGATGCTTACTTCTTGCCAGACTGGTTGATTTTGTAGCCTTCAGGATTTCCTGGTTGTTCTCACTGTTGGTGACTCTAGTGACTCTCATAGGGCTTTCCAGCACTATGAGAGCTAGCCAAGAGGGAGCTGGCTTCCCTCTCTGTTCCATAATACTAATTTCTTTTTGAGGTAAGTCCAACAGACAGCCCTTTATTTTTTTTATGCAAGAAAGCAACAGTGAGAGGGAGAGACAGAAAGAGAGAGAATTGGCGTGCCAGGGCCTCCAGCCACTATAATTGAACTCCAGATGCATGTGCCACCTTTTGTGCATGTGCAACCTTGCGTGCTTGCATCAGCTTGTGCATCTGGCTTATGTAGGACCTAGAGAGTTGAACATGGGTCCAAGCGCCTTAACTTCTAAGCCAGGTCTCCAGCCACATAATACCAATTTTTAAAAGAGAAATCAAAGATTACTTACTCAAAAGTTGGGTTTTTTAATCACTAACCCTATTTGGAGGAAAATATGACCAAATGTCAACGATGATTT
Organism: Dipus sagitta; assembly: GCA_036346955.1. Taxonomy (NCBI): domain Eukaryota; kingdom Metazoa; phylum Chordata; class Mammalia; order Rodentia; family Dipodidae; genus Dipus; species Dipus sagitta. Next base: position 86,538,627 of record CM070776.1, on the reverse strand, counting down.
CCTCTAGCTTATATGTATATATGTTTCTGTGCTTTCATATATTGCTACAGAACACATTATTACCAAAAGATCAAAAAATTAACCTATTAATACAATAAAGAGAAAAAAGTAATCACTATATTTGTCTTAAAGGAATTTGGTATGTAAACTTATCTAAGTTCAAATATGGACAATTTCTTAATTGCTTATCAGTGATTTGGGAAACACGGTGGACTTCTGGGAAGTATAGAGTGTAATGGAGCAAAAAAACCTGATGATCAAGACTGGATGCATAAAACACATTATGATATACAAACCTTTGCTTGGCACAGTTAATCTTTAATCTGAACCTAGGTCATAATGCCAGGTATTTCTACTTGCTTCAGTTTGCCTTGTCCTGGGAAAGAAAACCCAAATCACACATCCTCCTAAATAAATTTTATATCTTGATAGACCCTCTGATCTGGCAAGATGTTCCATTTTCAAGTCTGACCATGATAAGTAAACAAGATATTCATATAGGATGGAAGAAGGGACTAAAAATATGCTAAAAAGCAGAAAGAAACACACAATCTCCGCCCCCCCCCCAACTTCATAAAAGCAAGGTTCCATGAGGAACGCTCAATCTCTAATATAATAAGTCAAATATAAATTCAACAGTGTTTAACTAGCGATATGATCTTAATCAGTATTAATTACCTAATACAGAAATAGTGGAAGAACAAAAGCATCTTAATATTGGTATAGGTATGTACAAACATTCTTAATAAGGTAGGACAGAAACACTCATGGCAATTATAGTCCACGTTTGTGTAACTGGTCACATGGCCTTAGCTGGTATTTGTAACTGCCTTCTCTACTATCCATTCTGTATTTCCTCCACCTTCAGCAAGCACCTCAGCACGTCTTGGTTCTTTACCTGGACGGGTGACCCATACCTTCATTCCTGAAGGATCTGGGCCATTTGTCACACTGCCTTGATTGGGTTGTTGCAGTTGCCCATTGACTTTGATAAAAGGGCATGGGAACACCAAGAGATGCCCTAAAGGATCTCCTGCACTCTAGACATACTCTTCCTTACCTTCATTGGGGAGGAGCAGTCCCATTTACCCCTGGTGTTCTGGATCAGTCACTCCTGCTATCACTGTAACTCCTTTCTCAGCCTGTTCACTCAAGGGCATTAGGAGCCCAAAGTGACCAGGGGGAAGTCTTAGCTTCCAGTTCAATGGAATGTTCTTTGTGCCCCCTGGCAAAAGCACTACCCCCTTTGGAACCAAGACCTCTAGGCCATCAGAGTGTAAGGTTGCAGGAACAGGAAGCAAAAATTTGGCTAATGGGTCACTTGGGGTGATGGTAAGTGGGACCATTCCCATTTCCACCCCTTGATTCCTAGACCAGTGAATCTGGGCTATAGAAGAAACAGTACCATATATAGGATGCTGATTCAGAGCATATACAGCCTGCTGGAGGACACTCCCCCAGACCTCCAAGCTATTGCCACCTAGATGGTGCAGTATCTGTTTTTTTTTTTTTTTTTTTTTTTTTTTTTGTATCTGTTTCCTTAAAAGGCCATTCCACTGTTCTATCAAGCCAACTGCTTCAGCGTGGTGGGGCACATGGTAAGACCAGTGAATTCCATAATCATGAGACCATTGCCATATTTCCTTTGGTATGAAGTGAGTTCCTTGTTCAGAAGCAATGCTGTGTGGAATACCATGATGGTGGATAAAGCAGTTTTGGCAGAAGCCTTACATGCAGGAAAGGCAAATGCATACCCAGAGTAAGTGTCTATTCCAGTAAGGACAAAACGCTGCCCTTTCCATAATGGAAGTGGTCCAATGTAGTCAACCTGCCACAAGTGGCTGGCTGGTCACCCCGAGGAATGCTACCATATTGGGAGCTCAGAGTTGGTTTTTGTTGCTGGCAGATTTGGCACTCAACAATAGCCATAGCCAGGTCAGCCTTAGTTAGTGGAAGTCCATGTTGTTGGGCCCATGCATAGCCTACATCTCTGCCACCATGGTGACTTTGTTCATGGTCCCATTGGGCAATGACAGGGGTGGCTGAGGAAAGAGATTGACCAATATCAACAGAACGGGTCAGCTTATCTAATTGATTATTAAAGTCATCCTCTGATGAGGTCACCTTCTGATGAGCATTAACATGGGACACAAGTATCTTTATATCCTTTGCCCATTCAGAGAGTTCTATCCACATACATCTTCCTCAAATGGCCTTCTCACCCATTTTCCAATTGGGCTCCTTCCAAGTCCCGGACCATCCAACCAAACCATTGGCCACAGCCCATGGATCAGTGTATAACCACACATCTGGCCATTTTTCCTTCCAGGCAAAATGCACAACCATGTGCATTGCTCATAGTTCTGCTCATTGTGAAGACTTCCCTTCACCACAGTCCTTCAGAGTTGTCCCAGAAAGGGGCTGTAATGCTGCAGCTGTCCACTTCTGGGAGGTGCCCACATAAGGTACTGAACCATCTGTAAATCATGCCCTAGTCTTCTGTTCTTCAGTCAGTCGATCATAGAGCACACCCCATGATGTCATAGGGGCATGCTTAGGGGCAGAAGGCATTGTAACAGGAGCAGCAACCATAGGCATTTGGGCAACTTCCTCGTGTATCTTACTTGTACCTTCAGGGCCTGCTTGAGCCTGGTCACAGATACACCACTTCCACTTGATGATGGACTGCTGCTGGGCACATCCAACTTTATGGCCTGGTGGGTCAGATAACACCCAGCTCATAATGGGGAGCTCAGGTTGCATAGTAACTTGAAGGCCCATTGTGAAGCATTCAGTTTCTACTAAGGCCCAATAGCAGGCCAAGAGCTGTCTCTCAAATGGAGAATAATTGTCTGCACATGAGGGCAGGGCCTTGCTCCAGAATCCCAAGGGCCTCTGCTGTGATTCACCTATGGGGGCCTGCCAAAGGATCCAAACTGCATCCCTGCCCACCACTGGCCCCTCAAGTACCACCAGATCTGCTGGATCATATGGCCCAAGGGGTAGAGTAGCCTGGACAGCAGCCTGGACCTGTTGAAGAGCCTTCTCTTGTTCTGGGCCCCACTGAAAACTAGTAGCTTTCTGAGTCACTTGGTGTTGCAGTCAGGTTCACATTGCTGGTAGAAATCACCCAACCAAAAAGAGCTTCTGGGAGAAAGAGATTAGTTTTGGCTTACAGGCTCAAGGGGGAAGCTCCATGATAGCAGGGAAAAATGGTGGCATGAGCAGAGGGTGACATCACCCCCTGGCCAACATAATGTGGACAATAGCAACCGGAGAGTGTGCCAAACACTAGCATGGGGAAACTGGCTATAACATGCATAAGCCTGCCCCCGACAATACACTCCCTCCAGGAGGCATTAATTCCCAAATCTCCATCTGCTGGGAACCTAGCATTCAGAACCCCTAAGTTTATGGGGGACACCTGAATCAAACCATCACATTCCGCCCCTGGCACCCATAAACTCATATCCATATGTGATGTAAAATACAATGAATTCAGCCCAACTTTAAAAGTCCCCATAGTTTTTATCAATCCCAATGCTGTACAAACATCCCCATAGTCCAAGATCTTTTAACTGAGCCATAATACCAAACAATGCCCCCCAAACCCATAATGGCACAGAATAAACATTCACACTGCAAAATATGGCATTGGGCAAAACAAAGAAATACTCAAGCAATACATGACTTAAACAGAGCAAACACCAAACTCTGTAGCTCCAAGTCCAGTGACTCTACTTAGTGACAAATCTCCAAGTCTAATTCTAATCAGCAACAATCTCTGGAGTTCCAATTCCGCCCCTCCACCTAGGCTACTCACAGTCCTGGGAAACTTCATCGGGGCGGCAGCTTTCCTTAGCAGCCATGTCGTGGTCCTGACATCTCCACTGGGTATCCACTGCAATCCACGGTTCCTCCTCATGGCCCCATGGGGTCTCCATGCAGGCATCCAACAAACCTGCTTCACACTTCCCATGGCCATTTCCAAAACACAAGACCGTGTTGCAAACTCAATGACCCTCTCTTTCCTGCATTTCCTTTTTTTATTAATTTTATTTATTTATTTGAGAGCGACAGACAGAGAAAGAGGCAGATAGATAGAGAATGGGCACGCCAGGGCCTCCAACCACTGCAAATGAACAACAGATGCATGTTCCACCTTGTGCATCTGGCTTATGTGGTCTTGGAGAATCGAGCCTCAAACAGGGGTCGGTAGGCTTCACAGGCAAGTGCTTAACCGCTAAGCCAACTCTCCAGCCCTCTTTCCTGCATTTCTTATACTCCACAACAGTAGGTAGAGTGCCAATTTGTTAATCCAGGGGGGCATTAAAACAGACTTTAAGGAACAGGACACTCCTTTAGCATTCAGGCCCCTTCAGAAGAGTCTACATTCTTCCTGTTGGCCCAGTGCAAGTCAGCTGGCCCAATCTCAAAGGTCGTCATCTCTCAATTGCAGCTGAATGGGCAGCAGTTTACCCAAAGATTTTTCTTTCTGTGCCATATCCCTCAGCTCCAAAAGGATAAGCCACATAGTCATGTGTCTAGCAGCAAGCTCACTCCTTGGTACCACTGTACCACTGTACTATTGCAGTCAGGTCCACATTGCTGGTAGATATCACCCAACCAAGAGCAGCTTCTGGGAAAAAGAGGTTAGTTTTGGCTCACAGGCTTGAGGGGAAGCTCCACAATGACAGGGGAAAACGATGGCATGAACAGAGGATGGACATCACACCTGGCCAACATAAGGTGGACAATAGCAACAGGAGAGTGTGCCTAACACTGGCAAGGGGAAACTGACTATAACACCCATAAACCCACCCCCAATAATACACTCCCTCCAGGAGGCATTAATTCCCAAATCTCCATCATCTGGGAACCTAGCATTCAGAACCCCTAAGTTTATGGGGACACCTGAATCAAACCACCACACTTGGTATATGGGATGGAGTAACACACCCAAGTGAGGAATGTGCTGTCTCCAAAATCTAAATAGGCCCACTAGATGTTGTGCTTCTTTCTTAGTGGTAGGAGAGGCCAAATGCAACAACTTATCCTTCACATTAGGTGGAATATCCATGAATGCCCCACACTACTGAAGTCCTAGAAATTTCATCGAGGTGGAAGGTCCTTGAATTTTGGATGCATTTGTTTCCCATCCCCTGATGAGCATATGCTATACCAGAAACTCCAGAGTTGCTGCCACCTCCTGCTCATTTGATCCAATCACCATAATGTCATTGATATAATGGACCAATGTGACACCTTGTGGAAGGGACAGGCGATCAAGATCCCTGCTAACTAAGCTATGACACAGGGCTGGAGAGTTAATATAACCTTGAGGTAAAACAGTAAAGGTGTACTGCTGACCTTGCCAGCTGAAGGCAAATTGCTTCTGGTGGTCCTTATGGACAGGTATGAAGAAGAAAACATTTGCAAGATCTATAGCTGAATACCAGGTACCAGGAGATGTGCTAATCTGCACAAGTAAAGAAACTACATCTGGTACAGCAGCTGCAATTGGAGTCACCACCTGATTAAGTTTCCTATACTCCACTGTCATTCTCCAGGATCCATCTGTCTTCTGAACAGGCCAAATAGGAGAGTTAAAGGGAGACATGGTGGGAACCACCATCCGTGCATCTTTCAAGTCCTTTATAGTGGCACTAATTTCTGCAATCCCTCCAGGGATCCGATACTGTTTTTCATTCACTATTTTCCCTGGTGGAGGGAGCTCCAATGGCTTCTATTTGGCATTTTCAACCATAATAGCCAGTCAGGGAACCAATGTGGGGGGTTCTGACAACTGCTAAGTATATCTATCCCAATTATGCATTCTGGGACTGGGGAAATAACCACAGGGTGAGTTCTGGGGTCTACTGGACCCACTGTCAGTCTAACATTTGCCAAAACTCCATTGATCACCTGACCTCTATAAGCACCTACTTTAACTGAAGGGCCACATTGCTGTTTGGGGTCTCCTGGAACCAGTGTCAGTTCAGAGCCAGTGTCCAGTAAGCCCTGAAATGTCTGATTATTTCCTTTTCCCCAGTGTACAGTTACCCTAGCAAAAGACCGCAGGTCCCTCTGATGAAGTATAGGACTAAGCTTAACATTGAAACTTTTGGGGATTGTGGGAGGGTCCTTCAATCAAGGGGCTCAGGATCTAGAAACTGGTTCAAGTCTGGAAACTGGCTAAGAGGCCTTGATTCGCTGTTGCTATAATTCAAAGTGGCCTTCTGTTTCTTTGCTCTAGAACTTTTCTGCTTATACAGATCTAGCAGGAACCTAGTAGGCTTTTTATCTATTTCTTTTCAGGGAACACCATGATTAATCAGCCAGTACCAAAGGTCTACACGAGTCATACTGTTACAAGCATTGTTTTGCCTAGGCTGTCCATTATGGTAAACACGAGCACCTTGCCTTTGCCTATTCAGCACTGCCACTTGGCCCTTGTTACTCCAAGATCCAGTTATACCCATTGCATCTAAGTCACCTAATGCAGCAACTGCGGCTCCCACTGTGATGTCTTCTTTACATAAAATACCAATGATTGGGCACTTTAAGTATGCTGGTGCTCCCCTTACAAATCTGTTTCTTATAGTCTTAGTGAAGGGCACATCTTCTGAACGCTCCCATTGTGGGGGCAAAGATGAGTTTACATGGCAAATCCATTCCAGTATTCCAAGTTCTCTGAGCCTTTTAATCCCTTCATCGACATTAAGCCAAGGGATATCAGGCAGCTCAAGCTCACTCACAGTAGGCCATCTTTGGATCCATATTTCAGCCAACCAATCAAATAAACTCTTGGCACCCCTTCCAACTGCATGAGCTGCAGTGTTAAATCTAAAATCTCTGCTCAGTGGGCCCATTTCAACAAATTCAGCCTGATCTAATCTTAGGTTCCTTCCTCCATCATCCCACGCCCTTAAAATCCATTCCCACAGATATTCCCCAGGCTTCTGCCTGTACAAGCTGGAGAGCTTCTGAAGTTCTTTAGGGGTGTACCTCACCTCCTCTTGAGTCATGCTTTCTAGCTCACATTTAGGGGCATGCCTCGCCTTCCACCTTGTTATAGGCCTAGAGGCAAAGATGGGTGGGCACTGAGAAGCATCAGCACCTCCTGCAGGGAGAGTCATTGCTTGTTCCTCAGACAAAGGAGGATTAATTCTTCCAGGCAAGGGTGAAGAGGGCAAAACTTCAGGGTGTGGGGGTGGGGATGCAACTGCCCCTAAAGGAGGGAGACCACATTCTCATGCAAAACAACTTCTTCATAATCTGACACTTCGCTATCCTCAGATTCTTCAGGGTCTTCCCACACATTCCCATCCCAACTCATAGGATCCCACTCTTTTCCTATCAGCACCCTCACTTTAACTTCTGATAGCCTGTGAGACCAGGATTTGACCTTACATTGCAAGTTAGCCAATCTTACAATGACAGCTTCGGTTTGGTTTTCTGCAATTTGAGCCCTGTTCTGGCTAGAGAGTAGACTCTCCTCCAGGACTCCCTTAGAAACCTTCAGATCATGTATGTGGGTCCTAAGCTTGGAAATTTCCTTTCTGAGCTTCTGCTTTTCTTTCAATGTTTTATCCATAGATGCTAGAAGGAACCATCCAGCAGCATCATTTGTCTTACTTTTCCACAAATATTCAAAAGTTCTAGACACAGAGTCACTAAATTCCTTGCTATTCACAAGATATGACTCAGGATCACCAAACACATCTATCTCATGGAGTTCTTTAAATAGCTTACACCATGGATTATTAGTGGCCTCCTTATTACCAGTAAAAGTGTTCTTATTAGCAGTAGAGCCTGTAGTGGCACCAAAGTTGGAGAACCAACTCCAGAGAGCACCAAGCCCACTAGGGAAATCCATCCTTACAATTCTGTTTCTCTAGAACCCCTCCTGGGACCACAATTTGTATTAGTCAGGGTTCTCTAGAGGAACAGAACTGATAGAATGAATGTATTAAAAAGGAATTTATTGGATTAGTTTATGACAGTCCAACAACAGCAGATTACAGGCCTGAGAGGCAAGGAACCTGGTAGCTGCTCAGTCCATGAGGCTGGATGCCTCAGCCGTCCCAATCTGGCACTGAAGGCCTGGAGGTCCTGGAGAGATGCTGCTCCTCAGTCCATGCTGGTCTTCCGTCCACACTGGAAAGCAGCAGAACAGCGAAACAGCAACACAGCAACACAGCAAGCAACAGGCAGCCAGGTGGGAGGGGAGGAGGATACCTTTCTTCCCAGAGCTTCTTTTGATAAAGCCTCCCCTCCCAGAGGCGAGGCACCGCCCACTCTGGGGGAAGGGCTCACCCTGGGGGAAGGATTCCTCCTTTAGTTAATCCTTCCTGGAAGCAACCTCAGAGACCCACTTATGAGGAATGTCTGCAGATTCCTAAACAGATCAAGTTGATGCACATTTAACAATCACACCAGGATTTTAGGATATGGCACAATATATGTCCAATAAATGTTTCTTCTCCTTCTGAAGCTATCCTCACTTCTTTCTCTAGCCACAAAACTGCTCACTTCTAACACAGGTCCCTAAAATGGGTATGCTTCATTTATGGAAGATGAATGGCTGCACACGGGTCAAGAGACGCACCTCACCTGACAAGATGTCTAGCACTTGTTCCAAGTACTGAATACTCTTTGCAAAATGAATGAACAAATAGACATATGAGTAGATGGATGTTGGGTCAAAGACATTAGGAACTATGAGTGTTTTATTGTTTTTATGGTTAAACTGGATGGTTTTAGTTTCAAGAAAACAACAAAGTTGATGGTGGCGACAATGTGGCTGAGACAGAGAAAGAATGGACCATTGTCATACATTCTTTATTGAATGCGAATCAAAAAAAAGTAAAATGGAAGTTGGGTGTGGTGGCGCACGCCTTCAATCCAGCACTGGGAGGCAGAGGTAGGAGGATCGCTATGAGTTCGAGGCCACCCTGAGACTCCATAGTGAATTCCAGGTCAGCCTGGGCTAGAGTGAGACCCTACCTCGAAAATCCAAAAAAAAAAAAAAAAAAAAAAAAAAAGCCAGAAGCTGTGGCAGGCTTCTGCAATCCCAGGGCACATATAGCAAGGGATGCAGACAGGAGAATTTCCAGAAAGCTTCTGAACAGATTAGTAAAGAAGAGACCCTGCCTCAAAATGAAATAGCAGGCAAAGACCACCCTGAAAGTTTTTCTCTGACTGCCACATGTGTGGTCAGAGAACACCAGTGCCTGCACACCCACACATGTGCACACATGCACACATACACACACAAACTTTTTTTTTAATAAAAGGCTTGAGTGGAGGTAGGTGTTGCGGTAGGTGTTGCAGTCACGTTCACATTGCTAGTAGAAATCACCCAACCAAGAGCAGCTTGTGGAGAAAAAAAAAAAAAAAAGATTTATTTTGGCTTACTGGCTGGGGGGGCGGGGAGTTCCACAAAGGCAGTGGAAAACGATGGCATGAGCAGAAGGTGGACATCACCCCCTGGCCCACATAAGGTGGACAACAAAAAGAGGAGAGTGTGCCAAACACTGACATGGGAAAACTGGCTATAACATCCATAAGCCTACCCCCAGCAATACACTACCTCCAGGAGGCTTTAATTTCCAATTGCTATCAGCTGGGGAGACTAGCATTCATAATACCTAAGTTTATGGGGGACAACTGAATCAAACCACCACATTCTGCCTCTGGCCCCCATAAACCGATAACCATACATGACATAAAATACCATGCCTTCAGCCCAACTTTTAAAGTCCCCATAGTTTTTATCAATTCCAATAATGTTCAAACATCCCCATAAGTCCAAGATCTTTTAACTGAGCTGTAATACCAAAATATCCCCCAAAAACCCATAATGGTAGAAAATAAATATTCACATTGCAAAAGATGACATTGGGCATAGAAAAGAAATGTTCAACCAATACAAGATTTAAAACAACCAGGGAAAACATAAAACTCTGTAGCTTCAAGCCCAACAACTCTAGCCAGTGACAAATCTCCAAGTCTGGTAATTCTAACCAGCAACTAGTCTCTGGTATTCCAATTCTGCCCCTCCAGCTAGGCTACTCATAGTCCTGGAAAACTTCATCCAGGGCTTGCAGCTCTCCTTGGCAGCCATCTCATGGTCCCGGCATCTCCACCGGGTGTCCACTGCAATCCACGGTTCATCCTCATGGCCCCATGGGGTCTCCATGCAGGCAACCAGCAAACCTGCTTCACACTGCCCATGGCCATTTCCGAAACACAAGACCGCATTGCAAACTCAATGACCCTATGTTTCCTGCATTTCTTATATTCTATAATACCACGTGGTGTGTCAATTGTTAATCCGGGGGGAATAAAACAGACTTCGAAGAACAGGACACTCCTTGAGCACTCAGGCCCCTTCAAAGGAGTCTACATTCTTCCTGTTGTCCCAGTGTGGTCAGCTGGCCCAATCTCAAAGGTTGTAATCTCTCAATTGCAGCTGAACAGGCAGCCGTTCACCCAAAGATGTTTCTTTATATGCTATATCCCTCTGCTCACACCAGTTCATTTCTACACAGAGCAACCCTGCACAACTTTTCAGGACACAGGCATAACAGCAAACTTCTGACACAAACTGCTAGCCAGTCCAAGGCAAAGCTCTTTCTCACCTTCATAAGCCAAACCTCACAGTCCATAGCTCTTACTGCATTCAGGTCTTTCAACTCTGACCAGAATAGTCCATCAAGCTGTACTTATAGCACTGCAAGGCATCTCTTAGGCCAAGGTTTCAAATCCTTCCACATTCCTCTTGAAAATCAGCTCCAAAAGGACAAAACCACATATTCAGGTGTCTGGCAGCAAATGACACCACTCCTCAGTACCACTTTACTGTTGCAGTCAGGTTCACATTGCTGGCAGAAATCACCTGACCATGTGCAGCTTGTGGGGGGAGAAAAGAGGGTTTTATTTTGGCTTATAGACTCGAGGGGAAGCTCCATGATAGCAGGGGAAAATGATGACATGAACAGAGGGTAGACATCATCCCCTGGTCAATGTAAAGTGGACAATAGCAACAGGAGAGTGCGCCAAACATCAACAAGGGGAAACTGGCTACAGCACCTATAAGCCCACCCCCAACAGTATACTGCCTCCAGGAGGAGTTAATTCCCAAATCTTCATCATCTAGGAACCTAGCATTCAGAACAACTAAGTTTATGGGGGACAATTGAATCGAATCACCACTGTAGGAAATACTGTTCTTGCCACATATTTGCTCAGAGACTTCCTACAAATTCGTTGTCTTTTCTAAAAGCAAGTTTCCTCATCTCCAAAATTCAATAGTGGGCTTTATTTCACAGAATGTTTTTCACCTTCTAAGGAAATGCCTAATCTAATTGTTTACAGAGAGCAGTCATTCAACAAATATCGGTTCTCTTTCTACTGAACCTCCTCTTGGAAAAACAACTTTGGGATCAACTAAATACTATAGCAGTATAAAGGACTCTCAAAAGTGGGTCAGCAAAGTGGGAAATAAATAGGCATTGGTGTTATGATTGACTCTGTCATTTCTATGTGGTAGAAATGAGTCATCTGGGGGTGTCTGGGGTAGAAATAAAGCATAACACTTTTTATTCACTGAGGTGTCCACAATGGTCTTTGCCTGCACAAGGTGAGACAGGAAGGCCAGGCCTATCAATAAATCCAAGATCTTGATGAAGTCAAATGTCTCTCCTATCTTCACTTCTGTAAAAGGATAGCAATGAGTCACTGTCACAAATGGATCTCTGAAGCACTCAGGAGGCAGGAGCATCATTAGCTTGAGGACAGCCTGAACATAGTGAGTTCCAGGCCAACCTGGAGTACATGAGACCTTGTCTTAAAAGAAAGAAATTAAAAAATAGGGCTAAAAATATTGCTCAGTGGTTAAAGGTGCTTACTTGCAAAGCCTGAAAGCCCAGGTTCAATTCCCCAATATCCATGAAAATCCAGATGCACAAAGTGGCACATCTATCTAAGGTTTGTTTGCAGTGGCAAGAGGTCCTGGGGTGCCCTCTCTGCAAAATAAGTTTAAAAATATTTTTTAAATGCCAAGCATGGTGGCACACACCTTTAGTCCCAGCATTTGGAAGGCAGAAGTAAAAAAGATTGCTGTGAGTTTGAGGCCATCCTGGAACTACAGAGTTCCAGGTCATCCTGGGCTAGTCACTCTACCTTGAAAAAGTAAATAAGTAAAAGAAAAGGCAGAGAGGGAGAAAAAAATGAGGGAGAGAAAGAAAAAGAAAGAATAAAACTGTTGCAGTGACCTTCTGTAGCAGTCAGCTTCAGGTTCGCTGAGATGAACTTTCAGACCAGGCACAGGTATGGAGGAAGGGATTTATTGAAGCTTACAGATCCAGGGGAAGTTCCATAAAAGTGGAAGAAACTGGCCTGCTTTCACAGGCCCAAAACAGAGAGAGAGACAAGCACAAGCCTAAAAGCCAAAAGCCACAGCACACTTCAGGAACTCCAGCTAGGCACACTTTGCATATCTTTAGATTGGAATCTGAAACCCACCACCACACCTTAAGATCCACACAATGGCACTGACTGACTCCAGCCAGGTGGCTGCAGATGCAAACTACAAACAACAACTGAATATATTGGGGGCCATCTATTCTATTCAAACCACCACATTCCGCCCCTGGTCCCCAACAGATTTATAACCGTCACACATTGTAAATTGTACTCAGTTCAATTTCAAAAGGTCCCCACAGTCTTGACCAATTCAAGATATTAAGACCTGTAAAATCAAACAAGTTAAACATTTCTAACATATAAAGGCACAGAGTAAACATTTTCAACTGGTATAAGACATAGAAAGGAGAGACTGAAACAATGCAAACTCAACCACCATTAAACAAACATCAAACTTCTGCAGTTCAAGTTCAATATATCCAGAGACTAACAGTCTCCAGACTTTCCAATTCCGCCCCTCCAGCTGGGCAGAGTAGCCGGGGAACACTTCCATCCCAGGCCAACAATGCACACTATGGTAGCCCTTGCACAGTCCTGGTATATTCAAAACATCTTCAGGTCTTCATGCAAACCACAGTCCATCTTCCAAAGGCTCTTTTAGCCTATCAGGGCATCATGCCCTGCCTAATGCCACATCTCAGCAGCAGCTCCTGGAACCATGTGCAATTCATGACCACTCTTTACATTTTCCAAAGGCTCTTTCAGCCTATCAGGGCATCAGGCCCTACTTCATGCTGCATCTCAGCAGCAGCTCCTGGAAGCACGTGCAATTCACAGCCACTCCATGCATTTTTCATGCTTCTGAAACCAATACCAGGTGTGCAGGACACAGCCATATTCTTAATTCAGGGACAAAACAAATCATAGCCTTGAAAAGCAGGTTCCTTCTCCAGTCAACTCTTTCCAAAAGTGTTTGCATTTCTATGATAGTCTTTCCTCAGGCATCCTTTCCATTGTTTTAATGTAAAGCAGTTGGACCATCTTCCTTAAGATGGCTAATGTGTTTGACAATAGCAGGTTCAATAACCTAAAACCAGTCTCAGTGCCTGTAATTTTAACTTGCTTGAGGTTTTCCACCTTAAAATCTTAAATCTCTCAGTCCAATATCTCTGGCCAAGCACATCAGTCCATTACAAATTTAACCTTGATCAAACACTCTGGGTCTGGGCAGCAGGACGCAGCCAGCCCTTATGCCAGTAGCCCAGTTCCAACAAAGTCCTCTGCAGTCTTTCCTTCCCCTTAGAAACCTCATAAGCCAAGCCTTGAAGTTCAATGCTATCTGCACTTAGCATTCTCAGACTGTCATCAGAATAGTCCATAAAACTTGGCTTACCACTCCAGATGACATCTTCAGTTGCAAGCACCAAGTCCATGCCTATTCCTCCAAAACAAAGGTTCCACAAGATCAACATCCACATAGTAAGGTTCATCTCACCCCACTCCTCGGTACCAAATTCTGTAGCAGTCAGCTTCAGGTTCGCTGAGATGAACTTTCAGACCAGGCACAGGTATGGAGGAAGGGATTTATTGAAGCTTACAGATCCAGGGGAAGTTCCATAAAAGTGGAAGAAACTGGCCTGCTTTCACAGGCCCAAAACAGAGAGAGAGACAAGCACAAGCCTAAAAGCCAAAAGCCACAGCACACTTCAGGAACTCCAGCTAGGCACACTTTGCATATCTTTAGATTGGAATCTGAAACCCACCACCACACCTTAAGATCCACACAATGGCACTGACTGACTCCAGCCAGGTGGCTGCAGATGCAAACTACAAACAACAACTGAATATATTGGGGGCCATCTATTCTATTCAAACCACCACACCTTCTCTCTGCTGACACAAAACACTCCACCAAAAGCAGCTCATGGGAGGAAATGGTTTGTTTTTGATTAAAGTCTTAAAGGGAAGCTCCATGGTGGCAGAGAAAATATGGCACTAGCCACAGAAGGTGGAAACAGCAGCAAGAGAGTGAGCTGAACTAACACTGGCAATTTAGAGCTAATAAAGCATTAGGTCCATCCCCAATGACACATCTCCTCCAGCAAGGCTCCACATCCCAAATTGCCATCAGCTAGAGATAAGCATTCAAGCATTTAGAACATATGAATTTATGGGGGACACCTAATTCAAACCACCACAAAAACAAGAAAGAAAAAAGAAAGAAGGAAGGAAAGAAAGAGAGAGAGAGAGAGAGAGAGGGAGGGAGGAAGGGAGGGAGGGAGGAAGGAAGGAAGGAAGGAAAGAAGGAAGGAAGGAAGGAAGGAAGGTCTATATATCACCAGGTGTGGTTGTCACATGTTCAGTTTTGAGAGCAAGGGAACTTTTCTTGACTCTGGATGGGCTTCTCATGGGGGTTAGGCTGGAGACTCAATGGTCACTGTGGTAGTTTTAATCAGATATCCCCCATAAACTCATGTGTTCTGAATCTTTCGTCCCCAGCTGGTGGCAATTTGGAAGGTGGAGCCTTGGTGGAGGAGGCGTGTTGTTGGGGGCAGGCTTAGGAGTGTTATATCCAGCTCCTCATTGCCAGATTGTCCTGCTTCTGTTTTCCACCCATTGTGGCAGAGGTGATGTCCAGCCTCTGTTCATTCCATGCTTTCCCCTGCCATCATGGAGCTTCCCCAGGAGATTGTAAACCAAAATACACACACACTCACATACTCCTCCCATCAGCTGCTTTTGGTTGGGTGCTTTATTCCAGCAATGAGAAGGTAACTACAACTGTAACTAAAACTCCCAAATCCAGTAGCTCTGGAGTTCCTATCTTGTAACCTGCCCAAGGGTAGGTTAAAAAAGAGCTTACTAGAAGGTAAAGCAGAAAGTGTAAATAAAGCAAAGCTCCTGAGCTAGGAGGGATCCACAGCAGTAGGCAGCTGTGACTTGGATCAGGGTTCATATTTACTTTTTGGTTTTTCAAGGTAGAGTCTCCTTCTAGTCCAGGCTTACCTGTCATTCACTATGTAGTCTCAGGCTGGCCTCTAACTCACAGCCGTCCTCCAACTTCTGTCTCCCAAGTGCTGGAATTAAAGGTGTGCGACACCACACCCAACAGAGCAAGAGTTTTTATATCCTTTGGGGATGTAAATTAAGTATCAAGTCGAGAAGGACTGGATTGGTTACTTGGAATTCATGTGGGTGTTTCTGATAGACTTGTGTGTTAGACAGAGGATTGGTTACTTTGGAGATTATGTAGGGGCTTCTGATAGCCTGGGATATAAATTAGCCATCAAATCTGGATGGATTGTATTGGTTATTTTGAGCAAGGGGCTTCTGCTAGGCTGATGAGTTAAGACAGATGATTCGTTACTTTGATTAGTCCTGCCAACATCCTGGAAATTTAGTGAGTCAGAGCTTTTGGCATTCGGGGAGTAAAGGCTTCTTTGGATTTTGATTCCTAAACTCTGCTTTCTGAATCTGTTATACAATCTCTGTGCTCATTGGCTCTGTCAGGCCATACAGATACCTGTCCATTCTTCTGGAACCTGTAAACCTTAACTGGTTACCTACAAAATGGGGGCTGCCTTACTATTAATCCCTTTCATGGTGACACAAGCATGTGATCCCAGCACTAGCAGATGAAAGCAGGAAGATTAAGAGGTCAAGGTATGGGCTGTAAATATACCTCAGCTTGTTTGCAAAGATTGACAGCTTGAATTCATTTTCCCACTCCACATGTAAAGCCAGATGCACAAAGTGGCACATGTTTCTGGTGTTCTTCTGCAGGGGCAAGAGATACTGGTATGCTCATTCTTTCTCTTCTCTTCTCTCTCTCTCTCTCTCCTTGCAAATGAATAAATAATTTTTGTGTGTGGGGGGGGTGTTACAAGGTAGGGTAATGCTCTAGCCCAGACAGACCTGGAAATCACTGTGTAGTCTGAGGGTGGCCGTGAACTCACAGTGATCATCCTATCTCTGTCTCCCCAGTGCTGGGATTAAAGGCATGCACCACCATGCCTGATTAAAAAATAGTTTTAAAAATTTTTAAAGTACATATATTTTAAAAAGGGTTCAGTGTTGGAGAGATGTCTTAGCGGTTAAGGCACTTGCATGTGAAGCCAAAGGACCCAAGGTCGATTCCCCAGTACCCACATAATCCAGATGCACAAAGTGGCCCATGTGTCTAAAATTCATTTGCAATAGCTGGAGACCCTTGAACACTCATTCTCTTTCTATCTTCCTCTTTCTCAAATAAGTAAATAAATAAATAATATATTTTACAGAAGAGTTCAAGGTAATTCTTGGTTACATAGGGCTCTAGGACAGCCTGAGATACATGAAACCTTGTGTCAAAAAGAGGGGGCTGGAAAAATTGGTCAGTGGTTAAAGGGCCTTACTGGCAAACTCTTGAATTCCCAGGTTCAATTCCCCAGTACCTACATAAATCCACACGCACAAGGTGGCACATGTGTCTAGAGTTTATTTAGAGTGGCAAGAGGCCCTGGTGTGCCCATAGTGTGTCTCTCTCTCTCTCTCTCTGTGTGTGTGTGCGTGTGTGTGTGTGTGTGTGTGTGTGTGTATGCTTCTCTGTGTGTGTCTCAAAGAATATATATATATATATATATATATATATATATATATATATATATTCAAAGCAGCTGGGCTTGGTAGCACATCCTTTAATCCCAGCACTTGGGAGGCAGAGGTAGGAAGATAACCATGAGTTTGAAGCCAGTCTGGTACACAGAGTGAGTTCCAGATCAGCCTGGGCTAGAATGAGACCCTACATTGAAAAAAAAAATAGATCACAGTGATAGTTTAAAGAGTCATAATGTTAGTATAATTCTTCTGCATTATAGTTAGTATAATTATAAATGGTTATTTAATGTCCAATGGAGTGGCCAGATGTCACCATAAGTTTCAAGTTCTCAAGCCCCTAGAGAAATAACAGTGCTACCTAAAATCAATTTCTTGACTTCTGGGTAAGATCACTGCATAGGAGTTAGGCCAAACCAGCCTAGTGAGGGATTTAAGCAAAACTTCAGCAAAATAAACTTTTCTTCTGAAAAGTGAAGGTGTATAGGTTTTTATCAGCCACAGCAGAGAAGCAGGAGTTACCAAGATCTACCAGAAAGGAGGAAACCAGCCAGAATCCCGCTGAGGCACTTACGGCCCCAATCCATGCTGATCCACATGCCTGCCTGGCCTGACACTGAGCTGTAGGAGCAAAGACCAAACAAGAGGATTTTCCAACCTCATCAGCCTCCTTGCAAAGTCAAGAAACTTGAAGAGGAGACAGCATAGACCAACTTAAGGGGATATGGGTAGGACCAGCTGAGCAGTTCCAGCACTTCCTGAACTCTCCTATTCCCCAACTGTCAGAACTGAGAACCTCTGGAGAACGTGTTCACCCCTGGCTCCACGGCATCTAGTAGAGCTGATCAGGACACCAGATCCACAGCACAACACAGAGGGATCAAGCTGGGCACCCAGCATTGGTGAGATTGGAAGACATACCAACAAGTAACATGGCTGACTGACAAAAAAAGGAGGTACATAGGCCTGCACTGGAAGTGCCAATCTCTCTTTCCATGTCAAGGCAGGTTATGGGTTATAAATTCGTGGTTGGCTTTATCATTCTCAATTAAGCTGTATTTGGGGGTGGACTATTGCTGCCTTTGATGCTTTCAGATTCATAAGGCCTTTATCTTTTTCTTTTGTCATTATTGAGGGCAGGGTCTGATTTAGACCCAGGTTGACCTGAAACCCATTTCAGAACAGAAATCTCAACCACCCAGATTACAGGATTAAGGGTGTAGAGCAACACACATCCTCAGGGATTTTGGCTTTATAAGGTTATCTGTTTGTTTCAATCCTCACACTTTCATACTCTGTGCTGGTTTTTATTAAATGTGTACATTGTTCAGTTGAATTTTAGAACTTGCCAGTAAATTGCTCCACCCAGCCCCCTAGCATACTTGAATAGCAGGAAAACACAACACCTAGAATTACTTCTGCAGTTGGATTGGAGTTCAAGAACTACAGTTGGCACCTTAAACTCCTACTCTGAAGGTACATAAAGTTGGATTTCCAAGTCTAAGAGAACAACAGATAATTAGAAAACCCAAGCAACAAATCAACTCAGGATGCAAAAATCACTACATTATAAGACAAGAAACACAAAGAATCAAGACAATACAATGCCACCAAAAATTATAAATCCATCAGAAATGGCCCCCAATGAGACCGTTTTAGATGAAATGTCTGACAAAGATTTCAAAAAAAAAAATGATTTCATCTATACTCAAAATCAAACAAATCAAAGAAGAAAACAAAGGAATTAAAGAAGAAAACAAAGTCCTAAAGGAATTCTAAGAGAACACAGGACACCAGCTTAATAAAATAAGGTCATTACAAGACATCAGTAAGGAAATAGAAATATTTTTAAAAAGCAAGGCAGAAATACTAGCACTGAAATACTCAGTAAGTCAAATAAAAAATAAACTGTGGAAATCTCACCAGTAGAATGGATAAAGGAGAACAGAACATCTAAACTAGAACACCAGGTGGCAGATCTAATACAGTCCAACAAAGAGAAAGACAAGCTAATAGGAAGGTATGAATGGGAATTTCAAGATATTCAGAACACTATGAAAAGATCAAACATAAGAATTCAGGGTACAGTAGAAGAAGAAATTCAATCCAAAGGCATAGTAGGCGTTTTCAACAAAATGATAGAAGAAAAATTCCTCCAAATGGGGAAAGAAATGCAATGCAGATACAGGAAGCTTTTAGAACACCAAACAGACAAAACCTGGAAAGAATCTCTTTTTGCCATGTTATAATTAAACTACTAGTCATGCAAAACAAAGAAAATATATTGAAAGCAGTTAGAGAGAAAAAGCAAGTTACCTACAAAGTCAAGTTTATCAGGATAACAGCAGATTACTCAACACAAACTTTAAAAGCCAGAAGGGCATGGAATGATGTATTCCAAGTCCTGAAAGATAACAACTGTCAACCAAGATTACTTTATCCTGCAAAGCTGTCTATCCAAATTGAAGGAGAAATAAGGACATTTGACAACAAAAACAGACTAAAGGACCTTATGACAACTAAGCCAGCTCTACAGAAAATACTTGGGGGAATCCTTCATGCTGAAGGGAAAGCAAAACACATACATGAGGAAATAGGAAAAAAATATACCATACTCAAATAACAGTTAAAACAAGAGAATAAAGGGGAAACAGGGAGCACTACAAAACAAGAAGAATGGCGAGAATAAACACATACTGTTCAAAAATAGCTCGTAATATCAATGGCCTCAATGCCCCAACAGAAAGATGTAGGCTTGCAGACTGAATTAAAAGGCAGGATTCTGGGGGCTGGAGATATGTCTTAGTGGTTTAAGGCACTTGCCTACAAAGCCAAAGGACCGAGGTTCGATTCTGCAGGACCCACGTAAGCCAGATGCACAAGGGGGAGCAAGCATCTGGAGCTCATTTACAGCAGCTGGAGGGCCTGGCACACCCATTCTCTCTCTCTCTCTCTCTCTCCCCCTGCCTGTTTCTCTCTCTCTCTCTCAAAGAAATAAAGGCAAATTTTGAAAATAATTAAAGGCAGGATTCTGTTGTTTGTTGTCTCCAGGGAACTCATCTCTCAATAAAAGATAGACACTCTCTTATTGTGAAAGAATGGAAAACAGTATTTCAAGCAAATGAGCCAAGGAAACAAGCAAGGGTTGCTATCCTAATATCTTACAGGATACACTTTTTTTTTTTGCAAGGGCAAGGAGCTTTATTATGGGCTTAAGCTCGGTCTCTTGACTTCACCAATGCAGTGGATCCATACAAGAGCCCCAAGTAGTGATAGGGTAGGGTTTTTTTTAGGGATTTAAACATAGAAGAAGGGGATGGGTACATGATTGGTTGATTTAAACAGTGTACTCTTCTAGTTGGCTTAAGATTTTGGTGGGCAAAGTTGGCTGGCTGGAGCTAGGGGAATTGAACTTATCTATGACTACAGGAATGTATGGCATAATCAGTTTCCAGCAAGTGTTAAACCCACCCTTACTGGAGATAAGAACTTAGACTTTGCTGGGAAACAGAAACTTAGGCCTACTGAAGACTCTGAAGCCTGTCATAGCATCCATCTGGTTCCTGAGTCCTTCATTCCCCCCTCTCTTTGTACCATGAGGAGCCAATCTTTGATCCCAATTGAGTTAGTGAGTGGAGTCTAACGGTATATACTGTGATCTTAAAACCATAAGCTGTACTGTATTAATGTGTTCCCTAACAAAAGCAACTAATATATTAATAATGCAAGGTCCTATTGTGATTAGCAACAAAAATAAAAGTAATGGCCCTGCTAAAGCAGACAGCAAAGTTGTTAACCATGGGGACTGACTGAACCATGACTCAACCATCCTCTATCAGCTTCTCTTTCTTTTCCAAATTCCCTCGTACGTTCACCATTAAGTCTCTAATTATACCTAAATGGTTGATATAAAAACAACATTCTTCCATTAAGGTCACACATAGTCCCCCTTGCTGGAGGAATAATAAGTCTAACCCCTGTCTATTCCGTAATACAACCTCAGCTAAAGAATCTACATTTTTCTCTAAGTGAGTAATGGAGGTTTTCAGCCTCTGAATGTCTAAGTCTATACTTGATGTTTTCCCTGAAGGGTGAGTGCTGCAATGCCTGTTCTTGCCCCTTCCAGGCCTGCATTGGGAAATGTTGTCACCAACTGGACAGTAAATAAGGCATCAGGATCATACCCAGTAACATACAGTCTTATTCCCCACGTCTTTCCATTATCCCAGGACACCTGTCTCCCTTTTTCTGTAAACTTGAGAGAAATGAAATTACAGGTCTCATTTCCTTTCAAGGGAGGGAGGTAACATGGTCCATTTTGGTCCCTGGTCTCCTTCAGTGTCATGGTGATAAGGTTGCTCTTAGTAGGTGGGTTTCAATATACCCTTCCAGTAGACACACATTGCCAGCCAGCACAGTAGAAGGCTTCAGGTCCCCCACATCTGCTTTTGATTCTTGCTTTCCCTAAGTGCCCAGGGCATACATAGAAATAAGAAATTTCCTGATTCGCCACAGTGTCCATTGGTCACCCACTAGTTGATGGAGGTCAAAGATCAAATCAGGAAACCAGGTTCCCCATGGGGCAAGATGTAATTTGGAGTAAGCAATTTCCCCCGTTGCAGTGTTAGTTATTATCCAGGTCAGATTATAAACTTGGTGGGGAGTAGCTGCCACAATATGTACAGTTAGGAGCAGAGTCAGGATCAGGAGCATTTGAGTTGAAGCTTGAGTGGGGTGCTGGGTTTCCATTGTGGCAGATAGTCCTCAGGTTCAGCCAGTGGATCTGCCAGTCAGATGTGGGTGGGTGTGATGAATCCAAGTGGCAATTCCGTCCATTTTCACAGTGGTAGGTGTGGTCAGGATGAAGACGTAGGGTCCCTTCCAGCGGGGTTCCAGTGTCTCCCGGATTATTTACATATTTTACATATTTACATATTTTAGATTTGAAAATAACCCTTTGAACATCTCTATTTGTTTTTCTTTATTATAGAATTAAAACTATGGGGAAAAGATGTCTTAATGTTTGTTTCCCCTCTTGGAAAGCTCTTGTGTTACTTAATAGGCCATTCATATATGTAAGGTATTTTTTATCTTTGGTTATACATTTCTCTCTGAGTGTTTAAGACCATGCAGATAGCCACATTTAATTAAGGATTAGTTTTGGAGGTCACTAATGGCTCTCCAAAGAGACTTTAGGGACACAGAAGTAGCCCCATAGCTTATTGGTGTCTTTTATCTGTTAGGATGAGTCAGGGCCATGCTGGCCAAGTAGTTTTCCCTTCTTTGGGAAGTCAGGAGGACTGATTGCTCCTCAATTGTTACTCTCCTGTTTCACACTGTACAACAATTTTATTTGGGTCTCCATATCCTCCCTGCTCAGGAAGACAGGTGACTTACCAGGGGGTCAGTGTAGAAGTGTTCCATCATCTCCAGTGTCCTCATGACCTGGGAGCACAGGCCAAAATATTGGTACCTCTTGCTCTGATGATTCCAATTGGCTTTGGCTTCTACGTAGGTAATTAACCCACTTAGAAAGGAAGTTACACCAGCCTGGATGTACGTACATATAGAGCACATTTGATTACTGAAATAGACTTAGTTAAAGAATGGCACAAGGGCTTCTAAAATCATTTTGTCCTATCTTTAAATTTTTAGTTGTACTATGGCAGCATATGCCTTATATACGAGGTATAGAAAGTAGGCACATCCCACATTGTAAATATCTGACATTTATAAATATCTCACATCTTAAATATCTAACATTTTATAAATATAGGCAGAACCTGCTACCAGTCTTGAAAACAGTACCAATTGATTTACAGACTAACTCATTTAACCTAGAAATTGTCAGAAAAGGACAAGTAAGACAGTATAAAGTCTTAGCACCTGTGTTTGAAAACATCTTTGATTAGTTCAGATACCTGTGTGAGTACAAACTACCCAGAGAACATTGGAAACAGAACCACAGAGCTTGATTTTTTTAAAAACCAAAACAGGTAGCTAAATTCTAATATAACCCTTGATAAATCTTTTTGAAAGAAAAAAACATTATTTGACAACCCATGATTTTGGCTTAAACTGTATAGCTATTGATTGTATGTACCACAGAAATTTTTATTAACATAAAACAATTTTATGTTCTACCCATGACTTAAATTTGATAAAGCTTAAGCAAGCTATCCCAACAAATCTGAGGAAGATGAAAGTTATCATTACTGAAATTAAATCACTTAAACCTAAGTGATTAAACCTAGTTATGACCATTCAATAGAATTAGCATAAATAAGACAGAAGCTATCTTTTAAGTCACAATGTCTTTAGGTATGAGTACTTCACCTTTGGAAATTAACCACTTCTATGTGAACCTTTATCTTAAGAATAGGTAAAACCTTGATGAAAAAAGGAACCTAATTTACTTTACTGAGAGAGTCTTAAAGCCAGTTTTATAACCCTTAAATCATAACAAATTAGCATCAGTGACCTGTTAATGAGTGAGGCCTTATCATAAGACTCAGTTTCTCCACTGATTAAAACCTTGGCATCAGATAAACATTAAATTTAATCCAATTAAATGTTTCAATGAAGGGCCCTTCCCCTGATATACACATTAGGTAAGTCTGATGCTTATCTTATGTAAGGAGTTTGTAACCTGATCAAATACCTTGACTCAGTTTACCTATTTAACATTTTGTCTAGTGAGAAATTTTATCTAACAGATGTGACTTTAGGTGTTCAAAAGAGAAGAACTAAAGAGAACCACAATTATATGCTGTATTCCTTTTTTCTTGTGAGAAACAATTGGCCATTTTGTCTCTAGTCAGAGTCTGGGGGACACATGGCTTAAACTTGCATGGGGTCTGAGATAAACGGGGTTCCATCCATTTTTTCAGAGTCCAGCTTTCCATGAATTTAAGTAGCATATGTTGGAATGCAAGAGCAAAATGAAATTATAGAGCAGAGAGATAAGCATCCTGACATTCCTTATCCTATTCTGAAGTTGTTTGTTTTTACATAGCAAATTTACCCATTTGCAAAACACAAGGTGATAGACTCTTGTCTATGTTTAACCCTGATTAAACCTCCAATTACATCTGTACTTATAACTTTGTGACCCACCTAGCATAGGCATCACCTGTGTCTAATGTAAGATGAATTTAGATTAAGACTGTGTCCCTATATAAAACTTTTAGAGTATCCTTACAAGTCTGTAAACAGTTGAAAATTCTCTAACTTTAGGCATGGCGTTTAGGTTTAGCCTGAAAATTCTTTCCTACATTCGCATATCTTTATCCACATACTTTAACATTCTCATCTAAGTACCACTCAAAAAGCATTTTTTAACGAGCATTCTATGTCCCAACATTGAAAAAAAGTCCTTCCCAATTCCTTCAATCAGTTCACCTCATCCCATTATTAACCACCTTTCTTATAAGGCTATTATGAAAAACTACACCATATTAATTAATCCTATTACTCACTAACAAGTGAGTAGTCTAAAGAAAATTTTATGTCATTAATACCAATAAGACAGTAAACTAAGGCAAATATTGTTGCTATCTTGAGGGACGCTGGCCTAGAAGTCAAGTCAGTTGCCTCCTCCTTTTAAGTACATTACAATTTTTTTAATACCTGACAAATTATAAGTTACCACTTTAGAGAGAATTCTGTTGTTTTTAATAATCCTTTATGAACGTTAAAGTTGACCTAGAACATAAATTCAGTAATTATATTTATGATATAATAAATTTGACTTTTTTTCTTGCTGCTTTTTGGTGCGTGGTTGCAGCTGGGCGAGGCTTGCATACACCTTAGATCAGCCTTGCCCTACTTCCGGCACTCTCCAGGGGTCCGGTCTAGTGCAGTGGAGGTAATGGCCAAGAAGACTGCCGGGAGGCCAAGGATTCTGACTACCTGAAGGGGAAAGGGGGGGCCTCCAGGACTGCCAGGAGGCCTCCTGAAGAAGGCGGCCCACTGGGAGGCCGCTGAAGAAGGAGTGAGCCTGCTCGGAGGCCACTGGGAGAGGAGGCAGAGACATGGCACCGGCATGGGCAGAGGCGTCATTGTCTGTCTGCCACGTGACTCTGACCCAAGCTGCTTGGGAGTGCTTGCAAAGCTGGCTTGTAATTTTGCTGCTTAAAGGGAGTGAGGGGAAATTTCCTTCCTGAGCTTTTTATTTCCTAGCCAGATAAGCTATGCGGGTCCACGTGGATGCCGAGAAATCCAGAAATGACCTGGAAGACTTCTTCCCAAAAGGAGCCTGCCTCCCTCTGGTAGAGCTAATTCCCTTAACTTTCAGAAGAGCTCTTATTCCATGGATCTGAGATATACATCTATATATATATTTTGGCAGGAGGCAATGTTACCCATGACAGGGAAAGATTAGAAACACCAAGACCAGGATGCAACGTTCCTGAGGGCTGATTAGCACACGGGGGATTCCCCAAAGATCTGGGCGTGAGCCTGTCCACAAGTTTAAGAGGCCAGCGACCTGCCCTACAGGCTTTTAAGAGGTCGATGTGTTACCGGTTTTTTTGTGTCAGAGAGAAATAGATAGAGGGTTTTTGCCAACACCCAACAGGCTGTCAGGGTCCAGGCAGAGGACGGCTGGCCTTCAGTCAATACTGAAGAGTGTCCTCGGCCAAGAGACATCAGTTGCCAGTTCATCATGTCTGGTCCCGCGTGATGGCACGAACCGAAAATAAAGGAGGAGAAAGAGAAACCTGCCAGCCCTCAAAGACATGGAGGCAAGGCCGCATGGGCCCATGTCTCCCAGTCCCTCTGGGAGAGCACTCACCCACCCTGTCCATCTCATAAGGTCCCTGATCAGGCACCAGCTGTGGGTTTTTGGATTTTTGCTCAGGGGGGCCGCCGCGGTTCACCCCGAAGGCATCCAGGCAACCGGGGTGGGTGACCATATGCAAAGAGAAAGACACCCCTAGGAGAAAGTTGAGCAGCTCTCTCCTTACCTGCTGCCATGTTGAAATCCCAGCCTGGTCTAGTCAAAGGGAAGAACGTATCAATGATAGCCTGATTATTGGTGAGATTCCCATCAGTGCCCGGAACCAATTTCCAGGCATCAGTCTGGCTTCTCTCTTTCCTCTGCAGCAATTGTTGACAATCATCCCAAGTTCATTACCATCTTGGTCTGGGGGCCCCATAACCCAAAGAGGGAATACTGTGACTCCGAGGGGCCCTAATGTTATCGTCTTGAAAGTGGTCCGTCAGTAAAGAAAGCGGGTTAGTCTGTGTCTGTCCCATCTGTCCAAGCACACAAATAGTAATTCCAACAAAGAAAAGGAAAGAGACAGCAAAAAAGTTCAGCTGGCCAGTGACTACAAAACCGAAACTGAGACAATGACTTCTCGCATTGTCTCTACAAATACGGGAATGAAATCCCCTCCAGGCGGGCCTGGGGCACCCAGGTCCTGCTATACAACAGAGTGGCCAGCTACTACAAAACCGAATTTAAGACCACGGCATCTCGCCATTCCGCAGTAGCGACCCGTGTTGTCTCTACAGATGGGGGGATGGCCCTCTGGGTGGGCCTGAGGCACCCAGGACCCACCGACCGAACAAAAGTGGCCTCCTGGGGCACATCCACCCCAACCACAATTTTATAATGAATGGAAGAACGAAGGACAGATTTTCAGGAAAGACAAAACACAGAAGAACAGAAGTACAACACAGAAGCACACTTACCAGCCGGCGACCTGAGCTCCACATGTTGATGGTCCTCAGCAGTCTCTGAGGAGATCTGGGACGAGCCCCCAAATGTTATGCCCAGTTCTCTGCACCCCCAGTGACCACCAAGGAGAACCAAACACATATGCAAGGGCAAGGAGCTCAGTCCCTTGACTTCACCAATGCAGTGGATCCGTACAAGAGCCCAGGATACACTTAAACCAATATTAGTGAGGAAAAATAAAGGAGGTCACTTAATACTGATTAAAGGAACACTCCAACAGGAGGACATTACAATCCTAAATGTATATTTACCTTACATGGGGGCTCCCAATTTCATCAGACACACACTATTAGACTTAAGGTCACAGGTAACACCAAACACAGTTGTAGTGGGTCACTTCAATACCCCACTCCCATTAATTGACAGGTCATCCCAGCAAAAAATAAACAGAGAGACATCTGGATTAAATGATGTCATGAACAAATGAACCTAACATATATCTACAGAACATTCCATCCACACGTTGCAGAATATACATTTTTCTCAGCAAAACATGTAACATTCACCAAAATAGACTATATATTAGGACACAAAGCAAATTGTAACAAATACAGGAAAGTTGAAATAATCTGTTGGACTCTATCTGACCACAATGGGATTAAACTACAAATCAGCAAAAAGAAAGACTACAGAGCATATAGAAATTCATGGAGATGAAACAGTACACTATTGAATGATGAATGGGTCATTGAGGAAATCAAAAAGGAAATCAATAAGCTCATACAATCAAATGATGATAAGAATACAACATACCAAAATCTCTGGGACACAATGAAGGCAGTCCTAAGAGGGAAATTTATAGCTATAAGTGCCTATATTAAGAAATTAGAGGGGCTGGAGAGATGGCTTAGTGGTTAAGCACTTGCCTGTGAAGCCTAAGGACCCTGGTTTGAGGCTCGATTCCCCAGGACCCACATAAACCAGATGCACAGGGTGGTGCATACGTATGGAGTTCACATGCAGTGGCTGGAGGCCCTGGCATGCCCATTCTCTCTCTATCTAATTGCCTCTTTCTCTGTTTTTCACTCTCAAATAAATAAATAAATAATTTTAAAAAAGAAATTAGAGGGCTGTAGAAATGGCTTAGTGGTTAAGTGCTTGCCTGTGAAGCCTAAGGACCTCGGTTCGAGGCTTGATTCCCCAAGACCCATGTTAGGCAGATGCACAAGGAGGCACACACATCTAGAGTTCATTTGCAGTGGCTGGAAGCCCTGTCACACCCATTCTCTCTCTCTCTCTCTCTCTCTCTCTCTCTCTCTCAAATAAATAAATAAAAATAAACAACAAAAAAATTCAAAAAAAAAAAAGAAATTAGAGAGCTCACAAGTAAACAATTTAATGTTTCACATTAAGGCCTTGGAAAAAAGAACAAGGCAAATGAAAAATCAGTAGACAGGAAGAAATAATAAAAATTAGGGCAGAAATTAATTAAATAGAAACAAAAAAATCCAATGAATCAATGAAACAAAGAGTTGGTTCTTTGAAAGGATACACAAGATTGATAAACCCTTAGCAAATCTGACCAGAAGAGAGAAGAGACAAAAAATAATAAGATTAGAGATTAAAGAAAGGCACCATTACAATAGACACCAAAGAAATTCAGAAGATCATGAGGATATGCTTTAAGAATACATATGCCTCGGGCTGGAAAGATGGCTTAGCAGTTAAGGCATTTGCTTGCAAAGACAAAGGATCCTGGTTCAACTCTCCAGGACCCATGTATGCCAGATGCACAAGTGGGTGCATGCATCTGGAGTTCGTTTGCAGTGGCTGGAGGCACTGGAGTGCCCATTCTCTCTCTCTCTCTAATAAACAAATAACATATATTTAAAAAAGAATACATATGCCTCTAAGTTAGAACAGAAATGGATGATTTACTTGAGTCATAGGACCTACCAAAATTAAATCAAGATGAGGGTTAGAGAGATAGCTTAGTGGTTAAGGCGCATGCTTGAGAAGCCTAAGGACCCCAATTCAACACTCCAGGTCCCAAATAAGCCAGATGCACATGGTGGTGCATGTGTCGGGAGTTCAATTGCAGTGGCTAGCGCCCTGGCACGCCCATTCTCACTCTCTCTCTATCTCTCCCCTCTCTGTGTCTCAAATAAATAAATAAATAAATAAAACTAAAAAAATTTAAATCAAGATGAGATAAGCCATTTAAATAGACCTATAAGTACAGAGGTCCAAGCAGTTTTTAAAAGTCTCTCAACTAAAAATGTGTAGGCCCAAATGGATTCACTGGTGAATTTTACCAGACGTTCATGAACTTACTGGAGTATGTGAGACTGGACAGGAGGGGTCCCCTCCCCCAGCTATGATCAGTCCAGACAGCTCCACAGAAAACCTCGGGTGCAAATCACAAACTGCAGGGCTGCCTGTGCGTGTCTGTTTTGACATCTGAGTGCCATTTCCTGATTGCTCTACCTCAACCGTCTGGTAGCAAAGCGTCCTTCTCTGGGAATGTTTGGAGCGTGAGCAGGCAACTCCCAATCTGTGCCCTGCCATTTTCTTAGAAGTCATTGCAGCAGTCAACAAGACACCCAAGAAAATGGAGTGCTTGGCCAGAAAATTTGAATGTTGGTGGGTTCACTAGCACTTCTGATTGGTCCCCATGATTTCAACTTATGTGCATGCCTCTTGTTTTGTTTGGGCCAATCAGCCCCCGCCCCCCGCCCCCCCCATCCCGTGTCTATATAAATGCTGGCACACTCAGTTCCTCAGCATACAGATCTACCAGACTATGGGAAAACCTCAAAATAATTATTCTATGTTGGCAAAAAAAAAAAAATCAGATAAAGAGTACAGGATTTATGCATAGTGGCAGATCGGGAATTAAAAGCCAGTTCCAGCTCAGGGCCACATAAGACCCTGTCAAAAAAAAAAAAACCTCAAAGGAAAACAAAAAAAGAAGAAAGAAAATTATAAACCGGGCCTCAAAAAAGCTTTCTCCTTTGGGATTTGGTGTTGACTATTGGCTGACTTGATAATGCAGAATCATAGCTAGAGATTTTAGGGGAAATTAACTGAGCAGACTGTCAAGCATAAAATCAATTTGAAAATCCATGGAGATGCTCTCTATGGAAGAAGTAGAGCCAAATATACATTGAGTCTCAGTTCACACTGAGCCTCTGATCAGGCCCAGAATGAAAAATATCCCCCAGCCTTCCTGAGCTTTCTTCCTACACAGCACAGAGGACAAAGAAATGAGTTTATCCCTCTCCGGCAATTTGGCTCGTGCCTATTAGGAAAAAAAATGTTTAGATCACATTCACATGGTAGTGTGGGCTGCAGGCACACGATGGAATATTGTGCAGTTAGTAAATGTGATCTGGTAAAATGTGATCTGCATAATTTTTTTTAAGGTAAAGCTTAGTAATGATTTAAGGTCATGGTCTTTGGAAGAAGACAATGCAGATGTGATGCTTGGCTACATACCGACCTCTGTGGCCTTCAACAAATAGCAGCTTTGCTGTACCTCCATTTCCTCTCTTGAAAAGGGATTAACAAGTGCCTTATTAGACTGCTTCACGGATTAAGCAAAACACTATTATGCTTAGAAAAGCTATTAAAGCTGGGCATGGTGGCGCACACCTTGAATCCCATCACTTGGGAGGCAGAGGTAGGAGGATTGCCATGAGTTTCAGGCCACCCTGAGACTACACAGTGAATGACAGGTCAGCCTGAGCTAGAGTGAGAAGATACCTCGAAAAGCCAAATAAATAAATAAATAAGAGTTTAACCCCATCCAAGAGTGGTGGTGCATGACTTTAATTCTAGAACTCGTGAATTTGACGGTAGCTCAGGGCTACACAGTGAACTCCAGATCAGCCTGGGCTAGAGTGAAACCCTACTTTGAATAAATAAAAAAAGAGAGTTTAAGGCCAAGCGTGGTGGTGTATGCCTTTAATCTCAGCAATTGGGAGGCTAAAATAGGAGAATCACTGTGAGTTTGAGGCCAGCCTGAGACTACATAGTGAATTGCAAACCAAAACACAGAAAAAAAGGAGTTCAGCTAAGTAGAAATATAACCAAAAAGGGCTGGAGAGATGGCTTAGCGGTTAAGCGCTTGCCTGTGAAGCCTAAGGACCCCGGTTCGAGGCTCCACTCCCCAGGACCCATGTTAGCCAGATGCACAAGGGGGCGCACACATCTGGAGTTCATTTGCAGTGGCTGGAGGCCCTGGCGCGCCCATTCTCTCTCTCTGTATCTGCCTCTCTCTCTGTCTGTTCCTCTCAACTAAATAAATAAAAATAAACAAAAAAAAAGAAATATAACCAAAAAGAAATATGTATATGTATATACACACATATATATACTTAATTATTTTTTAAAAGGGGTTATTAGGTCATGAGTGCTCTGCCCTCATAGGTAGGGCTAATCCCATTATACAAAGGGCACTTTAAATATCCTGAAGCATGGTCCCCTACTACCCCACAGGGACTAACTGAGGCCTTCAAGACCCTTCATTGAATAACCCCACTGAGGAGGTTTTCCAGGTTAACAGGAGCTGGGGCAAGGGGATAAAAGAAAATAATCTGTTATAATTAATATAAAATACAAATTGATATAAGCTGGGCATGGTGGCTCATGCCTTTAATCCCAGCACTTGGGAGGCAGAGGTCAAAGGAGCGCCATGAATTCAAGGCCACCCTGGGACTACATCGTGAGTTCCAGGTCAGCCTAGGCTAAAGTGAGATCATACCTCAAAAAAAAAAAAATAATGATTATATAAAAAAGAGCAGCTTTATCTAGGCATGATGGTGTATGCCTGTAATCCCAGCACTCAGGAGACAGATATACGAAAAACATGAGTTCCAAGCCAGCCATCTGCCATGAGAATGCAATGTACAAATTATCATAAAAGAAAGGTATTAAGACACCAAACTTACCAATCTCCAGAACTATAAGCCAATAGCTTCTTTTTATGAATCATGTCGTTTCAAACTAAAATAAAGACCAAATATGTATTTCACAATTCCTTCACTCCTCCATTGCAATCCAGGTTAAGAGCCGATGTGCTCTTAACCTAAGCAGTGTAGAATATCTTTTTCATCTAAACCACAGCTGTTGTAATCTAAGCAACTGCCATCTTTTCTCTAGGTTGTTGCAGTAGTTCCTAATGTGACACTCTAATACACTAACACCGACCTAATCCTTTGCCCACATTCTAGCCAGGGTAATATTTCAAAAAGAAATCTTGATTCATTGGGCACACTTCACAGGGCTTCCAATAGCATAGGATGTAGGCGAAGCAGCTTAAATTGGCTTCTAAAGCCCTGCCTGTCGTAACCCTTCCTGCTGCAACAATCTCAACTTCCAGCTGCTTGCTCTTTCAGTGCACTCACCATGACATCTTTGAACACATGCACTAAAAAAATCTGTTTTCCCCAACTCTCCCCACCTACTCTTCCCATAGCAATCAAGTTACTATTCATTTCCTTAAGGGACTGAGGTAGGTTGAATGGATGTCCCCCAGTAGATTCAGTTTTATTTAAGCTTCTTGTATTTCCAGCTGCCTGGCTGGAGGAGCTGTCACTGTGGGCAGATCCCAGGGTCCAGCCCTAATGTGTGTTTGGGGGCAGTTCTGAATTCTAGCCTAAGATATGCAAAGTGCTGGAGTTCTGCCTAGGGTTCCTGGAGTGTGCTTGTTTTGTGGTGCTGGTGGAAGTGTTTCTCTCTGCATGGACCTGTAAAAGTAGCCTAGCTTCTTCTGCCGCAATGGAACTTCCCCTGGATATGTAAGCTTCAAATGAATCCCTTCCTCCCATAAACTGTGTCTGATCTGGAAGTTCATCCTAGCAATGTAAAGCTGACCGTAACAGGCACTATTCCTGACCATCTTGACTAATAAAATCTCCCTAGTGAGACAATAAAGGACCCTTCTCTGGTAATGGTTGGAGTGCAAATGATATTAGTGGTACTGCTGCTCCTTGCTCTGCCGTCTTTTGGTAAGTTAGAACCTTCACTTAGCAGTTGCCATGATGCCGAGGAAAATGGGACACTTGGCAGGAACTTGTGAATGTTAGCGGATTCATTGACCTACTAATTGGTCCTCATAAATTCACCTTATTTTCATGAAGCAATCAGGGCCCACCTGTTGTCTATATAAACTCCCGCACTCAGTTCCTCAGCGTATATATCCACATGACTCTGAAAAGAAATGACTGAAAACTGAAACATGAATACCTGCCCTCACTTTGCCTTGAAGCCAGCCAGTTGTTTCTGGCAGCTGAGGGTTGCTTGGGCTTGGGCTACCACACCTGAAGACCCCAGGGCTCTTTGAGATTGGGTCGTGGACCCAAGATCCTGACTGTGCTTGCACTTGGGCTCTTGAATCTGCTCTTGCCTCTAAGAGCACCCAGAGCTCTCTGAGATTGGGCTGCTAGACTCAAGAGCCTTTGGTGCTTTTGGTGTTGAACTTGTTCCTGCCTCTACAGGGACGGGGTAGCTCTCAGCCCAAAACTACTTTTAGTCAGCACTTATACTCTTGATGACTGGACTCTTCTGCCTTGGAGAAAGACCCAATGGGACCTGCCTTAACAACCTCCAGTTTCTGCTTCAGAGGACACACAACTGCTATCACAGCCTCTGGTTCCTGATTTTATGGGACATGCTATCACTCTGGTGGCCCCTGTTCCTGCTTCAATGCCCCTTGATTGGTATGCTGGAGCCTGTCAAGGATTCAGAGCTATAAATCTTTTTTTTTTTTGTCATCTTGGCTGTTAATCTGATACCATCAAAAGTTAGAGGTGTAATTATTTTTGCCCTCTCAGCTGGCAAACCAGTTGTAACCACCTTTTAACTTCCTAGTTGGAAACCTGCAGCCACTAGAAGTCCATTTTGTTGTTGTTGTTTTCGAGGTAGGGTCTCACTCTAGCTCAGGCTGACCTGGAATTTACTAGGTAGCCTCAAGGTGTCCTGGAATTCATGGCAATCCTCCTACCTCTGCTCCTGAGTGCTGGGATTAAGGCATGGGCCACCATGCCCAGCTTTGGAGTCCATTTTTTCTTCAAGTTGTTATATTCCTATGTAAATAAATCTTCATTTATTCACACTTTTCTGTCTGTACATTCCATTCTTCAGCTAGATAGATAAGGAGCCAGGAAGAATAGACTATTTCGCTATTTTATGGGCTTTCCTTGTACTGTATATTATTTTCCACCTGGTACTTGCCCTCATTTCAATGACATATACATATGGCTTTTTGCTTGCTAGTTGGCTCCCCATTAGACTATGAGCTCCTTTAGAGCATGGATTTTGTAGGTATTTTTGTTCACTTTTCCTCAGCGTCCAACACAGTTTCTAGGGAGAAGCATGAGGGCATTAAAAAATTATCCTCTAAAAGGCCAGAGTAATATATATTATAAGAAACGTCATCTAGGGGTGTCTTCTATCCAAGAGAAACAGCCAGTTTACACAAAATTGGGCCAATCAACATTCCACCACGGATAGGGAGGAGATCACAGGGCCCCTGCCCTTCCCTGAGAAGTTATGGGTAGTGAATGTTTGCTGGGGGAGGAGGAGACATTTTCTTCAATAGTGTAGCCACTGGTAAGGTGTCCGTGGTCTGGTAAATAACCCTCCACCCATGCTCATTAGGGCAACCCTAATTAAACTCAGTGTGTCACAAATCTACATCAAAGTAAAAGTGGAACTAGTTAAGAAGAACTAGAGGTTCGGAAGGAAGGGGACAAGACAAGGTAATGGAGAGTGAATATTATCAAAATACATATATAAAATTGTCAATAAATAAAATAAAAATCAAGTCAAAAAAGAAACAGCTATACCCTAGATAAAAGTACTAAAGATAGATTTTATTTTAAAAAATATTTTAGAGAGTACATACTCTTCCAATGGAAAAATAGGGTCTTTAGCATACAACAGTTTAATCCCAAATATAACAAGGATAACCTTGATTTACAGCCAAGGAAAAGAGGGTTTCATTAGATTTAAGACTACTAAGTAAGACATCAAAGAAAGGGGATTCTTAGGAAAACTGGACTGGGCATATCAAGGATCAGGGACAAGTAAAAGAATGTTAGGAGGAGCCTATGTAAAATTTGGACAAAGTTAGAACTTATTACTTCTTTAGGGATATTTATCATTATGTTCTACTTTTCCTATAAGTCCTCCAACAAAATAGAGCATATATTTACTATTCTTATTACTCAATAAGTATTTCATTTTCTGTTATATTTTTATTTCTTTTGAGAGACTGTGTGTGTGGGG
Source organism: Dipus sagitta (assembly GCA_036346955.1). Lineage (NCBI taxonomy): Eukaryota > Metazoa > Chordata > Mammalia > Rodentia > Dipodidae > Dipus > Dipus sagitta. The sequence continues at coordinate 86,503,625 of CM070776.1, read as the reverse complement.
GGTTGACCTCTTGCCACTGCAAGCAAATTCCAGATGCGTGTGCCTCTTTGTGCATCTGACTTCAAGTGAGTGTTGGGGAAAGGAACCTGTGCCAGGAGGCTTTACAAGTAAGCACCTTTAACTGCTAAGCCATCTCTCTGGCCCTCTACAGGCATTTAAAAGAGCTGCTGCTGCTGCTGTTGCTTCTTCTTCTTCTTCTTCTTCTTCTTCTTCTTCTTCTTCTTCTTCTTCTTCTTCTTCTTTTTGTTTGTTTGTTTGTTTGTTTTTTTGTTTTGTTTTGTTTTTTGAGGTAGGGTCTCACTCTGGCCCAGGCTGACCTGGAATTAACTATGTAGTCTCAGGGTGGCCTCGAACTCACGGAGATCCTCCTACCTCTGCCTCCCAAGTGCTGGGATTAAGAGCTTCTTCTTTTTATTTTAAACATTTTACTTATCTATTTTATTTATTTATTTGAGACAGAGAGGGAGAGAGAGAGAGAAAGAGAGAGAGAGAGAGTGTGTGTGTGTGTGTGTGTGTGTGTGTGAGAATGGGCATGCCAGGGCCTCCAGCCACTGCAAAGGAACTCCAAGTGCATGTGCCACCTTGTGCATCTGGCTTATGTGGGACCTGAAAAATCGAACCTGGGTCCTTAGGCTTTGCAGGTATACGCCTTAACCACTAAGCCATCTCTCCAGCCTTTAAAGAGCTTCTTTTAAGGAATAATTTACATTTCAAAATTTTACCCATCTTCAGTGCATATTCAAGGGGCCTTTTAAATTCAGTGTTGTAAAAAGCATCACCACAATCTAACTTTTTTTTTTGAGGCAAGGTCTCATGCTAGCTCAGGCTAACCTGGAATTCACTGTAGCACAAGCTAGCCTTGAACCTCTTACCTTAGTCTTATGAATGCTGGGATTAAGTTTAGATCACTTTAATTATCTCTAACAGTTTCATATCCACTTGCAACCACTCCCCAATCTCCACCCTCTGGCATTTTTGTTTGTTTGTTTTTGAGGTAGGGTCTCACTCTAGCCCAGGCTGACCTGGAATTCACTAAGTAATCTCAGGGTGGCCTCGAACTCACAGCGATCCACCTACCTCTGCCTCCCAAATGCTGGGATTAAAGGCATACGCCACCACAGCCAGCTTTCCTCAGGCATTTTTCACATTTACCTTTGAATGAAATGAATGAAGTGGGTCACATGTGAACTAATTTGAGAACCACAGATATTCACTGCACAGTTCTCTTTGCTCAAAAACATTTAGAGAAAAGACATTAGTGTAAACTAGCTGGCTGTGGTGGCACAGGTATGAAAACCCAGCACTTAGAAGGAAGCAGGATTTAGTCTGAGGTAAATTTAAACTAAACAGCAAGTTGGAGGACAGTGTGAGCTTTTTGTAACAAAACAAAACAAAAACAAGTAGGAATTAATGAGAGGAGGTTCAACAAAGTGGCAAAACACTTTAAGGCTTTGTTTTATAAAAAAAAAAAATCAACGAAGAAAGGGAAAGTAGTATTAGTAGAGAAATAAAGCAACCAGCATGTTTTCAGAACTATAAAAAGTTCCAATATGGGGTTGTGACAATTGGTGAGCTGTTAGTCTTTGATCTCATCGTCAGTAAGCGTTCATACAGCAGAAGATTAAAAAAAAATAAGCTATAGAAGCTATATCGACATTCAACTGAAAATAATTGTATATACATTCAGCCGCCCACTGTGTGCCAAGCAAGGAGCTCTGCGTAGGGCAATGCGACACCTTCTGCCCACAGGAAGTAGCTGCTGTGCCCCGCCCATCTGCTCCTGGAGCTGCCCTGGGTGCAGGGCAAGTCCCTGACATGGGACCTGAAGGAGGCCACTCTAGCAGGAGGGAGTCGCTACAGGCCGGTTCTGAGGGGCGTCCCCGAACTGACTTCCTTCTCATCGCCAGCCCCCATAGTCCGCCTTATAACCCCTCCCATGCTTACTGGAACCAAAAGGAGAGAGAGGGGCTTGAGAGGGCGGGAGAAGTAACTCGGATGTTCAGCGGTGCTGACCCAAAGTGATCATCGCTTTCTGAGCTGTGTGGACCCCTGACTCCTCTTCCTCGGCCATTCACCACTTTTACCGTTCCCCATTTGCTTCCGCAGCCCCTGCCTGTCTCGCTTTGACGCCATTTCCCCAGCAGCCTTTTTTCAATCCCCGTCCCTGAAACGAAATAAAGTAGGGGAAGTGGGCGGGGGGTGGGGGCGTGCTGGAAGGCCTCGGAAATCCGGAAGGCAGACAGAAAGTTGGATACTTGCTGGAATTCTCTTCCCCATCCCGAGGTTTCCCCACTTCCGGGCTTCTTTGTGAGCTAGCAGGCAAGAAAAAGAGGACTGAAGCCGGGCGTGGTGGTGCACACCTTTAATACCAGCAGTTGGGAGGTAGAGGTAGGAGGATTGTCGTGAGTTCAAGGCCACCCTGAGACTACATAGTGAATTCCAGGGCAGCCTGGGCTAGAGGAACACCCTACCTCAGAAAAAAAGGGGGGGGGCGGGGGATGAGGGAAAACAAGGAAGAAAGAAAGAAAAACAAGGAGAAAGGTGTTGGTTCCAATGCTGGTCACCAACACCTTCACTCCACAGTTCACTGGGACAGCTACTCTGACACTACCCCATGTAGATCCCAGCAATGTCCTTAATTTTTTCTCTACCCACACCCTCATTTCCTGCTGCCTTCTAGCAGCCTGTTTCTTTTCTTCCAGATCGTTCTCACATTCTCTGAGAATCATTTTCCTCCTCACTAAAGTGAAGATGGCCATGAAACCTAGTAACATCTTGTGTAGGAGAAGCAGTCCCTGTGCAATGGAAGGGAAGTAGAGGACGGAGAGAAGGAAGTAAAAGAACCCTAGAAGACCTGGCAATGTCCAATTAGGTTAGGGCTCTAACTCCGTGGTGAGTGCTGTCTAGCATGAGCAAGGCCCTTGATTCAATCCCCAGCATGCACCCACCCCCCCACCCCCCCAAAAAAAAGAAAGAGAAAAGCAGTGACGGCTATATGTCCTAGCAAATTAGTCTGAACATTAGAGGAGGTAAATGGTTCCAAGTAATTACTGAAATTCACAGTAATTCTTGGATGTTGTCTCTTAGTATCCATCTCTGCTTTCAGAAGTCTACCTTCTACAAGGCTGTAGACATGTGGTGTGTTCAGTGCGTATCTGTGTGGATCATTTCTGGAGAGGTGAAGTACATACAAAGGTTCCAGAGCAAGTACGTCTCCTCTGTACAGTATTGCATCCACTAACCTGGTGACTGCATAGACATGCCTGCTTTGCATCACAAGACTGAATTGCAGTGTGGAACCAGACTGTATAAAAGCCCTCGTTACACACTCAGTCTGATACCAGGCATAGCCAATCGAATTTCCCTCCATCAGCAGCTGCATTGCAATACCCCTCCAGGCCTATCTTGCAAAAATCTTCCTGATTAGAGCTAGGATTTTTTTTTTTTTTTTTGAGGTAGGGTTTCACTCTAGCCCAGGCTGACCAGGAATTCACTAGAACTCACAGAAATCCTCCTACCTCTGCCTCCAAAGTGCTGGGATTAAAGGCGTGCACTACTACACACAGTTCCCTTTTTTTTGTCTTTTTTCTTTTTATTTATTTCTTTGACAGAGAAAGAGGGATAGAAGGAGACAGAGAAAGAGAAAGGGAATGTATGGGTATGCCAGAGTCTCCAGCCACTGCAAACGAACTCCAGACTGGTGTGCCCCCTTGTGCATCTGGATCCTGGGGAATTGAGCCTGGGTCCTTTGGCTTTGCAGGCAAACGCTTTAACCACTAAGCCATCCCTCCGGCCCTCCCTTTTTTCTTTTTTAAAAAAATATCTTATTTATGTGCATGCAGGGAGAGAGCATGGGTGCCAACAGGGCCTCTGGCACATGGAACTCCAGAGGCATGTGCCACTTTGTGAACCTGGCTTTATGTGAGTAGTAGGGAATTGAACCCCAGGCCAGCAGGCTTTGCAAGAAAGCACTTTAGCTGCTGAGCCATCTCCAGCCCAGTGCTAGGAACTCTCCTTGATAGAAAATGTGTTTGATTTATAAGTGATTTAAAAAAATTATATGTATTTGCGAACAGAGAGAGAGAGAATGTGTGCACCAGTGCCTCCAGCCGCTGAAAATGAACTCCAGATGCATGCAGCACTTTGTGCATCTGGCTTTACATGGGTAGTTGGGAATCTAACCCAGGTTGTTAGGCTTTGCAAGCAAGCACCTTAACCTCTGAGCTGAGCTATCTCTTCAGCCATATAAATGAATTTTGTAACGCAACTGCTTATCATTTTGCTAGGGAATGAGTCAATGACGTGTTAAGTTTACACATAGGATGGTCCCTTTTTCTGATTAACCACTTTAGAGTACATGAATGAATGCAAGAATAATTAAATGGGTGAATAACAAAACCCATACTATAAGCCAGTGGTGTATAGTATGCAAAACCGCCATAAACACTTGTTAAAAGAGTTTGTTGGACCCACCCACTGTGTTTCTGAATTAGTCCATTTACAGTGAAAAATTACATTTCCAAGGAGGTCCAACCTAGGTCATGCTGCATCTCTGCTGCTGATGTCTGAACAACACTGGGAACAGAAAAAAAGCCATTGCTGGGGAATCACCTGCAGTCATGATTGTAGCTAACAACACTCTGCCTGATCCTGCCAAGTAGGTTCAAGTCTAAAATGAGTAGTATCCTCAGTGGTTAAGGGTGTTGGTGGGCTATCCCCTTTACCTCCTGCAATGCGTCCCTGGGTAGTTTATTTTTTTTTATTTTTTTAATTCACTATTGCTGGTGAGGTGTGCCTGTGTGTATGTGTGGGCACAGGTATCTGCTTCTGCCCGGACAGGTACCCCGGTTCCTTTGCACATCTCTGGTGCTGACCACTGGTCTCCAGGTTTTCTCTCCTTAGACTGCTTCCCAGGGCGCTTCTGAGTTTTTTATCCTGCAAAGCAGCACACATGGTTTTAGGATTATCTATCCTTTCTTGGAACATGGTGACATCTGGTGGCTAACTGAAGAAATTTCACTCATACTTAAGAGAAACTTCTGGAAAAATAACACTGTTGAAAGCAAACACTCCATGAGTTTCCCCTTCTGAGAAAGGTTTACAAATGAGCTTAAGAGGACAATGTAATGATTGGCTCAATAACATGAAATCAAAATGAATTTCTTGGCTTTCCAGGCAACTGTAATAGAAATTAGAAATAGTCAGAGGATCTCTTAATTTCCCCACTTGTCAGGAGCCATTTGCCTGGCCTTGAATCCATAGCTCTGGCCTGTTTGGCAGCAAGACTTTAGCACCTACATGTAAGCAAGATTTTGTATATTCAGTGTTACTGATAAGAGCTGGCCATTCCTTAAGATTTATGTTTGTATTGCTGGGATCAAAGGGTTTGTTTGTTTCCCACCTTGGGATAATTTTTTGTACTGAGAAGTGATTGAAGTGCAAAACTCTGTAACAGAAAGGAGTTGTCTTGGTAGAAACGTGTGTGAAGCTCATGGAATTTTTGTTCATGGGCAAACTATAAGAAGATATAAAAAGGACTGCTGAGAAATAAACGGTGCTTCAGTCCTTGCTTCAGTCCTGGACTGGAGTCCTTGCTTTCATTCTTTCTCCTGTCTTTCTTTAATCCTCACTCCCCATCAGGCTCAAACCCTTTCAGCCGGCAGGCTCTGGCAAATGGCGCCCAACGTGGGGCCTGAATATGGGGATCCAAAGTGAAGGACACCGCTGGATTGAAAAAGAGCACTTGGGAAAAGAAAAAAGGAACGCTTGGGAAAGGAAAAAAGGAGCGGTGAGTAATATAAGTAAAAATGGGACAAGGTAATAGTCGTATGCTATTTGTTCATATGCTGAAAAATATGTTGCGTGCTTGGGGAGCCAAAGTTAGTCAGCAACAACTCAGTAATTTTTTTGGAATTAAAAAAAAAAAGGTCTGTCCTTGGTTCCCAAAAGGAGGAACTGTCGATTTAAAAACCTGGCAAAGGGTAAGGACTAAGCTTCAAGATTATTATGATACCCATGGGTCAAATAAAGTACCAATGAAAACTTTTAGCTTGTGGGCTTTAGCTAAAAATAGTTTATATCCTAGACATGAAAGAGATAAAGTTAAATCAAGTACAGTTAAAGACAAAGGACTGCTTCCCAGCATGGACTTAGAAAATGAAGCTAAGCTTTCCATTTCACCTGAGGAACTGGAGTCTGGATTTAAGCTTTTATTTAGAGAAGAATGTTGTCTTGATCATTTAGATTCAGATCAGGAAACAGAATTAGAGGAGGAGGTGACAAAAGGCCACAAAGAGGAAGACCTTCCACCTTTTATAACTTTTACTAAATCTGAGGATGAACAGAAAGAAAAATATTTAGAGGAGATGCAACATTTGCAAAGCATGGTTGAACTCACTGTCTTTACAAGTACAGCAATGTCAGGGAAAACGTACTCCAGGAAATACAGTCACTCCCAATCCTCCTGCTGTAACGAAACCGCCCGTTATTGTGGTAGTGTCAAAACCTGAGGGTGAGTTTCATCCTTTATCTTTGATTCGTCCTTCTGTATCACCCCTGCAAGCCACTCTTGCAGGAGCGGCGCAAAGAGGAGAGGATATGCAGGGATTTGATGTATATCCTGTCTTTGAACAAAATGATAGTCAAGGGAATAGATTAAGATCTCATAACCCTATACCTTTTAAGCAGTTGAAGGAATTAAAATCAGCTTGTGTTCAATATGGCCCTACAACTCCTTTCATGCTTGCTATGATAGACTCTGTGGCACTTGAGGCGCTCCCTCCAGGGGACTGGAAACAAGTAGCAAAGGCATGTTTGTCAGGAGGAGACGATTTGTTGTGGAAAACAGAATATATGGAAAACTGTCAGGCCACTGCTGAGGTGAATAAGGCTCAGGGGATACCTATTACTTTTGATATGCTGGCAGGAGAGGGACCATATCGGGAAGTTAGAATCAATTGCAGTTTGATGCAGATGTTTATGCTCAGGTTAATGCACAAGCTAAAAAGACTTGGCGTAAGCTTCCATCCATTGGGAGGGGGACTGAAGATTTGTCAAAAATTAGGCAAGGACCCGCCGGGCGTGGTGGTGCACGCCTTTAATCCCAGCACTTGGGAGGCAGAGGAAGGAGGATCGCCTAGAGTTCGAGGCCACGCTGAGAATACATAGTTAATTCCAAGTCAGCCTAGACTAGAGTGAGACCCTACCTCGAAAAACCGAAAAAAAAATTAGGCAAGGACCTGATGAATTATATCAAAACTTTGTGGACAGATTATTACAGGCTGCTAGAAGACTGGTTGGAGATTCTGAAGCAGGATTTGCACTTGTAAAATTATTAGCCTATAAGATGCTAACTCTGCTTGTCAAGCTGCCTGAGGCCATTTAGGAGAAAGGGGAACATAACTGATTACCTTAGTCTATGTTCTGATATAGGTCCATCCTATACACAAGGCTAGCTTTAGTTGCTGCCCTTCAAGAGAAGTCAGTAAAGGAGGTTCTTTTTCAGCAACAAAAAGGTAATAAGAGAAAAGTTAATGCTCCCCCAGGAAGTTGATTTGGATGTGGTAAAATGGGACATCAGGTGAGACAATGTCCTCAGAAGCAAAAGAATGATTCACCCAGAAAGGAACCAGGGTTATGCCCAAAATGTAAAAGGGGCAAACACTGGGCCAATGGATGTAAATCTAAATATGATTATATGGGGAATCTTCTCCTGCAGGGAAATGGGAGGAGGGGCCAGCTTCAGGCCCCACAACAATGTTATGGAGCGCTACAGAACTTTATCCCCCAGCAAAACAATCTGTTCAGGACCTCTGCAGAGCAACCCCAGGCAGTGCAGGACTGGACCTCAGTTCCACCACCTACACAGTATTAACCCCAGAAATGGGAATGCAGGCCATACCAACAAGTGCTTATGGGCCATTACCTAAAGGATCTGTTGGGCTACTGTTAGGGAGAAGTAGCTCTACCATGAAAGGAATTTTAGTAGCACCTGGGGTGATTGATTCTGATTATGAGGGGGAAACTAAAGTTATGACCCATTCCCCTGGCAGAATATCAGTAATTAATAAGGGACAACGATTAGCACAGTTAATATTACTCCCCCAATTGCAAACTAAAAATGCTAGTAAAAGGAACAAAAGAGGTGATGCAGATTTTGGTTCTTCAGATGCTTACTGGATCCAGGCCATTGGATTACAGAGACCAGAATTAACTTTGTATATTAATGGTAGAAAGTGCCAGGGTTTGTTAGATACAGGAGCTGATGTTTCAGTGCTTACAGCTGATCAGTGTCCTCTTAATTGGCTTAAACAGTTCTCTGTGACTCAGTTGCATGGAATAGGACAGACTCAAAGCCCACAACAGAGCAGTGATTTGTTACAATGGAGGGATGAAGAAGGGCATAAAGGAACTTTTCAGCCACACATTGTCCCAGGTTTACCTGTGAACCTATGGGGAAGGGATGTCATGAGTTGCATGGGAATTTATCTTTATAGTCCTAATGATACAGTTCCCAATCAAATGTTAAATCAGGGGCTCTTGCCAGCTCAAGGTTTGGGCAAGAATGGACAAGGGCAGCTAGAGCCCATATCACCAGTACCTAGGCCTCCAAGGGCAGGGTTGGGGTATTTTTAGAGGGGGTCATTGGACAACTTGTACCTCCTGCAGATCCCGTAACTTGGAAGAGTGAGGACCCTGTGTGGGTGGATCAATGGCTTCTTACTGCTGAGAAAATTCAGGCCACAGAGCAGTTAGTACAGGAACAGCTTGAAAGTGATCATATTGTCCCTTCAAACTCACCTTGGAATTCTCCAATTTTCGTTATAAAAAAGAAGTCTGGAAAATGGAGGTTATTACAGGATCTTAGGAAGGTAAATGAAACAATGGAATTGAATTTGCAACCAGGATTGCCTACATCTTCTGCTATTCCTAAAGATACTTATAAAATTAGATTGGATTTAAAAAATTGTTTTTATACTATTCCTCTTGCTCCTCAAGATTGTAAAAGATTTGCCTTTAGTGTGCCGTCTATCAATTTTAAGGAACCTATGAAAAGGTATCACTGAAAAGTGCTGCCCCAGGGTATGGCTAACAGCCCCACCTTGTGTCAAAAGTTTGGCTCAAGCTGTAACAAAGACTAGACAGGCCTATCCTCAGGTATATATTATTCATTATATGGATGATATTCTCCTGGTGTTCAAACAAGAGGGATTATTATTAACAGCTTACTCGCATTTACAGGGGGCCTTAAAAGAACAAGGATTAATTATAGCTCCAAATAAGGTTCAAACTGAGCCACCATATTCATATTTAGGACACAGATTATATCCAAAAACTATATTCCCACAAAAAATTCAACTCAGGAAATATGGGTTACAAACCTTAAATGATTTTCAAAAGCTTTTGGGAGATATTAATTGGTTTAGACCTCATTTAAAAATTAGTACTGGAGAATTAAAGCCTCTCTTTGACATTTTAAAAGGAGATCCAAATCCAAAGTCTGTACATCAGTTAACAGATGAGGGACGTAAAGCATTAGCCTTAGTAGAACAAGCTATTGAAAAACAACAAATTCAATATATAGATTATTCTCAGGGATGGGCTGCATATGTTCTGGCCACTGAACATACTCCAACTGCAGTTTTATGGCAAGAAGGACCTCTATTGTGGCTACATTTACCTGTTTCTCCTGCTAGAGTGTTGACTCCTTATTTGAAGCAGTAGCTTCTTTAATTCAAATGGCTCGAGTAAAGTCTAGAAAATATTTTGGGAAGGAACCAGGTATTATAGGGGTTCCTTTTACAATGCAACAAGTAGATTGGCTATTTCAAAATGTGGTCTCTTGGGCTATTGCTTTTGCACATTATCCTGGTATTATATATGATCATTGCCCTAAAGACAAATTGTTGAAATTTGCAAATTCTCATTCCTTTATTCCCCCCCCCCCCGGCACAGTCAGGGCAGAGCCTATTGAAGATGCTTTAGTTGTATTTACAGATGGATCCTCTAATGGCAGAGCAGCATATGTTATTCAAGAACAGTCTTATTCATTTTCTACTCCCCCAGCGTCAGCTCAAGTAGTGGAACTTAGAGCTGTAGCTACAGTATTTAATGTTTTAGCTGCAACTCCATTTAATTTGTATACTGATAGTCAATATATTGCTAGAGCTTTACAGGTGCTTGAGACCGTGTCTTATATTGAAACTGCTAATACTCAAGTGCAAGATTTATTTAGTCAAATCCAAAGATGCATGCATGCTCGCTCTCATCCTTGTTTTGTAGGTCACATACGAGCTCATTCAGGCTTGCCAGGTCCTTTAGCATTGGGAAATGATATGGCACATAAAGCCACACAGATCATAGGTGTATCTCAATTGGAATTAGCTCAAAGATCTCATAATTTACATCATCAAAATAGTCAAAGTTTAAGAAAACAGTTTCAAATTACTAGAGAAGCTGCTAGGCAAATTGTACGACAATGTAATACCTGTCCTGAATATCACTCAATTCCTCAGTATGGAATAAAACCTAGAGGATTAAAACCAAATCATCTGTGGCAGATGTATATAACTCATTCCCGAATGTGGAAAATTAAAATATGTTCATGTATCCATTGATACTTACTCAGGATTTCTGATGGCTACAGCACAGACTGGGGAAGCTACTAAACATGTCATAGCACATTGCATCAAATGTTTTGCTGTAGCAGGTATGCCATTAATTATAAAGACAGATAATGGTACAGGTTACACTAGTCAATCTTTTCAGCGCTTTTGTGCCCAATAATCAATTGTTCATAAAACAGGCATACCTTATACCCCTCAGGGACAAGGAATTGTTGAACGTGCTCATGGAGCTTTAAAGAATCAATTACAAAAATTAAAAAAAGGGGGAGTTATATCCTTGGTCACCACAGAATGCTTTAAATCATGTACTCTTTTTATTGTATTTTATTTTTTCTCAATTTTTAAAAACATTTTCCATGATTATAAAAAATATCCCATGGTAATACCCTCGCTCCTCCCCTTCCCCCCCCCTTTGAAATTCCATTCTCCATCATATCCCCTCCGCATCTCAATCAGTCTCTCTTTTATTTTGATGTCATGATCTTTCCCTCCTCTTATAATGGTCTTGTGTAGGTAGTATCAGGCACTGTGAGGTCATGGATATTGAGGCCATTTTATGTCTGGAGGGAGCACGTTGTAAGGAGTCCTACCCTTTCTTTGGCTCTTACATTCTTTCTGCCACCTCTTCCACATTAGACCCTGAGCCTTGGAAGGTGTGATCGAGATGTTACTTGGTACTCTAGTAACTTCTTTCCAGCACCATGATACCTTCTGAATCGTCCCAAGGTCACTTCCATCTGAAAAGAGAAGATTCTCTACCCAAAGTGAGAGTAGCATTAATGTAAGGGTATGAATATTAAGAGAAGTGCTTACTGGGCAGTTTGATAAGCATAGTATATACACTTATCCAGACATCAGCAGATGTTATACCTCTAGGGCTCATGACTACCCCTGTTTTAAGTTTTCAGTATCAAGGATGTATTCCCTCCCATGGAGTGGGCCTCCAGTCCAATTGGAGGGCAGTCAGTTTCCACCATGATAGATGTGCCACTATTGCACCTGTTGGCTCATTTGGCCTGGCTGGCCAATTATAAGGCTTGCAGTGTCCACTGTTGAGTATCTTCACTGGTGGTATCTCTTTCTCCCATTGAAGTGCATGTAGAATGGTTTCTTCCAGCTTTCTGTCAGCTGGTCTACATGGAGGAGGTTATCAGCTCAGTTCCAGCAGGATTTCTCAGTGGCCTTGCAGCCCAAATATGTGGAGTCTTCAGCAATAGGGTCTTACCATCAATTCCTGGTGGGAAACCAAGGGCCTCGCCAACGGCCTATAATGTTTTGGGGGCATCAGGAACCTCCCTGGCCAACAACTCACTGGAAGGTGTCCCATCCCTGGCACTGAAAATTTTCTAGCAACGATCTATGGCTCCTGAGTGTTCCATTGTCCAAAAAAGTAGGATTACATATGATTTATTTATATCCTCTTAGATTTTGATTAGCCCTCCCTCCACCTTTCCTTTACTCAATCTCCTCCCCTGACCTCACTTTGGCCCTTTTCTCCCCCGTTAATCTATTCTTCTACTTACATATATACAATACCAACCTATTAAGTACCCTCTTCCCTTCCCTTCTCTTCCATTTGAATCTCTTTTTTAGCTTACTGGCCTCTGCTACTGAGATTTTCCTTCTCACACAGAAGCCCACTCATCTGTAGCTAGGATCCACATATGAGAGAGAACATGCGGTGCATGGCTTTCTGGGCCTGGGTTACCTCACTTAGTATAATCCTTTCCTTTCCAGATCCATCCATTTTTCTGCAAATTTCATAACTTCATTTTTCTTTACCACTGAGTAGAACTCCATTGTATAAATGTGCCATATCTTCATTATCCACTCATCAGTTGAGGGACATCTAGGCTGGTTCCATTTCCCAGCTATTATGAATTGAGCAGCAATAAACATGGTTGAGCACGTACTTCTAAGGAAATGAGATGAGTCCTTAGGATATATGCCTAGGAGTGCTATAGCTTAAATCATGTGCTCTTTATTTTAAATTTTTAAAATGTGGATGCATCCGGTCACTCTGCTGCACACAGATTATGGCATCATAGAACATTGGACACTTATGCTCAGGTTAGATGGAAGGACCCCATTGATGGACAATGGCATGGCTCCAACCCAGTATTAATATGGGGACGAGGGCATGTTTGTGTTTTCCCACAGGACGCTGACAATGCCAGGTGGCTGCCAGAGAGGTTGGTCTGGTTCGCAGGGATTGAACATCAGAAGAATGATGCCTCTGCTACTGATGATGTGGATTCAACTCCCGATGATCCACAGTGAGCTGTATTGGGCTTATGTTCCTGACCCACCTATCTTACACCCAGCAACTTGGGAAGATAGAGAAATTATAATCTTGGTAAACAATACTTGTTTACTAGGCACACCATCCAGTAGGAATATGAAGGCTCATCAGAAATTTGGAGTCAATTATACCGGTCATGGCACTGGTATTCTAATATGCCTAACTAAAACAGAAGTAACCGGATGTTTGAAAATTCAGCCGAGGAATGTCATTGTAAAGCATTCAGCAGATTAAGGGGAAAAGGTGTGTTGGGACTGCTTATATCATGTGTAACGTCTCTGGAACTGAAAGGCATGTTAAGGACTGGTCAGGAAATCCTGGAGAAGGGAGTGGTAAATGGGACAATGACTGGACTGATGGACTCTCTGCTGGACTTTGGTGGTCTGATGAGGGCTTCCAACAGACTTACCTATGGAAAGTTGCTGTGGCCATGGGAGGAGTGAGGGTCACCTCCCCCAGAAGTGACAGTTCTTCCCTCCCGAAGGGAAGGGTCATGGCTTGTGTTACTCCACCCTATGTTATGTTAATGGGAGACATAAATATTACATGGACTGAGGAAATGTCCAATGTAACAATTGTACTTTGTCTAATTGTGTTTCAGAATCGTCCTCTGATGGAGTTATGATTTTTAAGCAGCCAGCATTTGTTATGATTCCTGTTAATGTAACGAGGCCTTGGTATTCTGACAAGGGAATACAAGTGTTACAGGAAGTAAAGAATACTTTAAGTAGACCAAAAGAGTGATAGGATTGGTAATTGCAGGCATTTTAGCTTTTATTACATTGCTAGCTACTGCTACTACTGAAGCTGTTGCTTTGTCACAAGAAGTTCAAACTGCACATTTTGTTAATGAATTATCCAGAAATGTTTCTATTTCTCTAGAAACTCAAGTAGATATAGATAGAAAATTGTAAGAAAAAATAGATGCTCTGTATGATGTGGTTACATATTTGGGCGAAGAGATACTAGGGTTGAAAGTTAGAACTCGTTTGGAGTGTCATGTATTTTCAATGGATTTGTGTTACTTCTAAAAAATATAATGACAGTCAACAGTATTGGGAAAAGATAAAAATGCATTTAAGAGGTATTTAGCACAATGATAATATTTCCTTGGATCTGATTCAGTTGCATTCAGAGATTTTGACTTTGCAAAATAATCATCTTACTTTTGATGCAGCTAAAGCTGCTGATGACTTAATATCTGCTTTTAAGTCTGCCTTGCCTGGATGGAATTCTCTCACTTCTTGGACAGGAAGCTTTGCTACTACAGGTATTTGTCTTTTGCTCATTCTGTGTCTGCTGCCCATACTCGTTAAATGCCTTTTGAGATCCATTATGGATATCCATGCAGAAGTACATGGAATACAGATAGGGCTTCCTGAAACATTATCTTAAAGCCCCTGCAGAGACTGGTAGTCAAAGATGGGTAAGATTCTCTCGAGTTAGGTCAACCTAAGACAGGACATGAATGATAGAATTCATGTACCAATGACGGGTAAGGCCTAAATATCATAGAGGACAACCTAAGACAGGCACAGTCTTTCTGCACCAAGGCCCAGAAGGGCCTGGTTCATAAAAAATAAAAAAGGGGGAATTGTCGGGAGCCATTTGGCTGGCCTTGAATCCATAGCACTGGCCCGTTTGGCAGCAAGACTTTAGCACCTACATGTAAACAAGATTATGTATATTCAGTGTTACTGATAAGAGCTGGCCATTCCTTAAGATTTATGTTTGTATTGCTGGGATCAAAGGGTTTGTTTGTTTCCCACCTTGGGATAATCTTTTGTACTGAGAAGTGATTGAAGTGCAAAACTCTGTAACAGAAAGGAGTTGTCTTGATAAAAACTTGTGTGAAGCTCATGGAATTTTTGTTCATGGGCAAACTGTAAGAAGATATAAAAAGGACTGCTGAGAAATAAACGGTGCTTCAGTCCTTGCTTCAGTCCTGGACTGGAGTCCTTGCTTTCATTCTTTCTCCTGTCTTTCTTTAATCCTCATTCCCTATCAGGCTCAAACCCTTTCAGCCGGCAGGCTCTGGCACCCACTGCCATCTTCAGTTTATTTACAAATGGTGTTCAATAAATTGTCCCTGAATAACAGAGGATCAGGTAATATTAAGTTGGTATCTGCCTCTACTACAGGTTATTTCTCTAGGTCCCAAGGCTTAAAGCAGCTTCAGGACAATAATCCAGTTCCAGGGTAGTCATAACTACAGACATCTGTAGTAGAAGTTCTGGTATAGCTGGTAGACCTGAAGGTGTCCAGAAGTAGAAGTCACTGTGAGGTAAAACTGCTAACAACCACTGTGATATAAACAGATGGATGTGTCACAGGTACTCAGAATACTTATGGGAGATAAGAGATACTGTAGAAACAGATAATCCAATGTGGCTTTTATTTCACTACTCTTTATGAGCCATTTCTAAAAGTTCCACTTAGGGTTAGACCTTTAGCAGCTGGAGAACTTAGTCGCAAGAGGTGGTCTTGAGACAGGTAGAATCAGCACATTCTTGGGTACCACCCCAGGACTTATAATTCATAAATTTTCAGGGATGGGGCGTAGCAATCAATGTCATAATAGGCCCTGCCAATGACACTGATGCATAATGTCAGAGAATGCTGGTTTCAATCTTTAGATGCCATGAAAAAAAGGATGATGTTGAACATCTCTATTCAATGAATTAATTCTTGGAGCAGACTGGATTATTTCTATAACATAGCCTACTTTCTTTTCTTTTCTTTTTTCAGAGCTCTGGATTGAACTCAGGAGGCCCTTGCGTACTTTAGGTAAATATTCTACAACCAAGCTACAGTCCAGCCTAGCCTACCTTGTTTTTCAAATGGATGTATGTATTCTAGTTCATGGATAAATGAAATAATGTTTTGCTTTTTATTTTTTGGATTTTGGAGAATATTGCCTCAATAAAATACAAAATCCTTAAGGCTCCTGTGGAGATTAGAAGCTTAAAAACAAAAATATGCAACCTTAATCACAGAAATAAAAAGTTAAAATTACAGCTGGGCTTAGTGTAGTGGCACACACCCTTGACTGATCTCAGCACTTGAGAGGTGAGATAGGAGAATTATGAGTTCTAGGCCAGCCTACATCTACAGAGTTCCAAGTCAGTCTGGGCTAGGGTGAAACCCTAACTCAAGAAAAAAAAAATCACAAGAACATATCATTTTTAAATTAACAAATACAAAGATCAAAAAGAACCATGTGCATAAGGGAATGGGGGAAACTCACACATTCCTGGTGGAAAAACAAAGTACCATCACCTTTTTCATAAAGCAAAGTCCCAAAATGAAAGCATATACCTTTGACTCAGTGATTCCACTTCTAAGAATACACCTCAGAAATAATGATATATACAATAATGCATATGTAAGCGTATGTTTGTAGTTTAATAATTTAAACTTTAGGCTGCAGATATAGCTCAGTTGGTAGAGTGCTTGCCTAGTATACACTGTGGTCAATCCCCAGTACTGCATAAACTGGACATTGTGGCACAGAACTATGATCCCATTACTCAGAAGCAGAGGCAGGAAGACCAGAAGGTCAAGGTTATCCTTGGCTACTCAATGAATCAGAGGCCAGTCTAGAAGGTAAGTTTCTCTCTCTCTGTCTCATACACAAACACACACGTACATACACATGCACAGGTGGACTGAACATTTAAATTTCAGTAGCAGATTTTAAAGCCAAATAGTGTGTCCATATAATAAAACATAATAAAAAATTCAAGCTATACAGGATTCTTTTTCCAGTTTTTAAAAGGAAGATTTATTTAACAAGGTTTACTTAGTACAACACATCTAAATGGAATTCACAATACAAGGAAAGATTTAAACCAAAGCCTCAGAATTCCATACAAACAACATGACCAAACTCCTAAAATATTGGGATTACATCTCAAAATTGTCCCAGATCTTAAAAAAAATAAAAGTGTACACTCACGTGCCTTACAGGGATATTAAACCAAAAAACCTAGAATTAACAAACATGCCAAATGTTGTCACTTTGAATTGTAGACACAGCTCCTATATTTGAGTTTTACAGAAAAGCATGTCTTTCAACATGCATCTGAAGTTTTCAATGTATTGTGGTATAAGAGCAACATTTAACATAAGTGAAACTGCTTTAAAACTAAATATGCTTACTGCTTAAGTACACTCCTACAACATAACTAACTTGAGGAAAGCTGAAAGTTGTTTTAACAGTTATGGTCAATACTGAACTTTGTTATTACATCCTAGATGAATGTTTCAGTGTTCAAAATTACTGAGCTTAAAGTTTTAAACAATCTTAACTTTCACTTTACAGTAAGCATGAATCACAAGCCTGTAATGCAAAACTGTTAATTTTTTTCTTAAAAAAAAAAGAAAAAGAAGGAAGAAAGAAAGAAACTGACCAGTAGTGATCAGAAGCAATTATATTTCCCATTTACCAATCATACTGGATATACTAGACATCCCTCCCATTCTATCCAACTCCTATAAATGCACAGCTTTTATTTCTGTAGTAGCTGTTTAATGTTCCTTCTCTACCTAAGCAAGGTTTGACTGATAGTCACTGGAGTTTTCCTGCAGAACTTGGTCATATCCACTCATACTGCTCTGGCCACCATAACCACCTCCATAACCACCACTCAGCTGCTGGCTAGCAGGACCCCCATAACTAGACTGGTTGGATAAGCCCATCCCTCCCATCATTTGGCTTCCATAAGCACCACCACTTGCCCCTGCTGTAGAATTCAAAAAGAGTTCTACATAGCTGTGATCATAAGCCCCTCCACTTGTTCCTGCAGTAGAATTCAAGAACAGCTCTACGTATCTGTGCTGCATATTAGCCTTATCTTTTGCCATAGCTGCCACAGCATCCTCATGAGTAGCAAATTCAACATCTGCCTCACCAGTAACTCTGCCATCAGGTCCTATTTCAATGTGTACTCTCATGGGATTGAGAGGTGAGAAAAAATTATAAATATCATTCTCAGTGGCTCTGTAAGGCAACCCTCTCATGTGTACACAGTGCCCTGTGGTACTCTGGAAACTGGACCCACCATCTCCATATCTATGATCAGACATTCCTGAGAAACAGTAATTGAGGTCTCTTCCAAATCTATCAGACCCAAAGCCATACCCGTCATTATAGCCACCATAGTCATCGTAACCTCCATAACCTCCACCATAGGCACCTCGCCTCATCCTTTCAAAGCCAGCTCCTCTGCCAATGCTATTATACCCTCTACCAGCCCCTGGCCTATCATAGGGACCTGGACGCTGCATGGCCATGAGCTTTCGAGGGGGATCATAGTGGGTTCGGACTTCAGCTCTGCTACTCTTGAAGATTTCAATGTACCTGTGCCCTATTCTTTCCTTGTGTTTCTTTAAGGCCTTTTCAGCTATCTCCTGTGATGCAAACTGCACAAATGCCTCCCCTGTGCTCCTCCCCTGAAAGTCCACCGGCAGTGTCATCCCATTTGGCACAATTTCCAACCCTGAAAAGAACTGAACAATCTCTTCCTTGCTACAGCCAAATGGGAGTCCTCTAAGCCGGACGAAGCCATCATTGGCAGTATCAGGACTATTTGGACCTGTATGCTTCAACACCCAATCCATTTCAACACTGTTGGACTTGAATACTTCAACATATCTGTGTCCCATGGTTTCTCTGTCTTTCTTCAGAGCCAATTTCACTTCATCTTCAGATTCGAGTTCGACAAATGCTTCGCCACTTGGTCTGCCTTCTCTGGTGTAGATGAAACGAATACCTGATGTGCCATTTTGGATTTTGCAATCAGAGAAGAAGCGCATCACTTCCTCCGCTGAGCAGGACCAGGGCAGGCCTCTGACCTTCACCACGAACCCCTCCCTGCCTTCTGTGCTCAGCATCATGGTGACTGTTAGGCTCTTGGTGGCAAAGTTGGATCAGTGCAATTTCAATGTGGCTTTAAAAAAATTAGAAGATTATTGACATGGAAAAATTGCCATAATATAGCAAGAGCAACAGCAAATTATTATTATAAAAGTCTATATCAGTAGCTCTTTAAAAAGGCATCCACATAAACAAAAAGACTGTTCTAAAATTTTAGCTCATTCATTCAACTGTTATTCAATGCACATTACGTACCAAGGACAATTACCAGTGACTATTTTTGGGTGACTGAATTATGGGATCTTTTTGCTTCAAGGGGCCCCCCACTTTGGGCTTTTCTGTATATTCTAACTGAATATGTAAAGAATTTAATATTACAACAAATGAGTATATAATATAAAAATGAAAATTTTCATTATATCAAAAATTAGGGCTGAGAAATGGCTTAATGGTTAAGGTGCTTGCCTACAAAGCCAAAGGACCCAGGCTCGATTTCCCAGGACCCACGTAAGCCAGATACACAAGAGGGCACACGCATCTGGAATTCCTTTGCAGTGGCTGGAGGCCCTGGTATGCCCATTCTCTCCCTCAAATAAAGAAAAATAAAAATTAAAAATATATAAAAAATTAAACAATTGAAAGGCAAAGTTCATGAGATAAAACAAATCGATTAATATCCATATTATATAAATAATGTACACACTATCAGTAAAATCAGAGAATTATTAAGGCCTAAGATGTAAATAGGAAAAAAGGCATTAGTGGGAATTTACATATTAAAACATATTTGAGGTTCTGGGTGCAGTAATCAGCTTGCACATACAAGAATCAAGAAGCCCAGAAAGGGCTTATAGTCCTGTCATCTGTCATTACTAAAGATAAGTGTAAATATATATTGTACCTACCTGTTAGGACAGAACTTTGTTCAGGGTGAAAAGATAGTATAAAGGAGGGACTAATTGGTAAATTCTATTAGTCAGAGGTAGAATGGTTACATGATACAGACTAATTTTAAAAGTTCTGATGTAGCATAAAATGAAAGGGAGAACATAAGAAGACAAGGTTGGCAAGGTAGAGACAAGATCCTGAGGTTTCTATTTAATATACAGATGCTAGGCCCTTCTCTGGTTCACAGGCATGATTGGGTATTCACACTATTGGGTGACATGTGCCTCCCTCAAACTTTGTAATGATATTGGCACATTACCCATCTGACCTGAAAAAAATACATAAATGCTAAGGGCCTATTCTGAGTTTTAAAAGGAGTGATGTTACTACAGTCCTTTCAGACATAGCACCCAGGAAACAATAATACATCATTCAAACAGAAGGGGGTCTAGATGAAAAGAGTAAGATTCACTAAGGCAACAGCTGTAAAAAGGGAATAAAATGTGATTAATATATATGAAAAAATGTATAATTTGCAGGATTTGATAAGATTAAATATAAGGTATATACAGGCAAAAAAGTATATCAGAAAAAAAGTTTAGGAAATGCTCTATCCTCAACATTCATTGAAAATGCAAGTTACAACAAAATCACTAATTTTCACCCATCAAGACAGTAGCAATTAAACAGTGACAATAAGTCAACATTAGTATTCACAAACTAACAGATTCTAGGACAAGTTTGGTAACATTTGCCACACCTCTAGCAGAAAATCCACGTGAGTTTATGTACCTTGAGACAACCTGAAATTAAGGACTTATTGAACTATATATTCACTGAAAGATATTTTATTTAAAAAAAACTACATATTTCATCTGGTTATAAAATCGTAAGTGTTCCAAGACCACAACCATTTTATAATCTCTACTATGTAAAAAATAAAAGTTCACATACCCTTTGACCCTGCTAGAATTTCTTCCAGGAATCTGGTCAACAGAAATACTTCAAAAATGTTCGCTGCAGCAGCACTGTAATGATAGAAAATGAGAAAGCTAAACAGCTATCCACAGAGAGATGGCTGAAATTTATTTTATCCCTAAAATAGAATCCTATGCAACCATTTATAAAATAGACTTATCTGCTGTGACCTAAAAAGATTACCCAAATACATTAAATGAATACATAGTGTCATTCTATTGACACTAAAAGATACACAAATGTGTAAATGTGTGCAAGGTCTAAAAGTATATGCATATAATACAAACTTGTTCTTATCTATAGAGGGCAGGAGAAGGTAGAACTTTCACTTTTTTCCTGTGTACTTCCTTACAGTTTTAATTCTTTAAACTCATAGTATTGAAACAAAAATAACAATATGAAAAAAAAACATAAGCATAGGAAATACACAAAATGTTTTTAAAAATTTTTCTTGCAGCCGGGCATGGTGATGCATGCCTTTAATCCCAGCACTTGGGAGGTAGAGGTAGGTGGATTGCCATGAGTTCAAGGCCACCCTAACATTACATAGTGAATTCCAGGTCAGCCTGAGCTAGAGTGAGACCCTACCTCAAAGAAAAAAAAAATTTTTTTTTTCTTGCAATGTTGGGATAAACCTCAAATCGTGGTTGTAGAGTTTATGGCTTTTTCTGTTTTATCATTATTATTATATTTTTGTGCAGTCATAATTTCCACTGAAATAATTATCTTCATTTTAAAAAATAAAATGTTTGATTTTCTGAGGTATGAAGGCAACTTTTATAAACATTTCTAACTTTGCATGTGACATAAAACCACAGTATGGATTTAATCCAAATATTTGCTAATTGCCCTGCAGAGTTAACAGTCTTTGTACAAACCATCTATCCTAACTTAGGTCTCAGTGAAAAGAGCATCCCTGGGATGGTAGTGATTTCTGCAACGCTCTGCCTCAATGGGCCCTCTGTAATTGGCTGGGAAGTTTTGCTTCCTTACTACATCTCCTGAGGAGGCTGCCAGGACTGGTGCCTGAAGCAGGAGCCAGGATTTTACTTTTGAGTTAAGAATTTGTGTACTTACATGGGCGATAAAAAAAAAAGAAATATATATATATATATATATATATACACACACACACACATACTTTCGAATAACTGGCGACATAAGCTTGAGTAATGCTAATTATGTGTATCTTTTAAATGAATATTACTTTTCAAAAGCTCAAAATTCAACATGTAGATGATTCTTAACAGAATAGCAAACGTTATGCAAATACTCAAGTGGAAATATTTATTGGGCGCCTCTCGAGCGCGCAGCGCTCGCCTAGATAAGCCTCTACTGATGTAATTCACTTGGGGCCTCTCCCGACAATCAGGCAGTTAGGACAGTTGAGTGCCTGAATGGATGGAGCAGCGCTGGGACCAGGGGTCTGGATATGTTTTTCCTAACTCGGGGCGTAGTTTTCCAATGTTTTTCACCTTAAGGTCCCTTTTGGAGGTCTCATGAGACCGGCCCAGACAGACTGAGATACAACAAACACGCACCCAGTCACGAACGTCCACCATTTCCCCACCAGGCGCAGCGAAGGCGGCTTCCCGGCACTCGGGAGGGGGGGAGGGGGAGGGGAGGGGGGAAGCGAAGAACGAAAAAGGCGGAGGCGGCCCCGGGACCCCACTTTGGCCTGCATGATCACCACCCCTAGGTCCCCAGTTCCCACCCACACACCAACCTCTAACGATCACGGCTAATTTTCTTCCTTCTTCCCACAAACGGCTATAGCGAGACGATAGACGACGACCAGAACTACTTCTGCTCACGTAAGCGGCTGATCACGTGAGCGTCTACGTCATGTGAGATCTCGGTCACGTGAGCGACTCCGGTTTTAAACTCCGGATCACCGAGGTGCCGCACTTCCTCCTTGTTATGGAAATTGGGCGGGCCAATATAAAGAAAGAAACGTTCCGATTGGTTAATGATACGTCTTACGTGACTTATTATTGGTCCGTCTCTGAAAATAACCGTCCAGTTGCCTGAGAAACAATGACGTAGTTATTAAATAACTCATCAGCGATTGGTCTGTCCCTAAGGATAAATTTAAAAGCCCAGGTTACCTACGGAACCTGTTCAGAGTAGTCGCTATGACAATGGAGCTGAACAGCCGCGATCGGGGGCAGGGCTGTAAGCTTGCGCCTTGTTCCTTGACCTTAGTTCTCTGGGGTATTCTTGGGGCCAGAGCGCTGGACAACGGCTTGGCGAGGACGCCTACCATGGGCTGGTTGCACTGGGAGCGTTTCATGTGCAACCTTGACTGCTGGGCAGAGCCTGACTCCTGCATCAGGTATCATATTCTGAGTGGCACTTTTCCTCTTGTCATTTCTGTGTTTGTGTGGTTGTATTTGGTGAAAGGAACGAGGACATTTGAGCTCAAGGGAGAGATCCCTACTGTTGCTGCTTTTTCATCTCCAACAAAAAGTCCTGGATTGGAAATGTCCCTAAACTTTCTCTATGTGAGATTTCCTTCCAACCAACGCTTTCACTCCCACTCCATTTCTCCCTGCATGGTAACTCACGTAGAGGAAGTGTTTTCATTTACCATCTGACTCCATTCAGGCCCTTGTGGATTTCTGTTCTTCCCTTGCCCAGCGCTAGCTTTCAACAAGCTATCAGCACAACTCTAGTGGGTAGGAGGAGTGACGCGTCATCCTTTTTGGGGTCACGGGTTTCTTGGCTGTAACTGGTGGGTGTTAGAAAAACGATAGAATCTCTCAAATCACCCTTAACCCGTTTATCCGGAATGTGCCATCCAGGCTGGAAGGTTGGCCAGGAGGAGCTTTACACGTCAAAGGTGAAAGTTGAGATTGGATTGAACCTATCTAGTCTTCACAGTGCTTGTTTGTAAATTGGGATCATATCAGAGAGCTGACTCAGAAAGAGCTGTAAAATGATTATTTCACACAGATGAGCTTTCAGTAAAATAAATCCATTAAAAGTACTCAACACCTTCAATTAGACAAATAGAACACATCCTGCCATCCACAGGAAAATGAATTGTAAGTTTGTAAATGTATATGTATTTTTCTGGAGAGGACATCTTCACCTTTCTTCAAATTTGCAAAGGAAACTGTGATATAGAAAAGGCTATGAATCAGGTATCAGATATTGCATGGCCCTCTGATATTGTTTAAAACAAATAGGGTCGCCCAGTGATGCAGAAGCCCCTCTGAAGGCTTCAGTAACGTTCCCCCCTCTATCCATGTTATTCCTATCAATGTCTATAGACATAGTCAGTATGTTGGTCGGACATGACAAAATAAACTGGACATCTAAGTTTCATACCAAGTATTTAGAGTCTTTAGTGACCCTGGAATTCAGCATGTGGCAATTGACAAATACACAGGTTACTTTTTTCCTCTTCCCTTTTTCTTTAAAATAATGATTGTCTCAGTTTTTTTTCTGGTTATAAAAGTAGTGTGTGGTCATTGCAAAATAATAGACAGGAAAAGAATATAATGAAGCTGGGCGTGGTAGTGCATACCTTTAATCCCAGCATTCCATTCTGAGGTAGGAGAATTGCCTAAGATTAAGGCCATTTGGGGCTACAGAGTAAATTCCAGGTCAGCCTGAGCTAGAGTGAGACCCTACCTCAAAAAAGAATATAATGAAAATTCAACTTCCCTCCTAATTTCACTACAGAGATATTTATAAACCATATACAACCTTGCAATTGTTTTTGTTTGTTTGTTTGTTTTTTCGAGGTAGGGTCTCGCTCTAGCTCATGCTTACCTGGAATTCACAATATAGTCTCAGGGTGCCCTCAAACTCACAGTGATCCTCCTATCTCTGTCTCCCTAGTGCTGGGATTAAAAGTATGTGCCCCCATGCCCAGCTTGCAGTTTTTTTCTCAATTTTTATTAACATTTTCCATGATTATAAAAAATATCCCATGGTAATACCCTCCCTCCCCCCACTTTCCCCTTTGAAATTCCAGTCTCCATCATATCCCCTCCCCATCTCAATCAGTCTCTCTTTTATTTTTATGTCATGATCTTTTCCTCCTCTTATGATGGTCTTGTGTAGGTAGTGTCAGGCACTGTGAGGTCATGGATATCCAGGCCATTTTATGTCTGGAGGGAGCACGTTGTAAGGAGTCCTACCCTTCCTTTGGCTCTTACATTCTTTCCGCCACCTCTTCCGCATTAGACCCTGAGCCTTGCAAGGTTGATCAAGATGTTACTTAGTACTCTAGTCACTTCTTTCCAGCACTATGATACCTTCTGAGTCATCCCAAGGTCACTGCCATCTGAAAAGAGAAGATTCTCTACCCAAAGTGAGAGTAGCATTAATATAAGGGTATGGCCGGGCGTGGTGGCGCACGCCTTTAATCCCAGCACTCGGGAGGCAGAGGTAGGAGGATCGCTGTGAGTTCGAGGCCACCCTGAGACTCCATAGTGAATTCCAGGTCAGCCTGGGCTAGAGTGAGACCCTACCTCGAAAAAAAAAAAAAGAAAAAAAAAACGAAAAAAAAAATATAAGGGTATGAATATTAAGAGAAGTGTTTACTGGGCAGTTTGATAAGCATAGTATATACATTTATCCAGACATCAGCAGATGTTACTCCCTTAGGGCTCATGACTACCCTGTTTTAAGTTTTCAGTATCAGGGATCTATTCCCTCTCATGGAGGGGGCCTCCAGTCCAATTGGAGGGCAGTTGGTTTCCAACATGATAGACGTGCCACTGCCTGTTGGCAGTTTTTTTTTTAATGTTAATGAAAATACAGATTCCTTTTCTCATTGTTTTTCATTAAAATTACATCACATTTAAGTCAGGAATGGATAACCACAAGACCCTGCCTGGGTTCAAATTTTATCTCATTGCTACTTAGCTCTGTGTATTTGGGTTAATCAACCAGTCTTTTTTTTTTTTTTTTTTGAGGTGTTGAAAGGCCAACCTAAGGCCTTTCCCATGCCAGGCAAGTACTCTCTGTCACTGTGATGCATTCCCAAGTCTTGATTTTTGGAGACATGGCTGCACATGTAGCTTATTGGCCTTAAGCTAAAGATCCTCCTATCTCCTCCCCCCTTTTAAATAATTTATTTATTTATAACAGAGAAAGAGAGAGAATGGGTGCACCAGGGCCTCTAGCCACTACAAACGAACTCTAGACACATGCAACTGGGCAGTAAAACCTGGGTCCTTAGGTTTCGCAGGCAAGTGCCTTAACTGCTAGCCATCTCTCCAGCCCTCTTCCTCTTGACTACAGGGATTCCAGGTGTACATGACCATGTCCATCTTAATTCTATCTTTGTTGGACTGGGAATGTAGCTCGGTTGGTATAGTTCCTACCTAGCATGTAGGAAACCCTGGATTTGATTCCCAGCATCACACAACCTGGGTGTGGTGGTACATATCTATAATCCCAACACTTGGGAGGTAGAGGTAGGAGGATCAGAAGTTAATGGTCATCCCCTGTAATTTAGTGAGTTTGAGGCCAGCTTGAGATACATGAGACTCTGTCTGCAAAATAACACAACACATACAAAGTACAGTGCCTGGTACAAAATAGAGAGAGAGAGACAGACTATGAATGAATGGGTGTGCCAGGGCCATAAATATAACATCCATCCTGTTCATAACTACTCAGGTTCTTGAATTTGTATGCATCATCTTATTCTTACCTGATTTTCTTTTGAGGTAAGATCTCACTCTATAGGCCAGACTGACCTGGAAGTCACTATGTTGTTTAGGCCTGCCTCAAACTTGCAACAATCCTTCTGCCTCAGCCTCCCAAGTACTAGGATAACAGGCATGAGCCACCACAACAGGCTTTATTCTTTTCATAGCACACTATTTAGAGGGTTGAAAGGTATGTTCATTTTGGTACATGTTAAACTGTCTTACCCAAAGATTTTGCAAATGTATATTCACAAAAACAGTATGCCAGAACTTCCCAACAATATGACCAATATTGACTTTTTGTCATTGATTTAAAGTCCAGCACTTGGGAGGCAGAGGTACGAGGATCACTTTGAGTTGGAGGACAGACTGGGACTACAGAGTGATTTCCAGGTAATCCT
Source organism: Dipus sagitta (assembly GCA_036346955.1). NCBI lineage: Eukaryota > Metazoa > Chordata > Mammalia > Rodentia > Dipodidae > Dipus > Dipus sagitta. Next base: position 86,476,881 of record CM070776.1, on the reverse strand, counting down.
GGGATAGAGTGAGACCTGACTTTGAAAAAAAAAAATTGCCAATCTGCTCAGTGGTGGCATTTTTCTCCAGTTCTGTCCATTGAACACAGGGCTTCATGTGCTAGGAAGTATTCCACCACTGAGGTATACCTCAGCTCCTCTTATTCACATTCATTCAGTTACTAACAAGGGTGGCTTTTATGCATTACCTTTTTTTATCAGTACTCCATTTAAGTGGAATCTCTAGATTTTATTGTTAGTTTCATTTGTTATTGGTTTAGCATGCTAGGAATACAGGTGATTCTTGCTGTGACTTGATTTGGATGTTTATGTAATCAGACATATCAATTTTTACTTGATATTTTTAAAAGCTTTGGGGTCTTTAAACCAAGAAATCATGCAGTTGAGATAAAAAGCAAATTTGTTTTATTTGGGTGCAGAATAAATTTGTAAATCAAAACCAGAGTGAAACAAATACAGCATTCTGCAGAGAAAAAGTGAGCAGGAAGTCCCCTAATATCATATGGATGGATATCTTGAGATTCTATTGAATTCCATTATCTTTGTATTCTAATGTTAAGCTACAGTAGTGCCTTTCTTTGACAGAACATAAGACATTTCACAGTTAGGTGAGTTTTTTTTTTTAATTTTTGCCACATTCTTTCAGAAATCCTTTTAGGATTTATTCAGGGTTTTAATATATGTATAACGGATTACAGGGAGGATTAACTTTTTGAAATTACTCACTTTTCTTATCCAAGAGCAAAATAGTGTTTCTCCATTTATTAAAGTCACTGAGGAACATCATAGTTTTAACATGAGCCTTGGACATATTAATCTCTAGGTATTTAGATTTTTCGGTAGAGTGCTCAGTGATACAGTGCTTGCCTGGCCTGCATGGAACCTTGGATTTAATTACCAGCACTGAAAAAAAAATTGAGTTTTGCCTATTTTTTCTGTTGCTTTTCAAAAGGGATCATTTTCTCCAAATAGCTTAGTATTCATATCTAAGAAGGCTGTTTATTATGCTAATTCTGTAGTTCCTTTTTCTGCTCAACTTTCTTAGTTCTGGGTATACCAGGGAGGCTTTAGAAGGACTTGCTATTCTCCTGCTCCAACCACGTGAATAGCTGGGATTACAGGCCTGTACCAGCTTGCTTAGCTTCTTCTTAGTTGTAATAACCATTTCATTTTTTACATGAATATCATAACTATTTTAAGTATTGGGAGTTGCTTTTTTTTTTTTTTACCAAAGTTTATTGTAATGTGCAGCAGACTCCAAGACAATACTTCAGTCTAGTTATAGGTGGCAAAAGATGTTATGGCAGGACATCCAGATGTTTAAATACTAATGGAGAAGGATCACCATTATCTCAGGTCTATGGAACAGCATACTTTTTGCCAGATTTCTTAATTCCACCTGTGGCCAGGGGCCTCTTCCCCGTGACCTTCGCTTTCAGCTCCTTGATTTTCTTCTGTTCCTCCTCTTTTTTTCTGCTTAAAAACCTTATCCACTTCATTCATCTCCTTGGTCTGCTTCTTGGACTGTTTCAGGGGCTTCTTCTTGCCACCTTTGCTGCACAACATGGTGCCAGCATCCACTTCCCCAGTCCAGAGTTTTTGTTTCTATTTTGGTGCTTGGGAGGGAACCCAAAGCCTTGCACATGCTAAGTAAACACTACCACACTTGTTTGGAGTTCTTAGAGTGGAGACCTTAAGGTGGTAGGAGGGGAAGAATTGGGAAAAAAATGTAATTTTACCTTGTGTTTGTTGTGATTACTACCATACTACTACTACTATATACTATATCTATACTATACTAGTATATATGCTAGTAATATACTATTACTATTTTTTATTTGTGAAATCCCAAGATGCCTAACAATTGGGAGTATTTTAAGTATTCATATGATGAATTGTAATAATTATTAGAATTTTCTTTCAGTGAGCAGCTCTTCATGCAGATGGCAGAGCTCATGGTCTCTGATGGCTGGAAGGATGCAGGTTATGAGTACCTCTGTATAGATGACTGTTGGATGGCTCCTGAAAGAGATTCACAAAACCGTCTTCAGGCAGACCCTGAGCGTTTTCCTAGTGGGATCCGCCATCTGGCTAATTACGTGAGTCTAGAGCTGATTTTTTTGTTTTGTTTTGTTTTTCGAGTTTTTCGAGAGTCACTCTAGCCAGACTGACCTGGAATTCACTATATAGTCTCAGGGTGGCCTCAAACTCATGGCGATACTCCTACCTCTGCCTCCTGAGTGCTGGGACTAAAGACATGTGCCTGATTTTTTTTTTAATGTCCCGGGGTTTATTAGCACTTTCCTACAGAAGCCTGCTGAAAAACTTCCATTGTGACACTTAGAAAATGGAATGGTTGCTATTGTCTGTAAAGCTTATCAGATGGAATTATCTGATCAGCATACACCATACACATGTTTTGTAATAGCTCCTGAGGCCTACCTTGGAGAAGTGTTCTTTTTTCTGAAAAACCACTAAATTCTTTAGGAGGAAAAAGGAACTTAGTTGTGTCATGTGTGCTTATATTTCCAAGAAAAGCTTTGAGTAGGTATTGCAATTATACTATAAATAAATTTTAGAAGACAAAAAGAAAATATTCTGAACATCATTAAAGAGAAATGAAGCCCAACACTAGCTTAAAGTAACAATGACAGATTTTATTCACTAGTCTTGCAGTAGGAGAAAGGGCCAAGTTCCAATTCAAATCAAAAGAAAAGTGAGAATTTGTAACTAATGAGCAAATTGAAGGAGATCAATAGATGGAAAACTACTAAAAGGAGATACCAAGTGTTGCAGTCAGGTTCACATTGCTGGTAGAAATCACCCAACCAAGAGCAGCTTCTGGGCAAAAGAGGTTTATTTTGGCTTACAGGCTCGAGGGGAAGCTCCACGATGGCAGGGGAAAATGATGGCATGAGCAGAGGGTGGACATCACACCCTGGCCAACATAAGGTGGACAATAGCAACAGGAGAGTGTGCCAAACACTGGCAAGGGGAAACTGGCTATAACACCCGTAAGCCCACCCACAACAATACACTCCCTCTAGGAGGCGTTACTTCCCAAATCTCCATCAGCTGGGAACCTAGCATTCAGAACACCTAAGTTTATGGGGGACACCTGAATCAAACCACCACACCAAGTGTCAGGATTCTTGCTAAAATTGAACTCACTAAGACAGTGTAGGCCTATATGAAAAGGCTCAAAGAGACCTAACTTAAGTTTAGTCATGAAGTCTTTCTCAAGATAAATCATCTCAGAAAGTAACGTTTTAGGATCCCATCAGTTAGAATGGTTCATAGCTTTTGGATCAGTTCTTCACATGTGCAGTTTGAACTATTTCAGCAGAATTGAGGGATTTGTTCTTTAACAAACTCATGTAGAAAATCACAGGGGTTTATGGAACAAAACCCCCAGAACCTGGTGAACCACATTTCTTTTTGCCTTAAGCCTGAGTAAGTCACTTTTTCTGCTACTTCATGATTACCCTTCCGTTGTGGTAACTCTTTCTTCTCATTCCAGGTCCATAGCAAAGGACTAAAGCTAGGAATTTATGCAGATGTTGGACATAAAACCTGTGCAGGCTTCCCCGGAAGTTTTGGACACTATGACATTGATGCACAGACCTTTGCTGACTGGGGAGTAGATCTGCTCAAATTTGATGGTTGTTTCGTTGACAGCGTACAGGATTTGGAAGATGGTATGTTTCAGTCAAAAGATTTAGCCATAATCACATCTAGGCCTTTTGGCTACAATCAAGTGAGGAGAGAAAATCTTTGAGGCAAAGGTTGCTAAGCATCCAACGTCCTAATCTTCAATTTTTACATACCTAGTCACAGCACTGGAAATCATTATTCTCAGTGTGCCAGAATTCCTACCTATTCTCCCAGTCCCATCATTCATGTTTTCATGTACATGGGATTCACACATGTCTAACCATGGCTACTACTGTGAAGTTTGATTTGAGGGCTGAGAGTTAAGTACAACTAGTAGTTACGACATCACATCATTTAGCTAAGAGTCCAGGATGTCCCAAAGAAGTGTCTTTATCCATGCCTTAATATCAACACCATCTCAGTACCACCTCCTCAGAGCAATCCTAGCAGTCTGGGAACTGTTATATACAAGCACAGGGCAACCACCTGCCTCTGTCACTGGTTTAAAATTTAAACATGAAACTTCCAGGCAGCCTCTCAAAGAGCACCAGTTTGAAATTCCCTTATTTTCCTTATTTTATCCATTGTTTCATCATACAGGTTATAAGCACATGTCCTTGGCCCTGAACAAGACTGGCAGAAGCATTGTATACTCCTGTGAGTGGCCTCTGTATATGATGCCCTTTCAAAAGGTGAGCTAGTGAGCCCAGAATCCAATTTTCTGAACTTGAGAACAAAGAAGACAAAAGTCTCCTTCAAAACAAAAGTACTTCTCACTATCTTCCCTGTTGTTACTATAGTCTAAGCTACCACCACCTAAGCTGTCATCTTTGATTCTTCCATTTCCAGTACTGTCTTATTTATTGGGGAGAGAGAAAGAGGCAGATAGATAGAGAGAATGGGCATGTCAGGGCCTCTAGCCACTGCAAACGAACTCTAGACGCATGTGCCACCTTATGCATCTGGCTTATGTGTGTCTTGGGGAATCAAACCTTGGTCCTTTGGCTTTGCAGGCAAGTAAGTGCCCTAACTGCTAAGCCATCTCTCCAGCCTTCCAGTACTTCCTTAAAAGTATCTTGACTCAGTCCACTTTTCAGATGCATTGCCTCTACCCTGGCCTTCCAAGCCAATCTCACCCAGACTACTCTTAACAGCTTTGTCTCTCTACTACTGCTTTCTCCCCATTCCCACCATATTCCAAGCAGCACCAGTTGCTTTGTCAAAATGTCAGTGGAGGGCTGGAGAGACAGATTAATGGTTAAGGAACTTGCCTGAGAAACCTAAAGACCCAGGTTCAATTCCCCACATCCCATGTAAGCCATATGCACATGGTGGCATGTGCATCTGGAGCTTGTTTGCAGTGGCTAGAGGCCCTGGTGTGCATCTCTCCTCTCAAATAAATAAATAAAAATTTTCAAAAACAATTGTTAATGTCAATGGAACCCTATTAGTTCCCTGCTTAAAACTCTTACTTGGCTTCCCATTACACTTTAATTAAAATTAAACTCCACTGATCTGAACCTTATCTACTTCTTCATCCTCTAAGGAGTGAAGCGCTTCTCCTCACTGTACTTTTACTTTTTGTTTGTCAAACATCACCACTTTTTTTGCTGGTATGTATTCACTGTACATGGTACTGGATTACATTTTCATACACGGCTATAATGTAGTTTACACTTGCTTTTTAAGATTTTTTTTAAAGGGTTGGCTGCTTAACATCAGAGTCTCAGACCAGATGCCACATATTCAGGTCTTCTCTAATTACTTTAAAATAGCCTTCTCTCCATTCATTATCTATCAGTTTCCCTTAAAGAGTTTAGCTATGTTTGTTTACCCAGTAGGATGTAAATCCCATGAGGGCAGTGTCTTTCTCTGTGTTTCCCACTGTATCCCTAGCAGGTGGTAACTGTTAAATATTTATGGAAGAATCCTTTTACTTTTTTTTTTTTTTTTTTGAGATAGGCACTGTCTCTTGCCGAGACTGACCTGGAATTCACTATGTAGTCTCAGGGTGGCCTTGAACTCATGACAGTTCTCCTACTTCTGCCTCCCAAGTGTGGGGATTAAAGGCCTGCACCACCATGTCTGGTTATCTTTTTACTTTTGAGGTAGTATCTCATTCTAGCCCTTACTGACCTGGAACTCAGTCTGTAGTCCAGTCTGGCCTTCAACTCATTGTGATGCTCCTACCTCAGCCTCCTGAGTACATGGTGCATGCGGCACCACGCCTAGCAAAATCTCTTATTTTATTGAAATCTGTGCATAAAATCACTTTTCCTCTGCATGTTAAACCTCATATGTCATACCAACCTATCTATAGACTCTTTAATTTATTCCACCAGTAAATTATATACCTAGGATTCTGATGTTATGTTAAATGGTACCCTATGTAATTTTTACAAATCTTATTTATTTTTTATTTTTTTGTTCATTTATTTGAGAGACAGAGAGAAAGAGGCAGATACAGAGAGAGAGAGAATGGGCATGCCAAGGCCTCCAGCCACTGCAGACGAACTCCAGACACGTCTGCCCCCTTGTGCATCTGGCTCACATGGGTCCTGGGGAATTGAACCTTGAACCGGGGTCCGTAGGCTTCACAGGCAAGCGCTTAAGCCATCTCTCCAGCCCCACAAATCTTATTTTTACTTGAGATCATTGTAGTTATTTGTTATGAAATAATGCATGCTCATTTTAAGAAAGTTTGGAAAACTGGTTTAGAGAAACTAAAAATCCTTCATAATGCCAAGACCTAGGTATCTATGTACAATTTGGTAAATTTCTAGCATGAACAGTATTAAAGTCATTTTAAGGAGGTAGTTAAAATTATATGGCCTAATTTTGAAGCAAACTTCTAATGAAATTATATTTCGAGTTCCGAAAATCCTTGAGCTTCATTATGAGAAAACCTGTCTGTAGACTACAGAAGCTACAAGGAAGTTGGAAGATAAAGAATCCTATCTGTTTTTGCAGCCCAATTATACAAGTGTGCGACAGTACTGTAATCACTGGAGGAATTTTGAAGATGTTTATGATTCCTGGCAAAGCATAAACACTATCTTGGACTGGACATCTGCTAACCAGGAGAAAATTGTCAATGTTGCTGGACCAGGGGGTTGGAATGACCCAGATATGGTAAAGAGCTGAACTCTCCTTGTTCAAGTTCTGGTGGTTGAAATTTCTGGGAGGTGGCTTTTTTAGGATGGTGGGGGTGCTGGGGATTGAACCCAAGGCTTTGCACACACCAATCAAGTGCCCAGGAAAGAGGCTTTCTGTAAGAACTTAGATGAGAGTGCTATGGAAGAGCTTTTTCGAATTGGACTCAGGTAACCAGAAATGTTTCACCTGGCATAGTGGTCTCCCTTATAATCCCAACACTCAGAAGGCTGGATGACTGCTGCAAGATCAAGCCCAGCCTGGCCTACATAGCAAGACCCTGTCTCAACAAAACAAACAAACAGACAGTTTCTTCTCTCATCTGAATTATTTTTCTCTTCATCCTAGTTAGTGATTGGTAACTTTGGCCTCAGCTGGGATCAGCAAATAACTCAAATGGCCCTCTGGGCTATCATGGCAGCTCCTTTATTCATGTCCAATGACCTCCGAAAAATCAGCTCTCAAGCCAAAGCTCTACTTCAGGATAAGAATGTAATTGCCATCAACCAAGACCCCTTGGGAAAGCAGGGGTACTGTCTGAGAAAGGTAAATGTTCTATGGAAGAAAACTGACCAGAAGCATATTATCCTATCTTCTCTAGTTTACAGTTCAAACAAATATTTGGGGAATTTGGAAATGGCCTTTTAATACCCAAATACTAAGTTTGTCTTGGACTTAAACTTACATATGAGGACATGACTTGTCAGAGTAATGAGTAGTAATGAGGCTTTTGGGTAGAACCCTTGCTTTTTTAAAAAATATCTTATTTATTTATTTGGCAGAGAAAGAGGGAGAGAGAGAGAGAATGGGTGTGCCAGGGCCTCCAGCCACTGCAAATGAACTCCAGGCACATGCGCCCCCTTGTGCATCTGGCTAATGTGGGTCCTGGGGAATCGAACCTGGGTCCTTTGGTTTTGCAGGCAAACGCCTTAACTGCTAAGCCATCCCTCCAGCCCACCCTTGCTTTTTTTAATTCAATTATTCAAGACAGAAAGAGGCAAATGGAGAGAGAGAGAGAGAATGGGCACACCAGGGCCTCTAGCCACTGAATACAAACTCCAGATGCATGCACCACCTTGCACATCTGGCTTATGTGGGTATTGGGGACTTAAACCTGGGTCCTTAGGCTTTGCAGGCCAGCACCTTAACCACTAAGCCATCTGTAGCAGACAGCTTCAGGTTCACTGAGATGAACTTCCAGACCAAGCACAGTTATGGAGGAAGCGACTTATTGAAGCTTACAGATCCAGGGGAAGTTCTATAAAGGCAGAAAAAGCTGGCCTATTTCCACAGGACCAAGCAGAGAGACAGAAGCACAAGACAAAAAGCCAAAAGTCACATAGCACACTTTAGGAACTCCAGCTAGGCACACTTTGCATATCTTTAGATTGAAATCTGAAACCCACCACCACACCTTAAGATCCACCCAGTGTCATTGCCTCCAGCCAGGTGCCTGCAGATGCAAACTGCAAACAAATAAACAACTGAATATATTGGAGGCCATCTATTCTATTGAAACCACCACATTCCGCCCCTGGCCCCCAATAGATTTATAACGATCACACATTGTAAATTGTACTCAGTTCAATTTCAAAGGACCCCAGTCTTGACCAATTTAAGATAGTAAGTCCTGTAAAATCAAACAAGTTAAATACTTCCAACATATAAAGGTACAGAGTAAACATTTTCAACTGGTATAATGCATAGGAAGGAGAGACTAAAACAATGCAAACTCAGCCACCATCAAACAAGCATCAAACTTCTGCAGTTTAAGTTCAATACAACCGGACACTAACAGTCTACAGATTTTCCAATTCCGCCCCTTGAGCTGGGCAGAGTAGCCAGGGAACACTTCCATCCTAGGCCAGCAGTGTGTGCTATGGTAGCCCTTGCACAATCCTGGTATATCTAAAACATCTTCGGTTCCTCATGCAAACTACGGTCCATCTTCCAAAGGCTCTTTCAGCCTATCAGGGCATCAGGCCCTACCTCATGCCGCATCTCAGTGGCAGCTCCTGGAACCATGTGCAATTCACGACCACTCCTCGCATTTTTCATGCTTCTGAAACCAATACCAGGTGTGCAGGACACAGCCATAGTCTTAATTCACAGACAAAATAAATCATAACCTTGAAAAGCAGGTTCCTTCTCCAGTCAACTCTTTCCAAAAGTGTTTGCATTTCTATGATAGTCTTTCCTCAGGCATCCTTTCCATGGTAAATCAATTGGACCATCTTCCTTTAAGATTGCTAATGTGTTTGACAATAGCAGATTCAGTAACCTTAAACCAGTCTCAGTGCCTGTAATTTTAACTTGCTTGAGGTTTTCCAGCTTAAAATCTTAAATCTCTCAGTCCAATATCTTTAGCCAAGCACATCAGTCCATTACAACTTTAACCTTGATCAAACTCTCTGGGCCTGGGCAGCAGGATGCAGCCAGCCCTTATGCCAATAGCCCAGTTCCAACAAAGTCCTCTGCAGTCTTTCCTTTCCCCTAGAAAGCTCATAAGCCAAGCCTCAAAGTTTAATACTATCTGCACTTAGCGTTCTCAAACTCTCATCAGAATAGTCCATAAAACTTGGCTTACCACTCCAGAAGGCATCTTCATTTGCAAGCACCAAGTCCATGCCCATTCCTCCAAAACAAAGGTTCCAAAAGATCAACATCCACATGGCCACGTATATCTCAGCCCACTCCTCAGTACCAAGTTCTGTAGCAGACAGCTTCAGGTTCACTGAGATGAGCTTCCAGACCAAGCACAGTTATGGAGGAAGGGATTTATTGAAGCTTACAGATCCAGGGGAAGGTCCATAAAGGCAGAAGAAGCTGGCCTGCCTTCACAGGACCAAGCAGAGAGAGAGAGAGAGAGAGAGAGAGAGAGAGAGAGAGAGAGGGAGGCACAAGCCAAAAAGCCAAAAGCCACATAGCACACTTTAGGGACTCCAGCTAGGCACACTTTGCAGATCTTTAGATTGAAATCTGAAACCCACCACCACACCTTAAGATCCACCCAGTGACACTGCCTCCAGCCAGGTGCCTGCAGATACAAACTACAAACAATAAAAAATTGAATATATTGGGGGCCATCTATTCAAACTACCACACCATCTCTCCACCCAACCCTTTGTTTTATTTCTAAAATATGCTATAAGCTAATTTTAAATTGACTGTCAAACTAGCAAGGTAACATAATACTAGTAGTAATAAAATCATGCCTATTTTCTTGGCTTTCAGGAAAACAACTTTGAGGTTTGGGAGCGACCTCTCTCAGACTTAGCCTGGGCTGTGGCTGTGAGAAACCTGCAGGAAATTGGTGGACCTTCCTCTTACACTATATCAGTTACTTCCCTGGGTCGAGGAGTAGCGTGCAATCCTGGCTGTTTCATCACACAGCTCCTTCCCCTGAAATTGGAGCTTGGCTTCTACGGATGGACTTCATCCTTAAAAACACGAGTAAACCCCACAGGCACTGTTTTGCTTAGGCTAGAACAAAAGAGAGATTAGATATACTTTTAAAAATATATGTTTCCTGTCCTTTTCCTGTATTTCCATTTTAAAAACTTCAGTTCACTGGGCATGGTGGTACATGCCTTTAACCCCAGCACCAGCAGAGGTAGGAGGATCACTGTGAGTTTGAGGCCAGCCTGGGCTACAGTGAGACTCTACCTCAAGGGGGGGGGGAAAAAACACTTTTCCTTTATTTCCTTTAATTATTTTTGGTTTTTCGAGGTAGGGGCTCAATCTTGCCCAGGCTAACCTAGAATACACTATGTAGTCTCAGGCTGCCCTCTCTGCCTCCCAGAGTGCTGAGATTAAAGGTGTGCATCACCACATCCAGCTTTATTTGCTTAAGTAAAATTTCGCCAAATTTGAAACTTTGTCAACATACTGGGGCCCTCTGTATTAGATGCTTCAGATGTACTATTTTTGACAGTTTCATACATACATGCAATGCATTTTGATCCCTCCCACTACTTCCCACCGCTACTACTTTCCTTCCCCACACCAGATTCCCATCTTATCTCCCATTCATTTTTTTGGATTGTTTTTGTTTTTACCTATGAATTTAAGTCAGGATTGCTGTACAGTCATGGTTGGGAGGTGGCTACCCCCCTAAAGGACATGAATTCCAATCTCCCAGCAATTATTAATTTCCACTATTTACTGTGGGAGCTGTGGGTCTATGAGATACTGACAGACTCAGTCATGTAGAAGAAAATGCTTGCTGAGTCCATGAGTACAGAAGATTTTTATATCCAGTAGACAGCATTGGGCAATTCACTTCCTACCCTCAACAGCCAGGAGTGAGGTAGGAAGATCACTGCGCCTTCCAGCCTGGACTAGAGTTCCTGGTCAGCCTAGGCTAGAGTGAGACCCTGCTTCAAAAGCCAAAAAAGTATAAGGGAATGAGGGAGGGGTGGAGCTGGTGGGACTATGAACCAAAACAAAGGACATTTGAATAAGCCATATGAAAACCTACTACTTGGTAAGCCAAATTAAAACATTTAATATTCTTGAGAGAATGGGTATACCAGGGCATTCGGCTTTACATAGGTACTGGGGAATCAAACTGATGCAGGCAGGCTTTGGAAGCAAGCACCTTTAAGCACTGAGCTATCTCCTTGGCCCTTTAAAATATTTTCAAAGTGCTTAAATGAAAGCCCTTTACTTAAACCCTAGAGTATTAATCAAAAATCCTAGTACCAGGGAGGCTACAGAGGCGCCCCCCCCCCACCAAATTAGCTATAGCTAGCTCTTGGTTGCCAATTAAAACTAGACACTTATGTCCCTATTGCTTAAGATAGTGACTCACTTTTTTAAATTTTTTTTGAAGAAGGGTCTCACTCTAGCTCAGGCTGATCTGGAATTCACCATGTAATCCCAGTGCGGCCTCAAACTCTGTGATCCTCCTACTTCTGCCTCCAGTCTGGGATTAAAGGCATGCACCACCATGCCTAGTGACAGTGACTCATTTTAAGCTTCATAACCCTACTGCACAGAGCCAGGATTTAAAGTCTAGCTGTTAACCATTACACTGCAACCTACTGAGGGACTTGGGTGGTTCACTGACAATGTTGGTGCAAAGGGGAAATGAAATCAGCCTCTTTATTTGAAGGACAAAAATACCACCAGGGAGCTAGAGAGATGGCTTAACAGTTAAGGCGCTTGCCTGCAAAGTCAAAGGATCCCGGTTCTGGACCCACATTAGCCAGATGCACAAGGGGGCACATGCGTCTGGAGTTCGTTTGCAACAGCTGGAGGCCCCGGCGTGCCCATTCTCTCTCTCAAATAAAATATATTTTAAAAAATGGGGCTGGAGAGATGGCTTAGCGGTTAAGCGCTTGCCTGTGAAGGCTAAGGACTCCGGTTCGAGGCTCGATTCCCCAGGACCCACGTTAGCCAGATGCACAAAGGGGCGCACGCGTCTGGAGTTCGTTTGCAGTGGCTGGAAGCCCTGGCGCGCCCATTCTCTCTCTCTCTATCTGCCTCTTTGTCTCTCTCTCTCTCTCTCCCCCTCTGTCACTCTCAAATAAATAAATAATGAACCAAAAATTAAAAAAAATATATATATATTTTAAAAAATGCCACCAGGTGGAAATTACCTGGACAAACTCAGGCGCATGATTGTCATCTAGAGCCAAAAGTAAGCTCGACTTTCACCAAAGCTAACTGGCTAAAGTGATCTAGGATACAAACTCCCTACAGGACCCTCATGAGGAAAAGCGAACTTCAAATGGATTTTCAGGCACTGCTAGTTTCAATGAAATTTCCAGGCAAACTCTTTCCTACAACTGGTATACCTGGTTAAGGATTCAATGTGCTCCTTAGCTCAATTTATAACGGCCCTCACCAAGCATGGTGATGCCCACCCTATAATCCCAGCATTCAAAAAGGTGACAGGTGGACTGCAGTGACTCTGAGGGTATCCTGAGCTGCATAGTATATTCTACACCAACTGGGGATATACAGCAAAAACCTGCCTTGCCACCAACATGTGTCAGCTATCCTAAATGTGCCTGCGATATAAATACAAGGCCTATTAAACACTAAAGTGTGAGAATCATTTTGCCTGTGATCACCAATTTTCACAAAACTTGTGGGGGAGCAATATTAGTGTATAAAACTTAGAATAAGCCAAGTGATTTGTAATCCCAGTAGTTAAAAAACTCATAAAGTAGCTTCTGATGTATATAGAAGGATGTGTAACCTGAAGCTCAAGAGGTATCTTAGATAAAATATCTGTTAGGTTTCTTGGTGCACTTAATACACTGGTAGTTTTATCCTTTGCATTACTTAATGTAAAAACTGTCAGCTAGGTTAAGGCACTTGCTACAAAGCCTGGACGACCCAGGTTTGTTGATTCTCCAGTATCCAGGTAAAGGTGGATGCACAAAGTGCTCATTGCTTTTGATATAACAAATGTAGTTCCAATGATTGATTAATGCCACAAACTGGGCATGGTGACATATGCCTTTTAATCCCAGCACTTCGGAAGTGTAGGATTGCTGTGAGTTCGAGGCCACCCTGAAATTACATAGCAAATTCCAGGTCAGCCTGGGCTAGAATGAGACTACTTCGGAAAAAAAAAAAAAAGTGCCAGAACAGAAAAATGACATTTCCTGCAGACTCAACCTTTAAGTAGTACTCAGCATCACCTAGCACACAATCCCCAGGAAATGTTGATGTCTATTTTATTCTCTCCCCAAAAAACAACTGCACTCAGATCAAGTGAATATAGTCACATTTTATTGTCTTCATAGCAAAGTTGGCTTAGAACTGGATCACTTGGCCCTGTAAACAGGAAAAAAAAAAAGTTGAATTTTGTCCTGTTCAAGGAACTTACTCCATCAAGAACATTATTAGGGGCTAAGAATATAACTAATTCAGTGATAGGATACCCACCTAGACTGGTCAAAGCCCAGAATTCAATCCCCATACTATATATTTCAATTCTTTTCATCCTTACAGCAAAACCCTTAAGGATTTTCAAATTAAGGATGTTCAGCCCATAAAGTATGCAAATATCAAGAAATCTGAAAAATTAATCTAAAATATTTTTGATCCTATGGATTGGTAACTTACACCTTCAGCTATGGGTAGTTATTTTTGAGGGCTATGGCACAATTAAAATAAGTGAGCAGAAACAGTCCCCTCTCCAAATACATAAGGCTACTATGTAGCAAAGAATGTACCTTTCTCTTCTTATCTCCTCCCAGTTCAAAATGCTTGCATCTCTTAATAGCCAGCATTCTCTTAGATCTGCAGTTGGGCTCAACACACTCAAGCCTCAGCACAATCTTCTTTGTAGTTTTAGCCTAGGGGAAAAAACAAAACAAAACAAAAAAAGCCAAATCATTACACAAAATTGTTTCTGGTCTAGAGAGAAGACTCAGCAGTTGGGCTGCAGAAAGCCAAAAGGACCCAGGTTCAATTTCCCAGTACCCACATAAGCCTGGTACACAAGGTGGCATATACATCTGGAGTTCGTTTGCAGCAGCTGGAAGCTTGGCGTGCCCATTCTGCCTTTCTCTCTCTCAAAAAAACAAAACATGAGTGGTGGCTCATGCCTGTAATCCCAGCACTGGGGAGGATTGCTGTGAGTTCAACACCACCCTGAGACTACAGAGTGAATTCCTGGTCAGCCTGGGCTAAAGTGAGAATCTACCTTGAAAATCCAAACAACTAAAAATAATTAAAAAAATTTTAAAACTCCAAAACAAACAAAATTTCCCTATTATAAGCACAATGGATTAAAGGCTTTACTTAAAACTTAAAATTCTCATGCCACCTGTCACCGTGAATTTGTGTCCTATCTGCATGGTTAAATAGTTTAATCAAATAGAGACTAACAAGTTTAAGTAACTGAAATAAATACTTTTCTATTACAAAATGTAGCACAAGTGTCTGGAGTTCATTTGCAGCATCAAAAGGCCCTGGCATGCCTATACACACATGTGCAAATAAAAATTATAAAGAAAATATATACACATACACCACATTGAATTTTTTTAAGTTTTGTAAACCTCTCTACCACTCACAAACTTTCTCAAGTCTTCCTACAGTTATGCCCAGAATTAATGTTCATTAACTAGATTATTTAACTATTGCCACATTATGTAGGGAACATATTTATTAGTAATCACCACTAACCTTTTTCCGGAATATGGGCTTAGTCTGCCCACCGTAGCCACTCTGCTTTCTATCATAACGCCGCTTTCCTGGAAAATAAAGTTATTTGCTACAGTATGACATAAGTATCATAAAATCACAATAGGTACATTCATAAGATTCTATTCTCAGGCTGTCCAGCAGAATCATTAGCGCCCAAGCAAGGGGGAGAAACACCTAGGCTTGTAGTACACTTCATCTCATAAACACACCATCAAAACCAAATTATAGAGCCAGGCATGGCAGCGCACACCTACAACCCCAGCACTTGGGAAGCTGATGCAGAAGGACTTCGAATTCCAAATTGGTCTGCGTAACAAAGCGCGACTGTCTCAATACCCCGCACAAAATTACGTGATAGTACCTTACCCTGGGCATACAGAGAGTCCTTTCCCTTCTTGTACTGGGTCACTTTGTGGGGCTGGTGCTTGCCGCACTTCTTACAGAAAGTCCGGCGAGTTTTAGGGACGTTCACCTAGTAAACATTGAAAGTTCTAAACGTATACAGCGCCCTCCGTAGACCGCCACAGGGAGGGGGAGACCAGACAACCCCAGCCGCGCCTCAACCAGATCATCACTTCAATCCCTCCGCCCAGACCCGGGTTTCTTCCGCGTCGCTCGCGAAAGTCGGGGGTTTCTTTGGTATACTGGGGTCACGGAGGAGCTTGGACCCACCCGGGGACAGCACTGTCCACACGGGGTGCAAGGATGAAGCTGGATGTTTCTGGTCCCCAACCCAAGGTCTTACCATGTTGGCAGGAGCGCTATCAGCACCGAAAGAAAGAGGCGAGGTTAGGAACGGAAGTATATAGGAGGTGCCTGGCTGCACTTCCTGGTGAAAGTGGAGAGTACGACACAGCCTGTAAGGATCAGAGTGCAGCGCCCCCAGTCGTATCGGCGGAATTCTGTCATGGGCTGAGCTTCTACATGGACTCAGTGTAAGAGCTGGCTCTCGCATTCAGCTTCCTTCCTTCCCCTCCCCTCCTTCATGACTTGGTCATTTGAGTGGATACTGCTATTTAGTAGCGAAGGGAGCGGTGCTCTTCCCAGACTCCTGGGAATCTGTACCAGAGTGAAACCTGGACTCATTCGTGGACTGGAACGGCTCCTTTATTTCAGCCTTGCATTCCTGCTCCACTTTAAAAACACTGGGAATACATTTCACAGCGAATTGCTGCTTCAATAAAAGCTTAGGGGGAACTCTCCAGGCAAGATCTTTCTTAATCTTTCTTAATCTTTCTTAATGGACTCCATAGCATAGGACTATGTGAAGTTTGAAAGGATCTGCGCAGCAAAAGAAACCATTAACAAAGTAAACAGACAGCCGACAGAATGAGAGAAAACTTTTGCCACCTGGCTTCGGATAATAGACTAATAACCAGAGTTTACAAAAAACTGCGAAAATTAAATACCAAAACATAAGGCTAGAGAGATTCCTCAGTGGTTAGGGAGCTAGCCTGCAGAGCCTAATCACCATGGTTCTGTTCCCCAGTACCCACGTAAAGCCAGACGGACAAAGTGGTGCTTGCATGTGGTGTTCCAGTGCCCCCATTCTCTCTCTCCCCCCTTGTAAAAATAAATAAAATCTTATTTTAAATACCAAAACATAAACTTGCCAATTGCCAAATAGGCTAATGAGATAAGCACACAGTTCACAAAAGAAACAAAATGGCGAATAAATATTTTTTAAAATGTTCAACATTTTAAATCAGGGGAATACAAATCAAAATAACTTCGAGATACCATCTTACCCCAGCCAGAATGGGTATATTCAAGAGAATAGAAAATAAATGCTGGGGGTGGAGAAATGGCTCAGCTGGAAAAAAAAATGGCTCAGCTGTTAAGGTGCTTACATGCAAAGCCTAAGGATCTGGATTCCTTCAGTAGTCGTGTAAAGCTATGTGCACAAGGTGGCGCCTGCGAGTTTGAGTTTGTTTGCAGAGGTTAGAGGCCATGACGCGCCTATTCTTTCTCTCTCTCTCTCTCTCTCTCACACCACATAAATAAATAAATTAATTAATTATATTAAATTAAACAAATGCTGGCAAGGACGCAGAGAAAGAAGAGCCCTTTTCCCCTGTTAGTGGGAGTGTAAATCATTATAGCCATTCTCACTATGGAGGTATCTCAAAAAGTTGGAAATAGAACCTCCCATAAGACCCAGCTATACCACTACTGGCCATATATCCTGAGGACTCCACACTCTATTACAGAGATGCATATCCCTGTTTATTGTGGCTCTATTTACAATAGCTAAGAATTAGAATTAGCCTAGATGCTCATAAGCAGCCTAGATGCAAATCAACAGATGCACAGTAATGCAACTGTAGTATATAGACACAATGGAATTGTATTTAGCAGTAAGGAAAAATGAAATTATGAAAACTGCAGGCAAATGGTTAGATTTGGAATGAATCATATTATTAAGTGGTAATTATACATACTCACTGTGTACTGTTAGCATAGTCAAATTAATACATCCATCATCACCTATAGTTACCCACCAGTTTGTGTGTATGGAAAGTGAGGACACTTGCATCTGCTCTCATCAAATTTCAAGTGAGCAATGTAGTATTATCAGCTATGGTCTCCATGTTGTATCGCTAAATGTTATGCATTCTAGCTTAAAATTTGCTTACCAGTTCTTGTCTCTGTTTTAGGCATGCCTTCACTCACTAGTTCCCCCTAAAATGGGGTACTTAGGACTCAACGCAGGACTCTAGGTGTGGCTTGCCCTTGCACAGTATGTGGGACATTCACTTTCCTCATATTTTACAGCTGTAAGAAATCCTAATGTCAGGCTGTAGAGATGACTTAGTGATTAAAAACACAAGTTTGCAAAGTCTGATGGCCCAAGGTTCAACTCCCCACTACTCATGTAAAAGCCAAATGCACAAAAGTTGCACATGTGTCTGGAATTTGCAACAATGGGAGGCCCTGGAGCACCCATTGTATCTGTTTCTCTCTATATCTTTGTGTATGTGGTGTGTGTGTGTGGGGGGGTGTCTTCTCTATCTTCATTCTCTCTCAAATAAATAAATAAATTGATAAAATATTTTAAAAGAAATTCTAATGTCATTTTGGCTTTTCTGTTTATTACTATCAGCAAAAACCCCTGTATCATTTTTTTTCTTTTGTATGTGGGTAGGTGCAATGTGTGTGCAGATGTGGGCTCCTGTCTACACACCTGCAAAAGACAGGACATCAGGTTTTATACTATTTGCTTGAGACAGAATCTCTCACTGAACCTAAAAGTCACTGTTTTTTTTTGGCACTGAGGTTATCAGTATGCACAATCATGCCTGGCTTCTTATATGAGTGCCAGGGATCAAATTCAAGTCCTCATGTTTGTACAGCTTGCCCTTTTACCCACTGAGCCATCTCCCCAGTCTCCCTCTCCTTCACCCAGAACCATTTTTTAAAATGCTACTGCTACTTTATTTTAATATGGAGTCATTTTAAGTTCAAAGTTGGGGCCCACTTGTAGGGCATCACTCTTTGCACTGGTAAAATACACTATTGAGTTTGGCTTCTTATCCCACATAATCAAGGTCTTTTTGGACACTAATTGCCCTGATTCTGGGATATAGGATAGCAAACCTTTAACTGTTCACAGATTAACTAGGTCACTTATTCTATCTTCCTCAAAGCTCATTAATAGAAATACTGGATGAACAGCACTAATAACACAACTTTATATTACACTTGGGAATCTTTTGAGACTACATTAGCCTCTATCTTTTTTGCACGGTCCTGTTGGTATGGACTAGTGCACTAGGGGAATGGTTGTGGGCAGAGGGGGAAGAAGTGCCTGGGTTCTCTTTGCCCTTTCCCGTGTCCTCCTCTCTGTCTAGTTTCACACTGTTCCAATCAACAACTCCTAACTCCCTTTCCCCACCCCAAAATGGACCTTAAGAAAGGATGGAACATGTGAAAACAAGGAGCATTTGGCTAAAAAGGGGAGGGAACATGGTGAATGCCTGTGGCCAACTCCCAGGTGGTGATTGGATCAGCCATTTCCGGTGGCCATAACTTGTCAATAAAGTAAGGAGATCCATGCGACACTTGCTGCCTGTCTATCTTGTGTCAATAAAATGACTAACCACTCTACAAATGATTTTTAAAATATGGCCAGGCGTGGTGGCGCATGCCTTTAATCCTAGCACTGGGGAGGCAGAGGTGGGAGGATCGCCATGAGTATGAGGCCACCCTGAGAATTCCAGGTCAGCCTGGGATAGAGCGAGACCCTACCTCAAGAAAATATCCTTTGCTGGGTCCAGAAAGATGGCTCAGTGGTTAAAGGTGCTTGTTTGTAAAACCTGACGGAGTGGCTACAGTTCTCCAGTATCCACATAAAGCCAGACACACAAAATGTCTGGAGATTGCAGCAGTGACAGGAGGCACTGATGTGTCCATGCCCCCTTCTCTCCGTGCAAATAAATGATCAATAAAAATATTTTTAAAATATCCTTTGTTGACTGGGAAGATGGCTAAGTGGGTAAAGTGCTTAAAAAATTTTAGGGGCTGGAGGGATGGCTTAGCGGTTAAGGCATTTGCCTGCAAAGCCAAAGGATCCCAGTTAGATTCTCCAGGCGCCACGTAAGCCAGATGCACAAGAGGACACATGCATCTGGAGTTCATTTGCAGTGGCTGGATGCCCTGGGGTGCCCATTCTCTCTCTCTCTCCCCCCCCTCTTTCTCTCTCTCAAATCAATAAATAAATAATAAAAAATTTAAAAAATATAAAAAATTTAAATCCTGTTATCTTAAAAATAGTGATATGTTTCACTGTATGGTACAATGCCTTAGGGCAAGGAAATATGGGAGTGCCTCATGAGTCAAGGTAGGCCAGCAAGTAACTTACCAGGGACCCTGCCACCATCATGTCCTGAAGCTGATACTGACTTCAATTCTTCAAAGAATCCTCTAGGAGAAGACTGAAGCCAGAACATAGGCCATGGTTCTGCTGAGGAAACACTGGGGCTTTAAGTAACACACCTAGTAGTGCTTACTGCTTTACAGAATTAAAAGAATACTGTAATAATTCCGCTCTGAGAATGAAATATATTTTGAGACAGAATCACACTATGGTAGTCCAGGCCTTGAGTTTATAATGCCCTGGACCCATCTCACAAGTACCTGGGATTATGGGTGTGTGCCACCATGACCTGACCCCACAGATCATATTTTTAAAATATGTTTATTTATTATTTTTGAGAGAGAGAGAGAGAGAGAGAGAGAATGGGTGCACCAGAGTGTCTTGCCACTGGAAACGGACTCCAGGCATATGTGACACTTTGTGCATCTGGCTTTACATGGGTACTATGCAATCGAACCTGGGTTGTCAGAGATTGCAATCAAGTACACATAACTGCTGAGCCATCGCCCCAGCCCCTGAGACTTAATCTTTTCTATCAACATGTGCCTTATGTATTTACTTACTTACTTATTATTAGAGATAGAGAAAGAGGCAGATAGAGAATGGGTACACTAGGGACTCCAGCCACTGCAAATGAACTCCAGATGCATGCACCACCACGTGCATCAGGTTTATATGGGTTGTGGGGAATCAAACCTGGGTTCTTAAGCTTCACAGGCAAGTGCCTTAACCGCTAAGCCATCTCTCCAGCCCCTGAGACTAAATCTTAAATGAAGAAAATCAACATAGAAAATGGGGAAGGGCACAAGTCTTTATGTGGGCATATATTCTGGCATTTTTATCTGTCGGAAAAAAAATGTTTTCTTAGAAAATGACTCAGCACGGGAAGTCTTGTCTCTATCTCTGCCAGGCTATGTACTTTGGGGTCTCTGTGTGAGCCCTCTTCATCCAAGTTGAACTGTGTGATGCTGAGTCTCCTCTGCCTCAGAAGACAGAGACTCTTTTTTTTTTTTTTCGAGGTAGGCTCTCACTCTAGCTTAGGCTGACCTGGCATTCACTATGCAGTCTCAGGGTGGCCTTGAACTCATGGCGATCCTCCTACCTCTGCCTCCCAAGTGCTGGGATTAAAGGCGTGCGCCACCACACCCGGCCTAGAAGACAGAGACTCTTAAAAACACTCATCTAGGGCTGGAGAGATGGCTTAGCGGTTAAGCGCTTGCCTGTGACGCCTAAGGACCCCGGTTTGAGGCTCGACTCCCCAGGACCCACGTTAGCCAGATGCACAAGGGGGCGCACGCATCTGGAGTTCGTTTGCAGTGGCTGGAGGCCCTGGCGTGCCCATTCTCTCTCCCTCTCTCTATCTGCCTCTTTCTCTCTCTGTCACTCTCAAATAAATAAATAAAAATAACAAAAAAAAATCACTTAAAAAAAAACCACTCATCTAAACCGGGCGTGGTGGCACAAGCCTTTAATCCCAGCACTTGAGAGGGAGTGGTAGGAGCATCGCTGTGAGTTCAAGGCCACCCTGAGACTCCTAGTGAATTCCAGGTCATCCTGAGCTAGAGTGACACCCTACCTCGAGAAAAAAGGGGGGCTGCTAGAGAGATGGCTTAACGGTTAAGGCACATGCCTGCGAAGTGTAAGGATCCAGGTTCTATTCTCCAGGTCCCACGTAAGCCAGATGCACACGGTGGTGGCACCTGCATCTGGAGTTCGTTTACAGTGACTGGAAGCCCTGGCGTGCCCATTCTCACTCTTTCTCGCTCTGTGTCTCTAATAAATGTTTACAAAAATGAAAATAAATAAATAAAATTAAAAAAAAACACTCCTCTTAGGTAGCCCCTTTATTTTGTCTCCATGAGGTTTGGCATCGCTCCTCTCCTTGTGCTAACCATCTCCACGGCCCTTTAGGCATGTTCTCCCTATACCTGAGTCAGGGTGATCTGATAACTCATTTGCCCAACACAGCTTCATGTTTTTTAAAAAAATATTTTATTTTATTTATTTATTTGACAGAGGAAGAGGGAGAGAGAGAGAGAGAGAGAATGGGAGCACCAGGGCCTCCATCCACTGCAAAGGAAGTCCAGATGCATGCGCCCCTCGCGCATCTGGATAACGTGGGTCCTGGGGAATCCAACCTGGGTCCTTCGGCCTTGCAGGCAAACGCCTCAAGCACTAAGCCATCCCTCCATCCCCCCAGCTTCATCTTATTGAGTCTCAGTGACTTGGGTAATGTTAAGAAAGATTCCTTAAGAGCTGGACCCAACGAACTGGTGTCAAAGGACCCAAGCAAATGAAGGGCGGAAATAGTTGGGGGTGCTGGCGCAAGCCTTTAATCCCAACATTTAGGAGGCAGAGGTAAGAGGATGGATGTGAGTTCAAGGCCACCCTGAGACTACAGAGTGAATTCCAGGTCAGCCTGAGCTAGAGTGAGACCCTACCTCAGAAAACCAAAAAATAAAATAAAATAAAATAAAAAATAAAAAAAGAAGGGTGGGAAGAGTTGGGGGAGTGGAATAGGGACAGCAGCAGGGAGCCAGATATCATGTTGCTGAGAAGAAAAAAATAATACATTGGTTTAAGTCAGGAAACAAAAAAAGGGAACTGAGTTGCTGTGAAAGGGTGGGGTTTGCTCAGACTGTCCTTCCTCTCTGGACTGTAAGAATATGTCTCCAGGGCCAGTGTCTTCAGAGATCGAGTCCCACCTTCCAAGTCCTGGCATCTCAATACTCCTGCGAAGCTACCTGCATTAAATCAGGACTAAGGTGGGTCTGGGGAGAGACAGAGACTGGGCAGTAGCAGCAGCAAGTGCTTTTCTTGGGACCCATGAAGGCCTGGAGGAAAGCATGGCCGGTGCCATCTGTCTGCTGGTGGGGGAGACTGAGGGAGGGTGGGAGTGTCATCAGGACAAGGTAGTCCCTTCCAGTGATCACAGGAGCTGTAAGGGTTCCTTCTGAATGGCTGGGGAGGAGGATAGGAAGAGAAAAAAACGTGACCTGACGTGACAATCTTAATAAGTAGCAAATGGTGGGAAGAGACCTCTGCAAACCTTGGTGAAAAAGAAATATTGTAAGTAGCAACAGGGAAAATGTATACTTTTGTCAATGAAATGTTTAGAAGAAGTTCTAAGAGGCATCTTATCTGAAAAAAAAAAAAAACCATAAAAGCTCATATGCCACAAAAGGCAGTGCGGACTGAGGAAAGGCCCTAGGTAGGGTGGGATGTAGGTTATCTGCCGTAGCCTGTAGCAGGCCAAATATTGTCAGGATCAGAGCTCTCCTGTAGGAAGGGCTATGTGGAAGCTATGACATCCTCATGGAGGTAATAGTGGGTAGTACACTAGGCCAGAAGAAAGCAGCCTCCACTTTGGTCAAGACAGTGTGGCCAGCTCTCGGGGTTATAGGGACACTTTCTTAACTTTGCCTATCTACCATGTGCATGGCTGACTTTTCTCTTGTTTTCGTGACTTCTCTCAATTCTTCTCTTTCCTCCACTCCCTTTTCTTACTCTTCACTCTCTCTGTTTCTCTCTCTACCAGTATCCCCTCTTCTTTGCATCCTCTTTTATTTTTATTCATTACCTAGTTCCCTGACACAGAGTCAGCACTTAATAATTTTTAAATTGCATTAACACGTTCATGGTCCTTTCTCCTCAGGCTCCATTTCATTTTTTTCCCCTTTTCTCTTCTCCCTTCCCTACTTAGCTGGTACCTTTTCCATAGGGTTGCTAGGACTTCATGTGTAAATAAATGTAAAGTAGTTTAAACAGGTCCTGACAATAGTAAGTACTATATATCAACATCTGTTATTTTTTTCTGCCTAAGACCTGCCAGTGTCTCCAGTGGGGTACACATAGAGCAAATGGTGTGTCATTTAGAATATAAGATACTGCTATGATGGTGCAAGACATTCTAGTATGATCTTCAAATGCAATCCCAGTTCTCCTGCTACGCATCTCTCCAAGCTGAACGCTAATCCCCTGCTGTGCCTGTCCAGAGGCAGGGCAGCAGTGAGGCTGGGGAGGGGTATGAGCAGGGCTTCACACAGCTCAGAAGCTGTTCGCCATTAGGAGTGTATCAGTTCTGCTCCTTCCCTCATTTTGTATGCTAAACTCTTGAAGAACAAGTCCAACTTCTCTGGACCCACAGTTATTTGATGGAAAGGATGCTACCCTCCAAACAAGGCACAAAAATGCAAATACTCATGGAAACCTAAAGCATTCCACCCACACAGTTTCGCTTTGGGCTTGCCCTATCTGCTCTATTGTGATATTTATTTATTTATTCATTCATTCATTCATTTGGAAACAGTGTCTCCCTATGTAGCCAAGACTACAAAGCCCAAGTGAACCTCAAACTTTTGATCCACTTGCCTCAGACATAACAGTGCTGTCATTACAGGCATGCATCATCATACTGGGACTGATTTCTTTATTTTCAGAATAATCAATTTGCTTGTGTCAAATTTAAATTCTTTTTTTTCAGGGTAGGGTCACACGTTAGCCCAGGCTGACCTGGAATTCACTATGTAGTCTCAGGGTGGCCTCAAATGCATGGTGATCCTCCTACCTCTGCCTCCCGAGTGCAGGAGTGTTGGGATTAAAGGTGTGTGCCACAATGCTCCGCTAAATTTAAATTCTTATTGTGTATGGCTGCTGCTGTTTCTGTTTAGACTTCTTTATACATACCTTCTGGTGAGAACTAGTGTATCTTTCCATATACTTGTAGGGTCTTGGTGTAGATTTAAATTATCACTATGATTTGTTATTTCCATTTGAGCAAATTTCCCATAGTTTCTTTTCAGTGGACTAGACCCATACCAGGAAGTCACTTAGGTATAAGGGGAAGATATGGCTTTTGAAAACCAAAGATTGGGTGTTCTCCAAAGAGTCATCTGATACCTCTACTTTCCCCTTAACAATGCAGAGATCTGATTGCTAACTCCTGAATGTAAGAGAGTTAGAATGTTGAATGAAACATATCTTAATAAGAAGTTAGAGAAGAGATAGATGCACAGCTATAATCCTGACACTAAGGAGGCTGAGGTAGAAGGATTGCCTGGAGTTTGAGGCCAACCTGGGCCATAAACAACAACAACAACAAAAAAAGTTATAGAAGACACCTTGACCTATTCTACCCCAAAAGCTGCTTGGTTATGCATGAAGCTATGGCAGAGAGGGGAAGGGAAGGGAGCACTCCCCTGAGGACCCTGAAACAACTGGGCCACGTGCGACTTTCAGTTTGTATGTAGATTTATGTGCAGTAACTGAGGGCAATTTGAGAATTTAACAAACCTCGAAACTTTAATCCCAGACTTTCCACCCTGCACATTGAAAGCCCACTCCAGATTCTCTTCAGGGTATACTGGTAATTTGAACTTCAAGAATAAGGTCATCTCATTTTTGGGCCTATCTGAAATGAAGAGTTTATTACCTTACCCTTAGAAGGAAATTCTAGAGTCAAGAGAAGTTTTAGATAAATTGGAGGTTGGAGCATACTAGAATTCAAGATAAATGATCCAGTGAAAAATAAGCTATAATAAAATCAGAGTAAAAGATTATAAATAAAAAAAGAAATAAGGATACGAGGGATGGGGAGATGGCTTAGCAGTTAAACGCTTGCCTATGAAGCCTAAGGACCACGGTTGAAGGCTTGATTCCCCAGGACCCATGGAAGTCACAAGGTGGCGCATGCGTCTGCAGTTCATTTGCAGTGGCTGGAGACCCTGGCATGCCCATTCTCTCTTTCTCACTCTCTTTCTGTCTCTCTCTCGAATAAATAAAATATTCTAAAAAGAGTTAATACTGCAGTGATATTGAGTAAATGCTTAAAAATTGTTTCACAGCCAGGCATGGTGGCACACACCTGTAATTCCAGAACTGGTTAGGCAGAGATAGGAGGACCACCACAAGTTCGAGGCCACCCTTAGACTACATAGGTCAGCCTAGGCCAGAGTGAGACCATACCTCAAAAAACAAAAAAAATAAATAAATTTTGTTTCACAAATGGGGTGCAGCTCAGTGATAGAGTATGCAACGCATAGACTTTTTGATAGATAAAGATGTTTATATGGAAACTTGACTACATTGAAGAAATAACCAGAGATAATAGTTTGGAAGTGTTTTGTTTTATTTTGATTTGTTCTTGTGGTACTGGGGATTGAATCTAGGGCCTAATGCAAGCACTCTACCACTGAGCTATATTCCCAGCTCATGCTCAGTCTCTCCTCTCTCTTACTGTTTTTTTTTTTTTCTAGGTAGGATCTCACTCTAGCCCAGATTGAATTTGAACTCACTCTGTAGTCCCAGACTTGCCTCAAACTTACAGCAATACTCCTACCTTTAACTCCCAAGTGCTGGAATCAAACACGTGTGCCACCATGCCTGGCCTTACTGTTGTTTTTTGAGACAAAGTCTCATTATGTACTTTGTTTTTCTATTTATTTTTTTAATTGACAACTTCCATAATTGTCACTTAGGTATGACACGGTACTTCTCTCCCTCCCACTTTACCCTTTGAAACTCCATTTTCCATCATATCCCTTCCTCCTCTCAATCAATCTTTTATTTTGATGTCATGATCTTTTCCTCCTATTATGATGGTCTTGTGTAAGTAGTGTCAGGCACTGTGAAGTCATGGATATCCAAGTTATTTTGTGTCTATAGGAGCACATTGTAAGGAGTCCTACCTACCCTTCCTTTGGCTCTTACATTCTTTATGCCACCTCTTCCGCAATGGACCCTGAGCCTTGGAAGATGTGATAGAGGTATTTCAGTGCTGAGCACTCCTCTGTCACTTCTTCTTAGCACCATGGTGCCTTCTGAGTCATCCTAAGGTCACTGCCATCTGAAAAGAGAAGCTTCTCTAATCAAAAATGCTAGTAACGTTAATATATGGGCATGAACATTAAAAGAAGTGCTTACTGGGCAGTTTGGTGAGCATTGTATATACATTTAGCCAGACACCAGCAGATGTTACACCCCTAGGGCTCATGACTACCCCTGTTGTAGGTTTTCTGTATCAGGAATGTATTCCCTCTCATGGAGCAGGTCTCCAGTCCAATTAGAGAGCAGTTGGTTTCCCCCATAACAGACATGCCACTATTACACCCATTGGCTCATTTGGCCTGGCTGGCCAAATATAAGTCTTGCTGTGTCCACTGTTGAGAATCTCCACTGGTGATTTCTCCCACTCCCATTGAACTGCATGCAGCATGGCTTATTCCAGCTTTCTGTCAGCTCGTCTACATGGAGGAATTAGCTCCAGCAGGGTTTCTCAGTGACCTTGCAGCCCAAGTATGTGGAGTCTTCAGCAATAGAGTCTTACCATCTTTTCCTGGTGGAAACCAAGAGCGTTGGCAATGGCCTGTAATGTTTTGGGGGTATCAGTGACCTCCCTAACCAACAACTCACTGGAAGGTATCCCATCCCTGGCACTGAAAATTTTCTAACAATCTATGGCTTCTGGGTATTCCATTGTCCCAAAATATAGGTTTCCATATGACTTATTTATATCCTCTTAGATTTTGATTAGCCCTCCCAACACGTTTCCTTTACTCAATCTCTTACCCTGACCTTACATAGGCCTTTTCACCCCCATTAATCTGTTCTTCTACTTACATATATACAATACCATCCTATTAAGTGCCCCTCCCTTTCTATCACCTTTCTAACTTATTGGCCTCTGCTAATGAATTTTATTCCTACTTACATAGAAATCTAATAAGCTAGGATCCACATGTGAGACAGAACATGTGACATTTGGCTTTGTGGGTCTGGGTTACCTTACTATGTATAATCCTTTCCAGATCCAACCATTTTCCTGTAAATTTTATAATTTCATTTTTCTTTACTGATGAGTGGAACTCCATTGTGTAAACGTGCCACATCTTCATTATCCACTCATCAGTTGAGGGACATCTAGCCTGGTTCAATTTCCTAACTATTATGAATAGAGCAGCAATAAACATGGCTGAGCAGATATCTCTAAGGTAGTGAGCCGAGTCCTTAGAATATATGCCTAGGAGTGGTATAGCTGGATCATATGGCAAATCTATTTTTAGCTGTCTCAGGAACCTCCACACTGATTTCCACAATGGCTGGACCACATTGCATTCCTACCAACAGTGTAGAAGGGTTCCTCTTTTTGCATATCCTCGCCAGCATTTATGGTCATTTTTTTTCATGATGGTAGCTAATCTGACAGGAGTGAGATGGAATTTCAGCATAGTTTTAATCTACATTTTCCTGATTGCTAGGGATGTAGAACATATTTTTAGTTGTTTATATGCCATCTATATTTCTTCTTTTGAGAACTCTGTATTTAGTTCCATAGCTCATTTTTTAATTGGGTTTTTTGATTTTCTATTATTTAGTTTTTTGAGTTCTTTGTATTTTTTTTATTTTTTTTGCTTTTTTTTTGAGGTAGGGTCTCACTCTGGCCCAGGCTGACCTGGAACTCACTATGTAGTCTCAGGGTGGCCTTGAACTCACAGCGATCCTCCTACCTCTGCCTCCTGAGTGCTGGGATTAAAGGCGTGCACCACCACGCCCGGCTCTTTGTATGTTTTGGAAATTAATCCTCAGCCAGATGTATAGCTGGCAAAGTTTTTTTTCCCATTCTGTAGAATGTCTCTTTGCTCTATTCACAGTGTCCTTTGCTGTACAATAGCTTTGTAATTTCATGAGGTCCCAGTGGTTGATCTGTGTTTTTATCTCCTGAGCAATTGAGGATATATTCAGAAAGTCTTTGACAAGACCAATATGTTGGAGGTTTTCCTCTAGAATCTAGTTTCAGAATTTCAGGTCTGATATGAAGGTCTTTGATCATTTGGACTTAATTCTTCTGCATGGAGAGATATAAGGATCTATTTTCATCCTTCTATAGATATACATCCAGTTTTCCCAACACCATTTGCTGAAGAGGCTGTCTTTTCTCCAATGAGTTTTTTTGTTTTTTGGGTTTTTTTTGGTTTTTGGTTTTTCAAGGTAGGGATTCACTCTAGTCCAGGCTGACCTGGAATTCACTATGAAATCTCAGGTTGACCTCAAACTCATGGCAATCCTCCTACCTAAGCCTCCCAAGTGCTGGGATTAAAGGTGTGTGCCACCACTCCCGGCTCCAATGAGTATTTTTGGCATTTTTGTCGAAGATCAGGTGACTGTAGTTACTTGGACTTACATCTGGGTCCTCTATTCTGTTCCATTGGTTTACATGTCTGTTTTTGTACCGGTACCATGCTGTTTTTGTTATTATGGCTCTGTACTTTGTCTTTTTTTTTTTTTTTTTTTCGAGGTAGGGTCTCACTCTAGCCCAGGCTGACCTGGAATTCACTATGTAGTCTCAGGGTGGCCTCGAACTCACGACGATCCTCCTACCTCTGCCTCCCGAGTGCTGAGATTAAAGGCGTGCACCACCACGCCTGGCTTGTACTTTGGCTTTTTTAACTTTATTTTTATTGACAGTATATGTAAATATAGACAATAAAACATGATAATTCCCTCTCCCATCCCCATTTGCCCTCTCTCAAATTCACTCTCCATTGAATCCCTTCTTCTTTCCAATTAGTCTCTCTTCTATATTGATGTCATCATCTTTTCCTCCTATTATATAGGTCTTCTGTAGGTAGTGTCAGGCACTGTGAGGCCCTGAATATCAAGGCCATTTTGTTTCTGGAAGATTGCATTATAAGCAGTCCTACCCTTCTTTGGTTCTTACATTCTTTCCACCACCTCTTCTGCAATGGATCCTGAGCCTTGGAGGATGGAATAGAGATGTTTAAGTGCTGAACACTCCTCTGTAACTTCTTCTCAGCACTATTGTGCCTTTTGTGTCACCCCAAGGGTCACTCTACCTGATAAGAGAAGCATCTCCAACCAAAAGTGAGAGTAGCATTAATAAATGAGTATAAACAAAAATATGCTTAGAGGGCAGTCGGATGGGCATAATGTATACATTTAGTGAGACAACAGCAGACATTAACTCCCCTAGGGCTCAAGATATGTAGCTTTTTTGTTTGTTTTTTTTTGCAGTGTTGAGGATGGAACCTACAGCCTTGTGCATGCCAGGCAGCTACAGTACCTCTGAGCCACCTCCCCAAAGTCTTATTATGTACCCCAGGCTGGCCTTGACCACAGTACATAACCCAGGGGGCCATGAACTTGTGATATTTTTGCCTTCCTGCTGGGATTACAGGCAAACTCTATCAGTCTGTCTAAGGGTAATGTTAAGCAAGAATCTTAGATTTGGTAATGGGGGGAGTGGCAGGGGGAAAGTATGCCAAGTTGATGGGTAGATAAGGTTAAAAAATGAACTGCCTGACATGGTGGCACATGCTTGTAACCCCAGCACTCAGGAGGCAGAAGTAGGAGAATTGCTGTGTGTTTGAGGACAGCATGGTACAACATAGTAAATTCTAGGTCAGCCTGGGCTACAGCAAGAGCCTTCCTCAGAAAAATAGACAAAAAAGTGGACTCTAGGGCAGGGGAGATGGCTTAGAAGTTAAAGCCACTTACTTGCAAAATGTGCTAGCTTAGGTTAAAGTGTCCAGTACCCATGTGTTGTAGACAGCTTCAGATTCGCTGAGATGAACTTCCGGACCAGGCACAGTTATAGAAGGCAGGGATTTATTGAAACTTACAGATCCAGGGGAAGTTCCATAATGGTAGAAGTTGGGCTCCTCTTGAAGGACCAGGCAGAGAGAGAAAAAAAAGCCTCAACCTAAGCTAAAAGACACACAGCACATTTCAGGAACTTCAGCTAGGCACATTTTGCATATCTTTAGATTGGAAATTTAAACCCACCACCACACCTTAGGGCTGGACCTTAAGATCCACCCAGTAACACAGCCTCCAGCCAGGTGGCTGCAAATGCAAACTTCAAAATAATAAACAAACTACCACACCATGTAAAGCCAGATGTTCAAAGTGGCATATGTGTCTGGTTGCTTGCAGAGGCAAGAGACCGTGGTGCACCCATGCTTGCTCACACACACACTCTCTCTCTCTCTCTCTGTCAAATAAATAAAAAAAATTAAATAAGTAAACTACAAACAGTATATGCAATATGATCTCAAACATGGTGAGAAACATGCACAGAAAAATAGGAAATATGCAAAAATGTTAATGCCTCTACATAATATATTTATAAGTGATTAAAAAATTAATATCCTTATACATGAAACACTTTTATAATGAATATGTATTACATTGATATGGAGGGGGAAATAAATAAATTGCTTAAAATCAGAAAAAAAAAAACAAAAGTTAACTGAAATATAAGCCAGATATAGTGGCCTATACCTATAATCTCAGCACTCAGGAAGCTGAAGCAACAGAATTGCCATGAGTTCAAGGTCAGCCATAAGCTATATAGTGAATACCAAGATAAATCTGGCTGACCGTAGAGTTGTGAATTGAGTGTTTGAATATCCTTCAATCATATCTTGCTTGGGCTCTGTTGCCTCTCTTCAGGACAAAAGAGATCATGAAACACAGGAGACCTAGAAGTTTCCAAAGCCATGAAGACAAATGTAAAATGTTAATAACGTGAAATAATGAGAAAGAACAAGACCCCTAAGACTTCTTGGAAAGACTATAAAAGACGAGAATTGGGACTGGGAAGATTGCTAAGTGGTTAAAGAAGCTTGTTTGCAAAGTCTGCTGGCCTGAGTTCAAATCCTCAGCCACCCACGTAAAGCCAGACAGGTATTCATTTGCAGTGACATGAGACCCTGCAAACATACACACACACACACACACACACACACACACAAATAAAAAGATGAGAAAGGCCAGGCCAGGTGTGGTGGCGCACACCTTTAGTCCCAGCACTGGAGAGGCAGAGGTAGGAGGATCAATGTGAGTTCTAGGCTACCCTGGGACTACAGAGAGAATTCCAGGTCAGCCTGGGCTAGAGCAAGACCCTACCTTGAAAAGAAAAAATAGGGTTGGAGGGATTGCTTAGCAGTTAAGGCATTTTCCCACAAAGCCAAAGGATCTAGGTTCAATTTCCCAGTACCCACATAAGCCAGGTGCACAAGGTGGCACATGTGTCTGGAGTTCGTTTGCAGTGGCTGGAGGCCCTGGTGCACCCATTCTCTCTCTCTCTCCCCCCTCCCTCTTTCTCTCTGTCAAATAAATAAATTTAAAAAATGAATTAATTAAAAATAATATATATATATATATATAATAAATTTTTTAAAAGATGAGAATTATCTTGGTTATCAGGCATCTGGAAAACTGGTTTGGGTCTTCATCAAGAATTTGATTACCTGTAGTGCTGACAGTGAAACTTGAAACTTGTCATAAAATAAGGAAGTTTTACTGAATCCCAAATACCTTCTTGGGAACTTAACAAAATTAATTAGATTATTTTGTTAATACAGATATAGCATTTTAAAGATTTTTCTTCTAGGGGCTGGAGACATGGGTCAGCAGTTAAAGGCACTTGTTTGCAGATTCTGAGAGCCCCGGGTTTGATTCCCCAGTACTCATGTAGGGCCAGATGCTAAAGTGGAGCATGCATCTGGGGTTCGTTTGCAGTTGCGAGAGGACTTGGTACATCCATTCTTTCTCTCTCTCTCTCTCTCTCTCCCTTTCTCTCCCATTTCAAGTTAAAAAAAAAAAAAACTTCTAGTTCCAAGTCCAAGGAAGTTTTTATCAAAATATTAGTCAGAATCTGAGGGATGCTTCTCAGGACTGAGAAGATGTTTTTTGTATATTCTATTTTATTTATTTGAGGTAGAGAGACAGAGAGAAAGAGGCAGACAGAAAGAGTGATTATGGGCCTGCCAGGGCCTCTTGCCACTGCAATGAACTCCAAACACATGTGTCACATTGGGCATCTGCCTTTACGTGGGCACTGAGGAATTGAACCAGGGTCATTGGGCTCTCAGGCTTGGCAAGCAAGCAAAGTGCCTCTAACTGCTGAACCATGTCTTCAGGCCAGAAGATTTTTTTGAAGACGGCGGTAGGCCAAATTTAGCCCATCAATTATATTCTCCTTCTATGAACAGGTGTTAATTCTTCCATGTTTTACAGTGAAGCATCCTGAGGATAGAAAGAGGAATAGCAGCTGGGTGTGGTGGCGCACACCTTTAATCCCAGGAGGCACCCAGGAGGCAGAGATAGAAGGATCACCATGAGTTTGAGGCCACCCTGAGAATACATAGTGAATTCCAGGTCAGCCTGGACTACAGTGAAACCCTACCTCTAAACAACAACAAAAAAAAGAAAGAAAGAGGAATAGCACAAAGTGCATAGTCCAAAAGACAAAGATCTGGGCTTGCCACTTTGTCTATGTAACTGAGAATTTATTCTGAAAGTAAAAAACTGTTTGGGCTGGGGAGATGGATCAGTGGTTAAGTGTGCTTGCTTGCAAAGCCTGCTGGTCTGGGTTCAATTCCCCATTACCCACATAAAGGCAGGTACACAAATTGGTGCATGTGTCTGTAGTTCATTTGCAGTATCTGGTGGCCCTGGTGTGCCCATGTTATCTTTTTCCCTCTCCCTCCCTCCCTCTCTCTCTTGCTTTCTAAAATAAATATTTTTTCTAAAAAATTATGATCACATGAACTAGAATGTTAATGGAAGCACTGTTTATTATTGAAGACAATAACCTAAATGTCCATCAACATGAAAATCAATAAAGTGGACTGTTCATCAGACAGAATACCTATCCATATAGAATGAACTAAAACATGACTGGAGCTACCAAGATAGATAAATCATAGAGCACTATATTCAGTAAAAAAAAAAAAAAAGGCAAGTGACTGGAAAATACCTTTGGCATATATGTACAATTTAAAACATGCAAGCCAATACTATCTTCTGCAGATAAATATGAAGTAATCATGTAAAAAAAAAGGCTAGGTATGACAACTAAATTGAAGATATTGGTAACCTCAAAGGAAGCAGGGAACTGAACTGTAGATTATCCAAGAGGGCTTTGGGTGTATCAATGGTATTTTCTTTCTTTCTTATTTCTTTCTTTCTTTGTTTAACTGTGAAACCTGAAAAAGTAAAACAGCTGGGCTGGGAAGATGGCTCAGCAGTCAAAGTCATTTGCTTGCCATGTCTGCCAGCCCAGGTTCAGTTCCTCAGTACACATGTAAAGCCAGATGCACAAATTAGCAAATGTATCTGGAGTTCATCTGCAATGGCAAGAGGGCTTGGCATTCTCATTCTCTCTCTCACTCTTGCTCTCACTCTCTCTATCTTCCCCTGCAGATAAATTTAAAAAAAATAAATAAAATAAATAAAACAAGTGACTCTAGGAACCCACCAGTAAGACAGAATCTCCCTGAGAGAAACTTAAGGAAAATATAAGAAAACCTGGTGAACTAAAAAATGTCTTCACGTGGGGAAAAAGTTGACAGTTAAGAGGGTCAGATAATTTTTACTGGTGTCGAAGAATATGCAGAAGAAAGTGCCCTGAGTTCCTGAATTTTCTTATCCCCTGTTCTTTATCACCATTTCCTCTCTTGCTGAACATTCACAGAAGATATAGAAAAGGCTGTCTCAGTTTCTCTTAGATGACAGTTATGCACAATGACAGGGTGCTAAGGTGGATATCATTATACCTTATAGAAGGCAATACAAAAACAATAAAAATAAGAACTGTTGGTGGAGTGCTTGCTTATTAAGCATGAAGCCCTGGCTTGTTCCCCAGCACCACATAAATTGAGTATGGTGGTTCAAGCTTGTAATCCCCACACTCAGAAAGTGGAGGCAGGAAGTTCAATCATCATTGGCTACATAGCAAATCTGAGGCTAACCTGGGATATACAATACTCTGTCTCCAAAAAAAAAAAAAAAAAAAAAAATCAGCCTGGAAAGTAATGATATACCACAGAAACAGCAAGTACTATAGATAATATGGCATGGGCTATATATGGATAAAGATGGATAAGTGACATCATCTGTATGAATCTTAGTGGCCTCATCTGTTTGTTGTGAATAATAAATGAAATAGCCCATGCCCATACCTGACTGGAGCTGTCACTGTATCTCAGGGGCAGGGTACTTACCTAGCATGTAGGAGGTCCTGGGTATTATCCCTGGTACCACTATTTTTTTTAAATGAAGTAAAACAGGTAGATGGCACTGAAACAGGAGTTCCCTTCCATCTACCCACAGATAGAAAGGGAATGATCACAGCTTAATGGCCAATTGCAAAGTACTTTAAAGGAGAAATAATGAGAAACCATCATTCTTGGGTATTCTAGCTAAGTAGTTGAAGTATTATTGACTAGCTACTTTCATTTCACATCTCAGACACTCTCAGCAATCGTGGGCAAGCAGTGAAGTTTACTGAATTCTGTTTTAGCGTTGTCCTGAGTACTGTTTTATCTTATCATTAGGCATGGTTTTGTTTATTGATTCATCAAGTGCCATTTATAATAATTCCTTGGTATAGTGCAGTTTGTATGATGGCTAAACACTTATCAACAAGCTTCCTCTTTCTGAATTCTGTGCTACATAAAGAGCTGAGAGGCTGCAAAAGTGGCTATGTAAAAATGCTTGCATTCATTCTTTAATAAAGAAAATGCTAGCAGGGTGTGGTGGTGCACACCTTTAATCCCAGCACTCAGGAGGCAGAGGTAGGAGGATCACCATGAGTTCAAGGCCACCCTGGGACTACACAATGAATTCCAGGTCAACCTGGACTAGAGCAAGACCCTACCTCAGAAAACAAAACAGAGCTGGCTGTGGTGGCGCACACCTTTAATCCCAGCAATTGAGAGGCAGAGGTAGGAGGATCACCATGAGTTCGAGGCTACCCTGAGACTACATAGTGAATCCCAGGTCAGCCTGGGCCAGACTAAGACCCTACCTCGAAAACCCAAAAATAATAACAATAATAATAACAATGCTATAACAGGGAAACTATATTTCCCATGAAGAACTCAGTTTCTCTATTATTTCTTCTCCCACTCTTCTTTTGTACTCTGAGATTGTCTTTCCCTCACACCCCATGGGAATATGGCTCAGTGGTTAAAGGCACTTGTTTGCAAAGCCTAATGGCCTCAGTTTGATTCCCTAGCACCCATGTAAAACCAAATGCAAAAAGCAGCACATGCATCTAGCATCTAATTCCAGCAGCAAGAGACCCTGCTGTGTCCATATACATACTTGCGAATAAATAAAAATATGATTTTTGAAAGATTTTATTTTTATTAATCCCAGCACTCAGAAGGCAGAGGTAGGAAGATTGCTGTAAGCTTGAGGCCACCCTGAGAATACAGAGTGAATTCCAGGTCAACCTGGGCTAGAGTGAGACCCTACCTTGAAAAACTAAAAAAATAAATAAATAAAAAGTTTTATTTTTATTTATTTGAAAGAGAGAAAGAGGCAATGAGAAGCAGATAGATAGAGAGAATGGGCACGCTAAGGCCCCAAGCCACTGAAAACAAACTCCAGACACATGTGCCACCTTGTGCATCTGGCTTATGTGAGTCCTGGGGAATTGAACCTTGGTCCTTTAGCTTTGCAAGCAAGCATCTTAACCACTAAGCCATCTCTCCAGCCCAGTTAAAAATATATATATATATTTGAGGTAGGGTCTCATTCTAGCCCAGGCTGACCTGGAATTCACTATGTAGTCTCAAGGTGGCCTCGAACTCATGGCGATCCTCCTACTTCTGCCTCCCGAATGCTGGGATTAAAGGCATGTGCCACCAAGCCTAGCTAGCAAAAATATTTTTAATGGAAGCCTTCTACAATATGTGCCTACAGAGGCTCCACCATCTAACTCAGAGAAGTCCATTACATACGAACCTTCTGGAAGATATACAGAAGGATTCCTTGCTTTTTATACTACTGGCCAATAAACCAGTGGTGCCTAAGAAAGAATCACATTTGGGCTGGAGAGATGGTTTAGTGGTTAAGCACTTGCCTGTGAAACCTGAGAGCCCTGGTTCGAGGCTCGATTCCCCAGGACCCACGTTAGCCAGATGCACAAGCGGGAGCATGTGTCTGGAGTTCGTTTGCGGTGGCTGGAGGCCCTGGCGCACCCATTTTCTCTCTCTATCTGCCTCTTTCTCTGTCTGTCGCTCTCAAATAAATAAATAAAAATAAACAAAAAAAAATTTTAAAAAGAAAGAACCACATTTTCAGGTGGTGTGAATCTAGACTGAATTGTTAGGAGCAGGAGAAAAGCAGTCCAAGGGGATATCAAACCATGGAAATCCTGGTGATCATTCAGCTTAGTGGTATGGAGATAGAGGCCATTTCACTCCTTGCTCAGAGGGTGATAGTTATTTACTTTCGCATACTTAGGCCAGCAAGAAACCCTAACTCAACACAGATATTTGAGAGAGAAGAAGTCTTTCTCTTGTACAAACTGGATTTGAAAGAGACACAGAGAGAGAGA
This sequence comes from Dipus sagitta, assembly GCA_036346955.1. Classification (NCBI taxonomy): domain Eukaryota; kingdom Metazoa; phylum Chordata; class Mammalia; order Rodentia; family Dipodidae; genus Dipus; species Dipus sagitta. The sequence goes on along the minus strand of CM070776.1, from coordinate 86,439,655 downwards.
GAAACAAAAAAGAAAGAAAGAAAGAAAGAAAGAAAGAAAGAAAGAAAGAAAGAAAGAAAGAAAGAAAGGAAGGAAGGAAGGAAGGAAGGAAGGAAGGAAAGAAGGAAGGAAGGAAGGAAGAAAAAGGAAATGAAGGAAGGGAGAAAAAAGAAAGGAAGGAAGGAGGGAAGGAAGGAAGGAAGGAAGAAAGAAAGAAGAAAGGAAGGAAGGAGGGAGGGAGATAGCTGGCAGAGGCAGCATCCAGTATGTCTTCCAGGCATAAGAGCAAGTATTGACTGAAGCCAATGTTATTCTAGGCAGGAAGTGCATCCACCAAGATCCCACAATGAAATTAAAGACAAAATGCTGGCAGGCTGGACATGGTGTTCTGGGACTGTGTACAAGGGGGCTAGGGAGATGGCTTAGCAGGTATGAGTACCTGTTGCACAATCATGAGAACCTGAGTTTGATCTCCGACACCTATGTGAAAATCCAAGTATGGCCATGCATCCCTGTAACATCAGCACTGAGGGAACTGGAGACGGAAAGATCACTGGGGCTACCTATTCAGCTAGTCTAACCAAAAATGGGAGTCCCAGGTCCAGTGAGATACTCTGTCTCAGGAAAAATGGTGGAAGCACGACAGGAAAGAATACCCAGCTTTTTTTTTTTTTTTTTTTTTTTTTTGGCTTTTCGAGGTAGTGTCTCACTCTAGCTCAAGCTGACCTGTGATTCACTATGTCGTCTCAGGGTGGCCTTGAACTCACAGGGTCCTCCTACCTCTGCCTCCTGAGTGCTGGGATTAATGGCGTGCACCACCACGCCCAGCAACAAAACCCAACTTTCTCCTCTGGCCTGTGTACACATATGCACAGGTGCATGCATCTGCACACTCACATGTATACACCACACACGTGAACACACACTCACACCATACAAACATAAACACTCACAAGAAGATCATACATAAACTTTAGATAAAGAATATGAAGAGAGGGCTGGAGAGATGGCTTAGCAATTAAGGTGCTTGCCTACAAAGCCTAAGGACTCAAGTTCGATTCTCCAGGTCCCACGTTAGCCAGATGCACATCATGGCACACGCATCTGGAGTTCATGTGCCCTGGCTAGAGGACCTGTCACATGCCCATTCTCTCTCTCTGTCTCCCCTCACCGTCCTTCTGTATCTAAAAAATAAATAAATAAAATGATAAAAATAGTATATGAAGAGAAAGAGTATGTGTAAATCTGGGCCTGCGGTTATAAGCATGTAAACTTATCACTCAGGACACTGAAGCACCAGAATTGCCATGAATTCCAGGTCTGCCTTAGCTACAGAATGAGTTCAAGGCCAACCTGAGATATTGTCCCAAAATTAAAATCAAAAGTAAAAAGGGGGGGCTAGAAAGATGACTTAGTGGCTAAGGTGCTTGTCTGAGAAGCCTCAGGACCCGGGTTTGATTCCCCAATACCCAGATAAGCCAGATGCACAAGGTGGCACAAGCGTCCGGAGTTTGTTTGCAGTGGCTTGGAGGCCCTGGTGTGCCCATTCTTTCTCTCTCCTCTCCTCTCTCTCTCTGCCTCTTCCTCTTTCTCTCTCTCAAATAAATGAATAAAATATTTTTTTAAAAAGTAAAAAGGTGATGGTGATATACCTCAGTGGCAAAGTGTTTCCCTAACATGTACAAGGTCCCAAGCTCAAAAAATATTCTTGAGTTGCAGAGATGGTACAGTGGTTAAGGCACAAAGCCAAATGACCCAGATTTGATTCCCTAACACCCACAGAAAGCCAGATACACAAGTGACACATGCATTTGGAGTTCATTTGCAGAGGCTGGAGTCCCTGGCACACTCATTCTCTCTGTCTCTCTTCTCTCAATGTCTCTCTGCTTGCAAATAAATAAAAATTATTCTTTGATGGTTTTGCAAAATTTTCTGGGATTTTGCATGTTGGGGGAGGGGGCGGCTCAGCACATTACTTCTCCTAAATGAGCACTGCTGGCCTCCTTGTCAGCATGGCATTGTATCACGTTTGTATGACAACTTCCAAAAGAAATAATCTAAATAAAAAGTTAAGAAAAGCCAAAAATATCAACCTTCCCTAATGAAACTCTTTTTTTCTACCTGAGGATAGAGCTTCCGCCCTTTGTAGCTCGGTCAGTGGGGGATGGGCAGTTGGGTGACAATAATTGTGCAGATGCAGCCTTCGTGTCCTTATTAGTTACAGATGCCAGTGCAACAACTTTTGAAAGACTGCATTGACTATCTAGAAATCTGGGAAATGAAAGCACAGTTTGTGACCACTTGCATTATACCAGGGTCAAAAAGTGCTCACACTTTTTGCCATTTATGTAATCCAGGTGCATGTCACAAGAAATCTAGAGTATACCATCACCCTATGCCATAACCCAGTTTCTGTAAACTCATATTCTCACAAACTCAATCCCCCAGTTCAATGTGCATCCATTATACCTGTTCTACTTGGGATCTGACTAAGCTGGGAACTGGGGAAGGAAGAGGTCAAGGTGGCAATAAGGCCCCTTGCTAGCATTGCATATTTTTGTTCCATATGATATAGGTCTCAAGGAGAGGGGGATCCATGACGGATGAGGAATATTGTGCCTCAAAAACTTCCATTATCCCCAGTACATAGGTGAGCTCTAGAAAGAGGAAGCCATGGCAGCAGTGATACTGGAGAGCATCTTTCTGAAGAGATCCCAACAAAAAAAGAAGACATCACCTTTAAACTTCAAGAAGCGCCTGTTTCTCTTGACCATGCACAAACTTTCCTACTATGAATATGACTTTGAACGTGGGGTAAGCTTCTCAGCTTTGAAGTCTGAGTTTCACAATTTCAAGGACTTTGTCTTGGGTTTTCTTTGGGGAAAGAGATAGGTCTTCAAAGGTAGCAGGAGGTTGGGGCAGAAATAGAATAAATCTAAATACAGGAAACTCAGCAAAATATGTCCTAGCTTCTAACTAACTGTAGCCATGCTGGGGAAACATTCAAGGATGTTAAGAAGCCACAAGAGAACTCGCCGTTGAACACTGCAATCAGAGAAAACTTATTATATGACTGTTGAGAATGAAATCCAAGAATTGGAAATTGCCTTTTTTGCCATTTTATTTTTATTGTTTTATTTACTTGTTCATTATTCTTTTTGTCGTGACCCACTAAGTTTCATCAGGATTGTTTATAGGAGTATGGGTGAGGGTTTATTAACAGGAGTACTGGCACTTTGGTGACTACACCACTGAAGAAAGTGTCTCTTCCTCCTCCATCAGACATTCACTGCATATAAATCCTCAGAGAGGGGTGGGGCTCTATGAGCCCCTCTCCCAGAATTATCTTATTTCTTATGACAAATGAACATATGGTCATTTATTATTTGCCTTCCATTTGGTGTTCAAAAAAGGTTAGATGAGGGCTACAGAGATGGTTTAGTGGTTAAGGTGCTTGCCTGCAAAGCCAAAGGACCCAGGATCGATTCCCAGGGGCGCATGCATCTGGACTTCGTTTGCGGTAGCTGAAGGCCCTAGAATGCCCATTTTCTCTCTCTCTCCCTGCCTATGTCTATTTCTCTCTCTCAAATAAATAAATAAAAATAAAATATTTTTAAAAAAGAAAATGTTAAGAAAAAAGGTTAGATGAATAGATCTTGAAGGACTTTTTCTTTTCAAAATAACAGGTTCTGATAGATTGTGGGTGCCACCTCACCACAGTGCATGATTAGATAACAAAATGTAATTGTCTGGTTGCTTAATCATTCTTAATCTTTCTCCATTTTCTTCCTCATTCCCTTCCTCAGAGAAGAGGCAGTAAGAAAGGTTCAATAGATGTTGAGAAAATCACCTGCGTCGAAACAGTGGTTCCTGAAAAAAATCCTCCACCTGAAAGACAGATTCCGGTAAGAGGCAAATGAGAGAGATTCGGATTCGAAGACGCCTGGAACTTTTCAATATTCTGTAAATAGACTGGTGATGTTGCTGTGCTTCTTTCGAAATTTCTTCATTCTGGGCTACGACTCAGTTGGTAGAGTGTTTTTCTAGCATGCAAAAGGCAGTGAAGAACTGGGTGTGGTGGAACGCATCTGTAATTCTAGCACTCAGGAGGTGGAGGCAGGAGAATCAGAAGTTTAAGATTATCCTCAGCTACATAGGACATTTGAGGTTAGCCTGGGCTAGAGATCCTGTCTCAAAGAATTCTGCATCCTACAATGGATTGGTTATACTGAATCAGCATCTTTCTTCTATATGTAGAGAATGTCAACCTGGAAAACTTTATAGCACCAATATAAAAATAATGCAATACCAAGTTTTCAAACCAGCCCAGGATGGCCTGAAACTCACCATGTAGCCCAGGTTGGCCTTTAATTCATGACAATTGTACTTCAGCCTTCCAAGTGCTGAGGTTATAGGCATGAGATGAGATTCTTTAACACCTCACTGCTTATTCCCCCTGACTTGGCAGTTCCTTTTACAAACTATTTTATTTATTTATTTGAAATAGAGAGTAAGAGTACACCAGGGTCTCTTGCCATTGCAATTGAACTTGGGAGGCATGTTACTCTTTGTGTGTCTGACTTTACATGGGTACTAGCGAACTGAACCTGGGCTAGTAGGCTTTACAATTAAGTGCCTTTGACCACTGAGTTCCTTCAGAACATAGCACCTACTTAAAATTGAGTTGATTTTTTTTTTTGAGGTAGGGTCTCACTCTAGCTCAGACTGACCTGGAATTCACTATGTCGTCTCAGGGTGGCCTAGAACTCATGGTGATCCTCCTACCTCTGCCTCCCGAGTACTGGGATTAAAGGCGTGTACCACCACGCCCAGCTAAAATTGAGTTGAATTTTTAGTATCATTTTAAAATTTTTTTCTTGATTACAAAAGTTAAGCGTAATTAATATAGTATAGAAACTGAAAAATACATAAATCACAATAAAATTATGTATAAGTCCATTATCCAGTGAAAATAGCAATTAGCATGTTGGTGTATATAAACTTGCAGTCGTTTTTCTCCATTATCAATGCATATACATGCACTAATATATGCTGCATAATTAGAATACAATCCTACTATACATCTTGCTTTGTAATTCACCTTTCTTTTCTTTGTTTTGGTATAAGGTCTCACTATATAGCCCAGGCTGGCCTGGGAATCAGGATCCTCTTGAGTGTTGGTATTGCAATCATGTGACCCTACACCCTATTTATAACATAATCTACCTTTGCAACTTGACAATATATGAGAAACTTTTCCCAATGACAATCATTATTCTTTTTAAAAATATATTTATTTATTTATTTATTTATTCATTTATTTATGAGAGAAAAAGGAAGAGAGAGGGAAACCCTACATTGAAAAAGCAAAAAAAAAAAAAAAAAAAAAAAAAAAAAAAAAAAAAAAAAGAAGGAAAAGAAAACAAAAGCCAGGTATGGTGGCACATGGCTTTAATCCCAGCACTGTGGAGGCAGAGATAGGAGGATCACCATGAGTTCAAGGCCACCCTGAGACTACATAGTGAATTCCACATTATCCTGGGCTAGAGTGAGACCCTACCTCAAAAAAAAAAAAAAACAAAAAAAGAAAGAAAGAAAGAGAGAGAGAGAGAATGGGCGCACCAAGGCCTCCAGCCACTGCAAAAGAACTCCAGACTCATGTAACATCATGTGCATCTGGTTTACATGAGTTCTGGGGAATCGAATCTGGGTTCTTAGGCTTCTCAGGCAAGTGCCTTAACCACTAAGCCATCTCTTCAGTCCTTAATATTCATTAGTAACATTAATTTTAATGATTGCATGGTATTTTTTATAATAGATGTATCATAATTTATTTAAACAGTCTCTATTATTATACTGTTTGTTTTCAATTATTTGATAATATTGAGGCTGTAGGGATGGCTCAGCAGTTAAAGGTACTTACTTGCAAAGCCTAACAATCTGGGTTCAATTTCCCAGCACCCAAATAAAGCCAGATGCACAAAGTGGTGCATACATCTGGAGTTCATTTACAGTGGCAAGAGGCCCTAGTGTGCCCATATTCTCTCTCTCCCTCAAAATAGAAAATAAAACTGGGGGGCTGGAGAGATGGCTTAGCAGTTAAGGCATTTGCCTGAAAAGCCAAAGGCCCCAAGTTTGATTCCCCAAGACCCATGTAACCCAGATGCACAGGGGGTGCATGTGTCTGGAGTTCATTTGCAGTGGCTGGAGGCCCTGGTGTGCCCATTATCTCTCTCTCTCTCTCTCTCAGTTGCTTTCTCTCTCTCTCTCTCTCAAATAAATAAATAAAATATAATTTTTAAATAAATAAAAATATTTTTAAAATCTTCAATTATTGGACAATGTAAAGTTAATAAATCTTTGTAATTTTCTTCATTTTTTGAGACAGGGTAGCACAAGGTGGCCTAGAAATCACAATCCTTCTGTCTCTGTTCCCTTAATGCTATGATTTCAGAAATGTGCCATCACTATGTCATCTCAGGTGGCCTCAAACTCACGGCGATCCTCCTACCTCTGCCTCCTGAGTACTGGGATTAAAGGTGTGCACCACCACGCCCAGCTTTTTCCATCACAGCTTTTTGAGTGTGTTTTCTTTTTTGTATTTTTAGAGACATGGTCTCATGTAGCCCAGGCTGGCCTTGAACATACTCTGTAACATAGACTAGCCTTGAATTTTTTACAATCCTCCTGCCTTTCTCCTTAGTGCTAAAATTACAAGTGTGTATCATCACTCCCAGCTTATAATTTCTTTGTTAAAATATTTTGTGGTACTAATGATTGAACCCAGATTATCATGCACACGGAATAAGTGCTCTACCACTGAGGTACACCCCCAGCCCATCTTAGTGTCACTTTTTTACTAATCTTTTGAGTCCATATGAAATTTTATTTTGATGTATGGTATCAAATAGTCAATTCCTTTCCCCCACAGCCAGCACCAATTATTGAGAAGCTTTGCTATTCCTAATGATTTGAAATGCCAGAATTTTTTTTCTGGAGGAATATGTGTTGGATCCTATGGATATAAGTCCCTGTATATCTATGGGAAATAATCATTAAGAATTGTCCCTGGGGACCTGGGAGATAGCTTAACACTTAAAGGTGCTTGCTTGCAAAGCCTACCAGCCCAAGATATTCTATTCCGCAGTACCCTCATAAAGCTTAGATTCACAAAGTGGTGCAGGCATCTGGAGTTTGCTGGCAGTGGCAAGAGGCCCTGGCACACCTATTCTCTCTCTCTCTCTCTCTGATAAATACATTTTTGAGGCAGCATTTCATTCTAGCTATGGCTGACCTGCAAATCACTCTGGAGCCCCAGGCTGGCCTCACACTCATGGCAATCCTCCACCTCTGTCTCCCAAGCGCTGGGATTAAAAGCATGTGCCACCATGCCTCAGATAAATAATTTTTTTTTTTGGTTTTTCGAGGTAGGGTCTCACTCTAGCCCAGGCTGACCTGGAATTCACAATGGAGTCTCAGGGTGGCCTCGAACTCACGGCGATCCTCCTACCTCTGCCTCCCGAGTGCTGGGATTAAAGGCATGCGCCACCACGCCCGGCTTTAGATAAATAATTTTTAAGAAAAGAATTGACTATGTAAGCTGGGGAGGTGGCTCAGAGGTCAAGAATGCTTGCTGCTTAAGGACGAGGGCTTCTTGGGTCAAAGATCACCAAGTTCAACTCCCCAGAAGCCACATTAGAAGCTGGGTATGGCCATGCACATCTCTATCTTGTCTTCAAGGGATGGAAACCAGAGAGTAGTTGGGGCTTGCTGGCTGACAGCAGCTCCAGACTGAGGGGAGGGGAAGACCCTGTCTCAAGGAAATAGGTGGATGAGCAGTCAGAGAAGGACATCTTATGTTCTCTTCTGGCATGGGCTTTTCACATGTTCTACACACATGCCTGCATACACCACACACTTCACATACCATACATATACTCTAAACATGCACACACATGCAAAAATAAGAACTAACTTTATATAAGAGTTTTCTGAAGCCATTGCAAAATAGTTCCAATCCCTAAAGAAATCAGGAAAAGAACAATGCATCCAGAGGTAACCCCTACTTTCTTCTTTCATTACAGAGAAGGGGTGAGGAGTCCAGTGAAATGGAGCAGATTTCAATCATTGAAAGGTTCCCGTACCCCTTCCAGGTGAGTTATCTTATCTAGTCCACTCTAGAAAGGACCCTATGATACAGTCATTGGGGACGCAATGCAAGGCAGAGGGAAGGGCACTAGGTTTCAGTGAACAGAAATTCAAGTGGACAAGGAAGCTGTGTTATGGAATCAGACCTGTTTGGCCTTCTGCACAAGATACTAATCACAGAAACGAGCTAATGAGAAAGAATTTATTCACAAGGAAGCTGACTGTGGAGTTGGGATACCCAAGTCCTAAATCTCTGAGGGTTTGAAGATATTTACAGGATAAATAAGCAGGGTAATTTAAAGTATATAGGTTCAGTATGGTTTCTTTCTCCTTCTTCCATCTAATCCTGTCTTTCTTCCTCCTAAGAAGCCATCTCCACTCCTAACTTTCTCTCTCCCTATTCTTTCTCTTTCTCTTAACAATTTCCTTCTCCCTCCTAACCTTGTTTTTCTCTGTTCTAGCCTTCCCCCTTACCTCTTTCTCTCTGACTGAACTCCTCTCTCTCCTAGCCTTTTTAAAAATACCTCCACTAATCTTCCTGCTAATTCTCTCCCTCCCTTCCCTCTCCTTCCTGCCTGCTCACTCTCTTTTCCAATCTACTTCCTCCCTCCGAACCCTCTCCCTCTTGATTTTGGTTAAGACAGAGTCTCCCTAGGAAGCCCAGCTAGCCTCCAACTCACCATCCTCCTACCTTAGCCACCAGTTGTTAAGATTATAGGCTTGTGACACCACACCCAGTCAGAGCTGGTGAAGTTGACAAAGAGGCTTTCAGCCTCCTGAAAGGTAGCCTAGGCAACTGTTATCATTATTAACCTTATGTCAGTGTTTCTTACAGAAAAGCTGGTGGGAGACTAATATATACCTCAGCTGTGAGACCTTCAGGATTAGTGTGACTTTTTAAGACAAATAAAAGCAAAGGATAAGGTTAGTGTAAATTAGATTAGGCCAGCTTTGTTTATTGGCTGGTAATGATAGAAATTAGGAGTCTATCCTTCTCTAGAGTCTTAGAAACACATAGGTCTTTTAAAAAATCTTATTTTTTAACCTTTTTTTGGACAACTCCATACATGCAAGAACTATACCATGATCATAATCCCCTCCCACCCCCACCCTTTTAGAAACAGAGTTCTTATTCTTTTAATGGTTACATTCTTTTTTGGTTGTTGTTTTTGTTTTCTGTTTTTGTTTTTTGTTTGTTTTTCGAGGTAGGGTCTCACTCTAGCCCAGGCTGACCTGCAATTCACTCTGTAGTCTCAGGGTGGCCTTGAACTCACAGCGATCCTCCTACCTCTGCCTCCATAGGGCTGGGATTAAAGGCATGCGCCACCACGCCCAGCAAATGGTTACATTCTTTCTTGGTTTTACAAGGTAAGGAAATGGTTACATTCTTAAAGCTGGCTTTCAGGTCCTACAGAGATGCTTCTTTGCCCCAAACTATATGTACTTCCAACTGGAAGCTTTTCCTTTAGTAAATATCAGCAGATGGTTGTAGGCTACTCAACAAGGGCTTGATTTTAGCTGGACCAAGAAATGAGAATGGTAAGAACCAAGAATATTTGCTTCTCTCTTTCCCAAGCTAACATAATTTCTTTTTGCCTCTACACTTTAAAGAGAATGTATATCAGTACCAGTTCTGTTATGGTATGTCTTGTCTATGATAACTGCATTGAGAAAGACACTCTTGTTTGTTCACTGCTCACTCCACTTCCTTCTGGTTCTATCTATTTAATGGTGGTCATCTGGGCTGAAAAGACAGAAAAGGGGAGGGAAGGGGGAGTATTAGGAAGTTGAGTATGAGTAAGGCTTATTAGACTTATGCATAAGCCTGAATTCATTCTAGTCTGAACTAAAGAGCTAGTCACATAAGTATGTGTTTGGTAGATGCAGCTTAAGCCACAAAGGAGAGTGAAATTTGAACTTCAAATTGGCTTGCTTATGTCCTAAGAACTGAGTAAGCCATATGCCGTGACTATATGAGGCTGAACAACAGCGAAAGCCAGAAAAGGAAGTGGAAAGTCTCAGGGGAGGGGGCTTTCTGTCATGGATTTATGAGCAAGACTAACAAGCAAAAAGAAAAATGTAAAATGTTCTTGTTCAGGTCCCTGACGGTTACAAAACCTGTGAAGGAAGGGGAAAGAGTGTTTTACACATAGTTTTTACTACCCCATCATTTTTGTTTGTTTGTTTTCAAGGTAGAGGCTCACTCTGGCCCAGGCTGATCTGGAACTCACTCTGTAATCCCAGGTTGGCCTCAAACTCACAGCAACTCTCCTACCTCTGCATCCTGAGTGCTGGGATTAAAGGCGTGTGCCACCATGCAGGGCTTCATCTTTCTTTTTTTTTTTTTAAATTTATTTACGAGAGAGAGAGAGAGAGAGAGAGAGAGAGAGAGAGAGTGAGTGCAGGTGGGCCAGGACCTCTTGTTGCTGCAAATGAACCCCAGACACATGTAACACTTTGTGCAGCTGGCTTTATGTGAGTACTGGGGAATTGAGCCTGGGCTGGCAGGCTTTGCAAGCAAGCACCTTTAACCACTGAGCCATCTCCCTCACCCTACCCCATCTTTCACCAAGATGCTGTTTGGCTATGTGAACAGATAATGCTAAACAGTAGATAAATCAAAATTATCTTATATTTGACTTTAGAATTCATTATGTGATGTCTATTAACTCTGTGATTGGAACTACCCCACCCCTTTTTTTTGGAGTCAGGATCTCATACAGCCCAGGCAAGCTTCAACTCACTATGTAGCCACTCCTGATCTTCCTACCTTCACCTCCCAAGTGCTGGGATTATAGGCAAACACCACCACACCCGACTTGTGTGGCGCTGAGGATAGAACCCAAGGTTTTGTGCATGCTGAGCAAATAGTCTGCTGACTGAGCTACATCCCTAATCCTGCTTTGCTTTTGTTGTTTTTATGATAGTTTCATAAGTATTGCATTTTGGTCATATATACCACATATTAACCTTTCTTATCCCCTCAGTCCCATTGTACTCCTTCATCTCATCACTTACCAGTGGCTATGCCATGGAAGAGAATGATTCCCCTTCTCCTGTCAACTGTTAACTGTTATTAGCTCCTCAGGAAGGGGTGTGGCCTCCTAAGCCCCTCCTCTATTCATAACAGAATGTTGACTAGTCCCATGATATGTAGGTCTTGGTCAGGTAACCACAGTTCTGTGAGTTCATTGGCCATGTCCTATCCAAATTAGAGAGTTCCACAGTGCTCCCCACCATCCTCCAACTCTTACATTTCTTCTGATCCCAGCTTCCACAATGCTCCCTAATCTCTGAATGAAGACAATATATATGTCACTTGTAGGGATATATCACTTGTAGGGCCAAGCATTCACCAGTCACTTATTTTCAGTACCTGATTTGTTGTGAGTCTCTGAATGAATTATCACTTCCCACTGCTAAGGGGAGGGAGGGGGGAGGTGGGGAATAAAAGAAAAGGTTTTCTGATCAGGGTTGAGAGCAGAATGGATTTGTGGGTAAGATAAATATTTAGGAGGCAGTTTGACAATACATCCATTTCGCCATACAACAATAGTAGGTTCCTCCCTAGGGCCTATAGTCTTCCCAGTTGTAGGCTTTTGACTTGGTTTTCAGTACCAGGCATGAATTCTCTCCAGTGAAGTACACCTCAAATCCGATCAAAAAGTGGTTGGCTACCCTGTAAGTCATGCCACTATATAATCAGATGGTGCATCTTGCCTGGTGGGTCAGCATTGTACAATGTAGAATTCACTAACTGGTAGGTGATTTAATTAATGACTCTTCTCTTCCAACAGCCTGTAGAGCACCTTCTCTGGTACTATGAAAACTGGCCAGCAGGTTGGAGGATTCTGCCTCAATTCCAACTTAGTCTATGTCCTTGAACCAATGGGTGTAGTGTTTTCAGCAATAGGGTCTTACTTTTCTGTTCTGGTGAACAGACAAGAGTCATGGAAATAGCCTGGATTGTTTTGGTGATGTCAGAGGCTTCCCTGACCAACAATTCACAGAGATGTAACCTGTAGCTACTAGGATCATTATCCATCTGTGTAGAGTAGCACCATTAATTCTATTATTTTTATGTATGTATTTTTAAAATATTTTATTTATTTGCAAGCAGAGAGATACCTACAGACAGAGGGGGAGAGAGAAAGACAGAGAGTGAGAGAGAGAGAGTATGGGCACACCAGGACCTCTAGCCACTGTAAACAAATTCCAGATGCATGTGCCATTTTGTGCATCTGGATTATGTGGGTACTGGCAATCGAACCCTAGTCATTAGGCTTTGCAGGTAAGTACTTTAACCACTGAGCAATCTCTCCAGCCCCTATGTATGTATTTTTAATAAGTTTACCAAGTAGTAGGTTTTCTTATGGCTTTTTCCTATCTCCTAGATATTGGTTATCCTTCCCCTCACTCTGTCTTCTCACCCATCTCTACTATCTCATCTCTGTTTAAACCTTTTCTTTTCTTTTTTAATTATTTCTTTTTAAATTAATTGTGAATTTTCTTGTATGAACACATTGCATATGGGTCATATTCCCTTTAGGTTATACACTTATATCCCCATTCCACTGAGGGCCCTCCTCAGTGAGGTTATTGGTATTCACTGTGAGGTCATGAATGTACCAGTCAATCTCTAGTGAGGGGGCCAATACCTTGGGACAGTCCTTCCCACACTGTAGCTCTTACAGTCTTTCTATCCCCTCTTCCACAATGTTCCCTGAGCCTTGAAGGATGTGTTATAAGTTTCCTTCCGTGTTGAACTCTCTGTAGCCTTTGATTTTTCTGCATAGATGAATTTTTTAAAGTTTATTTATTTATTTGGTATAGGGAGAGTGAGAATGGATGTGCCAGGGTCTCCTGTTGCTGCAAACTAACTCTAGACTCAAGCATCACTTTGTGCTTTGACTTTATATATGTAATGGAAACTCAAACCTAGGTTGTCAGGCTTTGCAAGCAAGCACCTTTAACTGCTGAGCAATCTCTCCAGCCCCTTTGAAGAGTTTTTTAAAATATTTTTATTTAGTTATTTGCAAGGAGAGAGAAAGTGAGAGAGAGAGAGAATGGGCATGCCAGGGCCTTCAGCCACTGCAAACAAACTCCAGATACATACCCCACTTTGTGCATCTGGCTGACATGGGTACTGGGGACTCCAATCCGGGCTGTAGGCTTTGAAGGCAAGTTTTTTTTTTTTGTTTTTGTTTTTGTTTTTCATGGTAGGGTCTCACTCTAGCCCAGGCTGACCTGGAATTCACTATGGAGTCTCAGGGTGGCCTTGAACTCACGGCAATCCTCCTATCTCTGCCTCCTGAGTGCTGGGATTAAAGGTGTGCGTCACCATGCCCAGCAGCTTTCTTTTCTTGTCATACCTGGGTCTCCCTGGAATTCCCTGCCATCTGTAAAAATCATATTTGCTAACCAAAAGTGAGAGTAGCATGGATCAAAGGGGATAAGCATAGACATTTAGAAAACTTTTTGATTACCATACCCTCTCATTTTAGCCAAATAACAATGGGAGCTTTACTCTAGGATTCGTGACTTTCCAAGCCATAGGAATCTGACTTCATTCTCAGGACCAGGCATGAATTCCTTCCCACTGAGTGGGCCTCATATCCAGTCAGAGAGCAGTTAATTACCCACAGAGCCTGTGTGCCATCATGACTCATGTGTGGACATCTTGCCTGAATCGTTGATTTTGTAGCTTACAGGAGCCTCTGCTTGCTTGACCCTAGGACTCCCCCCCCCCTACACACACACTGTTTTCATATCACTTGTGTTCTACTACCTCCCCTCAAGGATTTTTCTCCCGTCTTTCCCTTAGCCCTTTTCTAACTTCCTGGTCTCTGTAGACCAGCCAAGTTGAACTCTGAGACAGTGTTTCACTGTGAATCCCAGGCTAGCTGAGAACTTGCCATTCTCCTGCCTCAGCCTCCTGAGTGCTGGGATTATAGATGTGTGCCACCATGTCTGGTTTTGGAACCAAATCTTTTCTATCTCTCGCATGTCTACAACACTTAGCAAGATGTCTTAGACATGGAAGATATTTTAAAAAAATACTGATTGATTTGATGATAGTGCTTAATTTATACTTTATATTTTTTGAAGTAAGTTTGTAATTTCAAATTTGGTTTTCTTCAGCTGATGTTTTTGAGAGATGGCCATAGGGGATACAGTGGCTATGAATTAAAATTTTTTCTCCAGGGGGCTGGACAGAAGGTTCAGTGGTTAAGCTGCTTTCCTGCAGAGACTAACAACCCAGGTTTGATTCCCCAGTACCCATGTAAAACAGGATGCACAAAGTGATGCATGCAGTTTATTTGCAGGAGTTAGAGGCTCTGGCATGTCCATTCATTCATTCATTCATTCATTGATATTCTCTCTCTCTCTGCTTGGAAAGAAAAAGAGAGAGAGAGAGAGAGAGAAAGAAAGAAAGAAAGAAAGAAAGAAAGAAAGAAAGAAAGAAAGAAAGAAAGGAAGGAAGGAAGGAAGGAAGAAAGAGAGAGAAAGAAAGAAAAACAAGCTTTGGGCTGGAGAGATGGCTCAGTGGATAAGGTACTCACCTGCAAAACCTAACAACCTGGGTTCAATTCCCCAGTACCCATGTAAAGCCAGCTGTAGAAAGTGGCACATGCATCTGGAGTTCATTTGAAGTGGCTGAGGGCCTGGCATGCTCATTCTCTCTCTCTCTCTTTCTCTGTCTCTCTTCTTTCTGTTTCTGCATGCAAATAAGTAAATAAAATTAAAAAAGAAAAAAAAAACAGTTTTCTCCAGGGCTGAGGAGATAACTCATTCAATAAAAAACTTGTCTCACAAGGGGGAGGGGATATAATGGAGAGTGGAGTTTCAAAGGGGAAAGTGGGGGGAAGGAGGAAATTACCATGGGAAATTATTTACAAGCATTGAAGTTGTCAATAAAAAACAAAGAACTTGCCTCACAAGCATGAAGAGGACTAGCCTGAGTTCAACCCACAGTATCCATGTAAAGTGTCAAGTATGGTGGCTCATGCCTGTAATCCTAGCAGTGGGGAGACAGAGACTAGCAGGAATGGGTTCTGCAGCTCTCTGGCTAGCTAGTCTAGCCAAATTGGTGAGCTTCAAGCAAATGAGAGACTGTCTCAAAAGAGATAGACTGTAATACCTAAGGTTGTCCTCTGGGGTACACATGCTTGTGCACACATGTGTACATACACTTACACATGTGTCCACACACATGTATACACCATGAACATGGAAAAAATACTCCTGAGTTATAGAGATTGTTTAGTGGTTAGGGTGCTTGCCTGCAAAGCCAAAGGACCCAGGTTCAATTCTCCAGGACCCATGCAAGCCAAACATACAATGTGGCACATGTGGCTGGAGTTCTTTTGCAGTGGCTAGAGGCCTGGCATGTCCATTATCTCTTTGTGTATATGTGCTTCTTTCCCCCCCCCCCTCAAGTAAATAAGAAAATAAAATATTTTTAAAAATTAATAATGAAATCCTAAGATATCTTTTTACAGAGAGAAAGGTTTCTCTACAGGAGCTAAGGGAAATGATATAGACTAAATATGCCCACAAAACAAAGCTCAAGTTAAGAGGACTTACACATATTTTAAAAGCTAAGACCTTCAAAATCTTACATCCCTGGACATGAATAGTGCAGGAATTCTTCAACTCATTCACATGACCCGTGCACCACAGCTGAATGAGGACTCTGCTTTTCTTTGTTTTCTACCATGAATGTATGATGGTATACCTTAAGATTCACTGCTTCTGGATCTTTTTTTTTTTTTGTCTGAATCCTAATTGTGGAATGTGGTGTTCCCATTGCTACAGGTGGTATACGATGAAGGGCCTCTCTATGTATTCTCCCCAACTGAAGAACTGAGAAAGCGTTGGATTCACCAGCTCAAAAATGGTGAGAATTATTTTGAATGTAAACTAGTTTTCAAAGAGAAAAGGAAAGAAATGGGAAGAGAGAAAGGGAGAGAGAAAATAAGGAGAGGGACAAGAAGAGAAAAGGGAAAGTATAGAGGAATGAAAATGAACAAATGGATGAATTAAAAGAAAAGGACAAGAGAACAATGCCAAGAAGAAGTATTAATTGTGGGAGGGAGAGAAAGAGCGGATATTTTGCGCCAATAATTTAGTATTCCATCATGTGTAAAAGATACTGAATAAGAATGAGTTACAACCCAGTTCTACCACCATCTCTCCAGTGCGATTTTGTAATTGTAAACACCTCCATTTCCTTATTTATAGATGAACATTTATAAAAAAATGTTATCTAAACCAATTATAGGTGTGGTACGGTGTTCAATGATCATATGATACTTATAATCCTAAGTATGAAATACCTAGCTCCCAAAATTAAATAGATGATGTGTGATAGTGCTTTAAGTCATAATCAAGAACTTGATTTCAGGACTGGGAGTGTAGCATAGCTGGTAAAGTGCTTGCCTAGCATGCAAAAGTCCCTGAGTTTGATTTCCAGTACCATATAAACTGGATGGGGGAAAACATACCTGTAAGCCCAGCACTTGGGAAGTGGAGGCAAGAGGATGGTGAGTTCCATGCCAGCCTGGAATACACAGCGAAGCAGTGTCTCAAAAAGCAAAGCAGGGCTAGGCGTATAGCTCAGCTGATAGAGTGCTTCCCTAGCATGCACAAAAGCCATGGGTTCAATGCCTAGCACTGCATAAATTGAGTGTGGTGGCATATGCTTGTAATCCCAGCCCTTACTTGGGAAGTCAAGGTCAGACGATCAGACATTCAAAGATATCCTCTGCTACATAGTGAGTTTGAGGCCAGCTTGAGCTATGGGAGACCCTGTCCAAGAGAAAATCAGAACTTGGTTTTAAGGCACTTTCTTTTACTTACTTTTGACAGATAGACCAAAGAGCTTTTTTGTGGTTCAGCTTTTTCTCAAGAATGGCAATAAAAATACCTTCTGTCCTCACCTCTAGAGTTATCCTAATGGTCAAATAAAGAATATCATATATAAAAAAATATGTGAAATGGGCTGGAGAGATGGCTTAGCTCTTAAGGCATTTGCCTACAAAGCCAAAGGACCCAGGTTCAATTCCCCAGGACCCATGTAAGCCAGATGCACAAGGTGGTGCATGCATGTGGAGTTTGTTTGCAGTGGCTGAAGGCCCTTGTGTGCCCATCCTCTCTCTCTCTCTAATACATAAAATTAAATAAAATATTAAAAAATATTTTTTAAAAATACATGAAAATTGTAAAGCACTACATAATAGAAGACTGTACAACTCCTTGTTGTGGGTAAATATTTCCCAAGGAACAATTTTGTGTTCCTTGCTTTGTGAAGATCTAAGCTTGAACATTTACTTTTTTTTTGTTTTGTTTTGTTTTGTTTTTCAGTTTTCAAGCCCAGGCTGACCTAGAATTTGCTATGTAGTCTCAGGGTGGCCTTGAACTCACTGCGATCCTCCTTCCTCTGCTTCCCGAGTGCTGGGAATAAAGGCATGCACCACCATGCCCGGCCTAAGCTTAACATTTAGACTGAAGAGTGACAAAGATAAATTTGACTGTAAACGTTCCCAGTACAGGATGCATGCACATATACTTGTGTGTATATATAGCCACATGTCAAGTGACTGAGAGATTAACTGGTTGAGTTGACATGAGGAAAGCCTGCCTAGAGAAACAGGAAGGACAGCCTGATAACAGCATGGTTGGGTTATTGCACAACAGCCCTTGGCCTTAATATAATTTTCAATTTGGATACTCAGTTGTTGGTTTTGCCAGCCTTTTTCATTCCCCTGAAAGGAAGTATGATTGGTAGAAATTATATTATCACTAAGTTGTTCAAACTGAAAGACGAAAGAAAAGTACAATTTAGTAAAATCTTACTGTGTTCCAGACACCAAGCTAAATAACTTATATTTATCATTTTATTTAATTGTTACAACAATCTTGGGCTAAAAGCAACAATATGGCACCTAATGAGCATTTACTATGCAACAGGTTCACTGCTAAGAGCTTCAAATGCATTGGGTCCTTTACTCTTCACAATAATTTTATGATTCCTACATTTCCAGATGAAATAATTGAGGCTCAAAGAAGTAACAGACCTTACTCACGGGCTTATGACTAATGAGTAGCAGAGAGGCTCCAGACTCCATATTTGGGACCAATATACAATTTCTAAGTCAAAGTATTCCCAGAGACTGACAGAGTAGGTGCACAGGGCATTTAGATTTGTATCTCTTCTGTTCCCTCCACAGTATTGCATATAATGCCTCATACAACAAAAGTTATTCATAGCTGTTGTTTTTAAAAAATATTTTTGGGCCGGGTGTGGTGGTGCACGCCTTTCATCCCAGCATTTGGGAGGCAGAGGTAGGAGGATCGCCATGAGTTTGAGGCCACCCTGAGACTACATAGTGAATTCCAGCTCAGCCTGAGCTAGAGACCCTACCTCGAAAAAAAAATTTATTTGGGGGCTGGAGTGATGGCTTAGCAGTTAAGGTGTTTGCCTACAAAGACAAAGGACCTCAGTTCAATTCCCCAGGACCCACATAAGCCAGATGCACTAGGTGGCACATGTGTCTGGAGTTCGATTGCAGTGGCTGGAGGCCCTGGCACACCCATTCTCTTCCTCTCTCTCTGCCTCTTTCTCTCTTGCTCTCTCAAATAAATAAAAATAAAATTAAAAAATATTTTTATCTGGGCTGGAAGAATGGTTTAGCAGTTAAGACATTTGCCTGCAAAGCCAAAGGACCCAGGTTCGATTTCTCAGGACCCATGTAAGCCAGATGTACAAGGTGGCACATGTGTCTGGAGATGTTTGCAGTGGCTGGAGGCCCTGTCATGCCCATTCTTTTTCTCTTTCATTCTCTCTCTCTGCCTCTTTCTGTCTGTCAAATAAATAAATAAATACTTTGTATTTATTTGCAAGCAGAGAAAGATAGAAGAGATACAGACAGAGAGACGCTGCAAATGAATTCCAGATGCATGTACCACTTTGTGCATCTGGCTTTATGTGGGTACTGGGGAATTGAACTCAGGTCCTTAAGCTTTGCAGGCAAGTACCTTAATTACTGAGCCATCTCTTCAGTCCTCATAGCTATCTTTGTTAACTGATTTATCTGTGAGAGTAAACAGACACCAACTTGGACTCTTTGCATGCTCTTAGCCAAAAGGCTAAGCAGTTATGACTAGAAAGTTTTTAAGGACTTATTTACTACAGTGGAATAATTTGGCTTGGTCCTATCTTATGCAGGGTTACTCTTTTGTTTTGTTTTGTTTTTCAAGGCAGAGTCTTGCCCTAGCCCAAGCTCACCTGGAATTCACTATGTAGTCTCAGGGTGGCCTTGAATTCACGGTGATCCTCCTACTTCTGCCTCCCAAGTGCTGGGATTAAAGGCATGAGCCACCATGCCTGGCTTATGCAAGGTTACTCTTAGCAGTACTGTGCATGTTTTTAGATCAGCCTGAGTCTTTGACCCAGTGCTTGTTACAGTCAGTTTTCAATTTTCTTTGCTTTGATCAGTTATCTGACACCAAGGTCCCTGGATATCTTTTAAAAAATATTTTATTTATTTGTTTGCATGCACAAGAGAGGGGGAGAAAGAAGCATATACAGAAAGAGAGAATGGGCACTTCAGGGCCTTTAGCCACTGCACATGGACTCCAAATGCATGTGCCACTTTGTGTATCTGGCTTCCATGGGTCCTGGGGAATCAAATCTGCGTCCTTTGGCTTTGTTGGCAAGTGTCTTACCCGCTAAGGAATCTCTCCAGCCCCCTGGATATTTTTTCTAACTCAATTCATGATAAGATTCTTGGGAGTCCACTGAATAGTAAACAGTAATTATACCTATCTACAAGCCATTCTGTGCAAATTACTTTGAGTTCTGAAAGAGTTTTTGAACCTTGCAATCCTAGAGGGGAGATGGAGCTGCTGTGTTTATGTAGGCAGAATCAGCCTACATAAAATTAAAAAAAAATCAACCTACCCCAGTGGCCCTAGAAATATTGGAAACATATTTTTTTTCCTCCTAGAGGCCGACTCACCTTCATTCCCCCTTCAGCTCAGCTATGCTTATTATTCTATAAACAGAGAAAGCCTAATTCTTCGAGCTCTCACTAAAGAAAATATCTCTAAATGATGACTCAGGCTGGCTCATACTTGTTATCCAAACACTTGGAAGATAGGCAGGAGGAATTTGATGAGTGGAGGCTAGCCTGTGCTATATATATAGTGAGTTCCAAGTCAACTTAGGCAATAGAATGAGACCCTGTCTCAAAAAGAAAAAATAACAACAAAGATGACTCAGGAACTGGGAAACAAGAAATTGGCATACTAAAATGTGGAAAGTTTGGCCTGGACACATTATTTCCCCATCCGAAAAACAAATATCATAATCTATACCAGCCTTACAGGATGATTGTAATGGCTATGGGGAAACACAGATATTTCTGTTGTTGAGTTCTGGAGCCATCAGCTGGTCTTATCATGCTTATCTATGATACTTATCGTGACAGACCACTGAAGACAACTGCTCAGGAACTGCCTAGGGACAGGGCACACAGGCAGGCAGAATGGTCATGTGAACTAGTTGGTCTGTTGTCTGATATCTTAAGGGGGTTTGAAGAGGGGATAGTTACCAGAAACTCACGACAAACCTCTGTCAAAGAGGAACACGTGCAAACGATATATTCTTTGGCAAGTCCTATATGATCTCTCTCTCTTCTCTCCTGCAACAGTAATCCGGTACAATAGTGACCTGGTACAGAAATATCACCCTTGCTTCTGGATTGATGGGCAGTATCTCTGCTGCTCTCAGACAGCCAAAAATGCTATGGGCTGCCAAATTTTGGAGAACAGAAATGGAAGTAAGAGATCACATCAATATATTTTCTCCCACACTTGTGTGTGTGTGTGTGTGTGTTGGTGGGTTGGAGCTCAGGGCTTCATACACCTACACCCCAACCCAAGTTTTGCATCATTTGACAGTATTTCCATCATAGTTCCAAGGGTCTGTTAAATTTAGGAGCATAGTAAAAAGTTGCATTTAGGCCACTGCACAATGGGGATTGGGGAGGACACTAGTGCTGGATGAAATCCAGTTGGTGTTCTGCATTCTAAGCACTATAACCAGATACCCAAACTCTTCGTAATTTGCCTAAGGGAACTGTGTACAGCAGCAAAGCCACAGACCAAATCTATCTCTGGGCCTTTCCCTAAAATGCATTCCATATCATCATTGGTTTCTTGTTTTGCAGGCTTAAAACCTGGGAGTTCTCATAGAAAAACAAAAAAGCCTCTCCCGCCTACCCCAGAGGAGGACCAGGTATAGAGGGAAATTGAATACTGCTATTGCTTAAATGAAAATCTATGGCCAAACCCTGAAAACACACCAAATTCAGAATTCCGTGGAACTTGAATTGTTAACTGTTGTTCATGCTTTGGGAAGGGATATTTGCTCATCTATTTAGGATTTCATCTTCAATGAAAAAACAGAGCTACATAGTAGCAATAATTTAATCTTATGACCTATTTTAAAAAAATGCTTTTGAGATATAGCATCATGTATTACAGGCTGGCCTCAAACTTGTTATTTAGCCAAGGATGACTTTGAAATTCTGATCCTTCTGCCTCCACCTCCTAAGTGCTGGGATTATAGGTTTATACTGCCACACCCAGTTTATTCAGCACTGGGCATTGAACCCAGCGTGTATCAGTTACCTTTTCATATCTGGAGCAAAATACCCAACAAGAGGCAGTTTAGGGAAGAAAAGAGGTTATTTTGGTATATAGATCCAGAAGGCAGAGTTCATCGTGGCAGGGAAAACATGGCAGGAACCTGAAACTGGCATCACATTCTCACATTAGTAGGGAACAAGTAGAGAGCAATGACTTCTTGTGGTCAGCTAGCGCTGTCCTTATTAAACTGTTATGGGAAACTGAATCACACAGAGATGGCACCAGAGATAGAAAGAGTAGAGAATCAGAACATTTCTTCATGTTGACATGGAATCAGGGTAATAACTTCCAAAGGCTGAATGCTGAGTTCTGATAGCTCAGAGTTATTGAGTTATTCTTTTTATTTGTTTGTTTGTTTTTCAAGGTAGGGTCTCACTGTAGCTCGGGCTGACCTGGAATTCACTCTGTAGTCTCAGGGTCAGCTCGAACTCATGGTTATCCTCCTACTTCTGCCTCCTGAGCACTGGGATTAAAGGCATGAACCACCACATCTGGTTTTAGCTCAGAGTTTTTATAGACATACTGTCTGGCAGGCAATCTGACATCATCTTGAGTTCTTTATACTATTGGTGGGTTACAGGTTTCTAAGGTTACATAATTTTGGGACAAAAACAGAAAATTCTTTAGCAGTCAGTGATAAGAAAGCACAAATGTAGAACAGAAAGCTGTTTGTTCAGGGAGGTTTGTGTCTATGGCTGCACTAACCACATCACATACAAGCAGGCTGCAGCTGCATAGATAGGGAGGAAACTCAGGCTCATGCTGTCTCCCTGGTAAAGGCTTTGTATGATAAAAACTTGTGTTTTAGAGTATAATACAGTACAGGACCCCCAGCTTATGGAATGGAACCACCCACAATTAGAATGGGTTACAGTGGGTCTTCCCACCACAATTAATCTAGAAAATCCCTAAAAGATATACCAAGATATTTGTTTCTGTCATGATTCTAAATCCTGTCAAGTTGACAACCAGACATTAACCACCATATAGGGCTTCATGCATGACACACAAGCATTCTACCAACTAAGCTACATCCTCAGCCCATGGTGTTTTATTTTATTTTATTTTTGAGGTAGGGTTTCGCTCTAGCTCAGGCTGATCTGGATCTCACTCTAGTCCCACAGGCTGGCCTCAAGCTTACAGCAGTCCTACCTCTGCCTCCTGAGTTCTGGGATTAAGGGTATGCACCACCACACCTGGCTCTCAGCCAATGTTATTTTAATAAAAGGCATTTTAAGGCTGGGGGGATTGCTCAGTGGTTAAGTGCATATCTTCTACTAGTATGACAGCCTAAGGGGGCCTGACACTACTGGAGTTCAAATCTTTAGAACCTATGTA
Source organism: Dipus sagitta (assembly GCA_036346955.1). NCBI lineage: Eukaryota > Metazoa > Chordata > Mammalia > Rodentia > Dipodidae > Dipus > Dipus sagitta. The sequence goes on along the minus strand of CM070776.1, from coordinate 86,416,474 downwards.
AACAGCTGTGTGTAACCACATGAACCTGTAACCCCAGTCCCAAAAGGGAGCAGAGTCCAGGAAATCACCAGGCTCACAATAAAATGGCAAGCTCTGATATCAGTAAGAGAGAGATCATGAGGAAGAGTGATGGAGTGCTGCAAAGGCATATACACAGGTATATACCATATACACCTCACCACACACACTGTGAGCATACACACACACACACACACACACACACACACACAGCAAAAAAAAGTATTTAAAAAAATTTTAATGAGGGCTAGGGAGATGACTCAATGGGTAATGCTGCACAAGCATGGAGAACTAGTTTCAGATCTCCAGCATTGAAGTAAAAGTTGTAACTTGTCTACAGGCACTGTGCACAACAGCAAAGCTCTGGACCAAACATGTTTTTGGTCCCTTCCCTACAAGGCACTTCCTATAATAAGTGGTGCACACCTGTAATTCCAGCACTGGGGAAGCAGAGAAAGGAGGATCCAAGGTCTTGCTGCATAGCTGGTTAAGTCCAATCTGTGAGTTCTGAGTTTAATAGGAGAGCCTGACTCAGAAAGTAAGGTGAGGCATGGTGGCACATGCCTTTAATTCCAGCACTCAGGAGGTTAAAGTAGGAGGATCACTGTGAGTTCAAAGCCAGCCTGAGCTACAGAGTGAGATCCAGGTCAGCCTGCGCTAGTGTGAAACCTTGCTTCAAAGGGAAAAGAAAAGGAATCTGGGCGCAATGGTGCATGCTTTTAATCCCAGCACTCGGGAGGCAGAGGTAGGACGATCACCATGAGTTCAAGGCTACCCTGAGACTACATAGTGAATTCCAGGTCAGCCTGGGCTAGAGTGAAACCCTACCTCTAAAAACAAACAAAAAAAATAGTATAAAGGGAAAAGAAGAGAAAAGAAAAGAAAAGGCAGAGAGAAAGGAAGGCAGGCAGGCAGGCAGGTAGGCAGGCAAAGCTAGGAATCATTAAAAAATGTATGCTGGAGCCTAATTGAGGAAGACACCCAACACTGACCTCTGGCCTCTACACAGAGCACCCACGTAACATGTGCATTCACACCCACATACATGCATGAACACATACATACATATATATACTCACATATACCACACAGACATAAACATGCACAAAATTTAAATTAAGAATAATGAAAAATGTTTTCAAACACACAGGAAAGCTAAAAAAAAATTAGCACTAAACACCTACATACCCACTACCCACTTGGGGATTCTGCCACTAACATTTTGTTTCTCTGTTTTTATTTATTTATTTATTTACTTATTTATTTATTGGAGACACAGTCCAGCTATGTAACCCAGGTTGGCCTCAAACTCTCTTTTATTTTTATTTTATTATTATTATTTTCTTTTCTTTTCTTTTTTTTTTTTGGTTATTCAAAGTAGGGTCTCACTCTAGCCCAGGCTGACCTGGAATTCACTATGTAGTCTCAGGGTGGCTTTGAACTCCCAGTGATCCTCCTACTTCTGCCTCCCAAGTGCTGGGATTAAAGGCGTGCGCCACCATGCCTGGCTTCTTTTTATGTTTTTATTTTTATTTTTATTGTTTTTTTCAAGGTAGGGTCTCACTCTAGCCCAGGCTGACCTGGAATTCACTATGGAGTCTCAGGGTGGCCTTGAACTCACGGTGATCCTCTTACCTGTGCCTTCCGAGTGCTGGGATTAAAGGCGTGCGCCACCACGCCTAGCTTTCTTTTTATGTTTTAAAACAGTATATTTTATTTATTTACTTGAGAAAGAGAAAGAGGGAGAGAAAGGAAGAGAGAGAATGGGCACGCCAGGGTCGCCAGCCACTGCAAACAAACTCCAGATGCATGCACCCCCTTGTGCATCTGGCTTACTTGGGTCCTGGAGAATTGAACCAGGATCCTTTGGCTTTTGCAGTGCCTTAACCACTAAGCCATCTCTCCAGGCCCCTTTTTCTTTTTAAATATATTTTTATTTATTTGAGAGAAAGAGAGAGAAGGCCCACAAGGGCCACTAGCCACTGCAAATGAACTCCAGACACATGTGCCACCTTGTGCATATGGCTTTATATGGGTATTGGGGAATCAAATCCTGGTCATCAGGCTTTGCAGGCAAGCATCTTAACTGGTAAGCCATCACTCCAGCCCTCTTTTTCTTTGCTTGTTTTGAGGCAGAGTCTCACTATACCCCAGACTAACCTGGAGTTGACTATGCAGCCGAGACTGGCCTCAACTTCATGCTGATCCTCCTAGCTCAGCATCCAAAGTCCTAGGATTATAGGCATGAACTACAGTGTCCAGCTGTTTTTTTTTTTTTTTTTTGTCTGTTTGTTTTTTTGATTTTTCAAGGTAGGGTTTCACTCTAGCTGCAGCTAACCTGGAATTCATTATGTAGTCTCAGGGTGGCCTTGAACTCACAGTGATCCTCCTACCTCTGCCTCCTGAGTGCTGGGACTAAAGGCATGCACCACCATGCCCGACTATCTTTTTTCTTTTATACTTATTTATTTTATAATTTTAAAAATAATTTTGGGGGGTTGGGGATTTAGCTCAGTGGATGAGCACTTGCCTAGCAAGCACAACCCTGGGTTCAGTCCTCAGAACTGAAAAAAAATTATCTTATTGCTGTATCCTCACATAGTGGAAGTAAGGCAGGAAAACATAGGGAAATAGTGAGAATCTAGAACACAACTTATCTGGGGTAGAAAACACACCTCCTCCCTTACAATGCTCTTGACCAACTTGTTGGCAACCTGGGACCCTCACCTGCACCAAACTGCATGTTCACCCCACTCTAAACAATGAACTGGGTTTCTTCTCCCCTAATAACTATTATTTGTGATAAGTTTCTATTCACATATACTATTAGCTATACCCAGGATCAGAACAGCAGGGGTCATCAAGCCTGGACTAGCTTTGGGTATATATATATATATATATATTAAGAGAAACTGTGTTCTCCAAGTGAGCTTCTAAGAAGGAGAAACTCCTACTTATCTTATGCCTATATAACTGAAAGTGCACATGATTAAAATCAGATGCATTATGGGAAGGGACATGAGTAGTGAAGATTATACAACTCAAGGCTGTCAATCAAAATATAGAATCATGGAGCTAGAGCGATGCTCAGCGGTTAAGGCACTTGCCTATGAAGCCTAAGGACCCAGCTTTAATTCCCCAGGACTCATGTAAGTCAGATGCACAAAGTCTCTTAGCAATGAATCCTCCTTATTCTCATCGACTTCTTCAAAGAAGACCCAGCCATCTTTCTGGTACCCTTGTGTCCATTCTCTCTCAGGTGGCCTGCTGCCCCTCTTAGCAGTGCATTTGAAACTTTTATCATTGCTTTGCTCTGAATAAAAATTTCTTGCTGCTTTAAAAAAATTCTTTTTGGTTTTATGAGGTAGGGTCTCACTCTAGCCCAGGCTGATCTGGAATTCACTATGTAGTTATAGAGTGGCCTTGAACTCATGGTGATTCTCCTACCTCTGCCTCCTGAGTACTGGGACTAAAGGTGTGCACCACCATGCCTGGCAACTTTTAAAATAATCAAACCTGGGTCCTTAGGCTTCACAGGCATGCACCTTACTCACTAAGCCATCTCTCCAACCCAAGTTTGATTCCCCAAAACCCAAGTAAGCCAGATGTATGTAGTGGCACATGTGTCTTGAGTTCATTTGCAGTGGCTACAGGTCCATTCTCTCTATCTGCCTATTTCTCTCTCTCTCTCTCAAATAAATTAATAAACATGATTCTTGTTTTTTTTTTTTTTTTTTTTTTTGTTTTTTGGTTGTTTGAGGTAGGGTCTCATTGTAGCTCAGGCTAACCTGGAATTCACTATGTAGTCTCATGGTGGCCTCAAACTCACAGCGATCCTCCTATCTCTGCCTCCCAAGTGCTGGGATTAAAGGCATGCACCACCACACACAGCTAACATGATATTTTTTAAAAGAAGAATTTGTGTGTTCATTTTGCAAAGAAGGAAACAAAGGTTCAGATTCACTTACTAGAACCATGTACTAGTGTAATGCCAAGCAGGATTTCTGGCCTTGGTTATACATAGCTTTTGTTTGGAAAGCTTTAAGAATATTAATGCCTGGGTTTCATTCCCAGAAAATGTGGCAGTGTTAAAACACTCCATAAGGCTTGGCGTGGTGGCACACACTTTTAATCCCAGCACTTGGGAGGCAGAGGTAGGAGGATTGCTGTGAGTTCAAGGCCACCCTGAGACTACACAGTGAATTCCAGGTCAGCCTGGGCTAGAGTGAGATCCTACCTCAAAAAACAAAATCAAAACAAAACAAACAAACAAAAAAAAACCCACTCTATAGGAAATATTTATGTGTACCAAAGTTGAGCAAAATAGTCATAGAATGAATGTTGAATAAAGCTTTAATTATGCCTTATTTTGGTTAGAATTGTATCTCTAGTAAACCAGAGAGTTGGAAGAAGAGAACACTTGATGACTAGCCAGTCCCCACCCCACCCACGCACTACTCTTCTTCCTAACTACACAGATCTTGAAAAAGCCATTGCCTCCAGAGCCAGCAGCAGCACCAGTGTCCACAAGTGAGCTGAAAAAGGTTGTGGCCCTTTATGATTACATGCCGATGAATGCAAATGACCTACAGCTGCGAAAGGGTGAGGAATATTTTATCCTGGAGGAGAGCAACCTGCCATGGTGGCGAGCACGAGATAAAAATGGGTGAGTCCTCACAGCCCTTCTGAGCTTGTGTCTGCCCACTCCACATGAGTGTGAAATGCTGCAACATGATTCCCCTGTTCAGTGTCAGAATCAAAGATGTATCTTCCCATACCAAAGTGAATGCAGTCTCCCTCCACATACTTCCCAGTGTCCAGCTTTATGGGTGGATTCTGTCACCTCTCAGAACCTTTGTTGTGATGCAAATATAACCAATGCCAATGTTCAGAAGCTCTATCCTTAACTGGTCTAACCATAAAGCAGAGGCATGGTTTTCTTTGAAGGAAAGCCATGATAGACAGCCAGATAGTTAGTTGATGATAGATAGATAGATAGATGATAGAGAGATGACAATGATGATAGATACATAGAGATATGGATAGACATAGGTATAGATACAGATAGATAGATGATAGATGGGTTTTGAATGCAGGGTTGTGGGCATGTGACTCTCCCTGAAGGTGAAAAAGCTCTACATGATCTACTATATTGTCTCCTCTACAGGCAAGAAGGCTATATCCCTAGTAACTATGTCACTGAAGCAGAAGACTCCATTGAAATGTATGAGTGAGTATGCTTATGTTCCCACCGCACAATCTTCCAAAAGAAACAAAATGCAGTACACATAGTTTACACTTTCTTTTTGAAATTTATGTAGGTGTGTATATATGCGTAAAGGTGTAGGTATGTGCAATAGAGCCTCTATAGAGGTCAGATAACAACTTCAAGGTGTTCCTCCTCTCATCCACCTTCTTTGAGACAGGGGCTCTTAATTTTTTTTAAATTATTTATTTGCAAGGAGATGGGGTGAAGAAAGGAAGAGAGAGAGAGAATGGACACACATGGGCCTCTTGCCACTGCAAAGGAACTCCAGACACATGCGCCACTTTGTGCATTTGGCTTTACCTCGGTACTAGGGAACTGAACCCAGACTGTTAGGCCTTGCAAGCCAGCGCCTTGACTAACTTTTAAAACAAATTCAAAAATACATATTAAAATTCGCAGTAGTTGTGTTAAATGACATCACCATGCCAAATTAATGTCTATATGTTATTATGACCACAAGGCTGGGTACTTTTGGTGCTAGAGAGGGTTCCATGCTCCCAAATCACAAACTCCAAGTAGAATGAACAACCTCATGGGAAACATTTCAAAGTATAAAAACACCAAACTTGAACCAATCAATATCCTTTTACCCCTCATCATTGAAGTAGATTGTTGTTGTACAACTCAGCCCCTGATATCTTCTCTTAAACCCTGATATTTGTCTGTGCCCACTGTTCCTCCCCATCCCCCATAAGTCTTTAGTGACTACCTGGGATTGGAAAAATAAATGTAATATGCTAGGCATATGACAATTCCTTGATAGTGTTCAAATGAATTGATAGAATTATGCACATGATGAACCCTGGAGGATGCTGTAACCCTAAGACACTTACACATCACCTATAAGTCACTCAATCCCTTTCCTTTCCCAGGTGGTATTCCAAACACATGACTCGGAGTCAAGCTGAGCAATTACTAAAGCAAGAGGTGAGTACAACCCAGGAGTGGCCTCTCATGCTTATAATCTCTGCACTCAGGAGGATGAAGTAGTTCGAGGCCAGCCTGGGCTACAGAGTGAGTTCTAGGTAAGCCTGAGATACAGTGAGACCCCTGCCTCCAAATACTAAAAAGAAAAAGAGAGAGAGAGAGAGAGAAAGAATGGAAGGCCGGGTTGGTGGCGCATACCTTTAATCCCAGCACTCGGGAGGCAGAGGTAGGAGGATCACCATGAATTCGAGGTCACCCTGAGACTCCATAGTGAATTCCAGGTCAGTCTGGGCTAGAATGAGACCATGCCTCAAAAAATAACAAAAAGAAAGAAAGAAAGAAGGGAAGGAAGGAAGGAAGAAAAAAGAGGTGAGTATAGGCCACATGCAAAGGACATTATCTGCGTGCGCAAGGGAAGATCCAGAACTGATGGCTTTCACCTGGGATTCCAGTTCTTTTTAGTGTACTAAAATCAAGGAACCTGCAGCTCAAGCCAGTGACTTGACAGTAAAATCAGAGGAGAGGTGTTCTATTTCCTCTCAGGTCTGGGCGGGTGGGAGGCAAGCATGAGCATAATTTTCTCTTACAGGCAGATTGTTTTTTGTTGTTTCAGGGAAAAGAAGGTGGTTTCATTGTCAGAGATTCCAGCAAAGCTGGAAAATATACTGTGTCTGTGTTTGCAAAATCTACAGGGTGAGTGTTACTGTTCCAAGGTCACAAGGATGAAGGACAGGAGTGTTCTCCCAACAGCTCCTAATGGCCTGCAGCCCCCCCCCCCCCCATTTCCTCTGCCTTAAAATAAAAACTGATTTTTCTTGGCGTTTTGGGTCCTGCTTGCCCTTGTTTCCAAGTGATTTACTAAATATCCATTTCTTCAGGGACCCTCAAGGGGTGATACGCCATTATGTTGTGTGTTCCACACCTCAGAGCCAGTATTATCTGGCTGAGAAGCACCTTTTCAGCACCATCCCTGAGCTCATTAACTACCATCAACATAACTCTGCAGGTGAGTACCAGAGACAGCTGAGCAAGTTTTTACAAATACCAGGAGAGCCGGGCGTGGTGGCACATGCCTTTAATCCCAGCACTCGGGAGGCAGAGGTAGGAGGATTGCTGTGAGTTCGAGGCCACCCTGAGACTCCATAGTGACTTACAGGTCAGCCTGGGCTAGAGTGAGACCCTACCTCAAAAAACCAAAAAAAAAAAAAAAAAAAAAAAAAAACAAATACCAGGAGAAGCAACTCAAGGCAAAAGATGAGAGAAAGCCAGGCTTAGTGGCACACGCCTTTGATCCCATCACTGGAGAGGCCGGGGTAGGAGGACTGCTGTGAGTTCAAGACTAGCCTAAGACTATATAATGAATTCTAGGCCAGCCTAAGCTAGACCCTATCTCAAAATAAATAAATAAGTAAATAAGTAAAAAAAAGATGAGAGGAAGATAGCCTCACAGGTCAGTGTGGATTAGCTATGAAAGCAAACTCCTGTGACGCTGGGTAGAGATCTAGAACTAATTTCTTTTTTTGTCTTTTTTTTTTTGCCTCGTGAGTGCTAGGACTAAAGGCATGCACCACTATACCCAGCCTGACTTCTTTTTTAAATGTAGTGGTGGGTCTCAAACCCAGGGCCTCACACATGTTAGACAAGTGATCTACCATTGAACTATATCCTTGGCTCTTTTTAATGTTTTTTAAATTTTATTTTAGAGAGAGATACAGAGGGAGAGAGAGAGAATTGGTGCACCAGGGCCTCAGGCACTGCGCCACCTAGTGGTCATGTGCTACCTTGTACTTGCCTCACCTTTATGCATCTGGCTTATGTGGGATCTGGAGAGTAGAACATGGGTCCTTAGGCTTCACAGGCAAGCGCCTTAACTGCTAAGCCATCTCTCCAGCCCCCTTGGCTCTTTTTTTATGTTATTTTTTTTTATTTTTTTTGGTTTTTCGCGGTAGGGTTTCACTCTAGCTAAGGCTGGCCTGGAATTCACTATGTAGTCTCAGGGTGGCCTCGAACTCACAGCAATCTTCCTACCTCTGTCTCATGAGTGCTGGGATTAAAGACGTGTGCCACCACACCCGGCTGGTTTTTGTTTTGACACAGGTCTCATGTGTTACTCACACTGGCCTTGAAAATGCTATCTAGCCCCAGCTGTGTTTGAACTCATGATTCACCTGCCTCTCTTTCCTCAATAGCTGAGATAATAGGCCTGCCCCACCAGGTTCAGCAAGACTGATTTCTTCTTTGGCTCTTGTTGTTCAGTGCTAAGAAAAGATAATGAAGACACTAGTGACTTTGAACCAGAAATTATTCATTAGCAATTAGTCATGTCCCTGATGTACACTCAGCAACTTTCTCAGCTTTAGAATCAAGAACAGGAAAATGCTGAGCTGAGGTACTCATCCTGAGAGAACAAACAGGTTAGAAGACAATTTCTAAGCATACACTAAGTGAATTTTGAAAACTGGGAGACTGGTGTAGGCAAAAAATACACTGGAAAAGCTTCACTACGAAGGTATGATGTGAGATAAGCCTGGCCTGTGAGGTGGGAAAATATTCTATAAGGGATATAATTTATTTTTTATTTTTCACTTTTTGCTTTTTTTTCTTTAGAGATAGGGTCTCACTATTTTGCTGTGTAGTCCTAGCTGGCCTCATACTCCCCATGTAGTCCATGCAGGCCTCAAATTTATAGCAATCCTCTCACCTCAGCTTCCTGAATCTTGAAATTACAAGTGTGAAGTCCCATGCAAAGCAATAAGGAGTATATTTCAACAGAATTTTCTCATTTTATCTCTGAAAACTTTTGTGAGGGGAGAAACTTCCAGAAAAAAAATTGAGTTCTTAGCCAGGTGTAGTGGTGCATGCTTTTAATCCCAGCACTTGGGAGTCAGAGGTAGGAGGATTGCTGTGAGTTCGAGGCCACCCTGAGACTACATAGTGCATTCCAGGTCAGCCTGGGCTAGAATGTAACCCTATCTTGAAAAATAAAGTGAGTTCTTTAAGATTTCTGGGATTCAGAATAAACAAATATGCATGCTAGAGCTAGAGAGATGGCTTAGTGGTTTAGGAAGTTGCCTGCAAAGCCAAAGGATCCAGGTTCAATTCCTCAGGACCCACATAAGCCAGATGCACAAGGTGGTGCATGCGTCTGGAGTTTGTGTGCAGTGGCTGTAGGCCCTGGCACACCCATTATCTTCCTCCCTCTCTCTCTCTCTCTCCCTCTTTCTCTCTGTCAAATAAACAAATAAAATAAAAATATTTTTCAAAAGAAAGATGCATACTAGAAGTATTAGGCTCTAAGTGATGACATACAAGGAATCCCATTCCCATGCTGTGCTGACAGTGGTCTCTCTATGTGTTTCAGGACTCATATCCAGACTGAAATATCCAGTATCTCAACAAAACAAAAATGCACCTTCTACTGCAGGCTTGGGCTATGGTAAGTGCTTATTTCTCTGGGGTTGGGTAGACTGACAATTGCAAGGATTACCTTTGCAACCTTACCTTAAATAGTGTTCCTATGATACATAGTGTTCTTCACCGGTTGTCTCCAGGAAGGTCAAGACAGAGCCAAGCCAAGTTATTAAATGATTTTCTCCATCTAGTGGCTCCTACTGGGACTGCAAAAAGGAATTTGTTTTGAGGCTTTTTGTTTATTTTAAATTCTTGCTTTATGACCAATCGATACCTAAAATGGCCATAGTTCTCCAAGTAAAAACCACCCCCCAGATTTATCCGAGTAAAGATAGTTTAGTATTCCTGATAATTCTCTCTTTATTGTTTTTCCTATTTTTACCCTAGTAGGGACTCTTATTTATTATAGAAATTGTATATAAATGTCACTGCCTGAAAAAAAATCACATTAAGACTTTGTTGGTAGGATCATGGGAAATTGACCCAAAGGATCTGACCTTCTTGAAGGAGCTTGGGACTGGACAATTTGGGGTAGTGAAGTATGGGAAATGGAGAGGCCAATATGATGTGGCCATCAAGATGATCAGAGAAGGCTCCATGTCTGAAGATGAGTTCATTGAAGAAGCCAAAGTCATGATGTGAGTTAAAAACACAAACTGAACTCTCAGTCCAGTTTTAGGAGTCTAGGAATGACCAGAGCAACCCACTTTGGTCTAAGCTGACTTCTAGGCAGAGAAACTTGGGATCAGGGCCTCTGATGGGATCCTAACTGCTAAGGTAATCTTTTCTTAGATATTTTTGAGAGTAATATTGAGTGTGGGCATGCATCACCTTAGTAGTATTTGGGGGTAGATGTAGAATATGAGATCTCAAAAGAAGGATGATTCTCATTTAGCCTTAATATTCTTTTAGCCCTGGATTTGTTTCCTATTCAAATTCCTGCTCACTACCATATATTTAGGCACTTCGCAGTTTGTGTTAAGATGGATAGAAATAAATAAAAAGAATGAAAAAGAAAGAAATAAAAAAGAAGAAAAGTGGGCCAGGCATAGTGGTGCATGCCTTTAATTACAGCTCTCGGGAGGCTGAGGTAGGAGGATTACTGTGAGTTCGAGGCCAGCCTGAGACTACAGGGTAAATTCCACGTCAGCCTTGGCTAGTGTGAGACCCTACCTCAAAAAGAGAGAGAGAGAAGAAGAAGAAAGGAGAAGGATTAGAAAAGTAACCTTGCTATGGTACCTTATCTGATAATGGAGTTTAGTCCAAGCCTTTTCTTCCCCTGCCCCTTTATAACTAGTCTGCAAAGGCAAGTGGAGGAAACTAGTTCCTTGCCTCTCCTGTAGGAATCTTTCCCATGAGAAGCTGGTGCAGTTGTATGGTGTTTGCACCAAACAACGTCCGATCTTCATCATTACTGAGTACATGGCCAATGGCTGCCTCCTGAACTACCTGAGGGAGATGCGCCATCGCTTCCAGACTCAGCAGCTGCTAGAGATGTGCAAGGATGTCTGTGAAGCCATGGAATACCTGGAGTCAAAGCAGTTCCTTCACCGAGACCTGGTAGGACCTAGAAGTATTAGAATGGGATTGGGCGTGGAGGGGGGAGAGATGAGCATTGAGCACTGTTTAGGAGGGTTGCAGATGCCAATATTCTAGTTTCCTCCAGAAAACACTAAAATTTAAGTGTGCTTCTGTCCCAGTGGTAATCCAGTTGATTATTTCCAGTATTAACTCCTTGAGAACTAAAACAGCCACTTACCTTGACTCACTACCACCTATGAGAAAATGGTGGGTCCTTTCTAGACATGGAGCAGAAGGGCAATCCTGCACTTCCCAGTGAGACTACTCCTGGGACAAAGTCACAAACCAGGGACTACATGTACATTTTTGACCTGCGTTGTTGTGGGTTTGTTTATGATGAGGTTTCATGTACCCCAGACTGACTTTAAATTTGCTATGTAGCCAAAGATGACCTTGAACTTATGATCCTCTTGCCTCTATATTTCAAGTGCAAGATCACAGACATTTGCCACCATACCTGGTCTGAAGCTTGGACCCAAGGCCTTGTACATGCTAGACACGCGCTCAACCAAATGGGCTACAGCCACAGACCCCGCATTAAAAAAATGTTTCATAAAGGTTAACAAACACTTTAAAAAGAGGCATTTTTACTTTTAAAATGGTGCTTTCTAGCTTCTCTTGAACAATTAGACATCTGAGAACATGGGGACTATATTCTCACAGGCCATGCTAATACGTGCCTGGAGTCGAGGAGCAGGTGGCTCCTAAGCAGGCCAGGTCTGTGTGGTCCAGTTCTTGTAGTGTCCTGCCTTACTTCAGGTTTGCTTGCCTGCTTATCTCCTGAAGGAATCAATTAATGTCTTTCATTCCTTCAGCCAGATCAAGGTTCAAACTACCCTATTCCCCTCAGCCTCTATTTTCTCTTAATTCTTTCAGTATTTCAAAGAAGTGGAATTACCCATGTAAATGAAATTGTTCTGCATGCCCTCAGTGCTTTATTTCCAACCACATAACAAGTTGCTTTCCGTGTGATAGAAATGCAGCAAAATTTATCAGTTGTAGTTGGGCATGGTGGCTCCCATCAGTAGTTGCAGCACTTAGGATGCTGAAACACAAGGATTACCATGAGGTTGAGGCCAATCTGCTCTACACAGCGAATCCTAAGCCAGCCTGGTCTAGAGAGTGAGACAGTCTCAAAAAAAAAAAAAAATCTCAGTAGTATCAACAAACTCCTATTAGGTGGGAAGATGTCTCTAACTGAAGGTAATGAGACTTCCCTGATTTCATTTCACTGCCAGCACAACGTGTTGTACCTTTAACCCGAGTGCCAGGGATGAGGGCTCACTGGTATCTTTTGTATGACAGGCAGCTCGAAACTGTTTGGTAAACGATCAAGGGGTTGTGAAAGTGTCTGACTTCGGGCTGTCTAGGTGAGTATGCCTTTTTCATGTTCTTATTTATTTTGGAGGTAGGACCTTGCTATATAGCCCATTCTGGTCTCAAACCTCATGATTCTCCTGCCTTAGCCTACCCAGTGCTGGGATTGCTTGCACCTACTACCATACCTGACTTAATCTTTCCTTTTAAAAGTAAAAATATAAATAAATAGCATAGTCAAAACATGGAAGTGTGTTATAATTTTTAATCTTCTCTTTTTCTTCTCCTGTTCTCACTGTAGTGTTGCCTACCATCTTCATATTCCTTTGCTTGTTCTGATTACTGAGGTCATTTATTTTACCTTTTGTTTTATTTCTTGGGTTTTTAGTTTTAGTTTTTTTTTTTTTTGTTTGTTTTTTTGAGAAAGTATCTCACTTTACAGGCCAGGCTGACATGGAACTCAGTATGTATCCAGGCTGGCGTCAAACTCCTTAGCATTTGCTCAGCTTCCGGAGTCCTGGGATTGCAGGCCTGAAGCAGTACTCCAGGCACATCATTTTGCTGTACTGTTATATCCCTCTCACCTCTTTTCTCACTTTCTCTCTGTTCTCCCCCCCCCTTCTTCTCATCATCCTTCTTATAGCTATTTCTTCAATATCTTATTTTTATTTCTTTTTTTTTTTTTGAGGTAGAATCTCACTGTATCCAAGGCAGACCTGGTACTCACTCCATAGTCACAGCAATCCTCCTACCTCTGCCTCCTAAGTACTGGGATTAAAGGAGTTCACCACCACACCTGGCTTCCACAGTACCTTATCTTGATCTGTTAATCCTGCTGACTTTCCTCCATCTCTTCTTCTTCTTTCTTAATTTAATCCTCACTGGCACCTGCAGAATAGAAGGAAAGGAAGGAGAAAGAAAATTAAAGGAGGATAAAAACCAGGTGTGGTGGTGCACACCTTTAATCCCAGCACTTGGGAGGCAGAGGTAGCAGAATCACTGAGTTCGAGGCCACCCTGAGACTACATAGTTTAAAAGAAGGATCAAGAAAAAATTGTAAAAATATCTAATTTCTTTTTAAAATTTTATTTTAGAGAGAGAATTGGTGCACCAGGGCCTCAGCCACTATAATCGAACTCCAGATGCTTGCGCCCCCTAGTGGGCATGTGCTACCTTGTGCTTGCCTTACCTTGTGCTTGACTCCTTAGGCTTTGCAGGCAAGCATCTTAATCGCTAAGCCATCTCACCAGCCCTATTTTTTAAAATTATTTTGCCCCTCTCAATCAGTCCTCTTTTATTTTGATGTCATCAGCTTTTCCTCCTATTATGATGGTCTTGTATAGGTAGTGTCAGGCACTGAGAGGTCATGGATATCCTGGCCATATTGTGTCTGGAAGAGTACATTGTAAGGAGTCCTACCCTTCTTTTGGCTTTCTGCCATTCTTCCTGCCACCTCTTCTGCAATGGACCCTGAGTCTTGGAGGGTGTGATAGGGATGTTTCAGTGCTGAACACTCTGTCACTTCTTCTCAACACCATGGTGCCTTTTGAGTCATCCTAAGGTCACTGCCATCTGAAAAGAGAAGATTCTCTAACCAAAATGAGAGTTGCATTAATACATGGGTATGAAGATTAATAAAGGTACTTACTAGGCAGTTTGGTAAGCATAATATATACATTTAGCCAAACACCAACAGACATTACACCCCTAGGGCTCATGACTTCCCCCATCATAGGTTTTCAATATCAGGCATGTATTCCCTCCTGTGGAATGGGCCTCCAGTCCAGTTAGAGGGCAGTTGGTTTCCCTATAACAGACATTCAACTATTGCACCTGTTGGCTCATTGGGCCAGGTTGGCCAAATTTAAGGTTGCAATGCCCACTGTTGTTTATCTCCACTGGTGATTTCTGTCTTTTCCATGGAACTGCATGCAGTATAGCTTTTTCCAGCTTTCTGTCAGCTGGTCTACATGGAGGAGGTTTTCAGCTCAGCTCCAGCAGGATTTCTCAGTGACCTTGAAGCCCAAGTATGTGGAGTCTTCAGCAATAGGGTCTTACCACCTATTCCTGGTAGGAAACCAAAAGCCTTGGCAATGGCCTATAATGTTCTGAGGGGACATCAGGGACTTCCATGGCCAACAACTCACTGGAAGTTATCCCATCCCTGGCACTGAAAATTTTCTAGTAACAATCTACAGCTTCTGAGTGTGCCATTGTCCAAAAAAGTAGATTTCCAAATGATTTATTCATACCCTCTTAGGTTTTTATTAGCCCTTCCCCACCTTTCCTTTACTCAATCCTTCCCCTGACCTCACTAAGGCCTTTCTACCCCCAGTAATCTTTTCTACTTACATATATACAATACCATCCTCTTAAGTCCCCCCGCTCCTCCCTACCTTTATATTCTCTTTATATCCCCTTTCTAGCTTACTGGCCTCTGCTACTGAGTTTTATTCCAACTCAAATAGAAGTCCAATCATTTGTAGCTAGGATCCACGTATGAGAGAGAACATGTAATGTTTGGCTTCCTGGGCCTAGGTTACCTCACAAAGTATAATTCTTTCCAGAGCCATTCATTTTCCTGCAAATTTCAGTTTTCTTTACCACTGAATAGAACTCCATTGTATAAATGTACCACATCTTCATTATCCACTCATCAGTTCAGGGATATGTAGGCTGGTTCCATTTCCGAACTTTTGTGAATAAAACAGCAATAAACATGGTTGAGCAAGTATTTCTAAGACAGTGAGATGAGTCCTTAGGATATATGCCTAGGAGTGTTATAGCTGGGTCTTATGGTAAGTCTATTTTTAGCTGTCTTAGGAACCTCCACACTGATTTCCACAATGGTTGTACCAGACTTCATTCCCACCAACAATGTAGAGGTATTCCTATTATTAGATATTTCTTTCTATTCAGCTTGTAACCATATTGTCAATCAGGAAAGCTAAATAAAAAATGAAAACAGGGTCTGGAGAGATGGCTTAACAGTTAAGGTACTTACCTGGGAATCCTAAGGATCTAGGTTCGAGTCCCCAGTACCCACATAAGCCAAATGCACAAGGTGGCACATGCATCTGGAGTTCGTTTGCAGAGGCTAGAGACCCTGGTGCACCCATTCTCTTTCTCTGCCTCTTTCTCTCACTCTCTCTCAAACAAACAAATAAAATATTATTTTAAAAAAGAAAACAGGATCTGGGTCTGATGGTACAATCCTGTAATCCCAGCTACTTGGGAGGCTGAGGCAGAATGGTCAAAATTCAAGGCCTATATGGGCTACAGATAGAGTGAGTTCAGGGCTAGCCTGAGCAACTTAGTGAGACCTTGTCTCAAAATTAGAAACATCAGGGGTGGAGAGATGGCTTAGCAGTTAAGGCGCTTGCCTGCAAAGCCTAAGAACTCATGTTCGACTCTCCAGATCCCACGGAAGCCAGATTCACAAAGGTGAGGCAAGCGCAAGGTCACACATGCCCACTAGGTTGCACAAGCATTTGGAGTTGGATTGTAGTGGCTTGTGTGCCAATTCTCTTTCTCTGTCTCTTATCATGCTCTCTCTAAAAATAAAATTTAAACAAAAAATTATAAACATCAAAAGGGGCTGGGGACACAGCTTAGCGATAGGTTGCTTGCCTACCATGGGCAAGGCTCTGTCTGGGTTCAGTGCCTAGTAAGACAAGTAAATAAATAAATAATTTAAAACATAGTAAAAAGAATTAAAAAAAAAAAAACAGGAGTGGGGCATCGTAACACATGCTTTTAAATACCAGCCCTTAGGAGGCAGAGGTACAAGGATTGTTGTGAGTTTAAGGCCAGCCTGGGAATATAGAATGAGTTCCAGGTCAGCCTGGGCTAGACAGTGAGACCCTACCTTCAGAGAAAAATACAAAATAAATAAAATAAAAATAGTGAATTTCTTAAAAGTATCATATATAGAAGACACTGACTGACCGGCAGAGACTTTTAGGGAAAGCTTGTAAGCATATATTTGTGCAGCTATTATGAGTGTGCCAAGCAGACTCAAGATGTGAACATCATGCTGTCCAAATACTAATGTTAACAAGTCTTAAATCCCTTGAAGATACGTCTTGGATGATGAATACACCAGCTCTGTAGGCTCCAAATTTCCAGTCCGGTGGTCTCCACCAGAAGTCCTTATGTATAGCAAGTTCAGCAGCAAATCTGACATTTGGGCTTTTGGTAAGTACATCAGATTATACAAATTACACAGCTCAGAGGGAGAAGAATATAATGGGAAATTCAACTTTGCAGCCTGCACAGATTGTTCTTCCTTTTATCCATCTAATCCTTAGGGAGTGTTTAGTGTGTGTCAGGAACCTCAGGGTTTCTGAGGACAAGCACAGTAAACTGGAAATGATCCCTACCTTCTTAGAACTTATATTGAAAGAAACAAACAATTCATTCAGTATTCAACAGCTTCTGAATACTAATCATGTACTGGGCTGTCTGCCAGACCCTATAACTACCAAGACAAATAAGATGCTGTCTCTTTTCTAAAGCAGCCAGTGGTCTAGTGCAACTCTGATAGCCATCCATGTAGTCAACACTATGATAGAAGCCTGGACAAAATGCAAAATGTTCAGAGGGGAGAATCAGATGATTCTAACGTTTGATGTTAATCTGGAAGGACTAGGACTCCTAATTCCAAACGATAAAATATGACTTAACACACTTTTTAAAAAAATCTTCTAGGGGTTTTAATGTGGGAAATTTACTCCCTGGGGAAGATGCCTTATGAGAGATTTACTAACAGTGAGACTGCTGAACACATTGCTCAAGGCCTACGACTCTATAGGCCTCACCTGGCTTCAGAGAGGGTGTATACCATCATGTACAGCTGCTGGCATGAGGTAAGTGTTTTATTGTTCCCTCTCAAATTATTTCCTTTATTTCTCATTTAGGTGGCCATTCACCACTGTTCATGGCCACATGCCAGTTGAGTATAGGTGGTTAGCTGTACAAAATCTATGATTCTGGTCTGCACCCCAGGTCCTCAGGGTCCATGCCAGTCAAAGAGCCGTGGCTTTGAAATGTCAAGGTCTTTGTTCACTTAGCTTTGTGACCATATAAACAGTATTTGAAACCTAACTAATCATTATCACTGCTTGTAGGATTTTTGTTTTGCCATCCAGTTCAGTATGCTTGCTATCTAGCCATTTTCAGTTCAAGCTCCAAAATAAGGATATTTTGGGTATAATCATGAAATGAACTTGTCTTCATTTTAATGTTTGTCAGTTTAATTTACAAATTGTCTTATCACACTAATAACCTGACTTACTAAAGATGAAAAGTGCACTAGGACTTTAGGGAGAGCTGCTATTTCACTTTTCTTTGTGTGTGTAATCAAGAGAATGTGCTGCTAGGCATTTAGCATTTACTTATCCCAGTACTTTGTTATTGAATGTCCTGTGGATTTAGATTCTAGCCACTGTAATACTTACTTTTTCTTTGGTTTTAGAAAGCAGATGAACGTCCCACCTTCAAAATTCTCTTGAGCAACATTCTAGATATCATGGATGAAGAATCCTGAGTTGGCTGATAAGCTTCTTGGATCTACTCTCCACAGCCCCAATTCCAATTTTTTTTTTTTTTCCTGAGGAAATCCCAGGCTTCCGGGCTCTTGAGCCTTTATACTCCTACTGAATTCATAAAGGCCCTTGCACATCTAGGAATATCTCTTTTATTTTAGTCCCTGGAATAATGCTTTTAAGCAAAGGCCAAGGAATTTCAGTGCTTAGTTCTGCGCCTAACCACAAGACAGAAAAATAATCAAGATTATTAAGACAAACTGAATTTGGGATGGGAACATTTTTGGAGAGGGAGGGATGTAAATAGCCCCACAGTTCTTTTGGTAGGCATTAGGGCTGTGGGGGTGGTCAGCATGGAATTTGACAAGAATAGAAGGGCATCACTAGAATGGGACGGGGTGTTTTGAAACAATAAAATTGTTGCCAAGAGTGAAGGTCTCTGCTGTCCCAGTTAATCACGCAGCTGCCCTGGAGTGCTGGACCTCAGTATTGCAGAAAACTGTTACGGGGCTTTGGCTTGGCATGTTCCTAACCGAGAACTCGCCCGAATAATCGCCATTCACGCTCTTGCCCCAGTTAAATCCTGCCTCTATATCCAAGATGAATCCACAAACCTTCCATGGCACACAGTAGGCATACATATCCTTTGAATTAATCTTACAGAGTCTCATCTCCCCACATCAGGAGAGGAAAACATGAAAGAACAAAAACCGGGGTCCAGAGTGACCAACTCAGAAAAGTAGCACCTGGGCGCCAGCCCTCAGCTAGGAAAGCGCGGGCCAATTTGGAAAGAGGGCAGGGCGGGGCAGTAGGGCCGGCCCCGACAGGCCACGTGGTATAACGGGAGCTTCTTCTCCCCTTTCCTCTTTCCTTTTTGAACTGACGTCCCCCGGCGCGCCTGGGCGCCGCCGCTAGGCTGCACCGGGGAGCGGGGTGGGAAGCAAGCTGACGGCCGGAGAAAGGTCGCAGCCCCGGAGGTAGCGGAGCTGGCCCGGAGACGGCCTTGCGCAGACTCAGTGAGCGCACAGGGCGTTCCCCGAGGAGGCGGCGGGTTGTGGTTCCGGTTCCGTCGCGGAGACACGTGAAGGTCGGTGAGTCGGTTCGGCGCTCGTCTCGGCACGCGTGGACGCGCCGGGATGGATTCCTCCTCGTCATCGTCCGCGGCGGGCTTGGGCTCCGTGGATCCCCAGCTGCAGCATTTCATCGAGGTGGAGACGCAGAAGCAGCGCTTCCAGCAGCTGGTGCACCAGATGACGGAACTTTGCTGGGTGAGGATCCTGGGGTTGGGATCTGGACATAGTGGACACTGTATGCCCTTGCCCCACGAGACTATTCTCTAGGACGTCGGAGGATCGAGAGAAGGTGGACCTGGCGGCGCTCTGGTTTCTTTCTCACGTTCCCTAGGCCGAACCGGAAGGGACACTGGTGACCACTTCTCGAGGGACAATTGGTACAGAGGACAGGGGAGTCACAGACTTACCCTGCAGTCCCACCCAGCACTTTTCAGGCACTTGACATGGAAACTGCTTAGTGCTGGTCAACAAGAATGATCAGAGTCCCCAGTACAGGCATTTTACTATGGGTAGCAGGAGTCTGTGAATCTGTTATTTCTGAACTTCCTGTGATTTACCTAGATAATCCTGTTCTAACCCCTCCTGGTGAATAAATGAGCGGCTGCAGCCTACTAAGCATAAATGTGGCATAATCTTGTCCAATTTACACATTCATTTGCTTTCTTGGGTTGTGTAATATCAAACCATTTAGGGTCTGAAAGTTGAGAAATTGAGTGTGCTCTGTGAGGGGACTTTGGCAAAGGGGCACAAGTTTATAGCTGAGATCAAAGTGTTCTTGTTGCCAAAGACAGTATACTGCTCTGCCTTGACATATAAACTTAACGAACTTAGAGGTCAGGGACAATGTTCGTTGAAATTGAAGAGTCCGTGGCTTGTGCATAAAACAAAATTATGAACGAAATTCATTAACAATATTTGAACTACAGGCATCAGTCTACATCGTCGTTTTCCTGTAAACTTATGGCATTGGTGGACTGTGACCCTTAAAAAATGTTTGCTTAATTCTTGTTAGCCTTGGACCACAGTGCTTTTTTTCTTAAACAAGTTCTTATGTAGCCCAGACTATAAGAGGATGACCTTGAACTCCAGATCTTCCTGCCTCTACCTCTTAAGTGCTAGGATTAGTCATGTGCCACCACATCCCGGTTTTTGATTCTTTAATTTTTTGTAATCTTTGATTTGTTACATTTGGGCCTTGAGGGGGTGTGGTTAAGAACTGCTTTAAGAATCTCCCTCCCCCTCTCAGCTTCTCAGCCACTGCACTAGAATGCCAGACGCTTGCGCCGCCTAGTGGGCATGTGAAGCCTTGCTCTTGCCTCACCTTCCTGCTTGCTGGGATCTAAAGAGGGATTGAACATGGGTCCTTAGGCTTCACAAGCAAGTGCCTTACTGCTAAGCCAACTCTCCAGCCATCCCCCCTGCCTTTTTTTAAAAAGAAAAACACAGTTTTGCATTCCTCTTAACAGGATTGAAAATCCCATGGGTAGCTGGAGGTAGTGCCACAGGCTTTTAATCCAAGAGGCAGAGGTAGTAGGATCGCTGTGAATTCCTGGCCAGCCTGGACTACAGAGTTAGTTACAGGTCAGCCTGGGCTAGAATGAGACCCTACTTAGAAAATAAACAGGGGCTGGGGAAATGGCTTAGAGGTTAAGGTGTTTGCCTGTGAAGCCTGAAGACCCCAGTTCAATTCCTCAGGACCCATGTAAACCAGGGACTCATGTGTCTGGAGTTGGTTTGCAGTGGCTGGAGGCCCTGGCCTGCCCATTCCCTCTTTCTCTCTGCCTTTTCCCCCCTCAAATAAATAAATAAAATATCTTTAAAAAAGAAAATAAAAATCCCATGGGTTATTTGACATAGTGGCACAGGCTTATATATCTAGTACTTGGGAGGCAGGAGGATCATGAGTTCCAAGCCAGCATGGGTTTTAAAACACAAAACCCTGTCTCAAAAACAAAATGAAAGGGCTGGAGAGATGGCTTAGCGGTTAAGGTGCATGCCTGTCAAGCCTAAGGACGGACCCAGGTTCAATTCTTCAGGTCCCACTTAAGTCAGATGCACATGCTGGCACTTGCATCTGGAGTTCGTTTGCAGTGGCTAGAGGCCCTGGTGTGCACATTCTCTCTCTTTCTGTCTCTCTCCCTCTCTCTGTCACTAATAAATAAATAACTGAAAATAAAATCTTAAAAATAATGAGAGCTGGGCATGGCGGCACACACCTTTAATCCCAGCACTTGGGAGGCAAAGGTGGGATGATTGTGAGTTTGAGGCCACCCTAAGACTACATAGTGAATACCATGTCAGCCTGGGCTACAGTGGTAAAGTGGGGCCCTACCTCGCAAAAACAAAAAAAAAGAAAGAAAGAAAAAAGAAAGAACCTTTGGCTTAGATATCCAAGGTTACAAAATTATCAGATCATATATTTTTCTTTATTGGTAGGTTTTAGGGTACCTAACTGTAATGATTTCTCCTTTAATCATTGTATGCTACAGTTAATTAATTATTTTTTTTTTGTTTTGTTTTTGTTTTTTTCATGGTAGTGGCTCACCTGGAATTAACTATGTAGTGTCAGGCTGGCCTTAAACTCACAGTCATCCTCCTGCCTCAGCCTCTCAAGTGCTGGAATTAAAGGCATATGTCCCATGCCTGGCTCTACAGTTAAGGCTCTTAATGCAAGCATCATTATGGAGTGACAGTCAAATTCAGCAAAGAAAAATTTTCTTTGTATTTTGTTGAGTTCTGGTTCTTATCCTGTAATATCTCTGCTCTACCATTTTCTGGCCACATGACTTTGAGTGAATGATCTCCATGTCAGTTTCCCTTTGTCAAATGAGGATCAATAATACTGTGTATTCCATAGGATAGTGAAAACTGTAAAATGAACCTGTAGAAAATTGCTTGGTGCTTAGTAAACTACCAAATCTGAATTTTTTTTTTCCTTGGTTTTCTGAGGTAGGGTCTCACTGTAGCTCAGGCTCACCTGGAATTCACTATATAGTCTCAGGTTGGCCTTGAACTCATAGCAATCCTCCTACCTCTGCCTCCCAAGTGCTGGGATTAAAGGTGTGCGCCACCGCACCCGGCAAATCTGAATTTTTTAAAAAAATTTTTTTAGCTTAGCATGCCAAGTAATGGGTTTTATCATATGTTCATACATATGTGCAGTTATACTTTTTATTCATTTCTCTGTCCCACAGTTAGTATCCCCTCCTGCTTTCTTATCACTTGTATTTAAAAAAAAAAACATTTTATTTATCTCTTTTATTTATTTATTTGAGACACAGAGAGAGAGATAATGGGCATGCCAGGGCCTCCAGCCACTGGAAACGAGGTCCAGATGCATGTACCCCCTTGTGCATCTGGCTAACATGGGACCTGGAGAATCGAACCTGGGTCCTCAGGCTTCACAGACATATGTCTTAACCGCTAAGTCACCTCTCCAGCCCTCATTTGTATTTTATTACCCTCTATTTTCACCTCCCTTGATATCATTCTCCCCACTCTGGTTTTGTGATCACCCACCCCACACATATGTAAATACACATGCATAAGAGATAAGAGAAAACATACAGTCCAAATGAAATTGTTGCTGACACATCAGATACTTTGTTTAGGTTAAGTTACTTCTGTAAGCAAAGGAAGTTAACCCAACCTCTCTGCTTTGTTTGCAAGTTCCTTTTATGATTCTGTGTCTTGTCCTAAACAGGAGAAGTGCATGGACAAGCCTGGGCCAAAATTGGACAGTCGGGCTGAGGCCTGTTTTGTAAACTGCGTTGAGCGCTTCATTGATACAAGCCAATTCATCTTGAATCGACTGGAACAGACCCAGAAATCCAAACCAGTCTTCTCAGAGAGCCTTTCTGACTGATCTCAGCATTACCTCTTTGGAAAAGTAGCTCAAGAAATGAAAAGCTGTTGATGGAAGGTTGAAGAAATGGCTATGGGGGGGAATGGTTCCCAACTTTTGTCATTCTTGGGACGTCCTATCATCTGAGAATGAACAAAGACCAATTTTGTGTAGGGGGTTTGAGGGTCATATGTGTATTTGGTTGTGTTTTTAATGCTAATCATGTGAAAATAATTGAAAGATGAATGGAAAACTCTGAGATGCATGTGGGGCTATGCTTTTCTCAAGGTCCCCTTAACTAACTGCTTTGTATAATTTTGATAGTGGAACTGCTTTCTGTAATTTGATAGTGGGACCACATAGATAAATCTATTTGTATAAATGAATTTCACATTTTTAGGTAGACCTTTGTGTCAGAAAAGGTAGCAATGGGAGAATAACTTGGCATTTAACTGTGGACCATCTTATCTATTGTTTTACTATCAGTGCTGGAGTTCAGCTTTCTAGGTTATCTCCCTTACCTACACTATGATTTACTTAAATATATATTTTAAAATATGGTCTCAATGTTGAACAGGCAGCCCGAGAATGTAGAGGCCTTTAGTTATAAAGGAATCTAGTCTGTGAACATAATTCTCATTACCAGACTGCCACGAAACATGTTAAACTTACTCTGTGTCTCAGAATACAAAACATTCACAGATGTGCCTAAAAAAAAATCATCAAGATTTAGGCCAGTCAAAAATAGGAGTTTCAGGTAGAGGTGCATGTCTGATGTTAATGATTACAAATTCCATTAACTGCATTCTTTTCATCACTGAAATAAAAACTCAACAAGATTCATCTCTGAAGGAGAGGCTTTCTATTTTTGTTTTTTATATGCAGCCCAGAGATTTTGTGTGGGTTCCTTCCAAGGCTGAAATGTTTCTATTCTATAAGTTCCTGAAGTTTTCATGAGAAGACAGAACTTTGAGATGAGACAGGGAAGGAAAGGATTCTGTGCTAACACTAAGTCCCTAAATGCATAGTGCTTGTATCAACTGGATTTCCCTCCTCTTAATTCCTAGAAGACTGAAGTAAGGGCTTAAAATGAAATTACTTGTTAGGATCTTTTAGTACAGATCCATAAATTTGGGCATACACAGAGTTGTAAAAGCCTCAAATTCTGTTTACAGACACTATAAGAAAATGTTTGTGAATTGTGATGAAAATACAATTCATCAAACTAAGTGCCTACTCCATGCCATATACATTTTAGTTAGAGGGATTCAGCAATGAACAAGGGAGGCAATAATACATGCATAAACACATCAGTGGAGAAACAGCAGCATCAAGGTGTTAGGGAATGTTTAAGTTGCTTTCTTTTATAGAAGACAATTAGAGAAAGCTTCCTTGAGAAGATGACATATTTAACAGACCTGAAAGAACCAGGTAGCCAAGCACTGGGTATCTAGAAGAATGTTTATATGGCAGTGATAAGTCCAAAAGTTCCCAAGGTAATAGTTGCATGCCAGGAGGTCACTATAAGAATCGTCTAAAGGACTGGAGTGAAATGGCAGCGGAGAAGGTTAAGAGAAAGGCTGGAGAAAAATGTATGAGAGGGATTGAGGCTGGAGTGGCATGCACTGTAGGACCTTGGCTTTTCCTAGGCATGGTAAAGAGCCATTTGAGTGATTTTAGAAGTTGAGTGATGTCATAATAAATTCTAGGTGGGTCTAGCTGCTATATGGTAAAATAATAGTTGTCAAAAGGAAAATGGCATTTTTAAGTCCAGAAGGGGCATGGTGGTGCACACCTTTAATTCTATCTCTTTGGAACCTGAGGTAGATAGATTGCTGAGATTTTGAGGTCAGCCTGGGCTACAGAGTGAATTCCAGGTAAGCCTGAACTAATGTGAGACCCTGCTTTTAAAAAAAAAAAAAGATGGGCTGGGGAAACATCTTCACGGTTAACGTGTTTGCCTGTGAAGCCTAAGAACCGTGGTTTGATTCCCCAGGACCCACGTAAGCCAGATGCACAAGGGGTTGTATGTGTCTGGAGTTCGTTTGCAGTGACTGGAGGCCCTGGCGCACCCATTCTGTCTTTCTCTCTGCCTCTTCCTCTCTCTCAAATAAATAAATTGATTTTTTTAAAGATATGGGCTGGAGAGATGGCTTAGCGGTTAAGTGCTTGCCTGTGAAGCCTAAGGACCCCAGTTCGAGGCTCAATTCCCCAGTACCCATGTAAGCCAGTTGTACAAGGTGGTGCATGCATCTGGAGTTCGTTTGGAGTGGCTGGAGGCCCTGGTACACCCATTTTTTCTCTCTCTCTGCCTCTTTGTCTGTCACTCTGAAAGAAAGAAAGAAAGAGAAAGAAGGAAGGAAGGAAGGAAGGAAGGAAGATAAAGCGCAGGAGAATTCAGGCACTTAAGGTAGGTAGGTACCTAGCACATACCTTATAGCTATATGCCCCTGTTATGTAAGAGTTCAAGTGATACAGCAGGTTCTTTAGTCTTATTCTACACTCTTCATTAATACATCATTACAATATCGTTATTCAGCATTAAGGTAGAAGATTCAAGACTCAACTGTAAAAGAAAAGGCCAACCTGCTTTCATTGGGGGATACTATACCTGGAAACTTGCCTGCTGTTGTCTCCCAACCTACCCATACCCCTACTGGTACCTAAGACATCCATCTACCTGCCAAACCCCTCCCTCGATTTACCAAACTACATAGTAAATTCCAGGTCAGCCTGGGCTTGAATGAGACCCTAACTTGAAAAAAGAAATCACGTGAACAAAAGGTCCAAGCAAATTTGAGAAGTACCTGTACATATAAGGACAATAATTAATTTATATGCTCTATTAAGGTTATACTACCATCTGGTATGCAGTACCATACACTGCATTACATTATTTTTTAATTTTTTTAAGTTTTTTATTTTTTTGGTTTTTCAAGGTAGGGTCTCACTCTAGCCCAGGCTGACTCAGAATTCACTATGTAGTCTCAGGGTGGCCTTGAACTCACGGTGATCCTCCTACCTCTGCCTCCCAAGTGCTCGGATTAAAGGCATGTGCCACCACGCCCAGCTTTATCTTATTTTTGAGACAGGGTCTAATCCAGCCCAGTTTAGGTAGAACTTGCATGTATCCAAGGATGACCTTGAACTCCTGATCCTTCTGTCTATCTCCCATGTGCTGGGGTTATAAGTGAGTGCCATCACACCCACCTCTACCTGTGTCATCTTTGTAAATGACAACTCTGAAAGAGGAGCTATTTTTTCACAGGATCTCAACTATGTAACCCAGGTTTGCCACAAACTCACAACTCCCTGCCTGACCCTCTCTAATGCTGAGATGCCTGGCATGCACTGCAATGCCCAGCATGAGAGATACTATTATTACCATGCCTATTTCCCAGATGAGGGAGCTGGGGCTCAGAAACATTAACTCATCCAAGTTTACAAAGCTAGTCAACTATGGGGATCGAATTTCAACGAGCAGTTTGACTCCAGAGCTCATGGTCTGGATTATTATACTAAACTGCCTCCTAGTGTACTTAAAGGTAAGAAGTTATTTTTTTTTTTCTGAAGAACTGAGCCAAAATGATTAAAACATTATAGAGATAGCAAGGTACAGGTTGAACATCTCTAATTTGAAAATTGTAAAGTATCTAAAGTATTCTGAAAACCTTTTTTGTGTATGGTGCTGGGAATCAAATCCAGGGCCTCATATATACTAGCCATGACTTTTTTTTGTTATTCTCTGTGTGTGTGTGTGTGTGTGTGGTTCATGTGTGTGAGTGTGGGTATGTGTGTGGAGGTCGGAGGACAACTATTGGATGTTGGTCCTTGCCTTGTTCTTTAATGTGGAGTGTGGGGATCTGACCTCAGGTATCCATGCTTAAGAGGCAAATGCTTTATCCACTGTGCCATCTCCCCAGCCCCACTTTCTTTTGAGACAGGGTCTTGCTATACAGTTCAGGCTAGCCATTATGAGCTGCACAGCGAGTAGCAACAAAAGTTACTAGAGGCACACCCTGGGCAGAGCTCCAGGAGAGGCCAAACCAGACTGCCTGAGAGAGGGGTGGTGGGCAGAGCCACTTTTGCTGCAGGCTTGAAAGGATGAAGGGTGATGTCGCTGGGACAACACAGGCCTCACTTTCTGCCATTTTCAATTTTCAGTCTGTTGACCTTAATCTTGCTGTGTATATGTATATGTGCTTGTACATATCTAATCCTTGGCATCCAGAAACCTGGACAGAAATAAAATTGGAGGCTGGAGGGATTTCTTAGCGGTTAAGGCATTTGCCTGCAAAGTCAAAGGACCCAGGTTCGATTCCCCAGAACCCACGTAAGCCAGATGCACAAGGTGGCACATGCGTCTGGAATTCATTTGCAGTGGCTGGAGGCCCTGATGCGCCCATTCTCTCTCAAATAAATAAAATTATTTTAAAAAAAGAAATAAAATTGGACTGTTGTGGATATTTTCAAAGAGTGCCATAATTGCTGAACAGAGTCCTATCACAGTGTGCTGTGTACTAATGGCCTTCAGCATCCTCTTCATGCAGTAGTTTGGAAAAAGGGAGAGTTTGAGCTGGGGAGATGGCTTAGCAGTTAAGGCACTTGCCAGTAAAGACAAAGGTCCCAGGTTCAATTCCTCACTACCTACATAAAGCCAGGTGCACAAGGTGGTATGTGTGTCTGGAGTTCGGTTTTTTTTTTTTGTTTGTTTGTTTGTTTTTGCAGTGGCTAGAGGCCCTCACATGCCCATTCTCTCTCTCTCTCTCTTCTCTCTTTTAAATAAATAAAAAAAATATTTTAAAAAAGAAAAAGTGACATTTTAATTTCCATCAGATTTCAATATTAACAAGGGCTTTCCTGCAGAAATAATGTGAAGAATGGTTATTCATCTTATCTCTCAACATCGGATGAAATAAACTTCCAGATGCTGTTCTCTATTTTTATGTTATTGGGCCAAAGATCTGTATAAATAAGACGCAGCCATTTAATACACAAAGAGTTTAATACTCTATAACAATTAACTTCAGTATTGCTGCTCAATATTACATTCTGCAAATGCTCCATTAAAAAAATTGTTGTTTATTTATTTGAGAGCAACAAACAGAGAAAGAGACAGATAGATAGAGAATGGGCACACCAGGGCCTCCAGCCACTGCAAAGGAACTCCAGATGCATGCGCCCCCTTGTGCATCTGGATTACGTGGGTCATGGGGAATCGAGCCTCGAACTAGGGGTCTTAGGCTTAACAGGCAACTGCTTAAACACTAAGCCATCTCTCCAGCCCATATTCCATTTTTTAGTAAAGGCACATAGTAGAAAACAAAATCGGCTAATTACTCATTTCCTTTAAGACTTAGAAATGATAAATCATTACAGAATGAGAGCTTTGGGGGTGGTTAGCCTCTTATTGAGAAAAATAGTTATTTCTTTTTGTGGTTTGCATTGATATAATTAGTTTTGCTTTTCACCTGACCACACTGTTTTGATCATTAACCAGAATACCTCTAGTCTTAGGAAATTCTGTAATTTATTTCAGGTATTTAAAAAGTTTAAAGCAAGCCAGGCATGGTGGCACACATCTTTCATCCCAGCACTTGGGAGGCTGAAGTAGGAGGATTGCAGTGAGTTTAAGGCTAGTCTAGAGCTACAGAGTGAATTCTAGGTCAGTCTGGGCTAGAGTGGAACCCTGCCTCAAAAAAAAATGTTTAAAACAAGCCTATGCAGTTCTTAAGCATCAACATAAATGACATGACAAAAGTAGAACTGGGAAAATGTTCAAATTTAACATATGAGTGAGGCTTCTGGTCAAGTGTGGACACATGACTTAAGCATTTAAGTGTGACCAGCTAGCTGCCATTCTCTGGAAAAGACACCATTCTTAGAATGAAAACAGCAAAATCAAACAATTGTAGGATGACGTTCCTATATCTTCTTTACCTTCTTACTAATATCAAGTCTTCTATATAGAGCATTTATTGTAGCTGTCCCAATGAAGTATATATTTTTTTCTTTAATACAGCACTTTATATCAAAAACAAAGATGATAGAAAGGAAGATCAAGTTTACAGGCTACAGAAAGTTTCACATATGAACACTCCCAGTTCCACAACTACAATGTCTGGGTAATCCCTAGAATTATTTATTAACTTTTCCAGTTTAAGGAATTTGAAAATACTTACAAGATAACCCAGAGAGCTGGGCATAGTGATGCATGCTTTTAATCCCAACTGAGAAGGCAGAGATAGGAGGATCACCTTGAGTTTGAGTCCATGAGTTTAAGGCCAGCCTGGACTAAACTGAGACCATGTATACACCATCATACCTGGCTGCAAATTTTTTTTAATTAACCCATATAAATTATTTATTTGGGATGGGGGGAGGGGTGGGGAGTGTACACCAGGCCCTCTTGCCTGTGCAAAGGAACTCCTGATCTCCAGATGTATCAGACTGTTAGGCTTTGCAAGCAAGTGCCTTTAACCACTGAGTCATCTCTCCAGCCCCCATATAAACTTTTTTGCATATACTTTTTTATTTATTTATTTATTTATTTATTTATTTATTTATTTTGGTTTTTTGAGGTAGGGTCTCACTCCAGCCCAGGCTGACCTGAAATTCACTATGGAGTCTCAGGGTGACCTCGAACTCACGGTGATCCTCCTACCTCTGCCTCCCGAATGCTGGGATTAAAGGCGTGCGCCACCACGCCCGGCGCATATACTTTTTTAAAAAAACGTTTTTACTGGCTGGAGAGATGGCTTAGCAGTTAAGTGCTTGCCTGTGAAGCCTAAGGACCCCAGTTCGAGGCTCGATTCCCCAGGACCCACGTAAGCCAGATGCACAAGGGGGCGCTTTCGTCTGGAGTTCGTTTGCAGTGGCTGGAGGCCCTGGCGCGCCCATTCTCTCTTTATCTGCCTTTTTCTCTCTGTTGCTCTCAAATAAATAAATAAAACTAAAACAAAAAAAATTAAGAAAAATGTTTTGACTGACAGTGTCCATAATTATAGACAATAAACCATAATAACTCCCTCCCCTCCTGCACTTTCCCCTTCACAAATCCACCTTCCATCATATCCCCTCCCTCAATTAGTCTCTCTTTTATTTTGATGTAATCATCTTTTCCTCCTATTAGGAGGGTAGTGTGTACTAGTGCCAGGCACTGCAAGGTCATGGATACCCAGGCCACTTTGTGTCTGGAAGAGTGCATAGTAAGGAGTCCTACTCTTCCTTTGGCTCTTACATTCTTTCCACCATCTCTTCCACAATGGACCCTGAGACTTGTAAGGTGTGATAGAGATGTTTCAGTACTAAACACTCCTCTGTCACTTCTTCTCAGCACTATGGTGCCTTTTCAGTCTTCTCAGAAGTCACCACCATCTGAAAAGAGAAGCTTCTCTAACCAAAAGTGAGAGTAATATTAATATATTGGTATGAACATTAAGAAAAGTAACAGTGGATGAGTATTCCTACTTCTCCACATCCTCACCAGCATTTATTTTCATTTGATTTTTTGATGTTTGCTATCCTTATTGGAGTAAGGTGGAATCTCATAGTTGTTTTAATTTGCATTTCTCTGATGATTAGGGATGATGAACATTTTCTTAAGTGTATGTTTGCCATTTGTATTTCTTCCTCTGTGAACTGGCTGTTCAGCTCTTTGCCCCATTTTGTGAGTGGGGTGTTTGACTTCTTACTGTTTAGATTTTTGAGTTCTTTGTAGATTCTAGAGATTAGGCCTCTATCAGTTGGATAACCCGCACATATTTTCTCCCATTCTGTGGGTAATCTATTGGCTTTGCTTATTGTATGCTTGTCATGTGATCCCATTGGTTCAGTGACGGTTTAAGTTCGTGAGCTACTTGGGTTTTGTTCAGGAAGCCTTTTTCCATTCCTATATCATGCAAAGTACTTCCTAAATTTTCTTCCAGTAGTATTTGAGTTTCTGGTCTTATATTGAGGTCTTTGATTCATTTGAACTTGAGTGTACTGCATGGTGAAATGTGTGGATCAAGTTTCAGTTTCCTGCATATGGTTATCCAGTTTGTCCAGCACCATTTGTTGAAGATGCTGTCTTTTTTCCAGCCTATATTGTTCGGGCCTTTATCAAATATCAAGTAGCTATAGTTGCTTGACCCAAAGTCCGGGTCCTCAAGTCTATTCCATTGGTCTATACTCCTGTTTTTATGCCAGTACCATGATGTTTTTATTACTATGGCGTTGTAATATAGCTTTAGATCAGGTATGGTGATGCCTCCAGAGGTATTTCTTTTGCTGAGGATATGTTTGGATATGGGAGGCCTTCTGCCTTTCCATATGAAATTTGAGATCATTTTTTTCTATCTCTGTGAAGAACAAGGTAGGGATTTTAATTGGAATTGCATTAAATCTGTAAATTGCCTTTGGTAGGATTGTCATCTTCACAATGTTAATTCTGCCTATCCAGGAACATGGGAGGTCTTTCCATTTTCTCAAGTCCTCCTCAATTTCTTTTTTGAGTGTTTTTATGCTTTCATTGTATAGATCATTCACTTTCTTGGTTAACGTTATTCCAAGGTACTTTATTTCTTTTGTTGCAATTGAAAATGGGACTATGTCCCTTATTTCTTTCTCTGTATCTTTGTCATTTGCATATAGGAAGGCTACTGATTTTTGTGCGTTGATTTTGTATCCTGCTACTTTGCTATAGGAGTTAATCACCTTCAGGAGTTTTGGGATGGAGTCTCTCGGGTCTCTTACATATATAATCATGTCATCAGCGAATAAAGCTAACTTAACTTCTTCCTTTCCAAGTTGTATCCCTTTTATTTCCTTCTCCTTTTTTATTGCTTGAGCTAGGAATTCTGGCTTTTTTAAATTTTTTTTTTCTTTTGGGTTTTGGAAGTAGGGTCTCACTCTAGCCCAGGCTGACCTGGAATTCACTATATAGTCTCAGGGTGGCCTCAAACTTATGGCGATCCTCCTACCTCTGCCTCCCGGGTGCTGGGATTAAAGGCGTGCACCACCACACCTGGTTTATTTTATTTTGTTTTGTTTTATTTTATTTTATTTATTTTATTTTATTGATGTAGGGTCTCACTGTAGCCCAAGATGACCTGGAATTCACTATGTAGTCTCATGATGGCCTTGAACTCACAGTAATCCTCCTACCTCTGCCCCCCCCCCATTGCTGGGATTAATGGTGTATGCCACAATGCCTGGTTTAAATTTTTATTTATTATTTAATGAGAGAGAGAGAGTTCAAACTCCAGATGAATGGACCACTTAGTGCACATGTGCAACCTTTCACTTGGGTCACCTTGTTTGTCTGACTTATGTGGGATCTGGAGAGTTGAATATGCATCCTTAGACTTCACAGGCAAGCACCTTGACTGCTAAAAGCCATCTCTCCAGCCCTCTTGTATAAACTTATAAGAGGAAAATTTAAAATAAACCCAAAGTAAAAAGGTAATGTGGTATTTGACTTTTTTTTTTTTCATTTGTGTGTGCATGTTTGCATGTGTAAGTGCAGGTGCTTTCATGCCAAAGCATGTGTGTGGAAGTCAGAACATAACCTCAGGTGTCGGTCCTCACTTCCACCTTGTTTGAGAGACAGTCTCCTGCTCTTGGCTTCTGCAGTCACAAAGTTAGCTGGCCCATGAGATTCTGGGGATTTTCCTGTCTTCATCTCCCCCTTGCTGTAGGATTGCAAGTACCAGAAGTCAGCGAGAGAGCAAACTGAACAAGAGTGAACTAAACTCTGACAAGGGGGAGGCCTGCCCATAGTAAAACACTTCCTCCACCAAGGTTTACCTCCCAAATTACCAGTTACTTGGGACCAAGCATTCAAAAAGCATGAGTTTATTGAGGACAGCTGATTCAACCCACCACACCTGCACACATATGTGTGCCCACAAACATACAAACATGCATATATACATGTTTGCACACCACACAATGCACACACACAGAGAGATAGAGATAGAGAGAGAGAGAGAGAGAAAGAGAGAGAGAAAAGAAATACCTAATCAAATAAAATAATGTAAATATGTAGGTGAGCTTGCAAATAAAGGAAATCACCAGGGGTTGAAATACAAATGGAAAACTGAAAATCAAGAATATGGAGGTAGTTGAATTTCCAGATACTCTGCTAGTTGGGTGGGTGTAGCTTGTAATTGTGCGTTGTATATGTGTGGAGGCCAGAGGTCAACAACAAGCATTTTCTCCATTGCTCACCATATTATTTTCTTGAGAGAGAGTTTCTCACTGAACAGAAAGTTCACTAATTCAACTAGACAAGCTCGCTGGCAAGCTCCTGTTTCTGCTTCCCACACTGGGATTGCAGAGAGGAAAGTAAAAGGTCTCCCTGCAAGCACCTATAACTTCAGGCAGCTTTCAAATGGCACTCAAAATATATACCTCCTGCAAGTTCCAGTGACCCTGAAGGTGGAAAATAATATAAAATAATCCCTAACTATTGCTATCATTACAGCTACCAAAAGAAGCAACAAAAAAAGTAATTTGGGCTGGAGAGATAGTTTAGCGGTTAAGGTGCTTGCCTGCGTAGCCTAAGGACCCATGTTCAACTCCCCAGATCCTAAATAAGCCAGACACACAAGGTGATGTATGTGCAAGGTCGCACATGTACACAAGGTGGCACATATGTCTGGAGTTCAATTACAGTGGCTGGAGGCCCTGGCATGCCAATTCTCTCTTTCGCTCTCTCTTATAAAACAAAGTAACTCATATGAATGTATTCTTTACCAGGTCCCTACAGGATAAAGCTGCACTGAACGTAAAACAAAAAAAAAAAAAAAATGAGGCCAGGTATGACAGGACATGCCTTTAATCCCAACACTTGGAAGGTAGATGTAAGAGAATCACTGTGAGTTTGAGGCCACCCTGAGACTACAGAGTGAGTTCTGATCCACCCTGTTAGCGTATGTCTCTTGATGGGTGAATTAAGGCCATTCATATTTAGGGTAATGACTGCGAGGTTTCATTTGATCCCTGCCATATTGTGTTTGTTTATATGGGTTGGTGTTTTCTTGGACTTTGTAGTTTTTTGTGTCTTCTCTGAGTTTGGTTATTGTGATCTGCTTCTTGTAGGTACTTGAGGTTGATTATTTTATTTTTCTGTGTGGAGAATTTCCTGGAGTACTCTCTGCAAGTACTCTTGGCTTTGTGCTCATATAGTTGTAAAGCTGAGTTTTATCGTGGAAAGTTTTCCTTTCACCCTGTATTATGAGGGATACTTTTGCTGGGTAGAGTAGTTTGGGTTGGAAGCCATAGGTTCTTAGACTATGCAGTGTTCCATTCCAGGCCCTTCTGGCTTTCAAGGTTTCCATTGAGAAGTCTGAAGTAATTCTGATGGGGTTACTTTAAATGTAATCTGTTGTTTTTCCCTAGTTTCATTTAGGATTTTCTCTTTGGTGTTGATGTTTAGAGTCTTAATGACAATATGTCTTGGAGAGTTTTTCCTTTGGTCCAGTCTCTTTGGAGTTCTGTTAGCTTCTTGTAATTTGATGGGCCTTTCTTTTGAGAAAGTGGGAAAGTTTTCTTTGATAACTTTGTCAAATAAGTTCTCCATGCCTTTGGTCTGAATTTCTTCCTCTTCTGGTATTCCCATGATCTGAATGTTAGGATGTTTAAGGATAACCCACAGTTTCCCCATGTTTTGTTCACAGAAATTTTTGAACTTATTGAAACTTTTGGACTCTCGAACTGTTTCTTCTGTTTTGTCTTCCAGATCAGAGTTTCTATCCTCCACATGGCTGAGTCTGTTCTTGAGAACTTCTATAGAGTTTTGGGCTTGTTCAATTTGGTTTGCATTTTCTACTACTTTTCTATGTATAGTTTCCATCCCTCTGTCAAGTTCCCTTTTCACATCATTTTCTGATTTTCTTGATGCTTCTTGGAATTCATCCTTGCGTTTCTTTATGCCTTCATTGAGCTTAGCCAGCTAGTTATTGATGTCCTCTATTTTTTTGCTCTCCTTCAGATCCTTTAACTGTCTTTGGACCCCTTCCAGGGTCTTATCTATTAGGTCTACTCTAGTGATGACACCATTCATATGTTTATCGGCCTTTTGTTGCTTTTCTGCATATTCTGCCATTTGCTTGATCAGGGTTGCATAGCTTATAACTTTATCTTGGGGTTCTGATCCTAATGTCTCTTTTGTGTTTTGATTAGAGACATCCATTGTAGGACTGATCAATCTTATTGTATTTACTTGCATTTGATTTTTCATGTTATTCCTTTTGTGTTGTGTCTGCCCATCACAGTGTACGAGTCTTATATAATTTATGAGGAAGCTACAGTCTACCCTGGAAGTATGTCCAGTGGTTATTCCCTTTTATGTTTGCTTCCACTATTTTCCTGGTGGCAGTTGTGTGTGCCTGATCAGAGGGAAGGAACCCGTGAGGCTCTGGTGGGGGCCCAAGGACCTGATGTAGTTGCCTGTTTTTGTGATTCAAGGTATGGAAGTGCATGGTCAGGTGGCTCAAAGTGGACAGGGGGTGTGGGGGGCAGTGGCCAGTGGGATGGCTTTCGGGAGCCTGGAAGTGCAGGTGGAGCTAATCTGGCTTTCCTGGGTTCACAAGGGGATGAGGGGCACTGGCAAGGGGGATGGCTTTCATGGGATGGAATTCATGCGGGGCAGGGGAATGGGGCAGCGGTCAGGGAGGGGACAGTGGGATGGCAGTAGCGCTTGGCTGGGGGCCATGCGGGGCGGGGGGACTGGGACTGCGGACATGGTGGGGGAAGTGGGACAGTGGTCGGGAGGGGGAGGGGGATGGCAGTAGTGTGGGGTGGGCTGTGGGGACTGCAGATGGGCAGAGGAGTGGGAAGGTGGTCATGGGGGTCAGGGGGAGAGGGACGGCAGTGGCAGAGGGTGGGGGAGTGGGGTCGTGGTTGTGCGGGGTGGGGGGGAGTGGGATAGCGGTTGTGGGGGGGCGGCGGGAGA
The DNA here is from genome assembly GCA_036346955.1 of Dipus sagitta. NCBI lineage: Eukaryota > Metazoa > Chordata > Mammalia > Rodentia > Dipodidae > Dipus > Dipus sagitta. The sequence goes on along the minus strand of CM070776.1, from coordinate 86,380,548 downwards.
GGGACGGCTGTCGTGCTGGGTGGGGGTAGTGGGAAGGAGGTTGTACGGGGAAGGGGCAGTGGGCCGACCTGGGTTCCCTGGCCTGCAGTTAGTGCAGAAGGAACCTGTGGCTGGGACTATGGCTAGTAAGGTAGCTTGAGGGTATGAGGACTGGTGGGCTACCGGAGAGCGTGGGAATCAGCGGATTCCCTTTTTTGCCCTCCATGGCCTCCCACTGGAGGTCTATTAGAGTCCGCTCCCCCACGAAGACCCAATGAACCCTTAATGTCTTGCCTTTCCTTCCCCAGGAGGTGTGGTGTGGTTAGGTGAAAGCCATCTTGAGCGGAAGTTCTAAAGCTATATTCTTTTAAAAATATTTTTTATTCATTTATTTTCAAGAAGAGAGAGAAAGAAAAAGAAGAGAAGAGAGAATAGGCCCACCAGGGCCTCTAACTGCTGCAAATGAACTCCAGATGCATGTGCCACCCTGTGCATCCAGCTTTACATGAGTACTGGGGAATCAGACCTGTGTCCTTAAGCTTTGCAAGCAAGTGCCTTAACCACTGAGTCATCTCCCCAGCCCTCTTTTGTTTTTTGAGACATGGTCTCAAATAGTGCAGTCTGTACTAGCACTGAAGCTGTCCTTGAACTCCTGATTGTCCTTCTTTTACTACTCAAGTGCTGGGGTTACAGGCATGCATTACCATGCTAGACTCTTCTTTCTTAATATTTTTATATTTGCAAGTTATACATTTGGGGGCTAAAGAGATGGTTTAGAGATTAAGGCACTTGCCTGGGAATCCTAAGGGCCCAGTTTCGATTCCCTAGAACCCACATAAGCTAGATGCAGAAGATGGTGCATGCATCTGGAGTTTGATTGCAGTGGCTAGAGGCCCTGGCACCCCCATTCTCTCTCTCCCTATCTGCCTGTTTCTCTCTCTGTCTCTTTCTCTCAAAAAATAAATAAAATAAAATAAAATATTTTATTTTTTTTTATTTGTTTTTTTAGTTTTTCGAGGTAAGGTCTCACTCTAGTCCAGGCTGACCTGGAATTCACTATGGAGTCTCACGGTGGCCTTGAACTCATGGCAATCCTCTTACCTCTGCCTCCCAGGTGCTGGGATTAAAGGCGTGCGCCACCACGCCCGGCTTAAAATAAAATATTTTAAATTATACATTTGAACACTTTACTATCCAAAATAAATAAGGTACTTGTTTGTAAGAAAACAAATAAACATACGAAAAATGATAAAGGAGCAAAGCATGGTGTTGCATGCCTTTAATCCCAGCACTTGGGAGGCAGAGGTAGGAGGGTCGCCATGAGTTCGAGGCCACCCTGAGACTACATTGTGAATTATAGGTCAGCCTGTGCTAGAGTGAGACCCTACCTTGAAAAACTAAAAAAAAAAAAAAAAAAGAAAGAAAGAAAGAAAGAAAGAAAGAAAGAAAAAGATAAAGGACCTGAGCAGTCAGTTCTCAAAGGAAAACTTGCAAAAGGTCTTCAGATTCATTAAATTAAAAAAAAAGGAAAAACTCAGCATCACTGATCACTAGAAAATACAAGTTTTTAAAAAAAACTGACACCAGGTATAGTGGTGTGCACCTTTAATCCCAGCTTGGGAGGCTGTGGTAGGAGAATCACTGTGAGTTCATGGCCAGCCTGGGAAGACATAGTGAATTCCAGGTTAGCCTGGGCTAGAATGAGACCATGTTTCAAGGAAAAAACAAAAAAAAAAAATATATATATATATATATATATATATATGTATGTATAATCGCATACCTATTTGAATATTGATCAGTGGGTAAGGTGCTTGCCTGCAAAGCCTAAGGACATGGGTTTGGTTCCCCAGTACCCACATATAGCCAGATGCACAAGGTGGCCTATTCATCTGGAATTCGTTTGCAGTGGCTAGAGGCCCTGGTGCATCCATTCTCCCTCTCTCTCTCTCTGTCTCTTTCTCTAAGTAAGTAAATAAATAGCTTTTTTTGAGGCAAGCCCAGCAGACTGGCTTTTTATGAAAGAGAGAGAGAGAGAGAGTGAGAGTGAGCAAGAAAGAATTGGTGCATCAGGGTTTCCAGCCACTGAAATCAAACTCCAGACACATGTGCCACCTGGTACACATGTGCCACCTTGTGCACATGTGCGAACTTGCATGCTTGCATCACTATGTGTCTGGCCTATGTGGGACCTGGAGAGTTGAACATGTGTCCTTAGGTTTCACAGGCCTTAACCACTAAGCAATCTCTCCAGCCCAATAAAATATTTTAAAAAGGCTTTAAATTATATTTATTTAATTATTTATTAGAGACACAAAGAGAGGAAGAGAGAGGGAGGAGGAATGGGTGCTCCAGGGCCTCTAGCTACTGCTAATGAACTCCACATGCATGCATCTACGGAATCCAGATGCACAAGGTGGCACATGCATCTGGATTTGCATTGGCTAGTGGACTTGGATTTCCCATACTCTATTTGCATCTCATAAATATATAAATGGATTCAGTGGAAGGGAGATTTGGTTGGCAGTAAAGGTGATGGTGGGAGGGGATTATGATCATGTTGTCTTGTCTATATGTATAGAAGTTGTCAATAAAAAGTTTAAAAAAATGGGCTAGAAAAATTTACTTATTCTTAAAATAAATATACCATTTCCTTCTGGCAAAAAAATGGAAATAGGGCTGGAGAGATGGCTTAGTGGTTAAGGCATCTGCCTGCAAAGCCAAAGGATCCCGGTTCAAATCTCCAGGACCCACATAAGCCAGATGCAGAAGGGGGCACATGCAGTGGCTGGAGGCCCTGGTGTGCCTTCTCTCTCTCTCAAATAAATAAATAAATAAAATATATTTTTATAAAAAGATATGCTGCATGTATACAATAGAATACTATCCAGCCTTAAAGATAAATGAAATTATCTCATTTGGGACCACATGTATGAATATAGAGGCCATTATGCTAAGTGAAATAAACCAGATACATGAACATGAGAGTACATTGCCTGTAATTCCAGCAGTTGGGAGGCACAGGCAGGAGGATTATGAGTTGACGGCAAGCTTCATAGTGAGTTCTAAGCCAGCCTGAGACCCTATTAAAAAAAAAAAAGGCTGGGAATGTAGTCCAGAGGTGGACCACTTGCTTCAGTACTATTCACAAGGAAGGAAGAAAGAAAGAAAGAAAGAAAGAAAGAAAGAAAGAAAGAAAGAAAGAAAGAAAGTAAGTAAGTAAGTAAGTTAGGAAGGAAGGAAGTTTGGAAGGAAGGAAGGAAGGAAGGAAGAAGAAAGAAAGAAAGAAAGAAAGGGAAAAGTTTTAGTAGTTTAAGGTGCTTGCCTGTGAAGCCCAAGGACCTATGTTCAACTCCTCAGATCCTACGTAAGCCAGACACACAAGGTGACACTTGCACAAATTCACACATGTTAACAAGGTGGCACAAATGTGTGGAGTTTGATTACAGTGGCTGTAGGCACTGGTGTACCAATTCTCACTCTCACTTTCATTAAAAGGCCAGTTGGTTGGGCTTGCCTCAAAAAAAAAAAAAAAAAAGAAGAAGAAGAAGAAGAAGAAGAGTAGCAGGCATTCAGGCAGGCCAAGAGGCAGGTACAGAAAGACAATTTTTGTTTTATTTTTCATTAATTTTATTTATTTGAGAGAGAGAGAAAGAGCCAGAAAGAGAGAGAGAGAGAATGGGCACGCCAGGGCCTTCAGGTGCTGCAAACAAATTCCAGACACATGCGCCACCTTGTGCATCTGGCTTATGTGGGTTGTGGGGAATTGAACCTGGCTATTTTTTTTGTTTTGTTTTTTGGAGGTAGGGTCTCACTCTAGCCCAAACTGACCTGGAATTCACTATGGAGTCTCAGGGTGGCCTCGAACTCATGGCAATCCTCCTAACTCTGCCTCCAGAGTGCTGGGATTAAAGGCGTGCGCCACCACGCCCAGGTAAATATTGTATTTTTAAATATATGTATCTGGCCCCCGTGTGTATCTGGCTTATGTGGGTTCTGGGGAACCAAACCTGGGTCCTTAGGCTTCACAGGCAAGTTCCTTATCCATTAAGCCATCTCCAGCCAATATATTTGAGAAAGAGAGAGAAAGAGTGGGTGCACTAGCCACTGCAAACGAACTCCAGACTTGCTACCTTATGCATCTGGCTTATGTGGGTTCTGGGGAGTCGAGCCTAGATCCTTAGGCTTCACAGGAAACAGCCTCAACCACTAAGTCACCTCTCCAGCCTAATTGTATTTTTAATTTTTCTTTAAACTTAGCACACAAACTAATAGTATTCATTACTGCATTTTCATATATGTTGTATTTTTGTTGATCCTCCTTTCCCACTCCCCTGTCCCCATATCTTCTGCTTGTGCTCAACTTCCTCCAGTAGTCCCTTCTCCATTTTCATGTCACGTTTATTCTGTTACCCTCTTTTCCCCTTTTTCATTCCTTATGACATCTCTTTCCCCTTTCATGGTCCCTTTTCTAGTTTTATAACCTGTACCCACACTCCTATGTGCATATGTATACCATATATAGAAATTAAGTCTATAATCTCTATGTGAGAGAAAATGTGTAAATTTGTACAAAAATGTTGTGCCAAACACAGTTTTGTATTTTTCTTTTCACTTAAAATTAGAAGATTTTTATGTGAATCCTCGTATGTAATAAAAGACATTCATGTTTGAAATATCTGACCATGATTCTGAGTTCAGTATATTATGGCTGTTGATAGAATTTTACAATTGTGAAGCTAACTAAAGATTTTAATTTGAGACATATTAGCAACATTTTAGAATTACTCCTTCCTTCATCTAGCTTTTAGAAAAATGCACATGGACAGTGATACAATTGAATACGTCAACAAAACGGAATGTGTTTAAATGAATATATTTTGCCTTTCATGATAATAATGAAACATTTACTGCTTTTCCTACGTCTAGTTAGGAACTATTACAAAGAAGCAAGGAATTTTGAACAAGTGTAATAAAATGTGAAAAATGTTCTTTATATTCTTTCTTTTTATCTGTAAATTACTAATAGTATATACAATTCCTGCATTATAAGAAATAAGTTTCACTGAAAACATAGTGTGTCATACATAAATGTTTATTATGCAGACCCGTGGAGGCTTAATAATTCATTGGGATGATGTCAGTTTTAATTGTCTCTACTTCTCTTTAGCTGATGGATGTCATGCACGTGTTAGGGTAGAAGATGTTACACTGCCTGCTAAGCTGGTTGATTTCCCTTGTGTTATTGGAAGCTTGAAAACTCTTGATAAAAGAACATTTTATAAAACAGCAAATGTTTCCCAGGTATGGGTTGATTTTCTTATTTACTTATTTATTTCCCAGTGCTGGGGAATAAAACCTAGGGACATGGATGCCAGGCAAGCACTCTACCAATTGAGCTATATCCTCAAACCCTAAATTGATTTGCTTAATCCTCTAACTCATATCCTTCATGGAATCTCTTCTTATTTCTCCCAGTATTCCTTTCCACTTGTTGAAGGACTGCTCATTATAACTGCCAGATTGATTGCATGGGAATACAATATCATGTTCTTGTTTTTTATTTAATCCTTAACTTTTCATCGCCTCATTTGATCCAAATAGTTTGCAGACTTTGTTCCCTGTTGGCCATTTATCCTGACTTACATTAATTAAAAAGTATGAATGGAAAGCCAGGAATGGTGGTGCACACCTTTAATGCCAGCCCTTGGGAGGCAGAGGTAGGAGGATCACCATGAGTTGGAGGCCACCCTGAGCTAGAGTGAGACCCTACCTCGAAAAACCAAAAAATAAAAATAAAAAAAAAAATAAAAGGACGAACGGATGAGCTCTTTTTCTGAACTTTTTGCTAAAGTGGTATGGTAAACCTGAAGAAAAAGTTGATTCTTGTTCATCATCCCTGCTGGTGCTTTCTAATTTTCTGTCTAAATAAGAAAGCCAAGATATGTGCATTTTCAAAATACTCCCTGTACAGTGATAAAATTTGAGGGAAAAAAGGAGGGATGGGGATATGAGAGAATATAAGTAAATATCACATATCACTTGGTTTTCTGGACATGCCAAGCTATAAAGACACTTTCCTGCAAAGCCTAAGGACCTGGGTTTGATTCCCCAATACCCACATAAAGCCAAATGCATAAGGTGGTACATGGTCTGGAATTCATTTGCAGTGGCTAGTGGCCCTGCCATGCTGCCCATTCTCTCTCAAATAAATAAATACATAAAATATTTTTAAAGTATTTTATGTATTTATTTATGAGGGAGACAGAGGGGGAGAAAACAGGCACCCCAGGGCCTCTTGCCACTGCAAACAAACTGCAGATACATGTGGTACTTAGCGCATCTGGCTTTACATGGGTATTGGGAAGTTGAACTCATGCGATCAAACTTTGCAAGCAAGTGCATTTAACTGCAGAGCCATCTCTCCAGCCCCAAATTCTTTGTCTTTTCTAAGTGTAGATGCTTGTGTGCAGTGCTACTGGTGATCCCAGGTCTTCTTCAGAAGCATCAGTTACTTCTACTGGTCTAAGTGTAACTGAGCATGGCGAAGGACATAGAGATAAACAGCTTCATGACAGTAAGTCTCTAGCTTCTTGCTCATTCTGGCTGACTACATTTACCTGCTGAATCAAAATTCCCATTGAATCATAGACCTCTTCCCTGGTTCATTAGGCTCTTGGATATTCTTAAAGGAAGGAGTCATGTCAAGAGCGAGTAACTTGTAGCATGACCTTTTTCTTTATCAAATTCAGATAGATAATAGACAATCATGTGTATGAAATATCATGTTGTATTTATTTTAGTTACTCAACCACTTAAGAATGTCAGGAAAAAAAAAGTTTCCGGAAAACAACAAAGAAGATTAGCATGTCTGTTTGAGTGCCTGCTTGGTGGACTAGAAGAGGATAATGAGTGGGGAAGAAATGAAGGAAATCAGTTAGAAAGTAATTTATTCATTAGTTTATATGTTCAATAAACTGCCTACAAGGTGTCATAGTACACACCTGTAATCCTAGCAATTGGGAAGCTAAGGCAGGAGGATCAAGAGTTTGAAGCCATCCTGGGCCACATAGTAAGATCCTGCCTCAAGAAAGTGAAAATTAAATAAGTACACAATGCCATCACTTGAGAATATACCAATTAATAAACACAGACCACGTTCTTGAGGTTATAGGTTCATTGCGAGGGACTTGAAACAAGCACCTTTAACCATTGAACAATCTTTCTAGTCCCTTAGGGCTGTGAAGGATCATGAATTTGAAATTTAACCTCGTACTTAAAAAAAATTATTTATTTATTTGAGAGAGAGAGAGAGAAAGAGAGAGAGAATGGATGCACCAAGGCCTCTAGCCATTGCAAATGAACTCCAGACACATGCACCACCTTGTGCATTTGGCTTACGAGGGTACTGGGGAATCAAACCTGAGTCCTGAAGTTTTGCAGGCAAGCTCCTTAACCTCTAAGCCATTTCTCTAGACTCTGCTTTTTGGTTTCTCAAGGTAGGGTCTCACTCTAGCTCAGGCTGATGACCTGGAATTCACTATGTAGTCTCAGGGTGGCCTCAAACTCATAGTGATCCTCCTATCTCTACCTTCCAAGTTTTCGGATTAAAGGCGTGCGCCACCATGCTGAGGCAGCCCTACTTTTGTTTTAGTTTTTAATTGCTATAGATTTAAAACCATATGTGGTGGTGCTGGCCTATAATCTCAGCACCTGGATGCGTAGCAAAAGGATTGCCACAAGTTTGAAGTCAGCCTGGGCTACTTAGCAAGCGCCAGACCAACCAGACTGCCTAATGGGACTCTGTAAGAAGGTACAGAATTAAAATAAACCTAGTGGGCTGGAGAGATTGATTAGCAGTTAAGGCACTTGCATACCAAGCATAAGGATCCAGGTTCAATTCTCCAGTACCCATGTAATCCAGATGCACAAAGTGACACATGTTTCTGGATTTTGTTTGCAGTGACTGAAAGCTCTGACATGCCCATTCTCTCTGTCTGCCTCTTCCTCTCTCTCTCTCTCTCTCAAATTAATAAATAAATAAAATATTTTTTAAAATAAAATAAAATGAACCTACTTACAACCTGATTAATTGGGAATTGTGCTTATATGCATAACTTTATTTCATGGTTTTAGAAACCAAGGTGAGCTACAAGAATACTATACCTTGACATTCGTTTAGTCATTTTGGAAATAACGGTGTATCCATACAGAGCTGTACAAAATAAAAAGAGATATACATCTTTCCCTGGCTTCCCAATTGGAACATTTTGTGAAACCATAGCATAATATCATAAACAGGAAATTGACATTATTGCAATTCACTAATTTTAACTGAAATTTCTCATTTACATGTACTCATGTTTGTGTGTGTGTTGTTAATTCTACGTAGTTTTATTCAATGGTTAGGTTCATCTATCATCTACACAATCAAGATACTCAGCATTCATCATCACGTGGATCTCTTATCTTAACTTTTGAAATTATATCTTTTCCCCTCCTAGTATATACCCTTGGTCTTTAGTACCTATAAATCACTAATATGTTATCTGTCTTTGTAATTTTTTTATTTAATTTAAATTTATATATATATAATATTGTATTGACAACTCCTATACTTACAGACAACAAACCATGGTATTTCCCTCCCCTCCCCCACATTCCCATTCAGAACTCTGCTCTCTGTCATATCTCCTCCCTCTCTCCATTAGCCTCTCTTTTAATTTGATGTCGCTATCTTTTTCTCTTATTATTAGGGTCTTGTGTAGGTATTACTAGGCACTGCGAGGTCTTGGATATCAAGTCCAATTTCTGTCTGGACAGTTGTATGTAAGGAGTGGTACCCTTCCTTTGGCTCTTACATTCTTTCCACCACCTCTTCCCCAATGAACCCTATGCCTTGGAAGGTATAAGATGTTTCAGTGCTGGATACTCCTCTGTCCCTTCTTCTCAGCACTATGTTGCCTTTTGGGTCATCCCAGTGGTCATTGCCATCTGAAAAGAAAAGCTTCTCTAACCAGAAGTGAGAGTAGAATTAATATATGAGTATGAACATTAAGTGTAGTGCTTTCAGGGCAATTTGGTGAGAATAATATATGCATTTATCCAGACAAGAGGAGGCATTATTCTTCTAAGGCTCATGACCTCCCCTGATATAGGATTTTGATTAGGTTGTCAGTACCATGCATGCATTCCCTCTCATAGAGTGGGAGTTCATTCCAATTAGAGAGCAGTTGGTTTCCTCCAGAGCAGACATGCCACTATTGTGCTCGTTCAGCCATTTGGTCTGTCTGGCCAAACTTAAGGCTTCCAGTGTCCACTGCTTTCATTGCTGATGACTTCTATTTCCCATAAGGCTGCATACAGTGCAGCTTTTTCCACCTTTCAGTTGGCTGGGCTACAGGGAGGTTTTCTGCTCAGCAGCACTTTGATTTCTCAGTGACTTTGCTGCTCAGGCATGTGAAGTCTTCAGTAATAGGGTCTTACCATCTCTTTCTCATGGGGAACCAAGGGCCTTGGCAATAGCCTATAATGTTTTGGAGGCAACAGGGACCTCCCTGGTCAACAACTCACTGGAAGGTATCCCATCCCAGGCACTGAAAATTTTCTAGCAACAATCTATGACTTACTCAAGAAAGTAGATTTTCCTATGTCTTACTCAGAATATTTTGAATTTTGATGGACCCCCCCACCCTTCTTTTATACAATCACTTCCCCTGACCTAGCTTAGGCCTTTCCCCTCCCTGTAATCTGTTCTTCTACTTACATATATACAATACCGTCCTCTTAAGATCTTCCCTCTCCTCCCTCCCTTATAGCCTTTTTCTAGCTTACTGGCCTCTGCTACTGATTTTTGGTTCCAGCTCACACACAAGTCTATACATTTGTAGCTAGGATCCACATATGAGAGAGAACATGTGACATTTGACTTTCTGGGCCTGGGTTACCTCACTTACTATAATCCTTTCCAGATCTATCCATTTCCCTGCAAATTTCATAATTTCATTTTTCTTTACTGCTGAATAGAACTCCATTGTATAGGTGTGCCACATCTTTATTACCCATTCATCTGTGGATGGACATCTAGACTGGTTCCACTTCCTAGCTATTGTGAATAGAGCAGCAATAAACATGGTTATGCAAGTATCTGTAAGGTAGTGAGAAGACTCATTAGGATATATGCCTAAGAGTGTTATAGCTGGATCATATGGCAAATCTATTTATAGCTGACTCAAGAAACTCCACACTGATTTCCATAATGGCTGTACCAGATTATATTCCCACCAACAGTGTAGAAGGGTTCCCCCTTTTCCACATCCTCACAAACATTCATTGTCATTTGTTTTCTTGATGGTAACCATTCTGACAAGAGAAAGATGGAATCTCAAGGTAGTTTTAATTTGCATTTCCCTGATGGCTGAGGATGTAGAACACGTTTTTAGATGTTTATAAGCCATCTGTATTTCTTCCAATGAGAACTCTCTTTTTAGTTCCATAGCCCATTTTTTAAAAATTTTTTGTTTATTTTTATTTATTTATTTGAGAGCAACAGGCAGAGAGAGGAAGAGGCAGATAGAGAGAGAGAGAGAGAGAGAATGGGCACGCCAGGGCCTCCAGGCACTACAAACGAACTCCAGACACGTGCACCCCTGTGAATCTGGCTAAGGCATGTCCTGGGGAGTCGAGCCTCGAACCAGGGTCCTTAGGCTTCACAGGCAAGTGCTTTAACCACTAAGCCATCTCTCCAGGCCTCCATAGCCCATTTTATTTGGGTTGTTTGATTTCTTATTGTTCTGGTTTCTTTTAAGTTATTTGTATATTCTGGATATTAATCTCCTGTCTGATGTGTAGCTGGCAAAGATTTTCTCCCATTCTGTAGGTTGTCTCTTTGCTCTATTCACAGTGTCCTTTGCTGTATAAAAGTTTTGTAATTTCATGAGATCCCAGTGGTTGATTAGTAGCTTTATTTTCTGAGCAATTGGGGTTATATTCAGAAAGTCATTACCTATGCCAATATGTTGAAGGGTTTCCCCTACCTTTTCCTTGAGCAATTTCAGTTTCAGGTCTGATATTGAGGTCCCTAATCCACTTGGATTTGATTCTTGTGCATGGACAAAGACAAGGATCTATTTTCATCTTTTCACATATAGATATCCAGTTTTCCCAGCACCATGTGTTGAAGAGCCTGGATTAACATCTGGGTCCTTTATTCTGTTCCATTGATCTACATGTTTGTCTTTGGGCCAATACCATGCTGTTTTTCTTACTATGGCTTTTTTGTTTATTTCTATTTATTTATTTGAGAGTGACAGATGATAGAGAAAGAGGGAGAGAGAGAGAGAGAGAGAGAGAGAATGTGCATGCCAGGGCCTCTGGCCACTGCAAATGAACTCCAGATGCAAGCTCCACCTTGTGTATCTGTCTTACATGGGTCCTGGGGAATCAAGCCTAAAACTGGGTTCCTTAGGCTTCGCAGGCAAGCGCTTAACCGCTAAGCCAGTCCAATTTTGTTGTTTTAAGACATCATATATTTTGAATACACACTATATAGGATCTGAGAGTAGTTCCCCACCCCACATTCAAAATAGTTCCCTTAGGATTAATTCATTGTTTGCATATATAGCAGTTCCTTTTTACTGCTGATTAGTATTCCATGGTGAGCATGTCCTGATTTCATATCTATTTATCCAATAAAGGACATTTGGATTATTAATAGTTTTTGAATATTGTAAATAGTGTGAGCAGATTTTTTTGTCAACAGAAGATTTGTTTTCCCTCTGGAATAAATGTCTAGGACTACTTCAAAGTTATATGGTAATTTTTATGAAAGTTATGTTTTTTTTTTTTTTTTTTTTTTTTTTTTTTTTTGAGGCAGAGTCTCCTCTAGTCCAGGTTGATCTGGAACTCATTCTGTAGCCCAACCTAGGTCTGAAAGAAATCCTCCTACCTCACCTTCCTGAGTGCTGGGATAAAAGGAGTGCATTACCATGCCCAGTTCGTGTTTAGTTTTATTTAAACGTTGCAGGAATGGGCTGGAGAGATAAGTTAGCAGTTAAGGCACTTGCCTGCGAAGTGTATGGACCCATGTTTGACTTCCCAGATCCCATGTAAGCCAGAAGCACAAGGTGGCACATGCACAATGTTGTGCATGCACACAAGGTGGCACACGTGTCTGGAGTTCGATTGTGGTGGCTGGAGGCCCCGGCATGACAATTCTTTCTCTGTTTCTCTCTCTCTCTGTCTTTCATAATTAAAAAAAAAAAGACTGCAGGATTGCCAGCTGTAGTGGCACACACCTTTAATCCTAGCACTCAGGAGGCAGAAGTAGGATAATCGTTGTGAATTTGAGGCTAGCCTGCGACTACATTGTGAATTCCAGGTCAGCCTGGGCTAGAGCAAGACCCTACCTTAAAAAACCTGCCATATTGTTTTCAAAGGAAGTACTATTTTATATGTATTTTATATGTATCCCACTATTTTATATGTGGGATCTAACTTCTCAACCATATTAGGTATTGCCACTATTTTTATTTAGAAAATCTCATAAGTATGTAGGGATTTCATTGTATTAATTTCCATTTCACTAATAGATAATGACACTAAATATCTTATGCACTTATTTCTCATCTATAATATCCATTTCATGGTAAAACCTGTCCATACCTTTTGTCTATTTTTTGATTACTTAAAACATGGTCTTTATAGGTATCCCTGGCTGGCCTATTACTTATTATGTATCCCAGGCTGGCCTTGAACTCACAGCAATCATCCTGCCTCATCCTCCGAAATGCTAGTATTACAAGTTATGTTACCACACCTAACTTCTATTGCTAATTTTCTAAGATGATTTTTTTTCTGTTTTTAGCTACCTTTATTTTTTTCTTTTCAATTTTTTTTATTAACAACTTCCATGATTATAAAAAAAAATCCCATGGTAATACCCTCTCTCCCCTCACTTTCCCCTTTGAAACTCCATTCTCCCCATCTCAATCAGTCTCTCTTTTATTTTGATGTCATGATCTTTTCCTCCTATTATGATGGTCTTGTGTAGGTAGTGTCAGGCACTGTGAGGTCATGGATATCCAGGACATTTTGTGTCTGGGAGGAGCATGTTGTAAGGAGTCCTACCCTTCCTTTGGCTCTTACATTCTTTCTGCCACCTCTTCCGCAATAGACCCTGAGCTTTGGAAGGTGTGATAGGGATATTCAAGTACTGAGCACTGCAGTCATTTATTTCCATCACCATGATACCTTCTGAGTCGTCCCAAGGTCACTGCCGTCTGAAAAGAGAAGATTCTCTACCAAAAGTGAGAGTAGCATTAATATAAGGGTATGAACATGAAGAGAAGTGCTTACTGGGCAGTTTGATAAGCATAGTATATACATTTAGTCAGACAGCAGCAGATGTTACCACCCTAGGGCTCATGACTACCCCTGTTTTAACTTTTCAGTATCAGGGATGTATTCCCTCCTATGGAGCAGGGCCTCCAGTCCAATTAGAGGGCAGTTGGTTTCTACCATGATAGACGTGCCACTATAGTACCAGTTGGCTCATTTGGCCTGGCTGGTCAAATATAAGGCTTGCAGTGTCCTCTGTTGAGTATCTTCACTGGTGTTTTCTCTTTTTCCCATTGAACTGCATGCATAATGGCTTCTTCCAGCTTTCTGTCAGCTGGTCTAGATGGAGGAGGTTATCAGCTCAGTTCCAGCAGGATTTCTCAGTGGCCTTGCAGCCCAAGTATGTGGAGTCTTCAGCAATAGCGTCTTACCACTAAGATGATTTTTTTTTGTTGAATCTGTTTTAAATGTTTATTAACATGTGTTAATTACACACAACCGTGGTTTTCATTATGATATTTTATGCATGTATATATTTCAGTCATACTCACCCACCATGACCCTCTCCTCCCTTACCATTCCCGATAAGCCCTTTCCTTTTCCCAGTTCATCCTTTTCTACTATTATGTCTTCTTAATATTTTTTTTTCAATTTTTATTAACATTTTCCATGATTATAAAAAATATCCCGGGCTGGAGAGATGGCTTAGCGGTTAAGCGCTTGCCTGTGAAGCCTAAGGACCCCGGGTTCGAGGCTCGGTTCCCCAGGACCCACGTAAGCCAGATGCACAAGGGGGCGCATGCGTCTAGATTTCGTTTGCAGTGGCTGGAGGTCCTGGCGCACCCATTCTCTATCTCTCTCTCTATCTGCCTCTTTCTCTCTCTGTCTGTAGCTCTCAAATAAATAAATAAAAATGAACAAACAAAAAAAAATAAAATAAAATAATATCCCATGGTAGTACCCTCCCGCATGTCTTCTTAATATTTTTAAATTTTTTATTTTATTTTACTTTATTTGACAGAGAGATAGTGAGAAAGGGAGAGTTCCAGGGCCTTTAGCCACTGCAAATGAACTCCAAACACATGCACCAACTTGTGCATCTGGCTTATATGGGTTCTGGAGAATCAAACCTGGGTCCTTTGACTTCACAAGCAAACACCTGAACCACTAAACCATCTCCTCAGCCCCTCTTCTTAAATTTTTTATCTCTCTCAAATAAATAAATAACAATAGGGTTACATGTTTAAAAGAAAGACTGGAGAGATGGCTTAGCAGTGTGTGTGTGTATGTGTGTGTGTATACACACACGCTATTTTCTCCTATTCTATAGCTTATCATTTCATCCTCTTCACAAGATATGTCACTTAGGTTTCATAGGCTTAATTTAATTAATTTATTTATTTTTGGCTTTTTGAGGTAGGGTCTTGCTGTAGGCAAGGCTGACCTGGAATTAGTCTCAGGCTGGCCTTTAACTCACAGCAATCCTCCTACCTCAGCCTCCCACATGCTGAGATTAAAGGTGTGTGTCACCATACCCAGCCTATTTTATTTAAATATTTTATGTGCAAGGGGAGAGAGAGAGAGAGAGAGAGAGAAGGGAGGGAAGGAGGAAGGGAATGGGCATGCCAGGGTCTCTTGCCACTGCAAATGAACTCCAGACACATGCACCACTTTGTGCATCTGGCTTCATATGGGTACTGGGGAATCAAAGCAAGTGCCCTTAACTGCTGAGCCATATCTCCAAACCACAGTTTTTAGATTTTTTAATGCATGTATATATGCATGTTCATGTATGGGTGGACAAATATGTGTGTTCAGGTGTACATGCATGTGCCAGAGTACAATCTTGGGTCTGTCATTGACCTGGAGCCCACCAATTAGGCTAGAATAGCTTACCAACAAGCTCCAGGGATCTTCCTTTCTGCACCTTCTCAGTGCTGGGATGATAAGAATGTGCCATCACACCCAGCATTTTTAAAATTTTTTATTTATTTATTTACAAACAGAGAGAGAGAGAGAGAGAGAGAATATGGAGACAGACATATAGAGAATGGGCACACCAGGGCCTCTCAAGACTGCAAACGAACTCTAGATGCATGTGCCCGGCTTACATGGGTCCTGGGGAACAGAATCTGGGTCTTTTGGCTTTGCAGGCAAACGCCTTAACTGTTAAGACATCTCTCCAGCCTACAGCATTTTTACATGGGTTCTGGGGAACAAACTCATGTCCATATGTTTGCAAGGCAAGCACTTGACCAACTAAACTATCTCCCTAGCCCCATATTTTTTTTATTAGTTATGTATATACTCACTGTGTAAACAGCCATGTTGGTACCATTGTTAGCCTCCTCCCTGTCCTCCCCCCTCTGAAGGCACCCTCCTCATTGGGGATTGTGTATCATGCATTGTAGGGGTAGCCATCAGTTAGGGGTAAGAGGTAATGTCTCTCTGCATAATATCCCAACATGTGGCTCTAACAATCTTTCCGCCCCCTCTTCCACAAATTTCCCTGAGCCATGTTGGGTTCAATTTAGATCTACTTCAGTGATGAATTCTTGGGAGCCTCTGTGTCTCTGGATATCTGGTTTGGTAGGAGTTGATTGTTCTCTGTGTCTATATCCTTCACCCTTGTGCTAGTACCAGGTTCAGCAAGAAAGCTGATTTTTTACTCTTAAGAATCTTGCTTTTTACTTTTTTTGTTTTTTCTTTAAATTTTTTTTATTGACAACTTCTACATTTATAGACAATAAGCCATGATCATTCCCTCCCCTCCCCCACTTTCCCCTTCAAAACTCCACTCTCCATCATATTCCCTCCCTCTCTCCATTAATCTCTCTTTTATTTTGTTGTTATCATCTTTTTCTCCTAATATGAGGGTCTTGTGAAGGTATTGCTAGGCACTGTGAGGTCATGGTTATCAAGGCCAATTTCTGTCTGGAAAGTTGCATTGTAAGGAGTCGTACCCTTCCTTTGGCTCTTACATTCTTTCTGCCACTTCCTCTGCAGTGGACCCTGAGCCTTGGAGGGTATGATAGAGATGTTTCAGTGCTGGTCACTTCTCCGTCACTTCTTCTCAGCAGTATGTTGCCTTTTGGATCATCCCAGTGGTCACTGCCATCTGAAAAGAGAAGCTTCTCTAAACAAAAGTGAGAGTAGCATTAATTTATGAATATGAACATTAAGTATAGTGCTTACAGAGCAGTTTGGTGAGCAGAATATATACATTTATCCAGAAAAGAACAGGCTTTATGCTCCTAAGGCTCATGACCTTCCCTGCCATAGGATTTTGATTAAGTTTTCAGTACCAGGCATGTATTCCCTCCCATAGAGAGAGCTTCCAGTCCAATTAGATAGCAGTTGGTTTCCCCCAGAGCAGACATGCCACTATTGCACACGTTCAGTCACTTGGCCTGTCAGGCCAAACTTGTGGCTACCAGTGTCCATTGTTTACACCGCAGATAACTTCTGTGTCCCATAGGGCTGCATGCAGTTGGTCTTATTCCAGCTTTCAGTCAGCTGGTCTACAGTGAGGAGGTTTTTAGCTCAGGCCCAGCTTGATTCCTCAGTGACCATGCCACCAGGCATGAGAAGTCTTCAGCAATCGAGTCTTACCATCTGTTTCTCCTTGGAAACCAAGGGCCTTGGCAATAGCTTGTAATGTTTAAGATATCCCATCCCTGGCACTGAACATTTTCTAGTAACAGTGTACGGCTTATGGATGTGTCATTATCCAAAAAAGTAGGCTTTCATATGTCTTATTCAGAATATCTTGAATTTTGGTTGACCCTCCCTCCAGCCCAAATCTTTAGGGTCCTTTATGAATAAAATCATATCATCTGCAAATAATGATAACTTGATCTCTTCCTTTTCCAATTTGTATCACTTTTATGTGTGTCTCTTTCTTTATTGCTATGGCTAAGACTTCCAGTACTATATTAAATAAAAGTGGGGACTGTGGACATCCTTGCCTTGTTCCTGATTGTATTTATATTTATTTATTTTCGTTTTTCAAGGTAGGATCTCACTCTAGCCCAGGCTAATCTGGAATTCACTCTGTATTCTCAGGGTGGCCTCAAACTCATGGTGATCCTCCTACTTCTGCCTCTGGAGTGCTGGGATTAAAGGTATGTGCCACCATGCCCAGCTTATTTTATTTATTTATTTATTTATTTATTTATTTATTTATTAGAGACAGAGAGGGTGAGAGAGTGAGAATGGGTGCATCAGGACCTCTAGCCACTGCAAACAAACTCCAGATGCATATGCCACCATGTGCATCTGGCTTTCGTGGGACCTGGAGAATCAAACCTCGGTCTTTAGGCTTTGCAGGCATGCACCTTAATTGCTAAGCCATCTCGCCAGCCCTTGTTCCTGATTTTAGTTGAACATTTTTAAGTTTTTCTCCATTTAGTATTATGTTGGCTGTAGGTTTGTCATAAATAGCCTTTATTATGTTGAGATATGTTCCTTCTACTCCCAGTTTCTGTAGGACTTTTATCATGAAGGGATATGAAATGATCATGTGATTTTTGTCCATCAGTCCATTTATATAATGGATTACATTTTTTTTGATTTGCATATGTTGAACCATCCCTGCATCTCTGGGATAAAGCCTACTTAGTTGGGGTGAATGATCTTTCTGATATGTTCTTGTATTCTATTTGCCAGTATTTTGTTGAGAATTTTTCTATCTATGTTCATGTGGGAAATTGGTCTGTAATTTTCTTTTTGTGCTCTTTATCTGGTTTTGGTATCAGGGTGATGCTCGCTTCCTAGAAGGAGTTTGGTAGGATTCCTTCCTTTCCTATTTTATAGAAAAGTTTGAGAAGAATTGATGTTAGATCTTCCATGAAGGTCTGTTAAAATTCATAAGTGAATCCATCTAGGCCTGGACTTTTTTTAGTTGGAAGATTTTTTTATAACTGCTTGGATCTCTGTACTTGTTATAGGCCTATTTAAGTGGTTAATCTCATCTTGATTTAATTTTAGTAGGTCATATAATTCAAGGAAATCATCCATTTCTTTTAGCTTATCAAATTTAGTGGAGTATATGTTCTTTATAGTATATCCCTATGATTTAAAAAAATTCTCTGGTATCTGTTGTAATGGTACCTTTTTCATCTCTAATTTTATTAATTTGTGTCCCTTCTCTTTCTTTTGGTGAGATTTGCTAAGGGTTGGTCAATCTTGTGTAATCTTTCAAAGAACCAACTCTTTGTTTCATTGATTCTTTGTATTGGTTTTTTGGTTTCTATTTCATTAATTTATGCCTTAATCTTATTATTTCTTCTTGTCTACTGATTTTTAGTTTGTGTTGTTCTTCTTTTTCCAAGGCCTTTATGTAAAGCACTAAGTTGTTTACTTGTGAACTCTCTAATTTCTTTCTTTCTTTCTTTCTCTCTCTCTCTCTTTTTTTTTTTTTTTTTTTTTTTTTTGAGGTAGGGTCTCACAGCCCAGGCTGACGTGAAAATTCACTACGTAGTCTCAGGGTGGCCTTGAACTCGCAGCAATCTTCCTACCTCTGCCTTTCGAGTGCTGGGATTAAAGTCATGTGCCACCATGCCCGGCTCTAATTTCTTATTATAGGAATTTAAAGCTATAAATATCCCTCTTAGGACTGCCTTCATTGTGTCCCAAAGGTTCTAGTGGTTGTATTCTCATTATCATTTGATTCTATGAATTTTTTATTTCTTTTTTTTCTTTATTGACCCATCCATCATTTGATAGTGTATTGTTTATTTTCCATGATTTTGTGTATGTTCTGTATCCTTTCTTGCTATTGGTTTGTAGTTTGATCCCACTGTGATCAGATAGAGTGCAAGGGATCATTTCTATTTTCCTGTATTTGTTAAGATTTGCTTTGTGACCTAATATATGGCCTATTTTAGAGAATTTTCCATGTGCTGCTGAAAAGAATGTGTATTTTGAAGCATTTGAGTGAAATGTCCTGTAGGTATCTGTTAGGTCCATTTGTTATATGTCCTCATTTCATCCAGATGCATCTCTGTTTATTTTTGCCAGGATGACCTGTCAATTATTGAGAGTGGGGTGTTGAAGTCAACCACTACAACTGTGTTGTTATCTGTGACCTTGGTTCTAATAGCATTTGTTTGATGAAATTGGGAGCTCCCATGTTAGTTGCATATATGTTTAGGATTGTAATGTTCTCCTGTTGGAATGTTTCTTTAATCAATATAAAGTGACTTTCTTTATTTTTCCTAACTAATGTTGTTCTGAAGTCTACCCTGTCAGATATTAGGATAGTGATCCCTGCTTGTTTTCTAGGCCCATTTGCTTGAAACACCATTTTCCAACCTTTCACCCTAAGATAGTGTCCATCTTTTGTAGAGAGGTGAGGTTTTTGGAGGCAAGAAATTGAAGGATCCTGCTTTTTAACCCAGTCTGCAAACTGTGTCTTTTGATTGGGGCATTGAAGCCGTTGATATTAAGAGTTTTTGATGAAAGGAGTGTATTTAATTTTGCCATTTTTCTTGTTTTGTAGTTCTTCTTGTTTTACCTTTGCTTTCTTGTATTAACTAGTATTTGAGTATGGGTTATTTTTTTCCAGGTTCCTTATATGTGTGCTTTTCTTTCTCTTCACCATGGAGGATTCTTTCAAGTATTTCCTGTAGAGCTGCTTTTGTCTTCATATACTCCTTTAGCCTGCTTTTGTTGTGGAATGTTCTTATTTCTCCATCTATTTGAATGGGTAGCTTTGCAGAATAAAGTAACCTTGGTTGACAGTTGTTATCTTTCACAACTTGGAATACATCATTCCAGGCCCTTCTGGCTTTAAATGTTGTGTTGAGTAATCTGCTGTGATCCTGATGGGCTTGCCTTTGTATGAGAATTGATTTTTCTCTCTAGATGCTTTCAACATATTTTCTGTGGTCTGCATGTTTTATAGTTTAATTATAGTATCACAGTAAGAGGTTCTTTCATGATTTTGTCTGTGTGCTGTTCTAAAGGTTTCCTGTATCTGCATTGGCATCACTTTCCCTATTGAAGGAAGTTTTCTTCTATGATTTTGTTAAAAATACATTCTATGCCATTGGAGGGAAATTCTTCTTCTTCTACTATGCCCTGAATTGTTATGTTTGATCTTTTCATAGTGTCCGAAATATCTTGAAATTCCCATTCATTCCTTCCTATTAGTTTGTCTTTCTCTTTGTTGGACTGTATTAGATCTGCCACCTGGTCTTCTAGTTTAGACATTCTGTTCTCTCCTTCGTCCATTCTATTAGTGAGACTTTCTACAGAGTTTTTTATTTAACTTAGTCTGTTTTTCATTGGTAGTATTTTTGACTGTTTTTTCTTTATTATTTCTGTTTCCTTATTCATGTCTTGTATTGACCTCCTTATTGCATTAAATTGGTTTTCTGTGTCTTCTTTTATTCCTTTGGTTTCCTCTTTTATTTCCTTGAGTATGTTTATAATCATTCTTTTGAAATCTTTCTTAGGAATTTTCTCTAAATCATTCTCACTGGAGGTCATTTCTGATGAATTTATATTTCTTGGTGGACTTATATTGTCTTAATTTTGGGGGTTTCTTATAATGTAGATATTTTTGCATCTTTGATTAATTTCATGCTTGGGTTTTCTAATTATCTACAGTATTATTAGATGTATCAGTCAATCTAATGTTATATATCTTCAGGGTATTAGCTTAAGGTGTTAGATGTGGCTCTTAAAAGACTCTCAGAGTAACCACAAAAGTGACCCTAGGTGTTGGGTTTGATGCTATGAGAGTATTCTAGTAGGCTGGGTAGAACAAAATATAGGCAAATTCTAAAATTTAACTATTACAATGTACAAACTCAGTGAAAACCAGCACAGAGTAGTTATGCAAGAGTAGGTATTATGACAAATACATGCTCTAATTAAAGTCAAAGTCCCTAAGGATGTGTGTTGCCCCATACCCTTAATCTTGTCAACTGAAAGGCTGAGAGAGTTCCAAGGACAGCTTGTGACTGAGTGAGATGTTGCCCGAATGAATGACTGAAAAGGAGACAAAGGCACTATAAATCAGGAAGCAACAAAAGGCAACCCCAAAAAATAACTTATTTAAAAATGGCAAATCTTAAGCCGTGCGTGGTGGTGCATGCCTTTAATCCCAGCACTCAGGAGGCAGAGGTAGGAGGATTGCCATGATTTCAAGGCCACCCTGAGACTCTATAATGAATTTCATGTCAGCCTGGGCTAGAGTGAGACCCTACCTCAAAAAAATTAAAAAAAAATTTTGGCAAATCTGACCATCCATCAGATTTAACACATAATTTACACTGACATGGAAGATACAATTAGTACTTCTGATGCAAGCCTACATACCAGGCATTTTTGGCAGGTACTGACCTGGTGTAAGCCCAGTTACCTTTTGGGATGGCTTTGGTCTCAGTTATGCTGCATGGCCACTTGGGTCCCTCTTTGCTTTGCTGTGAGCTCATGTAGGCTGGCTGGGTCTGTGGGTCACTGGTTTGATAGCCTCTGGTGGGTGCTGTGTAGGTGAGCTCCCTTCCCCAGGTCTCTTTTGCTTTCTGGTGCTGGAGCTGCCTGTGGGGAGAGGTAAGGCTGTGGATGGTAACTGAAGTTCTCCCGCTGGTCCTCACAATCCTCGTCCTCATGAGCCACTCTGCTGGACGTTGCCGTACTCCCCTTTATGTTTCTTGAGTTTGAAAGGAGGCTGGTATGAGTGGAAAATCCCCTTGCCTGGCTTTTCCTGCAGACCTGGTTCTGATGCTGCTGGAGCTGCTTCTGTGGTCTCTAGACACAATGTGTCTCTCCTACTTCTCTTCTGTGATTGATTTTTTTTTCTTTTTTTTTTTTTTTTTGCTTTTTCTTCCATAGGCTGCTTTGGCATGTTTCTACACCACCATCTTAACCAGAAGTCACTCTGATTTCTTAATATAGGTATGTAGAGCTATAAATTTCCCTCTTAGGACTGCCTTCAATGTATCTCAAAGGTTTTGGTATGTTGTATTCTCATAATTTGATCATATGAACTTATTTATTTCCTTTTTGATTTCTTCAATGACCCATTCATCATTCAATAGTGTGCTGTTTAGTCTCCATGATTTTATGAATGCTCTGTAGTTTTTCTTGTTTCTGATTTGTAGTTTAATCCTATTGTGGTCAGATAGAGTAGAAGGGTGTTGCAGACAGGTTCACATTGCTTGCAGAAATCACCCAACAAAGAGCAGCTTATGGTAAAAAGAGGTTTATTTTGGCTTACAGGCTCAAGGGGAAGCTCCACGATGGCAGGGGAAAATGATGGCATGAGCAGAGGGTAGACATCACCCTCTGGCCAACATCAGGTGGACAATAGCAACAGGAGAGTGTGCCAAACATTGGCATTTGAAAACTGGCTATAACACCCATAAGCCCACCCCCAACAATACACTGCCTCTAGGAGGCATTAATTCCCAAAACTCCATCAGCTGGGAACCTAACATTCAGAACACCTAAGTTTATGGTGGATACCTAAATCAAACCACCACAAAGGGACTATTTCATTTGTTAAGATTTGCTTTCCGTCCTAATATATGTTCTATTTTGGATAATGTTCCATGTGCTCCTGAGAAAAATGTATATTATGCAGCGTTTGGGTGGACTATTCTTTTTTTTTTTTTTTTTTTTGGTTTTTCGAGGTAGGGTCTCACTCTAGCTCAGGCTGACCTGGAATTCACTCTGTACTCTCAGGGTGGCCTCGAACTCTCAGCGATCCTCCTACCTCTGCCTCCCGAGTGCTGGGATTAAAGGCGTGCGCCACCACACCCGGCTCTTGGGTGGACTATTCTGTAGATATCTGTTAGGTCCATTTGTTCCATGACATCATTTAATCCAGATGCCTCTCTGTTTATTTTTTGCCTGGACGACCTGTCAATTGATGAGAGTGGGGTATTAAAGTCACCCACTACAATTGTGTTTGGTGTTATCTGTGACCTTAAGTCTAATAGTGTTTGTTTGATGAAATTGGGAGCCCCATGTTAGGTGAATATACATTTAGGATTATAATGTCCTGTTGGAGTGTTCCTTTAATCAGTATAAAATGACCTTCTTTATCTTTCCTCACTAATGTTAGTTTGAAGTCTATCCTGTCAGATATTAGAATAGCAAACCCTGCTTGTTTCCTAGGCCCATTTGTTTGAAATACCAGTTTCTATCCTTTCACCCTAAGACAGTGTCTATCATTTATACAGAGATGAATTCCCTGGAGGCAAAAACAGCAGGATCCTCCCTTTTAAAAAATATTTTTTATTATTTATTTATTTATTTGACAGAGAAAGAGGGGGATAGAGAGAGAGGGAGGGAGGGAGAGAATGACACTCCAGGACCTCCAGCCACTGCAAACAAACTCCAGACGCATGTGCCCCCTCGTGCATCTGGCTAATGTGGGTCCTGGGGAATCAAACCTGGGTCCTTTGGCTCTGTAGGCAAATGCCTTAACTGCTAAGCCATCCCTCCAGCCAAGGATCCTCCCTTTTAATCCAGTCTGCAAGCCTGTGCCTTTGGCTTGGGGCATTGAGACCATTGATATTAAGAGTTCTTCTTCTTCTTCTTCTTCTTCTTCTTATTATTATTATTATTATTATTGGTTTTTTGATGTAGGGTCTCACTCTAGCTCAGGCTGACCTGGAATTCACTATGGAGTCTCAGGGTGGCCTCGAACTCACTGTGATCCTCCTATCTCTGCCTCCCGAGTGCTGGGATTAAAGATATGTGCCACCATGCCCGGCTAAGAGTTATTATTGAAAGGTATCTGTTTATTTTCACCATTCTTCTTATTTTGCAGTGCTTCCTGTTTTCCCTTTACTCTCTTGTTTTAACTGTTATTTGGGTATGGTTTATTTTCTCCTGTTTCTTCATGTGTGTGCTTTGCTTTCTCTTCAGCATGAAGGATTCCTTCAAGTATTTTCTGTAGAGCTGGCTTAGTTGTCATAAATTTCTTTAGCCTGTTTTTGTTATGGAATGCCCTTATTTCTCCTTCAATTTGGATAGATAGCTTTGCAGGATAAAGTAATCTTGTTATCTTTCAAAACTTGGAATACATCATTCCAAGCCCTTCTGGCTTTTAAAGGTGGTGTTGAGCAATCTGGTGTTATTCTGATGGGCTTGTTTTTTGTAGGTGGCTTGGTTTTTCTCTCTACCTTCTTTCAATATATATATTTTTTTGCTTTGTGTGTTTAGTAGTTTAATTATAGCATGCAAGGAGAGGTTCTTTCCAGGTTTTGTCTGTTTGGTGTTCTAAAAGCTTCCTGTGTCTGCATTGGCATTTCTTTCCCAATTTGGGGAAATTTTTCTTCTATGATTCTGTTGAAAACACCTACCATGCCTTTGGATTGAAATTCTCCTGCTGCTGTAACCTGAATTCTTATGTTTGTCCTTTTCATAGTGTCCCAATTATCTTGAAATTCCCATTCATACCTTCCTATTAGGTTGTCTTTCTCTTTGTTGTACTGTGTTAATCTGCCACTTGGTCTTCTAGTGTAGATATTCTGTTCTCATCTTCACCCATTCTACTGGTGAGACTTTCTAGTTTTTTATTTCACTGATTGTGTTTTTCAGTTCTAGTATTTCTGCCTGTTTTTTCTTCAGTATTTCAATTTCCTTACTCATGTCTTGTAATTATCTCCTTATTTCCTTAAGCTAGTTTCCTGTGTTCTCTTGGAATGCCTTTAGGAGTTTGTTTTCCTCTTTAATTCTTTTGTTTTCTTCTTTGATTCCTTTGAATTCTTCTTTGGTTTCTTTGATTATACATAAAATCATTTTTTTCAAATCTTTGTCAGGCATTTAATCTAAAACAGTCTCATTGGGGGTCATTTCTGATGGATTTATGATTTTTAGTGGGATTGTGTTGTCTTGATTCTTTGTGTTTCTTATAATGTCACGATTTTTGCATACTGAGTTGATTTGTTGCTGGGGTTATCTAATTATCTGTGGTGCTCTTAGACTTTGAAATCCAATTTCATGTACCTTCAGAGTATGAGTTTAAGGTGCCAAGTGTAGCTCTTGTACTCCAATCCAACTGCAGAAGTAATTCTAGGTGTTGTGTTTGCCTGCTATTCAAGTATTCTAGTGGGATGAGTCAAGCAATTTACTGGCAAGATTCTAAAATTCAACTGAGCAATATACACACTCAGTAAAAACAGCACAGTGTTAGTGGGGACTGAAACGAACAGATAACCTTATAAAGCCAAAGTCCTTAAGGGTGTGTGTTTCTCTAAATCCTTAATCCTGTCAGCTGGGTGGTTGAGATTTCTGTTCTAAAATGGGTTCCAGGTCAGCCAGGGTGTGAATCATACCCTGCCCCCAATAATGATAGAAGAAAAATACAAAGGCCCTATGAATCTGAAAGCATCAAAGGCAACAATAGTCAACCCCCCAATATAGCTTAATTGAGAATGGTAAAGCCAACCAAAAATATGTAACCCATAACCTGCCCTGACATGGAAAGAGAGATTAGCACTTCCTGTGCAGGCCTATGTACCTGCATTTTTGTCAGTCAGCCTTTTGTCCGCTTTTTGTCACTTACCTTTTGGTGTAGCTTCTAATCTCACCAATGCTGAGTGCCCACCTCGATCCCTCCCTGTTGTGCTGTGGAGCTGGTATTCTAATCAGCTGTGCTGGATACCCTGCCACTGGGGGCTGAATGTGTTCTCCAGAGGTTTGCAGTTCTGACATTTGGGGGATGGAAGAGTGCAGGAAGCCTGAATTTGTACTGGAACTCCTTAGCTGGTACCACCTGTATCCCCTTCAGCTGGTCTCTGCAGTCTCCCCTTCAAGTTTCTTGACTTTCAAGGAGGCCAATGAGGTTGGAAAGTCCCCTTGTTTGGTCTCTGCTCCCACAGCTTGACTCCATGCTGGGCATTGGGGCCGCAAGCACCTCAGTGGGATTCGGGCCAGTTTCCTCCTTTCTAGTAGATCTTGGTCTCGGCTGTGGCCAATAAAAACCTATACATCTTCACTTTTCAGAAGAAAATTGTATTTTGCTGTGGTTTTGCTTAAATCACCCCATAGACTGTCTTGGCATGACTCCTATGCAGCCATCTTACCTGGAAGTCCTAAGCTCTCTATTTTTTTGTTTGTTTGTTTGTTTTTAGAGGTAGGGTCTCACTCTGGTCCAGGCTGACCTGGAATTAGTCTCAGGGTGGCCTTGATCTCACGGCAAACCTTCTACCTCTGCCTCCCGAGTGCTGGGATTAAAGGTGTGCGCCACCATGCCTGGATTTTTTTTTTTTTTTGAGGTAGGGTCTTACTCTAGCCCAGGCTGATCTGGAGTTCACCATGTAGTCTCAGAGTGGCTTTGAACTCATGGCAGTCCTCCTACCTGTGCCTACCAGGTGCTGGGTTTAAAGATATGTGTCACCATGCCCAGATCCTTAGATTTTTTAAATTATTATTATTTTATGTTTGAGAGAGAGAGAGAGAGAGAGAGAGAGAGAGAGAGAAAGAATGGGCACACCTGGGCCTTTCAGCTGCTGTGAAAGACACCAGACTCATGTGCCCCCTTGTGGCACATCTGCAATATTGCATGCTTGCATCACTTTGCATCTGGCTTATGTGGGACCTGGAGATTCAAATATGCTTTCTTAGGCTTCACAGGCAAGTGCCTTAACTAACCACTAAGCAATCTCTCCAACCCTCCTTAGTAATTTCTAAAAATGTTTTTATGTATGTCTTTGCAAGAGAATGAGAATGGGAGAATGGGTATGTCAGGGCCCCTAGCCACTGCAAACAAACTCCAGATGTATGTGCCACTTTGTGCATCTGGCTTTACATGGGTACTGGGGTGTTGAATATAGGTTGTTAATCTGTGCACCTTAACTTCGCAACCATCTCTCCAGCCCAAGAATCTGGCTTTTTTTTTTTTTTTGAAAGAGAAAGAGAAAAAAAATTGGTATGCCAGGGCTTCAGCTACTGCAATCAATCTCCAGATGCTTGTGCCACCTAGTAAGCATGTTTGACCTTGCGCTTGCCTCACCTTTGTATATCTGGCTTCCGTGAGATCTGGAGAGTGATTGAACATGGGTCCTTAGGCTTTGCAAGCAAGTGCCTTAAACACTAAGCTATTGCTCTAGCCCAAATCTTGCTTTATGTATTAAATCTCAGGAGCCTTTGTCTAGCTCAGATACTAAAAGATTTTCTCCACTGTATTTTGTTTGTTTGTTTGTTTGTTTTTTCCAGGTAAGGTCTTGCTCTAGCCCAGGCTGACCTGGAATTCACTATGTCATTTCAGGGTGGCCTCGAACTCAAGGCGATCCTCCTTCCTCTGCCTCCCGAGTGCTGGGATTAAAGGCGTGTGCCACCACGCCCGGCCTCCAATGTATTTTTAAAAAGTTTTATATTTAAGTCTGCAAGCCATATTTCAATTTTGTAAAACTATGAGCTTTACTTCAAAATCCTTCCACTTGGGGTTAGGGAGATGAGTCAATGGGAAAGTGCTTGACAAAAATGTATGAGGACCCAAGTGAAATCCCCAGCTCCCATGTATAATGCTAGGTGTGGTGGCACATGCCTATAATTCTAACTGGGGAGCTGGAGACAGGAAAATCTTTGGGGTTTGTTGGCTACCTTGTGGAGCTAAATTGGTGAGCTCTAGGTTCAGTGAAAGACTATCTCAAAAGAAATTGGAGAGCAATAGAGGAAGTCACCTAATAGCCGTCTCTGGCTTTCGCATGCATATGTATAGATATGAGTGCACACCCACACATACATGCTAATATGCATACACACAGGCACATACTCCACACAAACTTACATAGGTAAATAAAAACAAAGAAAAATATGAAAACAATTAAGATGATTATCCTCCTCTTCCTTCTCCCCTTCCTCCTTGGGCATATTTATATGGGACTATTTGTTGGTTCTTTTATTCTGTTCCACTGGTCTTTATGTTGATCTCTCCACAGATGCTATAATGTGGTAAGTCTTAGAATCAGAATGATTGCTAACACTTCATTTTCATGGAGATTGTTGCAGCCATTCTAGACCTTGAATCTTTCCATTAAAATTTAGAATAAGCTGGGCATGGTGGCGCACACCTTTAATCCCAGCACTTGGGAGGCAGAGATAGGAGGATCACCATGAGTTTGAGGCCACCCTGAGATTCCATAGTGAATTCCAGGTCAGCCTGGGCTAGAGTGAGACCCTACCTCGAAAAACCAAAAAAAAATTTTTTTTAGAATAAGCTTGTCTATATCTACAGAAAACCCAGATGGAATTTTTATAGGAACTATATTAAGTATATAGGTCAATTTGAGGAGAATTGCATCTTTACTATGTTGAGTTTTCTAATTCATGTGTTGCCTTGGCTTTGTGCCTGACCCATCAACAACATTTATAGTATAGTATACTAAGTATAAAAACAAAATGTGTATAGATATAGAACATTAAGCTTTACTTAAATAGAGTAATCATAATATAGCTTCACTGTTTATTGTGCTTTGTTTCGTAGTTCCCTAATAGAAAGCAAAGTGATGAAATCAGCTTTAATGAGGTATAGAAATCATAACTTCATTGTTTACTTTTTAAAAAAAATATTCATTTATTTATTTGACAGAGAGAGAGAGAGAGAATGGGCATACCAGGACCTCCAGCCACTGAAAACAAACTCCAGATGCATGCGCCACTTTGTGCATTTGGCTTACATGGGTCCTGGGGAATTGAACCTGGGTCTTTTGGCTTTGCAGGCAAGTGCCTTAACTACTAAGACATCCCTCCAGCCCCATTGTTTACTTTTGATGTATTTTTTATTTAATATCTCAAATCAAAAAACCACAAAGGGTTTTTTTGTTGTTGTTGTTGTTTGTTTTGGGGGGGCTGTATTCTCAGGCTGGCCTCAAACTCACAGCCTCACAGCAATCCTCCCACCTCTGCCTCCTTAGTGCTGGGATAGGGTTTTGGTTTGAGAATTCCTTCTCACCTCTACATCTGCCTATCATCTACAAACACTGTAATTTTATTCACTGAGAAATGAATTCATTGTTGAATGCCCAATAACTATTTTGCTGGTGATCCCTGTGTATTACAAATGATGTCTTTTTTGTTTGTTTGGTTGGTTTTTTTGCTTTGTTTTGTTTTGTTTAGGTAGTGTCTCATTTTAGCCCAAGTTGACCTGGAATTCACTATGTAGTCTCTTGCAGACAGGTTCACATTGCTGGCAGAAATCACCCATCCAAGAGCAGCTTGTGGGAAAAAGAGATTTATTTTGGCTTACAGGCTCAAGGGGAAGCTCCATGATGGCACGGGAAAACAATGGAATGAGTAGAGGGTGGACATCATCCCCTGGCCAACATAAGGTGGACAACAGGAACAGGAGAGATTGCCAAACACAGGCAAGGGGAAACTGGCTATAACACCTATAACACCCAAAAGCCCACCCCCAACAATACACTCCCTCCAGGAGGCATTAATTCCCAAATCTCCATCAGCTGGGAACCTAGCATTCAGAACACCTAAGTTTATGGAGGACACCTGAATCAAACCACCACAGAGGCTGATGAGATGGTTCAGTGGTTAATGCTGCTTGCTGGAAAGCCTGCCAGCATGGGTTTGGCTCTGGTTCCAATCCCAAGTACCCATATAAAGCCAGATGCACAAAGTGGCTCTGACACTCCCCTTCTCTTTCTTTCTCTCTTGCCTCATAAATAAATAAATTAAATACTTTATAAAGTAGAGCTTTGGCTAAGCACCTAACAAGGACTTACTGATATGAATTCATTGGTATACACAAAAAAATAGGCTTTTAAATGACAGGACTGTTATTTCCCCCTGCACCTTGTTTCAGTTCATTGACTCTCCCAAGGTAGAAAAGGAAGAAAAGAGACTGCTGTGCGCAGATGCTGAAGCCATCACTTTCCATATCCTTTATAGTAAACACCTTTTCCAATCTGTTCCACACAATATTGTGTGTGCTAAAAAACTTCTTTTCTGGTTGTTTTTTTTTTTTTTTTTGTCTCTTTCTCTGTGTGGTGTTGGGGATAAAACCCAGGGCCATGATATGCTAGGTAAGTTCTTTACCACTGAGCAATATCACTAAGCCAAACTTCTGGTGTTTGTGTGTCAAATTTGATGTGTAGAAATTAATAATTTTGAAATATTACTTTTTAGCTAGAAACAGTAGGTTAAATAATAGAAATTGATTTACCTGTATAATTCAATATGAAATACTTCCCCACACTAGGAATACAGATATAATGGTTTACATTTGTCGTAAATGAAATAGAAGTTTCAGCTAAAGTATCACTGCTCTTTTAAACGTGTTTCCTCTTTTCTTTTTTTGTGTGGAGTTTCCATATTTACAGATAATAAACCATGATAATTCCCTCCCCTCCCCCACTTCTCCATTCACAAATCCACACTCCATCGTATCCCTTCCCTCTCTCCATTAGTCTCCCTTTTATTTTGATGCCATCATTTTCTCCTCCCATTATGAGGATCTTGTGAAGGTAGTACTAGACACAGTGAGGTCATGGATATCAAGGCCAATTTCTGTCTGGACAATTGCATTGTAAGCAGTCTTACCCTTCCTTTGGCTCTTACATTCTTTCTGCCACCTCTTCCACAATGGACCCTGAGCCTTGGAGGGTATGATAGAGATGTTTCAGTGCTGAACACCCATCTGTCACTTCTCAGCATGATGATGCCTTTTGGGTCATCACAGTGGTCACCGCCATCTGAAAAGAGAAGCTTCTCTAATCAAAAATGAGAGTAGCATTAATATATGGGTATGAACATTAAGTAAAGTGCTTACAGGGCAGTTTGGTGAGCATCATATATGCATTTAGCCAGACAAGAGCAGGCATTACATTCCTAAGGCTCATGACCTACCCCACCATAGGCTTTTGATTAGGTTTTCAGTACCAGGTATGTATTCCCTCCCATAGAGAAGGCTGCCAGTCCAATTAGAAAGCAATTAGTTTCCCCCATAACAGACATACCACTATTGCACCCACTTAGTCATTTGGCCTGGCTGGCCAAGTCAAGGTTTGCAATACCTGCTGTTTTCACGGCTGATGAGTTCTTTCTCCCATAGGGCTGCATGCAGTGCAGCTTTTTCCAGCTTTCTGTAAGCTGGTCTATAGGGAAGAGGTTTTCAGCTCAGCCCCAGGTTGATTTATCAGTGACCTTGAGGCCCAGGCATGTGGAGTCTTCAGAAATAGGGTCTTACCATCTATTTCTGATGGGAAACAAAGAGCGTTGGCAATAGGCTGTAATGTTTTGTGGGGCATCAGGGACCTCTCTGGCCAACAACTCACTGGAAGGTATCCCATCCCTGGCAGTGAATTTTTTTCTAGTAACAATCTATGGCTTCTGGGTGCACCATTATCCAAAAAAAGTAGGTTTCCATATGGCTTATTCATAATATCTTAAATTTTGATTAAATCTTTCCCCCACCCTTGCAATACTCAATCTCTTTCCCTGACTTCACTTAGGTCTCTCCACCCCCAGTAATCTGTTTTTCTAATTACATATATACAATACCATCCCTTTAAATCCTCCAATCTCCTTCATTCCTTATAGCCCCTTTCTAGCTTACTGGCCTCTGCTACCAAGTTTTATTCCAACCCACATACAAGTCCAGACATTTGTAGCTAGGATCCATATATGAGAGAGAACATGTGGCACTTAGCTTTCTGGGCCTGGGTTACCTCACTAAGTGTAATCCTTTCCAGGTCCATCCATTTCACTAAAAATTTCATACTTTCATTTTTCTTTACTGCTGAATAGAACTCCATTGTGTAAATGTACCACATCTTCATTATCCACTCATCACTAGAGGGACATCTAGGCTGGTTTCATTTCCTAGCTATTGTGAGTAGAGTGGCAATAAACATGGATGTGCAGGTATCTCTAAGGTAGTGTGAGGAGTCCTTAGGATATATGCCTAAGAGTGGTATAGCTGGGTCATATGGCAAATCTATTCTGAGCTGTCTCAGGAACCTCCACACTGATTTCCAAATTGGCTATATCAGATTACATTTCCACCAATAGTGTAGAAGGGTTACTCTTTTTCTGTATCCTCACCAGCATTTACTGTCATTTGATTTCTTAATAATAGCCATGCTGACAGGAGTGAGATGGAATCTCAAAGTAGTATTCATTTGCATTTCCCTGATGGCTAAATATGTAGAACATTTTTTAGATATTTATATGCCATCTATATTTCTTCTTTTGAGAACTCTCTGTTTAGTTCCATAACCCATTTTTAATTGGGTTATTTGATTTCTTATTATTTAGTTGTTTGAATTCTTTGTATATCCTGGATATTAATCCTCTGTCAGGTGTATAGCTGGCAAAGATTTTCTCCCAATCCACAGGTTGCCTCTTTGCTCTATTCACAGTGTCCTTTGCTGTACAAAACCTTTGTAATTTCATGAGGTCCCAGTAGTTGAATAGTGGTTTTGTTTCCTGAGCCACTGGGGTTATATTCAGAAAGTCTTTCCCTATCCCAATATATTGAAGGGTTTCTCCTACTTTTTCCTCTAGCAGTTTCATAGTTTCAGGTCTGATATTAAGGTCTTTGATCCATTAGGACTTGATTCTTGTGCATGGAGAAAGGTAAGGATCTATTTTCATCTGTCTACATATAGATATCTAGTTCTCCCAGCACTATTTGTTAAAGAGGCTGTCTTTTCTCCAATGAGTATTTTTGACATTTTTGTCAAAGATCAGATGACTGTAGCTGCTGGGACTTACATCTGGGGCCTGCATTCTGTTCCACTGGTCTATGTGTCTGCTTTTATGCCAGTACCTTGCTGTTTTTGTTACTGTGGCTCTGTAATATAGGTTAAAATCAGGTATGGTCGTACCACCAGCCTTATTTTTGTTCCTCAATATAGTTTTGGATATTTAAGGTTTTGTGCTTCTAAATGAATTTTAGGATTTTTTTTCTATTTCTCTGGAGAATGTCATTGGAATTTTAATGAGGATTGAATTAAAGGTGTAGATTCCTTTTGGTAAGATTGACATTTTCACAATATTAGTTCTTCCAATTCAAGAACATGGGATATCTTTCCATTTCCTAGTGTCTTCTGCAATTTCTGTCTTGAGTACATAAATTTTTCATTGTGGAGATTCTTCACTTCCTTGGTTAGGTTTATTCCAAGATACTTTATTTATTTATTTTTGAGGCATTTGTGAATGGGAGAGATTCCTTGATTTCATGCACAACATGTTTGTTGTTAGTATATAGGAAGGCTACTGATTTCTGTGTGTTTATTTTGTATCCTGCTACATTGCTAAAAGTGTTTGTCAGCTCTACCAGCTCAGTGGTAGTAGGGTCCTTTATGTATAGAATGACATCATCTGCAAATAATGATAATTTGATCTCTTCCTTTCAAATTTGTATCCATTTTAAGTGTTTCTCTTTACTTATTGCTATAGCTAAGACTTCCAGTACTATATTAAATAAAAGTGGGGATACTAGAACCCTTGTCTTGTTCCTTATTTTAGTTTAAAAGCTTCGAGTGTTTCCCCATTTAGTATTATGTTGGCTGTAGGCTTGTCATAAATAGCATTTGTTATGTTGAGATATGTCCCTTCTATTCCCAGTTTCTGTAGGACTTTTTAAAATTCATTTTTATTTGAGAGTGACAGAGAAAGAGGCAGAGAGAGAGAGAGAGAGAGAGAGAGAGAGAATGGGTGCGCCAGGACTTCCAGCCACTACAAATGAACTCCAGACATGTGGGCCCCTTTTTGCATCTGGCTAACGTGGGTCCTGGAGAATCGCGCCTCGAAACGGGGTCCTTAGGCTTCACAGGCAAGCACTTAACTGCTAAGCCATCTCTCCAGCTCTTCTGTAGGACTTTTATCATGAAGGGATGTTGGATTTTGTCAAATGCTTTTTCTGCATCTAATGAGATGATTATGTGATTTTTGTCCTTCAGTTCATTTATACAGTGTATTACATTTATTGATTTGCATATGTTGAACCATCCGTGCATCCCTTGGATAAAGCCTACTTGGTTGGGGTGTATGGTCTTTTTGATCTATTCTTATATTCTGTTTGTCAGTATTTTGTTGAGAATTTTTGCATCTATGTTCATGAAGGAGATTGGTCTATTTTTTTGTTGTTGTTTTTGGTTTTTGAGGCAGGGTCTCACTATGGCCCAGGCTGACATAGAATTAACTATGTAGTCTCAGTGTGGCCTCAAACTCAAGGTGATCCTCCTACCTCTGCCTCCTGCCTCCTCTGTGCTGGGATTAAAGGTGTGTGCCATCATGCCCAAGGGTTTTTTGTTGTTGTTGTTGTTTGTTTTTCTGTGGTCTCTGATTTTTTTTTTTTGTTCTATCTTTGTCTGGTTCTGGTATCAGGGTGATACTGGCTTCGTAGAATGTGTTTGGTAGAATTCCTTTCTTTTCTATTTTATGGAAAAGTTTGAGATGCATTGGTGTTTATTCTTCCATGAAGTTTTGGTAAAATTCACCAGTGAATCCTTCCAGACCTGGACATTTTTTAGTTGGGAGATTTGATAATTGCTTGGATCTCTGTACTTGTTATAGGTCTATTTAAATGGTTCATCTCATCTTGTTTTAATTTTGGTAGGTCATATAAATCAAGAAAATTGTCCATTTCTTTTAGATTTTCAAACTTAGTGGAGTATATGTTCTTAAAGTATGTCTCTATGGTGTTTTGAATTTCTTTGGTATCTGTTGTAATAGTGCCTTTTTCACCTCTAATTTTATTAATTTGTGCCTCTTTTCTTGTTCTTCTAGTCAGATTTGCTAGGGGTTTATCAATCTTATTTGTCCTTTCAA
The DNA here is from genome assembly GCA_036346955.1 of Dipus sagitta. NCBI lineage: Eukaryota > Metazoa > Chordata > Mammalia > Rodentia > Dipodidae > Dipus > Dipus sagitta. The sequence continues at coordinate 86,345,475 of CM070776.1, read as the reverse complement.
AGAACAAACTCTTTATTTCATTGATTCTTTGTAATATGTTTGGATTCTATTTCATTAATATCTGCCCTAATCTTGACTATTTCTTCCCATCTACTCATTTTTGGTTTGCTTTGCTCTTATTTTTCTAAGGTCTTAAACTGGGTCATTAAGTTGTTTGGTTGCAAGCCTTCTAATTTCTTTCTTTCTTTTTTTTTTTTTTTTTTTTTTGGTTTTCCAAGGTAGGGTCTCACTCTAGCCCAGGCTGACCTGGAATTCACTATGGAGTCTCAGGGTGGCCTTGAACTCATGGCGATCCTCCTACCTCTGCCTCCCGAGTGCTGGGATTAAAGGCGTGTGCCACCACACCCGGCTCTAATTTCTTAATATAGGTGCTTAAAGCTATAAATTTCCCTCTTAGGACGGCCTTCATTGTGTCCCAAAAGTTTTGGTATGTTGTGTTCTCATTATCTTTTCTTTTTTTCTTTCTTTTTTTTTTTTTTTTTGGTTTTTCGAGGTAGGATTTCACTCTAGCCCAGGATAGTGACCTAGAATTTACTATGGAGTCTCAGGGTGGCCTCGAACTCACAGCAATCCTCCTACCTCTTCCTCCCTAGTGCTGGGATTAAAGGCATGTGCCACCACACCCGGCGTCATTATCATTTGATTCTATGATTTGTTTATTTCCTTCTTAATCTCTTTATTCATCATTTAGTATTGTATTCTTAGTTTCCATGATTTTGTGTATGCTCTATAGCTTTTCTTGTTGTTGATTTGTAGTTTAAGCCCATTGTGATCAGATAGAGTGCAAGGAATTATTTCAATTTTCCTGTATTTGTTAAGGTTTGCTTTGTGTCCTAATATATGGTCTGTTTTAGAGAATGTTCCATGTGCTGCTGAAAAGAAAGTGTATTATATACAAAATTTTCTATCTTTGTTAGCCATAGCAATTCAGAAGCTGATTGACTGCAAAGAGAAAAGGTTCCAAAAGATTCATACCAAAGCAGAAAGGCAGATATATCTCCTCAACATAGTGTAACATTTGACCCTCAGGGTAAGTTTTTGTTGCCTATATAAAATAATTCTGGATCTGACTTTCAAAACCCATTTTGTTGCTCATGTCATCACCAGTGTTCCTGTTCATTCTTGAAACTTAACAAAATCAGAAACTTCCACTGAACAATCTTTGTTTTATTTTACCTGAGTAATTTAGAACATTTAAGTATTTTGGGGAGGGGACTGAGTGTTTAGTGATAAAAGGCCAGTATTGAGCATTTACTCTGCAATAGCCCATAAAGAACTATGTGTTACTTCATTTAATCTTCAAATCCATGAGATATACATAGTTTTACCATTTCTTCTTTATAGATAAATAAATAAAACTCCAAGAGGCTTAAGTCATCCACCAAGAAACATAGTAATTGGTAGTACATAGATTAAACTGTGTTGTTTATACCAAAGTGTACTCATTCCACTGAAAAGAAACAAAATATTTTTTTTCTTTTTTTGGTTTTTCGGGGTAGGGTCTCACTCTAGTTTAGGCTAGCCTGGAAATCACTATGTAGTCTCAGGGTGGCCTCAAACTCATGGCAACCCTCCTACCTTTGCCTCCCAAGTGCTGTAGTTAAAGGCGTGTACCACCATGCCTTGCTGAAACAAAATAATTTAAAAAAAAATCATGTATGCTTGAACAAGAATATATATATATATACATATACATATATATGTATATGTATATATGTGTATGTATATTTATATATATAGTTGTTGTTGTGTTTCGAAGTAGGGTCTCCCAGGACCTCTGGCTACTGCAGACAAACTCCAGATGCATGTGCCACCTTGTGCATCTGGCTTTATGTGGGTCCTGTGGAATTGAACCTGGGTCGTTTGGATTTACAGGCAAGAATATTTTTATTTATTCGTGAGAGAGAAGGTAGAGGGAGGTAAGGTGAAGGAAAATAAAAACCACTAGGGCCCCTTGCAGCTGCAGATGAATCTCCAGATGCATGCACCACATTGTGCATCTGGCATTATTTGGGTACTGGGACCTACAAGTTTTGCAAGCAAGTGCCTTTAACCATTGAACAATCTCCCAGCCCTTATTTTTATAAACTAATACATGTTTCAGAGTTTTAATCAAAGGAAAATATATTCATATGCCACATTTTCTTCATTCTTTATAGTAAATTCTGGATCAAATGAAGAATTCTTTGCTAGATTTAATATTCTGTTGAGCAGTACTTGTTAGTGGGTGGGCAACTTGACACAGAGCTATATCTACCTTGGTTGTTGTCCCTTAGAATAGTCAAAGATAATAACTATAGATATATTTTAATGATATATGTTTTGACATTATTCTGGTGAATCTGGGGTTTACAAGTATGTGGTGTTCTTGTATGTAGTATTAGGAATAGTAGCATTCTGCTCTAATGAGGGGAAATGTAAGAGGAATCTGCATAAGATTCAAACCAGCCTCTTTACTACATCATCACAACCAAAAGAATTGTACTAAACCAAAGGAACATGTAGTCATTTCAATCATATTTTAGGACAAGAAAAACTCTTTAGAGTATATGAAGTACAATAAGATGGTTCAGTAACTAGAGGTAGTTTTATGTTGTAATTCCTCTAAAAAGAGTGGAGTTTTTTTTTTGTATGACTGACATTTTTCTTATCAAATATTTGACAAACTATATGTTCTGCTTCTATTTTCCTTTGAGATATAGCATTTATCACTGATGCAATTTACTTTCCAAAATCATTTCCAGTCTGTACTGAAGCAGCTTAACATAGAGGTAAAACAAAAGTATGAGCAGGTAAGAAGTATGTTTTTAAATTGAAAAAAAATTGGATACAGAAGACTCCACTTATCCCTACTCTAATTTCTGTTTATCTCACAACAATAGTGGTAGACAGGATATTCTGAATAAGAATAGCAAGGTGGATCAAGGTCTTTATTAAAATCCATTCACATAGTAGCTACTAAATACCTATGGAATGAAAAGCACTGGATGTAGTGTTGAATAAGACATATACAACAATATAAGTTACTTGCTTAATAAAGTTAAGTCTATCAGAGGAGATTTGACAGTAAACAAATTATCATGTAAATATAAAGGTACAAATTATAAAGAAATGCTATGATGGAATAAAATGTTTTCCTTGGGAGAGCTGGAAAGCCTTGCTGAGGGGAAATAAACTTAGATCTTAATATATATATCACAACTTCTATACTTACAGACAACAAACCATGGTATTTAACTCCCCTCCCCAGCTTTCTCCTTCATAACTCTGTTCTCCATCATATCCCCTACCTCTCTCCATTAGTGTCTTTTTTAATTTGATGTCATCATCTTTTTCTCCTATTATGAGGGTCTTGTGTAGGTATTGCTAGGCACTGCAAGGTCTTGGATGTTGAGGCCAATTTCTGACCAGACAGTTGCATGTAAGGAGTGGTACCCTTCCTTTGGCTCTTACATTCTTTCCACCACCTCTTCCACAATGGACCATGAGCCTTGGAGGGTGTGGGATGTTTCAGTGCTGGACACTCCTCTGTCCTTTCTTCTCAGCACTATGTTGCCTTTTGCGTCATCCTAGTGGTCATCATGATCTTTGATTTAAAGATGAGTTTCCTGGAGGCAACAAATGGCAGGATCCTGGCTTTTAATCCAGTCTGCAAGCCTGTGTCTTTTGATTGGTGCATTGAGGCCATTGATATTAAGAGTTATTATTGAAAGGTATGCTTTATTCTCACCGTTCTTATTTTGCAGTGTTTCCTGTTTTGTCTTTACTCGTTTAACTGTTATTTGAATGTGGTTTTTTTTTCCGCTCTTTCCTCCTGTGTATGTTTTGCTTTCTGTTCAGCATTAAGAATTCCTTCAAGTATTTTCTGTAGAGCTAGTTTAGCTGTTGGAAATTCCTTTAGCCTGTTTTTGTTGTGGAACGTCCTTATTTCTCCATCAATTTGGATAGATAGCTTTGCAGGATAAAGTAATACTGGTTGACAGTTGTTATCTTTCAGAACTTGAAATATATCATTCCAAGCCCTTCTGGATTTTAAAATTTGTATTAATCCTCTGTTATTCTGATGGACTTGCCTTTGTAGGTGATTTGCTTTTTCTCTCTAACTGCTTTCAACATACTTTCTTTGGCAGCCAGGCATGGTGGCATACCCCTTTAATCCCAGCACTCGGGAGGCAGAGGTAGGAGGATCACTGTGAGTTCGAGGCCATCCTGAGACTACATAGTGAATTCCAGGTCAGCCTGGGCTAGAGTGAGATCCTACCTCAAAAAAATATTTTCTTTGGTTTGTGTATTTATTAGTTTAATTATAACATGGTGAGGAGAGGTTCTTTCCAGATTTTGTCTGTTTGGTGTTCTAAATGCTTCTTGTATCTGCATTGGCATTTCTTTCCCAATTTGGGGGAAATTTTCTTCTATGATTTTGTTGAAAACACCTACTAAGCCTCTGGATTGAAATTCTTCTCCTATTATGCCCTGAGTTCTTAGGTTTAATCTTTTCATAGTGTCCCAGATATCTTGAAATTCCCATTCATACCTTGCTATTAGCTTGTCCTTCTCTTTGTTGGACTGTATTAAGTCTGCCACCTGATCTTCTAATTTAGGTATTCTGTTCTCTCCTTCATCCATTCTACTGGTGAGACTTTCCACGGAGGGTTTTTTTTTTTTTTTTTTTTTTAATTTCACTGACTGTATTCTTCAGAGGTAGGATTTCAGCCTGGTTTTCCTTCAGTATTTCTATTTCCTTACTCATGTCTTGTAATAACCTCCTTATTTCATTAAGCTGGTTTCCTGTGTTCTCTTTCAGAAGCTTGTTTTCTTGTTTAATTCCTTTGTTTCCTTCTTTGATTCCCTAATTTCTTCTCTGATTTCTTTGAGTATAGGTACTATCATTTTCTTGAAATCTTTGTCAGGCATTTCATGTAAAACATTTATACCTGACGGATTTATATTTTTTGGTGGGCTGTATTGTCTTGATTCTTTGAATTTCTTGTATTATAATGTAGCAACTTTTGCATCCTGAATTGATTTGATGCTTGGGTGTTCTACTTATCTGCAGTGTTTCCAGAGGTGGCAATCCACCTCTATATACCCTCAGGATATGAGTTCAAGGTGCCAGGTGTAGCTCTTGTTCCCAAATCCAGCCATAGGAGTAATCCTAGGTGTTGAGTTTGCTTGCTAAGCAAGTATTCTAGTGGACTGGGTGGAACAATTTACTGGCAAATTCTAAACTTCAAACGAGCAACATACACAATCAAAAACCAGCACAAAGTATGCAATTGTGGGGATTAAAACAAACAAATACTCTAATAAAGCCAAATTCCCTAAGGGTGTGTGTTGTTCTACACCCTTAATCTTGTCAGCTCGGAGGTAGAGATTTCTGTTCTGAATTGGGTTCCAGATCAACCTGGATCTGGATCAGACCCTGCTCCCAATAATGGCAGAAGCAAAAGACAAAGGCCCTATAAATATGAAAGCATCCAAAGCAACAATATATTCAACCCCCAAATACAGGTTATTTGAAAACGGTAAATCCAACCAAGAATATATAATTCATAACCTGTCCTGACAAGGAAAGGAAAGAGAGATTAGCTCTTCCAATGCAGGCCTATGTACCTGTTTTTTTTTTTTTTTTTTTTTTTTTTTCTGGTCAGTCGACCTTGTTACCTTTTGGAGTGGCTTCCAATCTCACCAATGCTGAGTGCCCTGCCTGTATCCCTCCATGTTGTGCTGTGCAGCTGTACCTCTGACTGGCTCTGCTGGCTGCACTGCCACTGGGGGCTGAATGCTGGAGGTTCCTGATTCTGATGGTGGGGGTTGGGGGAGTTCAGACTTCTGCATTTGCACATGCAGTTCTACCTGTTTCCCTTTCAGTAGCTCTTTGGTTGATCTCAGCTGTCTTTAGTTCTGCTTTTCTTAACTTTGCAAGGAGGCTGATGAAATTGAAAAATCCCCATGTTTGATCTCTGCTGCTGCCGCTGCTTAGCACGCCTAGTGGGGCGGTGCCGGGCAGGTGCAGGGATAGTACAGATGGGGCTATTTTCCTTCTTTCTGTTGGATCTTGGTCTTTCCAGCTTCTCCACTGTGTCTAAGAATAACCTATACTCCTTCACTTTTCAGAAGAAGAGTGTATTTTGCTGGGGTTTTGCATTAATCCCTTCCTAAACTGGTTTGGCATTGCTCCTATGCTGCCATCTTACTGGGAAGTCTAACCTTAGCTCTTTTGCAGAGGTGCTAGCTTGGTGGGAATGAGCATATGTTACCTTATCCATTGTCACTATAACACACCTAGTGTGGAGTTGTCCTACTTCCATGAAGTTGCTCCCACAGGTGAAACACTCCCAGGCAAAACTCATCAGTGGCTGGTCTGATAAATTTGGTCTGCTGGAATAAACTGATGAGAATTTCTAAGCAGTCATGATGCAGATTAGAGTCAGTTTCTGCTGTTGGGGGAAGTGTAGCTGGGTTTGGGGCTGTGGTGCTTTGGAAGGTAAATGTTAATTGGGATTGTCCAGCAAGATAGCTTGGTATTTACTTACCCATTCATCCTGGCGTCAGCCAGTACCCACCCTGTTGTTCCAGTAGCATTAGCACCTGATCAAGCTCAAGTACAATAGAGTATTGCAGAGTAAATTTTTCTGCCTCTTGTACTATACCACAAGTGGCTGCAACTGCTCAAAGGCAGGGTAGCTAGCCTCTGGTTGTTAGTTCCAATTGCTTAGAGGAATAAAAATCCCTAAAACTATGCCTTGCTCCTCAAGGATGTATGCTTTGAAGGGTTTTTGAGGGTTAGGCAGCCCCAAGGCTGGCAGTGATAGTAGCTTTACTTTTTTTTTTTTTTTATTAGTCAGTTCTGTATTCAGCAAATATAGTCAGTTTGGTACCATTATTAGGCTCATCCGTGACCTACCCCCTCCCCTTGGCCCCTCCTTGTTGGGGTATGCGGGTCATGCATTGTGGAGGTCTTGCTCTAGCCCAGGCTCACCTGGAATTCACTATGTAGTCTCAGGGTGGCCTTGAATTTATGGCAATCCCCCTACCTCTGCCTTCTGAGTACTGGAATTAAAGGCATGCACCACCATGCCCCATTTATTAACTTTACTTTAAGAGTGCTGATACCCTGAGACTTGAGACTACATAGTGAATTTCAGGTCAGCCTGGGCTAGAGTGAAATCTTACTTCAAAAAAAAAAATAGTGTCAAATGCCCATTGATGTTCTGCAGTCAAGTTCCAAATCTAGCCTTTTCAGAGCTTCATAAAGCTGTTTTGCTATGGTTCAAAGTTCAGGCCTATTATTCTTCAAAAACCAGCCATACCTAGAAAACCTCATAGCCGGCATCTGTTTGCAAGGCTTTAATGTTGGCAGCTGTCTGTCTTTGAGCATTAAGCTCCATTGTCCCTGCCTTAGTTGAAATCCAAGGTAGTTTTCTCTCTGCTTGCAAATCCAAGCTGTGTAGCCAGCACTTTGTATCTATAGCATGCCAGATGATTTAGCACCAAAATGATGTTAAATAGGCATTTTTCATAATGAGGACTTGCTATCAGTAAATCATCAACATATTGCAGCAAGGCCCCTTCTTCCAGTAGCAGAGTTTTTAAATCTTTGGCTAAAATTTCACCAAAAATGGTGACTTTTTAAAACTCCAAGGCAACATGGAATATATATATTGGATTTTTTTTTAATTTTTATTTATTTATTTGAGCACGACAGACAGAGAGAGAAAGAGGGAGAGAAATAGAGAGGAGAGTGGGCGCGCCAGGGCTTCTAGCCACTGCAAACGAACTCCAGACGCGAGCGCCCCCTTGTGCATCTGGCTAACGTGGGTCCTGGGGAATCGAGCCTTGAACCGGGGTCCTTAGGCTTCACAGGCAAGTGCTTAACCGCTAAGCCATCTCTCCAGCCCCATATATTGGATTTTTGAGGTAGAATCTCACTCTAGCCCAGGCTCAGGATGACAAGGAATTCACTTTGTATTCTCAGGGTGGCCTCAAACTCATGGTGATCCTCCTACATCTGCCTCCCAAGTGGTGGGATTAAAAGTGTGTGCCACCACACCCAGAGGGAATATATTTTTAATACTGGATATTGCAATTGAGCCTTGTTTCAAATGGAATGCAAAAGAAAGCATCTTTTAAAAACTTATTTATTTGTAAGCAGAGAGAGAGGAGGGAGGGAAGGAGAGAGGGAGAGAGAGAGAGAGAGAGAGAGAGAGAGAGAGAGAGAGAGAGAGAATGCGCACACCAGGGCCGCTAACAGCTACAAACAAACTGCAGATACACATGCCACTTTGTGCATCTGGCTTTGCGTGGGTAATGGGTCATTAGGCTTGCAGGCAAGTGTCTTAACCACTGGGCCATCTCTCTAGCCCCAAAGAAAGCATCTTTAAAGCTCAATACAAAAAAGTACATAATTCCTGGCTATAGTAGTCAACAATAAGAGCTTGCACAGTAGAATGAATATCATTAACAGCTCTCAAATTGTGAAGAAATCTATATTCATGTCTATGAGGCTTCTTACCTGGAAGAATTGGGGTGTTATAAGGTGATCTACATGGCTGGATCTATTCACACTTAAGGAATTTCTCTAGCACTGGATGAATTCTTTCTAAAGCCTCTCTCATTAGGGGATACTGTTTCTTTTCAGGTTTAGTAGTTTCTCTTTTTAATTTGACCTTTACCAGCTCTGATTTCAGTGCTTGTACTGAGGTCCTATCCACCCATATAGTCTTACTTTCTTGTAGACCTCAGCAGGAGTAGGTTCCTCTGCTGCCTCTTTAGGTTCATCAAATAACATTTTTGGTCTCAGCGTTTGTTTCAGCAGGATCTGGAGGTGAAGATATTGCATCTTCAGATTGAAAATTATTTGAGCATTTAATATGCATAGGAGATTTTTGTTCCAACAGTGGAGTTAGACATTCAGGAATAGAGAAAATTATGTTTTAATCTCCTCTTGTAGTTTGCACTTATTTCTTGCTGCTGCGAACAAATACCTAGCCAGAAGCAATTTATACAAGGAAAAGGGTTTAATTCAGCTCACAAAGGGTAGAGTCCATCATGGCAAGGAAAACATGACAGGCTGGAATGGGATGCTGGCTTTATACTGCAGCAGGGTCAGGAATCAGTGAGAGAGGGAGGGAGGGAGATGGAGGGGGAGGGAGGGAGGAAGACAGCATGTGGGGCCTAGCTATAATATTTCAAGGCCTAACCCTTTTCCCCGAGTGATACACTTGTTCTATTAAGACTCCACTACTAATGGTTCCACAATATTCCAGAGCAGTACCACCAGCTGTGGATTAAGTATCCAAACATAGGAGCCTATGGTGTGTGGGGGATGGCATTTTATATTCAAACAACCACTCCATAGGTTGGAGGAAAAGTTTTGTTACAGCTTTCCTGTTACTCCTTTAACATATACAGACTTTTCACTCCTTTGAGTTAGTTTGTTATTAATAGCTAATAGTACCTCTGTCAGCCAGAAACTCCATCATTGATTCCTCAGTTAAATTTATGTGGGGCTCCAGTGGGGGAATTACAATTTACTTTGAAAGATCAAGGGGAGCCCTTGGGCCTCTTCCTTCATTATCTGAATCATAGTCATATTCCGGCATGTCTTTCCTTTTCTTTCTCCCTTTTGCACTCTTTATCCAATTTTGGGTAACTAACTTTTGAGTGTGCCTCTTCCTTGGAATATGCACATTGGTTTTTCCCCAGAAGATTTTTTTCCTATATTTGTCTGACCCAGTTTTTGTTTCCTCTCATTTTCTGTTCTTTTTGAGGGGGCAGATAAAGAGAGAATGGGCAGCACCAGGGCCTCTAGCCACTGCAGATTAACTCCAGACACATGCACCACCTTGTACATCTAACCTACCTGGGTCCTTTGGCTTTGCAGGCAAGCATCTTAACAGCTACGCCATCTTAACAGCCCATTTTTTCCCATTTTTTTGAGGCTATAAAAATTGTGGCTTGTCCCATCCTTTCAATTTTTCTCACATTATAGACTTTAGAGGAAATATCCACCAACTGAGATGGGTTCATTCCTATATCACCTTCCAGCTTTTGGAGTTTCTTCCATAAAGGTCATGTTACCATCCTAATGTTCTCTGGGGCCTCTGGTTCAGTACCTGTGTATTTTCTATACACTTGATAAATTCTTCCTAAAATGTAGAGGGATCCTCATGTGGCTTTGTTGGACATCATGTATTTTATTTTAAATTCCTCTCCTTGGTAATCCCTACCCTTAGCCCTACCCAGATTAATTGTCTATAGTTATCTAGTTTAGCCATTCCCCCCATTGTTTGGATTCTAGTTAGGTTCTTCTCATGGCCTGGCCTCTGCAAGCAGGGGTTTCACATGGGGTCTTCTTTGTGGGGGCACTGTGCCTCCTCACAGTGCCGCTTTCTCCACCACTAATATCTTCTCCTTTGCAGTAGTAAGATACTTTAGAGCTTAAACATCTGCGCAAGTGGGTTGGTGAGGGCAAAAGTATAGAAATATTTTCTGTGGGTCCTCTCTATAGGTTGGATTAGAGCCTTTTCAGTTTAACAGAACTGAAATTATGAAGTGGCTGTAAGCCCAGTAGTATCCTGTGGGCTATCCATTCCCATTCAACACTCTACCTGGATACTATCTTAACGGGTATTGTCCTGCACCAAAATAGGATCCTTCCTGGCCAAACTGAGTGCCAGTGCTTTGTTGGGTCTTAGAGTAGTGGACCATTCTTGTTTCTTTTTTATAGGGTGGAGAAGGCACAGGCCTGATGACACCTCTCTCTTCTGTGGAAGCTAAGGATGTAAATAGCCTGCAGTACTGTAGGTCCAGCATTAACTGAAGGTGGTTTAGAGCATCAAAAAGACTATATCCCTCATTTTCCTTTTTTGGACTAGAACCCTTCTCTCCTCTTTGAACCATCAATTTATTAATCTCCCTTTTAGAGTACTCATTATACAATAGCATGGAAGTTCGCAACAATGTATTTCATTCCATTTCCCTGATTTTTGACAAAATAATTCCATCTGTGAAATAGTATAACAAATTAAAGAACTATGCAATAGCCACATCTCAACACCATCTAACACATTACACAGACCATGCAGTGTTTCAATAATATATCAACTACCTCTTAGTCATAGAACCATAGCTGTAATCTGTCCAGTTGGCTGGCATATGGCCCAGGAGACTCCCTGCTGGGGTCAAAATGTTGTGACCCCCGCAATCCTGGGAATAAGAATAGGAAGAAAGATCATGAAGAAAAGACAGCCTGAACCAAGACTATAAATTACCTTTAAGTAAACAAAATTCCTAGGAATTGTAAGTTTTATCCCATAGAAAGTTCCCCCCAGAAAACTGAGCATATCTTAATAGATGGCACAGCAAAGTAACCCCAAAGGAGTTTAAATGATTGGCATGTCTCAAATACAGCAATAAAAACACCAAAGTTTAAACATACAAAGATCAATACTGCCTATACAAATGAGTATAATCAGACAAAATGAGTGCTCTGTCAAACAAAGACTCCAACCAGAGCTCCTCAGCTCTTTCACAAAAATAACTCCTTCCTTCAATAAGGTGCATTATAGGTAGCTAGTGTCCAGGATGGAGAAGTGGGGGGAAGAGTCCTAGGATAAATAAATATCCGGCAGTTGCTAGGATTTCCCAGATATCTCTCTTGAGGGGCCAACCCATCATGGATAATTTCTGAGACCCCTTGATCCAAGAGACCATGGTCTGGTGGAAGCTAAGAAGGCCCATGTTGCCTGGGGTTCCAGAACTACTCCTTCTGGTTTTTGGCTCTCCAACATCCTAGCCAGAGTCTGGAGATTTACCAAGCCGAGAGGCAGAAATTGGCAGAGGAGAAAATTTTATTTAAGTCTAGGCTTTGGAAAATGGGGCACAATGTGCTTCACAGAAAAGTCTTCACCATTTTTGGAGGGGAGTAGTCTCTGGTGTTTTTATAAATTAATAGAGAAGTTCTTTGTTCTCTGACGAGTTTTTTGAAGGGTAGAGACTTTCTGTATCTTTTTCCTCCAAATTATTGTCAAAATACTAATTTTCAAATGAAAAACAGTGATAAGCAAAAGGAGGAGGAAGTATTAGCTTTGTCTCTCCCTGGGACATGGAGCACTAGTGAGATGGATTAGTTTTGCATATTGGTTCCCCATAAAAGAAATGCTTTTCTTTCCTAGTGCTGCATAGATTCCTTATAAATTTATTTCCTTATTTTGTTTTTCAAGGTAGAATTTGACTGTAGCCCAGGTTGACCTGGAATTCACTATGTAGTCTCAGGGTGGCCTCGAAGTCAGTGATCCTCCCACCTCTGCCTCCTGAGTGCTGGGATTAAAGGCGTGCACCACCACACCTGGCTTGTAAATTTAGTTCTATTTTCCTCTATAATTCTTAGTGTATTCCATCAGAATAAGGAGAGTCTTGAATTAAATTAGAGGAACAAGGCAGAACTCTCTGAGGAAACTTCATTTAAGTCTAGATCATAAGGATATGTCTAGGCAGACAGCAGGATGAAGAGTTTCTTGGCTGAAGTATATTCGGGGTCTCACATTGGGAAGAAACCCGGCCTTTTTGAGGATCTCTGGAACATCTAAAGCAGAGAAGAGAATTTCATAACATAAAACAGAAATCACAGTATATAGTTCTTTGTAGGTGGGGAAAATAACAATGAGTTAACGAAAGTAATTAATGAGGACTAAGCAGGAGAATCACATCTAGTTTAAACTTTGGGGGACGGCACTGGGAAGATTGCTCAGCAGTTAAAGGCACTTGTTTGCCAAGCCTGCTGGTCCTGGTTCAATTCTCAAGACACCCACATAAGCCAGACACAAAAAGTGGCTCAAGCATCTGGTGTTCATTTGCAGTGGCAAGAGGCCCTGGCACAACCATACATGCACACACCCATGTGCACATATAAATAAATTAAGACTTTGAAAGACTACCCTGATTATCATCTGCACAATGGATTATAGGAGGATAGTGTTACAGGCATAGGTCTGAGTCCAGGGGGCATCTGCTGAGACTTACAGGTTCTTATATCCCAGGACCCAGAATAGGACCTGCAACACATGGTGAGGTAATAGAAATAGAAACAGTTTATTACTAAAGAAAGACACTTCTGAGAATGGGGAGAGATCTGGTGAGCTGGGGAAAGGCATAGCTCAAAAAGCCCCAGTCATGAGATTCATGACCTGTAACAGGGTGCTAGGGGTTCAGGAAAGTTCTTGAATCCTAAATCCTAGGTCCATGCCTACTTTTAGTCAAAGAATTGAAAAAAACCTGAGAATGATAATTATTAATTTATTATATTTACTTAGGGAAGTATAGAGCCAAGGAAAGGCACCAACATTGCTAGAGATCCCATGTGGAGGGCCTGGGAAAACTGGAGAGGAAAGAAAGTTCAAAGAGCTCCTGCCATGTGGGGAACTGGAAGGGTTAAAGAGTCTGTATAGAGAGTAAGGGCTAAAGGGGGCTCTCCCCTAGGCTTGGCCCTTAGGAAGAGGCTAGCCATGACACCAAGTTCCAGGGGGCTGAACTTGGCTAACCACAATGCTTAAATCCGAGAAAAGACCTCCCTCCCAGGAGGTGCCCATGTTGTTTATGGAAAAACAGATCTAGGTAGGAGATAAGAATACAGATCATACTTTCATTTCTAGCAGGTGCAGGCCATCCTGCATTTTTACTTTCAGGTGTCACCCTAACTGCCTAAAAGAGCTACCTGACTTCCTCTCAGAACTTTTATAGGTCATTTACATAGCATCTGCCTCTTGGGTTTGTATATAATGGGCTTATTTTTTTTCATGCAGACCCCCTTTGTTGCATATAACCCTGATGAAGAAGTTTCCAGTCTTCTGTTAGAGGCTTTTTAAATACCTCTCTCTCTTCAATTCCCTATTCTCCTGCCACAACAGGAGTAAAGCAGAAAGTCCAGGTATGAGACTGTGATAGAGTTGTTTGTAGGCAGGCATTAGCAGGCTTGAAGGAGTAGTCTACCTCTTGTCTCTGATATGAAAGGGAGGAGGGTGAAGATATGTTAACTACACAGCTGTCCAGAAACCAACCTCACCTAAAGACATACTAAGAAGGTGGAGAGTTATCCCCTTAAGGAAATAATATACTCTAAGAAGCCCCTCACTGCTGAGAAATCTACTTCTCTGAGCTCTAACTCAGAAAGCGTAACTTTTCCTTTCTTCAATTCTTGCTTTCTCTTCTCTTCTTTTTCTTTTTTAAAAATATTTTATTTTTTTTTATTTATTTGAGAGAGAGAGAGAGACAGAGAATATGGGGGATCCAGGTCCTCTCGCTACTGCAAACGAACTCCAGATGCATGCTCCATCTTGTGCATCTGGCTTATGTGGATCCTAGGGAATTGAACCTCAGTCCTTTGGCTTCTCAGGCAAGTGCCTTAACTGCTAAGCCATCTTTCCAGCCCTTTTTTTCTTTTTTTTTAAGATCTATTTTTATTTATTTATTTATTTGAGACAGAGAGAGACAGAGAGAGAGAGAGAGAGAGAGAGAAAATGGGCATGCCAGAGCCTCTAGCCACTGCAAACAAACTCCAGACACATGTGCCACCATGTACATCTGGCTTATGTGGGACCTGGAGAATCAAATCTGGGTCCTTAGGCTTCACAGGCATGCACCGTAACTGCTAAGCCACCTCTCCAGCCCTCTTTTTCTTTTTCAAGGTAGGGTCTCACTCTAGCCCAGGCTGGCCTGGAATTCACTCTGTAGTCTCAGGGTGGCCTCAAACTTACAGAGATCCTCCTACCTCTGCCTCCTGAGTGGTGGGATTAAAGGTGAGTGCTACCACACCTGCCCTTTATTTCTTTTTGTTGGAAGTTGACCAACATCCTAAGCATGTTTGCCCTGACACTTCAGACTTTTTTTCACCTTTTTCTCAACAAATATCTTTTGCCATACCCAGTTTTGGCTATATATGTGCCTAATTTTTCATGTGTGCAAGATAAAGGACTCAACAGTATGAAATTTTGCAATATTTGTGTGAAAAGAGATAACGGTAGTTTGAGCTGGTTGTGTTTGCACACACCTGTGATTCCAGCTACTTGGGAGGGTGAGACAGAAGGATTACAAGTTTAAGGCCTGCCTGGGTATCCCTGTCTCAGTACAAAATAAAATACCTAGGGATGTAATTCAGTAGCAGAGCACTTATCTACCATGTGGCAAGGCCCTATGTTCAGTGCCCAACACCACACAAAAAATTAGAGATCATGGCAATTTGGGCTAAGATACTGGCACTGGAGATGGATAACATATGGACTTTTAATCTCCATTGAAAATGAGGTATTTTTTGTTTGTTCTTATTTTTGGTATTTTGTATTACTGGGGGTGGTGGAACAGTGGCCTTTAGCATACTAGATAAACATTCAACCACTAAGTTAAACTCTCATCTCAAAAATGTCTATATATATATACACACACACACATATATATATTTGCAAGCAGAGAGAGAGAAAGAGAGAGAGAAGAGAAACAGAATAGGTGCACCAGGGCCTCCAACCACTACAAACAGACTCCAGATGTATGCTCCACTTTGTGCATCTAGCTATATGTGGTACTGGGGAGTCAAATTCAGGTCATTAGGCTTTGGAGGCAAGCATCTTAACCACTGATCCATCTCTCCAGTCCATCTAAAATGTTTTAATAATAGTTGTTTTAAATATTTTATTTATTTATGAGACAGAGAGAGAGAGAGAATAGGTATGCCAGGGCCTCTAGCCACTGCAAATGAACTCCAGATGCATGCACCATCTTGTGTATCTGGGTCCTAGGGAATTGAACCTGGATCTTTAGCCTCTGTAGATAGGCGCAATAACCACTAAGCCATCTCTCCAGGTCTTAATAATAGTTTTATTATGATATAATTCATATAGCACACATACTACCCACATAAACCCTACAGTTTAAAGCATTGTAGAGTATTAAAAGAGTTGTTCAACCTCCACCATGTCAGTTTTAGAGCATTTTTGTTTCTTTTATTTTTATTCATTTATTTTTATTTTTATTTATTTATTTATTTATTTTTGGTTTTTCGAGGTAGGGTCTCATGCTAGTAAAGGATGACCTGGAACTCACTATATAGTCTCAGGGTGGCCTCGAACTCTTAGCAATTCTCCCGCCTCTCTCTGCCTCCCAAGTGCTGGGATTAAAGGCGTGCACCACCATGCCTGGCTTGTTTCTTTTCTTTTCTTTTTTGTTTTTTTGAGGTAGGGTCTCACTCTAGCCCAGGCTGACCTGGAATTCACTATGGAGTCTCAGGGTGGCCTCAAAGTCATGGCAATCCTCCTACCTCTGCCTCCCATGTGCCGGGATTAAAGGCATGCGCCACCATGCCTGGATCGTTTCTTTTAGTTTTTGAAATTAGGATCTCACTTGGTAACCTGGCCTGGCCTTGAACTTGTGGTGATCCTCATATTTCTGCCTTCTTGTTTTTTTATAGGGGGGGTGAGGTAGGGTCTTGCTCAAGCCCAGGCTGACCTGGAATTCACTCTGTAGACTCAGGGTGACCTTGAACTCATGGTGATCCTCCTTACTTAATCCCTAATGCTAAGGTTAAAGGTGTGTGCCACCACGCCCAGGCCTATTTCTGCCTTCTGAGTGCTGGGATTACAGGTGTGAACCACTATGTAAAGTAACTGGAGTTAGGGTCAACTCCCCATCAAGCCAAGTTCAGCCACCTGTCCTCAGTAAGCCAGTGAAACAAGTTAAGAGTGAAAAGTGACAAAGAAAATTTACTCAGTGTGACCTCCAAGTCCAACTTTGATGTCCTAACATAGGGTTTATGTTTAAGTAGAGGCTAAGAGGTGTGCAGTTTAAACAGTTCCAGTAAAGTTCTAATTCTCCCTATCACTCTGTCTCAACTCCAGTTGCAAGGTCAATCTAATTTTCCCTGAAATTTCTTCTCTGGCTGCCACAGGGCATCATGCTGTTTTCTTTCCCCATCATGAGATTCCTGGGGAAATTCAAATTTCTTGGGGTGCATTGTTTGAATAGTCGGATAGCCAAAGCGAAGGACACAAGTATCTCTTTAATATCTTTCTTCCTTTTGGGATAGTTACAACCACACCTGGCGAAGCATTTTCATCCCCTCCAAATGAAATCCTACACCCATTAGCAGTCACTATCCATTTCCTCTGAGTCTTTGCCCTGCTATGTCCTAGGCCACCACGAATATCTACACTCTATTTTGTTTCTTATTATTTGACAATTTTATGCAAATTCATTCACTATACATATATATTTAATTTTGATCATATTTCCTTCTCATTACTTCCTGGCTAGTCTGCCAATTTGATGTCTCTCTCCTCTCTCTCTCTCTCTCTCTCTCTCTGTCTCTCTCTCTCTCTCTGTGGGTGTGTCCCACTAAGTTTAATAATTAGTGTAACCTGAATGAGCATGGGTGAGGGATTATTTACTAGAGCTCATGCAAATTAGCAGTGATCATGTTTCAGGGTTGAGAAGGATGACAAAGCCCCTCTGGGATCTAGTTGGGCTTAGAACTCCCCAAACCAGTGGCTCACAAATTCTTGTCTTATGATTACCAAAGAATAGGCAGGCATAGACACCAAGAAGGGTAAATTATGAGAAATGTATTTTAAAAGAGACTAGAAATAAAGACGAAAAACATCCTAGCTGAGGGAATTCCCCACACATAAAAGCTAGGAGGAGTCCTAAGAGGGAAAATTCTCGTGGTAATTTGCATCAGGTTTTCTCATAACCACAGAGATGCAAATTAGCATGAAATTTGGATGAGCCTCATTGCTAAATTTAAATGTAGATAAGGAACCTGGATTGATTGGTGAACCAGTGAGAGCACAGATTCAGAAAGAGCCAAGGTGGGTGGGGTGGGGGTTGGGGGGTGGAGGAAGAATCAGCAAGCTGTTCGTTATTACAATCTTGAATCAGACTGGTGTGCCGTTCTAGTCTCGCCAGGGCAAGGTGGCATCTATGTTTTTTTGGGCCTGTGTCCCTGACTAACTCAGTCTCCCAAGTGCTAGGATTATGCACCACCACACCTGGCGCCCTGACTACTTATAAAAGATTACATTGCTCTTAAACTCTTATCAGCTATATCACCGAAGAAAATATCTCCTGTTTCCCCAGAAACCTTTAACTGCCTGAAACTAATCCAAAAGGGATGGGACCTCATGATGGAATATTGTGATATCTCCAACATTATTCTATTTTCTCAGGATTGCTTTGGCATTTTGAGGTCTTTTGTGCTTCCATATGAATTTTAGATTTTTTCCTAGTTCTGTGAAGAATATCACTGGAATTTTTATAGTTTCATTAAATCTACAGATTGTTTTTCAGTAATAATGAAAATATTTTGAAAATATCCAAGCCGGGCGTGGTGGCGCACGCCTTTAATCCCAGCACTTGGGAGGCAGAGGTAGGAGGATCGCCGAGAGTTCAAGGCCACCCTGAGACTACAGAGTGAATTCCAGGTCAGCCTGAGCTAGAGTGAGACCCTACCTCAAAATACCAAAAAAAAAAAAAAAAAATCCTTCAGATTCATGAACATCAGAGGTCTTTCTATCCTTTATTGCCTTCTTCCATTTATTTTTTTCAGTGACTTTTCTTTTTTATTCTTTTATTCCCCGAGGTAGGGTCTCCCTGTAGCTCAAGCTGACATGGAACTCACTCTGTAGCACAAGCTTGCCTTGAACTCATGGTTATCCTTCAACTTCAGACTCCTGAACGCTGGGATTAAAGGTGTGTGGCACCACGCCTGGCTCTTTTTTATCCTTTATTAATACACACACTTAGGTTTAGTGAAGCCTCCTGCTTCCCCTCCTTTGCCCAATCTCCCTGTCCCCCACTAGCCTGCTTTACACTGCCCTCCCAGTATTTTCACTTTGACTTTCATATAACTTAACATCTGTTTCCTTCCCTACTGTTCTCCCTTGAAGCCTCATTTTACCCCTCTAATGGGTTCCTTTCTAGTTTCCTGGCATCTACATGCTCTCGTTCTCGCTCTCTCTCTCTCTCTCTCTCTCCCTCCCTCTCTCCCTCCCTCTCTCTCTCTCTCTCTCTCTCTCTGTCCCTCAAATGCATACATATAAAGGTTCTAAGCTGGGATCACATATGAGAGAGAACATGTTGTGCATGCCTTTCTGTACTTGGCTTAACTCAGTATATTTCCAGTTCCACCCCATTTCCCTGCAAATGTCATGTTTTTAACTTTCTTTATGGCTGAATAGAATTCCATTGTATAGATTTACCACATTTTTAAGATCTATTCATCACTTGATGGTTATCTACGCTCAGTCCATGTCTTTACCATTGTGAAGAATGCAGCAGGCAACATTGATGAAAAGAGTCTTTGTAGTAGGATGTAGAGTTCTTTGGGTACCTCTTTCCCTACATGCAAACATATATATATATGTTTAATTTTTTTGTTGTTTTTTGAGGTAGCGATTCACTCTAGCTCAGACTGACCTGGAATTCACTATGTCATCACAGGCTAGCCTCGAACTCATAATGATCCTCCTACCTCTGCCTCCCAAGTGCTGGGATTAAAGGCGTGCGCCACCACACCCAGCATCTTTTTCATATTTTATTTATTTGAGAAAGAGAACGAGAGAAAGAGGCAGAGAGAAAGAGACAGAGAGAATGGGTGTGCCAAGGTCTCTATCCACTGCAAACAAACTCCAGACCCATGTGCCACCTTGTCCATCTGGCTTACATGGGCACTGGGGAATTGACACTGGGTCCCTCAGATTCCCAGACAAGTGCCTTAACCACTAAGCCATCTCTTTAGCTCATTATTTTCTTAATGAAAGTCATTCTGACTGATGAGATGGAATCTCCAGCTAGTTTTACTTTGCAGCTAACTGATGACTAAGGGTGTTGCACACTTTAAAAAATATTTACTGGGACTAGAGAGATGAGTCAGTGGTTAAAGGTACTTGTTTGTAAAGCTTGACAGCCTGGGTTCAATTCCCCAGTACCCATGTAAAGCCAGATGTACATGTAGCACATGCATCTGGACTTTGTTTATAGTGGCAAGAGGTCCTGGCGTGCGCACATACACGCACACACACGCATACACAAACACACATACACATAAATTTAAAAAAATAAGGGGCTGGAATGATGGCTTAGTGTTTAAAGCACTTGCCTGTGAAGCTTAAGGACCCAGGTTTGATTCCCCACTACCCACATAAGCCAGGTGCACATGTGTCTAGAGTTGGTTTGCAGTGGCTAAAGGCACTGGCATGCCCATTCTCTTTCTCCCTCTCTTTCTCTCTCTGCCTCCTTCTCTTGTGATCTCTCTCAAATAAATAAAAAAATATATTTTTTAAAAATATTTATTGGTCATTTGTATTTCTTCTTTTGAGAACACTGTTTAGCACTTTGGCCCATCCCCCCCCATTGGACATTTTTCTATTTATTTATTTATTTTTATATTTTTTTAAGGGGAGAAAGTTTTTATTTCAGCATTACAGTCCAGGTTATAATCCATTATGGTGGTAAAGGCATAATGGCAGGAGCTTGAGGTTTTTCTGTGCTTCTTTTAAAAAAAATAATCTTTATTTTTATTTATTTATTTGAGAGAGACAAAAGAGGCAGATAGAGAAAAAGAGAGAGAATGGGGGCACCAGGGCCTCTAGCCACTGAAAACAAATGCATGTGGCTATGCTCCAGATGCATGTACCACCTTGTGCATCTGGCTTACATGGATACTGGAGAATCAAACCTGGGTCCTTACGCCTTGCAGGCAAGTGCCTTAAGTGCTAAGGCCATGTCTCCATCCCTTTTTTTTTTTCTTTTTGATTTTTTGAGGTAGGATCTCACTCTAGCTCAGGCTGACCTGGAATTCACTATGTAGTCTCAGGGTGGCCTCAGACTCATGGCTATCCTCCTACCTCTGCCTCCTGAGTGCTGGGGTTAAAGGCGTGTGCCACCATGCCCGGCCTGTTTTTTTTTTTTTTTTTTAATCTTTTTATTAAGTAGAAACTTTGTATAGATACATCATCCATTTCACTCCTCCTTGCCCCCATCCCACTCAAGGCCCTCCTCTGTGGGGTTACTGGTATTCACCATGGGGTTGTGAGTTATGAGTTGTGACAGCAGAAGCCAGTCATTGGGGGTGGGGCATTGCCTCTGGATACTCCCTCCAACACTGTGGCTCATACAATCTTTCCACCCCCTCTCTGCAAAACTCCCTGGACCTTGGTGGGCACGTTTAAGTCTACTTTAGTGTTAAGCTCTCAGCAACTTCTGAATTTCTGCTTTGGTACATTTTTGAGTGTCCAGTGTCTATCACCATCACCCTAGTGTAGGTTGTCAGGCATACCATGGGAGCAGCACTTTTGCTCATCTAGCCAATTCCTCTGTGGTTTCACCTGGAGTTCTTTTCTTTTTGTTTTTTTGAAGTAGGTTCTCACTCTAGCTCAGGCTGACGTGGAATTCATTCTGTTGTCTCAGGGTGTCCTTGAATTCATGGCGATCCTCCTACCTCTACCTAGCGAGTGCTGGAATTAAAGGCATGCACCACCATACCCGGCTGGAGTTTTTTTTTTTTTTTCCCCTTTATGATAGATATCAATCTTCTGTCAGATGAATATCTAGAACAGATTTCCTCACATTCTATAGCTTGTCACTTCACTCAATGTTTCCTTTGCTGTACAGATTGCTTTTTCTTTTTAGAGAGAGAGAGAGAATTGGTGTGCCAGGGCCTCAGCTACTGCAATCAAACTCCAGATGCTTGCACCACCTAGTGGACATGTGTGACCTCACCTTTGTGTGTCTGGCTTACATAGGATTTGGAGAGAGATTGAACATGGATCTCTAAGCTTCACAGGCAAGTGCCTTAACTGTTAAACCATCTCTCCAGCCCTGCTTTGATTTAATATATATATATATATATATATATATATATATATATATATATATATATATGTATTTTTTAATTTATTTGAGAGAGAGAAGTACATGAAGAGAGACAGACTGAGTATGGGTGTGCCAGGGCCTCCTGCCACTACAAACTCCAGACACATATGCCACTTTGTGCATCTGGTTTTACGTGGGTGTTGGAAAATTGAACTCAGGCCTTCAGGCTTTGAAACCAAGTGCTTTTGATCACTGAATCATCTCTCCAACCCCTGACTTGACTTTTTGGGTTGAAAGGCTTTTAATTGCTCCTTCAATTTCATTTGATATTATAGCTCTATTCAGGTAATTTATCTCTTCTGGTTTTAGGTTTGGGAGATTATGTGAGTCAAGAAATTCATCCATTCAAATTTTCAAATTTTGAGGAATTTAGGTTTCTGAAGTATGTTCTAATAATTCTACCGATTTCATTGGTATCTGGTGTAAAAACTCTTGTTTTCCCTTGTCCTTTTTTAAAAGATTTTATTAATTTATTTATTAATGACAGAAAG
Source organism: Dipus sagitta (assembly GCA_036346955.1). Classification (NCBI taxonomy): domain Eukaryota; kingdom Metazoa; phylum Chordata; class Mammalia; order Rodentia; family Dipodidae; genus Dipus; species Dipus sagitta. The sequence goes on along the minus strand of CM070776.1, from coordinate 86,323,066 downwards.
AGGGAGAGAGAGAGGCAGAGAGAATGGGCATGTCAGAGCCTCTAGCCACTGCAAATGAACTCAACACCTGTGCCACCATGTGCATCTGGCTTACATGGGACCTGGAGAATTGAACCTAGGTCCTTAGGCTTCGCAGGCAAGTTCCTTAACCACTAATCCATCTCTCCAGCCCTCATGCCTTATCTTGTTGATTAGAATCTTCTTTTACTTTTGATCCACTCAACCAGGGGTTTATCAATCTAATTCACCTTTTTTTGAAGAACTAACTGGTTTCATGGATTTATAAAATTGTTCCTTCCTAATTCATTTATTTCTGCCCTTATGTTGATTTCTTTTTCTTCTCAATTTTTATTAACATTTTCCATGATTATAAAAAATATCCCATGGTAATACCCTCCCTCCCCCCACTTTCCCCTTTGAAATTCCATTCTCCATCATATCCCCTCCCCATCTCAATCAGTCTCTCTTTTATTTTGATATCATGATCTTTTCCTCCTCTTATGATGGTCTTGTGTAGGTAGTGTCAAGCACTATGAGGTCATGGATATCCAGGCCATTTTATGTCTGGAGGGAGGACGTTGTAAGGAGTCCTACCCTTCCTTTGGCTCTTACATTCTTTCTACCACCTCTTCCGCATTAGACCCTGAGCCTTGGAAGGTGTGATCGAGATGTTACTCAGTACTCCAGTCGCTTCTTTCCAGCACTATGATACCTTCTGAGTCATCCCAAGGTCACTGCCATCTGAAAAGAGAAGATTCTCTACCCAAAATGAGAGTAGCATTAATATAAGGGTATAAATATTAAGAGAAGTGCTTACTGGGCAGTTTGATAAGCATAGTATATACATTTTCCCAGATATCAGCAGATGTTACACCCCTAGGGCTCATGACTACCCCTGTTTTAGGTTTTCAGTATCAGGGATGTATCCCCCCCCCCATGGAGCGGGCCTCCAGTCCAATTGGAGAGCAGTTGGTTTCCACCATGACAGACATGCCACTGTTGCACCCATTGGCTCATTTGGCCTGACTGGCCAATTATAAGGCTTGCAGTGTCCATTGTTGAGTATCTTCACTGGTGATATCTCTCTCCCATAGAACTAAATGTAGAATGGCTTCTTCCAGCTTTCTCTCAGCTGGTCTACATGGAGGAGGTTATCAGCTCAGTTCCAGCAGAATTTTTCAGTGGCCTTGCCACCCAAGTATGTGGAGTCTTCAGCAATAGGGTCTTACCATCTATTCCTGGTGGGAAACCAAGGGCCTCGGCAATGGCCTATAATGTTTTGGGGGCATCAGAAACCTCCCTGGCCAACAACTCACTGGAGGTATCCCATCCCTGGCACTGAAAATTTTCTAACAATGATCTATGGCTCCTGAGTGTTCCATTGTCCCAAACCAGAGGATTCCATATGATTTATTTGCATCCTCTTAGATTTTGATTAGCCCTCCCTCCACCTTTCCTTTACTCAATCTCTTCCCCTGACCTCACTTTGGGCCTTTTCTCCCCCGTTAATCTATTCTTTTACTTACATATATACAATATCAACCTATTAAGTACCCTCCTCCCTTCCTTTCTCTTCCCTTTATATCTCCTTTTTAACTTACTGGCCTCTGCTACTGAGTTTTTTCCTTCTCACACATAAGTCCAATCATCTGTAGCTAGGATCCACATATGAGAGAGAACATGCGGTGCTTGGCTTTCTGGGCTTGGGTTACTTCACTTAGTATAATCCTTTCCAGATCCATCCATTTTCCTGCAAATTTCATAATTTCATTTTTCTTTACCGCTGAGTAGAACTCCATTGTATAAATGTGCCACATCTTCATTATCCACTCATCAGTTGATTTCTTTTAATCTGGTATTTTTGGTTTTGGGTTGTTCTTGTTTTTCTGAAGCTTTTGGGTAGATTATTTATTTAAGATCGATTTATGTATTTGAGAGAGAGAGAATTGGCATACCAGGGCCTCAGCCATTGCAATTGAATGCCAGATGTTTGTGCCACCTAGTGGGTATATGCACCCTTGTGCTTGCCTCACCTTTATGCATCTGGCCAACATGGGATCTGGAGAGTAGAACATGGGTCCTTAGGCTTCATGGGCAAACACTTTTACTGCTAAGCCATCTCTCCAGTCCAAGATCAATTTTTGTAACGTAGGCATTTAGAGCTATAAACTTCTCTCTTATTACTGTCTTCATTGTGTCCCATAAGGTTTGGTATATTGTGTTTCTATTCTCATTTGGTTCTAGGATTTTTTTTTCCTTCTTTATTTATTTAATGATCCACTCATTATTCACTAGTGTGTTGTTTAGTCTCTGGATTTGGTGTATTTTCTGTTGTTTCTCTTATTCTTGATTTCCACCTTTATTGCATTGTGGTCAGGTATAGTACAGGGAGTTATGTCAATTTTCCTGAATTTGTTGAGATTTGTTTTATGTCCTAATATATCATCTATTTTATTTTATTTTATTTTTTATGAGAAAGAGAGAGAGAGAATTGGTGCACCAGAGCCTCCAGGCACTTCAATCAAACTCCAGACGTGTGTGCCACCTGGTGTGCTTGTGTGAATTGGCACACTTGTGTTACTTTGTGTGTCTGGATTACATGGCATCTGGAGAATTGAACATGGGTCCTTAGGTAAGTGCCTTAACTGCTAAACCATCTCTCCAGCCCTGTCATCTATTTTAGACAAGTTTCCATGAGCTGCTTAGAAGAATGTGTGTTCTGTAGAGTTTGGATGGAATGTTCTGTAGATCTCTGTTAAGTCCATTTGACCTATGGTGGTGTTGAGCTCCATTGTTTTTGTACTTGCTTTCTGTTTAGATGATCTATTAAAGATAGTGGGGTATTAAAACCATTCACTTTTATTTTGTTGCAATTTATTTCTAATTTAATGTCTAGTAGATTTCTTTATAAAATTTGTGTACCTGTTTGGTATGTATATATTTATGATTGTTATATCATTTTGTTGAATTCTTCTTTTGATGAGTATAAAGTGAAATTCTTTATTTCTTTTCATTACTTCTGGTTTAATGTCTATTTTATCAGATATCAGTATAGCCACACCTGCTTTTTGCCTATTTCCATTTGCTTTGAGTTCATTCCACTGTCCATTAAGTTCTGTTTGTTGACTCTCATCAATTTCATTCATCAATTGAGTCCTTTTTTATTCTCTTCCATTTTATTCATTCATCTATTAAATTCTTTTTATTGTTTCTCTTTAATTCAGCCATTTGTCCATGGCCTCATTATGTTTGCTGAATATGCTTATTATAATTACATTTTGGAATTCTTTGGAGTTTCTTCTAAGTAGTTTTCATTGGAGGGTTCTACTAAGGGACTGTGCATTCTTGGTGGGGATATCTTGTCTTGGTTTCTTGTGTTATTTGTTTGGCATTGGGGTTTGCCCATCTAGAGATATTATTTTTTTGTTTTGGTTTTTCGTGGTAGGGTCTTACTCTAGCCCAGGCTGACCTGGAATTCACTATGGAGTCTCAGGGTGGCCTCGAACTCATGGCAATCCTCCTACCTCTGCCTCCTGAGTGCTGGGATTAAAGGCGTGCTCCACCACGCCCAGATGGAGATAGCACTTTTGTCTTGTTGATAATGCAGCAACAGTGGCTCTCAGAGAGCCTGTATTAAGTGGCCTGGTCATCCTTGATCTGTGCGGGTATGGGCTGGCAGTCTATCTGAAAAACTGAACTGAGCACACTGGAATTTGAACAACCTCCTCCTTGTCTGTGCAGTCTCATTCAATTCTGGGCTGGGGAATATGACTAGCTCAGGTATCCCTGCTCAGGACAGCACAGGGAGGCAGGTCTGGGAATGAGGTAAACTTTAAATGGATCTGATCCCCAATCTCAGTTTACACTGACTGGGTTGTACCTATGGGACTAAATTGGCTTGGCGTAGAGAAGTGCTCACCTGGACCCAGGGTGGCCTACTCAGTGCTGAGTGTGGAGAGTAGGCCCAGCTTGGGTGTCCCTACTCAGGACTGTGCAGGCAGCAGGCCAGGGCTCTAGTCTCAGGGTTTTTGTTGTTGTTATTTGTTTGCCTTTATTTATTTATTTTTTTTTTTGAGGGGGAAGTGCTTTATTTTGGCTTACAGGCTCGAGGAGAAGCTCCACAATGGCAGGGGGAAATGATGGCATGAGCAGAGGGTGGACATCACCCCCTGGCCAACATCAGGTGGACAATAGCAACAGGAGAGTATGTCAAACACTGGCAAGGGGAAACTGGCTATAACACCCATAAGCCGGTCCCCCAAAATACACTGCCTCCAAGAGGTTTCAATTTCTAATTGCCATCAGCTGGGGAACCTAGCATTCAGAACATCTAAGTGTATGGGGGACACCCGAATCAAACCATCACACATGGGTACTGGGTAATTAAACCAGGACCATCAGGCTTTGCAAGCAAGTACCTTTAGCTGCTGAGCCATCTGTCCCGCCCTAACCTGTTCTTATTTATGATCCTTCATCCTTAAAAAGCCAGGGAGTAGAATTTCTGCGTGGGGAGGGGGCACATTTCAAACCTCTGTGGTTAAGGAAAGGGCCTATACTCTCCTCACTCTGAGACCTCTCTTCAAGACTCCCACTCTGGAAGAATTTCTGCATCCTTTTCCATCAGGATGGGGTTATTCATCCTCTACTGGACTACATAGCCTGAACTCTAGATGGGGTCTGGAGAGAATAAGTTGTTTATTGGTCACAGCATAAATCAGTTTAGAAATCAAAATTACCTCCCCTTTAAAATTGCTTGTGCTGGATGATCCTCTAGTATCATGGCCACTGCAAACAGCTAATCATTCATAATATTTTTTTTCATTCACAATATTTAATGATTCAAGCCATAAATTAAAGTATGTAGCTCAAAGTTTCCATGTTTCAAAACATTCATAAGGTTCCAAAAGTCTTCACTCCACAGGGTACCCTGACTCCATACTACATGATCTGTTAAACAGAACTTGGAAAGACCTAAGACTTCTAGATGCTTCAGCATGGCCAACTGAACAGGTGCATCTTCAAAGCCTCAAACCAGCTACTTGTTGCAGGAGTTCCAATTTCCTCAGCTCACCCAAGTATGTAAAAGTAGCACTTCAGAGCAAGTCAGGTTCCCATTCTTACAATTCATAATGTGAAACAGTGGGAAGGACGTCAGCAAGAGAGCAGGAGGAGAGCCTGAGTGGATAGGTGGAATTCCCCAGGACCCACGTAAGCCATGCACAAGGTGGCACATGTGTCTGGAGTTCCTTTGCAGTGGCTGGAAGCCCTGGCAATCCATATTTTCTCTCTCTCTCTTTCTCTCTCTCTGCCTCTTTCTCTCTCCCTTAAACAATTTATTTTTAAATTTAAAAAATATTGTAGATGTATTGAATGTCCAGTCAATATTAGTGGATTTAAGTTCCACCTATACATATCTGTAAGTGATAGATTTGATACTTCAAGGAGAAAATTTTGAATTTTTGTTACTGTTTAGAAACACATCTCTTCCTGCCACAAACTTGATTACATATAGGTAGGTATGCAAAGAGAACCCCAGAATGAAGGATGTTTGAATGACAAACTACAAAGGAAAGTCAGCTCACTCAGAAATGATTGAAGTTACTGAAAGAGAACCAGGGTAGTGCATAATGAGTGTATGCTACAAGTCTAGGTTACCAACAGAGATCTATAGTTATAGCATGTAACGTATAAATGCAATTTCTAGTAGCTAATACAGATTAAGGGATTTTTCCATCTATGGTTATAGTAAACCTTCAACATACACCTGGAATCTGACCATGGCATCTCACTATTCAAACATCTACTACCCTGGTTCAGGCCCCTGGCATCTCATGTCTAGATTATTACAAGAGCCCAGATGGTCTCCTTGTCCCTTGTCACTCTGCCTTGGTTCTCCACTCCTCATCCACTCACTCTGACCACATTGTCCTTGTTGCTGCTGACACACCAGGCATACTTCTCTTGTTCTGTCCAGGTAGTGGGCAACTCCAAGGCAAGCATGGGTATAATTCAGCAGCTCTCCATTGCTTCGGAGCAGACCTGGCTAATCACGTAATTCCAGGATCAGAATTCAGTTCTATCCCCCCCGCCTTTTTTTTTTGAGGTAGGGTCTCACTGTAGCTCAGGCTGACCTGGAATTCACTACGTAGTCTTACGGTGGCCTCAAACTTACTGTGATCCTCCTACCTCTGCCTCTTGAGTGCCGGGATTAAAGGTGTGCACCACCACGCCCAGTTCCCTGTCTTCTAAATCTTTGCTCTTATCTTCTAGTCTAGCCTTGTAAGTAGAGAAGCCAGAGGGGCCCACTGGAAGGCTGGCTTGGAGGTTGTTGCAGTCAGCTTAATATGCCCAACCAAAAACTGCTTATAGGAGGAAAGGGGTTTATTTCAGGCTTACAAATTCCAGGGAACACCATCAATGGTATAAGAAGCTGGCTCATTTCCATAGATCCAAGCAGAGAGACACCACCAACAGCCAGCACCACAAGACAGCCAGAGCTCCAACAATAATATTTTAGTTTATTTATTTATTTGACAGAAAAAGAGGGAGAGAGAGAGAGAGAGAATGGGCATGCCAGGGCCTCCAGCCAACTGCACACTACAGATGTGTGTGCCCCCTTGTGCATCTGGCTAACGTGGGTCCTGGGGAATTGAACCTGGGTCCTTTGGCTTTGCAGGCAAATGCCTTAACCACTGAGCCATCCCTCCAGCTCTAGTCTCAGGTTTTTTAAATTTTCTTTCTATTTTTATTTGTGTGTGTGTGTGAGAGAGAGAGAGGAAGAGAGATGGTGCGTGCACCAGGGACTCTAGCCACTGCAATCAAAATCCAGATGTATGTGGCACCTTGTGCACATGTGTGACTTGCACTTGCATCACCTTGTGCATCTGGGTTAACATGGGATCTGGAGTGAATGAACATGGGTCCTTAGGTTTCGCAGACAAGTGCCTTAACCAAACCATCTCTTCAGCCCTAGTCTCGATTTATTTTTTGTTTTGTCTTTTGAGGTAGGGTCTCACACTAGCCCAAGCTGACTCAGGCTGATTATGTAGTCTCGGGGTGGGCTCAAAGGTAATCCTCCTAATTCTGCCTCCCAAGTGCTGGGATAAAAGGTGTATTCCACCATACCCAGCTTCAGATTTTTTAAAACTATTTTATTTATTTATTTGCAAGGTGAGTGGGGAAGAGAAAGAGAGAGAGAATGAATGGCTCACCAGGGCCTCTTGCCACTTTAAAGGAACTCTAGATGCACTCACCACTTTGTGCATCTGGCTTTCCGTGAGTCCTGGGGGATCAATCCCTGGGCCATGAGGCTTTGCAAGCAAGCACTTTTAAATGCTGAGCCATCTCTCCAGCCCAAAGTGGCTTTTGTTGTTGTTGCTTCTTTTGAGGTAGGGTCTCACTCTATCATAGGCTGACCTGGAACTCACTCTGTGGTACCTGGCATTGAACTCATGGCAATTCTCCTACCTCTGCCTCCTGAGTGCTGGGGTTAAAGGTATGTGCCACCATGCCTTACAAATCTCATATTTCTTAATGTAGGCACTTAGAGCTATGAACTTGTCTTTTTCTTTTTTTTTTTTTTTCTTTTTTTTTTTTTGGTTTTTCAAGGTAGGGTCTCACTCTAGTCCAGGCTGACCTGGAATTCACTATCTATTCTCAGGCTGGTCTTGAACTCATGGTGATCCTCCTACCTCTGCCTCCCAAGTGCTGGGATTAAAGGCGTGCACCGCCATGCCCGGCTCGTCTTTTAAGACTGCCTTCATTGTATCCCTTAAGTTTTTGGTATGCTGTTTTTTCATTGTCAGTTATTTCTATGAATTTATTGATTTACTTTTTGGTTTCTTCAATAACACCTTCAATAGTCAATGGTGTATTATTTAATCTTCATGAGTATATATGGTCTATATTTTATCTTGGTATTGATTTGTAGTTTTATTTTATAGTGACCAGATATAATGCAAAGAGATATTTTAATTTGTCTTGATTTGTGTCCCAATCTGTGATTTATTTTGGAGGTAGTTCTTTAGGCTGCTTAGAGGAATGTGTTTGGGTGAAATGTTTTGTAGATGTTTGTTAAGTCCAATTGATCTGTGATGTCATTCAAGTGAGGTATTTCACCATTTTTTGCCTAGATGACCTGTTAATTGCTAAGAGTAGAGTATTGAAGTCACCTACTATTATGGTGCTTGGGTTAATTTGTGACTTTACCTCTGATTGTATTTGTTTTATAAAATTGGGTGTATCTATATTTAGTGCATATATGTTTAGAGTAATAATGCCCGCTTAATAGACTATGCCCTTAATCAGTATGAAGTGACCTTTATCTCTTCTTTTTTAAATTTTTAAAAAGTATATTTTATTTATTCACTTGAGAGAGAGAGAGATGGAGAGAGAGTAGGGGGAGAAAGAGAGAGGGTGGAAGTAAGAGAGAGAGGGTGGAAGGGAGAGGGAAATAGCATGGGTGCACCAAGGTCTTTTGACACTGGAAAAAAATCTCCAGATGTGTGCACAACTTTATGCATCTGGCTTTACATGGTGCGGTAGTTTGAATAGATGTCCTCTAATAGATTCCGTTTTATTACAGTTTATTAGATCACCAGCTGCCTGGATGGAGGAGATGTCACAGTGGGAGGGGGGTCTTAGGGTCCAGCCCTAAGGTGTGGGGGTGGATTTGGAATTCCAGCCTAAGATATGCAGAGTGTTTGAGCTTTGCCTGGGTCTCCTGGAGTGTGCTTGATTATGGTGATGGTGGTGGTATTTCTGTGTGGCCCTGTGAAAGGGGGCCAGTTTCTTTTGCCATTATGAAACTTCCCCTGGATCTGTAAGCTTTAAATAAATTCCATTCCTCACATAAACTGTGCCTGATTTGGAAGTTCATCCCAGGAACATGAAGCTGATTGTTGTGTGTGCATATGTGGGTACTGAAGCATCAAAATCACGCTAGCAGGCTTTTCAAGTACTTTTAACCACTGAGTCATCTCCCTTGCTTGCCTACAAAGCCTAAGGATCCAGGTTCAATTCCCCAGTACCCATGTAAGCCAGTTGCACAAGATGGGCATGGGTCTGGAGTTCATGTGCCATGACTGGAGGCCCTGTCACGACCATTCTCTCTCTCTATTATCTACATATCTATCTATCATCTATCTGTCTGTCTGTCTCTTTCTCTGCTTTCAAATAAGTTAATTAATTATAAAAAATTATTGACAACTTCTGTACATATAGACAATATACCATGATTGTAATCCCCTCCCTTCATTATCTCTTCTGACTAGTTTTGGTATAAGTTTTGTCAGATGTGAGATGTTTCCTAGTCCCATTTGCTTGGAAAATGTTTTCCCACCTTTTCACTATAAAGTAGTGTCTTCTACAGTGAGATGTGTTTCTTAGAGACAACAGCTAGATGGATCCTGTCTTTTAATTCAACCAGCTAGCTAATGTGTTTTTTTTTTATTTTTTCTTTTCTTTGAGATAGGATTTCACTATAGGCCAGGCTCACCTGGAACTCACTCTGTAGTTCTAGACTAGCCTCAAACTCACAATGCCACTACACCTAGGTTGTGTGTCTTTTAAATGGGGGAATTGAGACCATTAATATTCAGAGTTATTATTGAAAGTTATGTAATATTTCTTATTGTGTTGGTTTTGTAGTGTTTGGGGATTTCCTATTCTCCTCTTGCCTAGCTATTATTAAGTCATGCTTTATTTTTCACTATGGCCTCATGGATGTGTTTGTCTTTTTCTTGAGTCCAGAAAATTCTATTGATTAACTTTTGTTGAGCTGGGTAAATAGTCATAAACTTCTTGAGCCTGTTTTCATCGTGTTTTGTTTTCCTTTTTCCTCCAGTTATGATGGATAACAATGCTTAATATATAACTCTGGGCTGGCATTTGTCTTTCATAACTTGAAGTACATAATTCTAAGCCCTCCTAGCTTTTAAACTTTCTGTTCAGAACTCTCTTATTCTGATTGTCCTGCCTTTGTATGTAACTTGACACATTTTTCTCTTGCTGCTTTTAATATACATAGATGTACTAGGGTTATATGGGTAGATTTGTTTTGTTTTTCCATTTTTTATTCTCTTAAAAATTTGTTTTTGTTTTTATTTTCCAGGTTTTTCCAGGTAGGGTCTCACTTTAGCTCAGGGTGACCTGGAATTCTCTATGTAGTCTCAGGGTGGCCTCAAACTCATGGTGATCCTCCTACCTCTGCCTCCCAAGTGCTGGGATTAAAGGCGTGTGCCACTACACCTGGCTCTTTAATTTTTTTATTAGTTATTATTAGTTTTATTAGTTAGTTTGTTAGTTACATACACATTCAGTATGTAAACAGCACATGCTGGTATCATCTTTGCCTTCATCCCGGCTTCCCCCAAGGGACTATTCTCATTGGGATGCCAGTATGAGGCAGAGTCTCACTCTAGCCCAGTTAGTCTTGAACTCACAGTGATCCTCCTACATCTGCCTCTTGAGTGCCAGGATTAAAGGTGTACACCACTATACCAGGCTCTTTCTCCACTTTTTCTGTGGTTGCTGTGGTTGTCTTTTGAGACTTACTGGCCTTTCTAAAATGTAAATGGTATCTGATTTTTGTGCTGTTCAGTAGGAAGCTGGGGAAATGGTTCAGTGGTAAGAGCAGTTGCTGTGCAGGCATGAAGGCCTGAGATTGCCTGATTCTCTCTGAGTATGAGTTCCTATAACCCACATACCCATGAAACAGCTGGACATGTCTATGCACTCCAGTCCTTTGGGGCCTGGAGACAGAGAATCACTGGGGTTTCAGTTTCAGTGAGATATTCTGTCTCTTAGAAACATGCTAATGAGTGGTAGAGGGCCATCAAAATTTTCCTCTGGCTTGGTGTGGTGGCGTACACCTTTAATCCCAGCACTTGGGAGGCCAAGATAGGAGTATCACTGTGAGCTGGAGGCCATCTTGAGACTACAGAGTGAATTCCAGGTCAGCCTGAGCTAGAGTGAGGCCTTACCTTGAAAAACAAAACAAAACAAAAGAAACAAAAACAAAAATAAAAACAAAAATTTTCCTCTGGCCTGTGCATGTGTGCACACAGGACATGTTCATGTAACACACACACACACACACACACACACACACACACACACTATACACACAAAAAAATTCTTTAGGGCTGGGGTCTCACTCAGTGTTGAAAATTGTCTAGAATGTCCAAACCCCAACATGTTTAATATGTTCACACTCGCAAGTGGTTTTATAAACTACCCAGGGCCAGCAATTCTCTGGCACCTGTCTCTCTGCTTTGTCCTATGTGGTCTCTCCTTGGTCCGTTCACTTGGTAAGGCTTTCAATGGAGTGTTTTATTTGACTTATTATGTTTTATTTTTAAAATATATTTTTATTTTTAAAATATTTTTACTTATTTATTTTTTTGGTTTTTCAACGTAGGGTCTCACTCTGGTCCAGGCTGACCTGGAATTAACTATGTAGTCTCAGGGTGGCCTTGAACTCACGGCAATCCTCCTACCTCTGCCTCCCAAGTGCTGGGATTGAAGGCGTGCGCCACCACTCCTGGCTGTACTTTTTTTTTTTTTTTTTTTTTTTCGGTTTTCTGAGGTAGGGTCTCACTCAAGCTCAGGATGACCTGGAATCCACTTTGTAGTCTCAGACTGGCTTCAAATTCACAGTGATCTTCCTACCTCTGCCTCTTGAGTGCTGGGATTAAAGGCGTGACCTAGCATGCCCGGCCCAGCTGTACTTTTATTTTTATTTATGTATTTGTTTGAGAGAGAGAGAGAGAGAACGAGGCAGAGACACAGAAAGAGAATGAGAATGAATGAGTGCACCAGGGCCTCTAGCCATCGCAAATGAACTCTAGATGCATGCACCACCTTGTGCATTTGGCTTATGTGGGTTCTGGCAAATCAAACCTGGGTCCTTGGGCTTTGCAAGCAAGCTCCTTAACCATTAAGCAATCTCTCCATCCCTATTTATTTATTTATTTTAATCGTTTTTGTTTTTATTTCTTTATTTGAGAGTGACAGACAGAGAGAGGAAGAGGCAGATAGAGACAGAGAGAGAGAATGGGCGCGCCAGGGCCTCCAGCCACTGCAAATGAACTCCAGACACATGCACCCCCTTGTGCATCTGGCTAATGTGGGTCCTGGAGAATCAAGCCTCGAACTGGGGTCCTAAGGCTTCACAGGCAAGTGCTTAACCACTAAGCCATCTCTCCAGCCCCCCTATTTATTTTTGAGAGATGGAGAGAGAGAGAGAGAGAAAGGTAGAGAGTGTGAGTATGAGTGTGCCAGGCCCTCCCGCAATTGCAAACAAACCAGACATATGCCACAGGTAACTTAGAGAATTTGACAAACTATTAACTTTTCCATTCTTCTGTTGATACATTTTATGTTTTTTTTAACTTTTGAATATTATAAATAATACTACTATGATCATTTACATATGAAGATATATTTTAAAGATTGATAGGACTTGCATCACTTTCAGGGTAGTGAAGAAAATGAAAGTGTTAACAATAGAGTCCAGGTTTCTAACTTGAATGACTATTATTCAAAGCCACAGAAAAGTTTACAGTATGAAAAGATGGGACAGCAATGTAAGGTAATTAGGCATAGGTAGCTATATGGAAAATGTGTGTTAATTCCTACCATATAGCGTTGTGGGGAACAACTCTAAGGAGACTGGAGTTTGTATTATTAGGATGGTCATAGCTTGAGGCTCTTGTGGTAGAGGCACTGCTCCTTGCCTCTATTGTTACAAGGCCAGGCACATTATTGTATTGTACATATTTTCTATTTCCAGCAAATCACTTATCTAAGCCTGCTTATAAACAACCAGGTGGCCATTTACTGCTGAGATTGATTTAGTGCCCATCAGACACTATTTAAATAGTTTCCACAATTGCCATTATCAACACAGAAATGTAGGTGTAAACTTTCCTTACTCAGAGATCTTCATCTTAGCTCATCTATTCAACATAGATTTATTTGGTGCATACCTTAAGTTAGGTTCTTCAGAGAGCTTTGAGATATTTATAATCTTTGCCTTCAGTTAGGAAGAAACTTATGAGAGGTATAGTATTCAGCTTCAGGTTGGTGGGGTGAGCATCCAGCCACACATAGTTTTATGAGAGGAAGGGATTTATTTCAAGCTTACAGATATAGGGGAAGTTCCATCAATGGTGAAAGAAGCTGACTCTTAGTCATAAATGCAAGCAGTGAGAGAAAAACCACCAGCCAGCAAACACCAAAAGCATCAAACACAAAACCCAGCAGCAAGCAAGAACCCCAGAGCTCAAACCTTTCTGCATACTTTTGGGCTGGAAGTCAGATCTGTCCCCAGGGACACCTTAGGGCTGGATTCCAGGATCTGCCCCTAGTGACACCTCCTCCAGCCAGGTAGCTGAAGAACCAAGTTACAAGTTTAATTTTAACTCCTGTGTCAATGGGTGACATATATTCAAACTACTTCAAGAGGATAGGTTATTTCTTTTAATTTGAAAAAAAGTTTTAGTTCATATATAAATGACGTTAACATAACATTTTCACATATATTTATATGTGTATGTGTGTGTGTGTGTGTGTGTGTGTGACTGTACCTTGTTCATACTTGCTTTCCTACTACCCTCCCTTATTGCTCCTCCCCCTCCTCTTGCTAGACTATTTGGGGGAGACCAGCATGGGTAGGAATTTAAGGGAATGAAAACTCATTCTCTGTGAAGAATAATGTTGTGTTCTCATTATCGTTTGACTCTATAAATTTTTTGATTTCCTTCTTGATTTCTTCATTGACCCATTCATCACTTAGTAGTGTGTTGTTTAATTTCCATGATTTTGTGTATGCTCTATAGCCTTTCTTGCTATTGATTTGTAGTTTGATTCCATTGTGGTCAGATAGAATGCAAGGAATTATTTCAATTTTCCTGTATTTGTTAAGATTTGCTTTGTGTCCTAATATATGGTCTATTTTAGAGAATGTTCCATGTGCTGCTGAAAAGAATGTATATTCTGCAGCATTTGGATGAAATGTCCTGTAGATATCTGTTAGGTCCATTCCTTCTATGACCACATTTAGTCCAGATGCCTCTCTGTTTACTTTTTCCCGGGATGACTGGTCAATTGATGAGAGTGGGGTGTTGAAGTCACCCACTACCACTGTGTTTGGTGTTATCTGTGACCTTAGTTCTAATAGCATTTGTTTGATGAATTTGGGGGCCCCCATGTTAGGTGCATATATGTTTAGGATTATAATGTCCTCCTGTTGGAGGGTGCCTTTAATCAATATAAACTGGCCTTCCTTATCTTTCTTAATTAATGTTGGACTGAAGTCTACCTTGTCAGATATTAGGATAGCAACCCCTGCTTGTTTTCAAGGTCCATTTGCTTGACACACCGTTTTCCAACCTTTCACCCTAAGATAGTGTCCATCCTTTGTAGAAAGGTGGGTTTCTTGGAGGCAACAAATTGAAGGATCCTGCTTTTTAACCCAGTCTGCAAACCTATTCCTTTTGGCTAGGGCATTAAGGCCATTGATATTAAGAGATAATATTGAAAGGTGTGTATTCATTTTTGCCATTTTTTGTAGTTCTTCCGGTTTTACCTTTGCTCTCTTGTGTTAACTAGTATTTGAGCATTGTTTGTTTTATCCCAGTTCCTTATATGTGTTCTTTTCTTTTTCTTCAGCATAGAGGATTCTTTCAAGTATTTTCTGTAGAGCTGGTTTTGTCTTCAAATACTCCTTTAGCTTGCTTTTGTCATGGAATGTCCTTATTTCTCCGTCTATTTGAATGGATAGCTTTGCAGGATAAAGTAACCTTGTTTGACAGTTGTTATCTTTCACAATTTGGAATACATCACTCCATGCCCTTCTGGCTTTTAAAGTTTGTGTTGAGTAATCTGCTGTAATCCTGATAGGTTTGCCTTTGTAGGTAACTTGATTTTTCTTTCTGACTGCTTTCAATATTTTTTCTTTGGTTTGTGTGTTTGGTAGTTTGATTATAATATGGCGAGGAGAGGTTCTTTCCAGGTTTTGTCTGGCTGATGTTCTAAAGGATTCCTGTATCTGCATTGACACCTCTTTCCCAATTTGGGGGAAGTTTTCTTCTATGATTTTGTTGAAGACACCTACTATGCCTTTGGAGTGAAATTCTTCTCCTTCTACTATGCCCTGAATTCTTATGTTTGATCTTTTCATAGTGTTCCAAATATCTTGAAATTCCCACTCATACTTTTCTATTAGTTTGTCTTTCTCTTTGTTGGACTGCATTAGATCTGCCACCTGGTCTTCTAGATTAGATATTCCGTCCTCTCCTTCATCCATTCTACTGGTGAGATTTTCTAGAGTTTTTTTTATTTCATTAACTGTGTTCTTCATTGCTAGTAATTCTGACTGGTTTTTCTTTATTATTTCTATTTCCTTATTTATGTCTAGTATTGACCTCTTTATTTCATTAAATTGGTGTCCTGTGTTTTCTTTGATTCCTTTGATTTCCTCTTTTATTCCTTTGATTTCTTCTCTGACTTCTTTGAACATATTTATAATCATTCTTTTGAAATCTTTCTCAGGCATTTCCTCTAATCCGTTCTCACTGCGGGTCATTTCTGATGCATTAATACTTTTTGGTGGATTTATATTGTCTTGACTTTTGGTGTTTCTTGTGTTATAATGTATATATTTTTGCATCCTGGATTATTTAATGATTGGATTTTCTAGTTAGCTGGGTATTATTAGATGTATCAGTCAATCTGATGTTATATATCTTCAGGGTAGGTGCTTAAGGCTTTAGGTGTGGCTCTCAAGACTCTCAGAGTATCTACAAAAGTGACTCTAGGTGTTGGGTTTGCCTGCTATGAGAGTATTCAAGTAGGCTGAGTGGAACCTAATACAGATCATTTCTAAAATTTAAGTAAACAATGTACACTTTCAATGAAAAACAGGTCAGAGTATTTATCCAAGTGTAGGTATTATCACAACCAGATACTCTGTCTGTCCCTTAGGCTATGTGGAGCCTCACCCACTCCCTTAATCCTGACAAGGAGGTTAAGATTTCTGTTCTGTTGAGAGTTCCAAGTCAGCTTGTGACCAGGTGAGACCCTTCCCTGGTGTAATCCCAGTTACCTCTGCTCCTTCTTGGGTCCGGCTGTTGGTTCAAGTAGGTGTGGCTGGGTCCCTGGACCGCTGCTCTGTTTGCTGGAGCCGAGCATTGGCGGTGGGGGAGGGGAGGCTGCTGATGCTGCTCTAGTTTGTCCGCTGTTCCATGTGTTCTTCTACCTTGTGATCTGCTCCTCCGTTGTTCACTGTCGTTCTCCCTTCACGTTTCTTGAGTTTGCGGAGAGCTCCAGTGTGAGTGGAAGCTCCCCTCACCTGGCTTTTCCTGCAGCTCAAGCCGAGCCTGGCAGCCGGCTGGCTGCCGCCACCGCAGTCCATGGGCCTGCTGGAGACGTTTCTGCTGGTCTGTGCGGGCTCTGGATGCTCTGGATCTCTCCTTCTTCTCCGCTGCCATTTCAATTTCCTATACACCTCACTTTTTAGTAAAAGTGTGTATTTTGCTGGGTTTTTTTTTTTTTTGATTTTTTCCCCCCTAGGCTGCTTTGGTGTGGTACCTATGCAGCCATCTTAACCAGAATTCTCCTCTTTGAAGAATAATGAATGCTTTATGGAAAATAGCATTAGAATGTGTCTTAAATGCTAGGTAGGGTTTTATGGTGTGTGTGTGTGTGTTTTATATTTGCATGAGTATGGGTTCTTGTGTGCCATAGCACATATGTGGCTGTTAGAATATAACAGTTGGGTGTTGATCATCACCTTCTTCATTTTAGGCAGAATCTCTCATTGTTCATTGCTCCATTGGCAAAGTTACCTCACCCACCAGCTTCCTGTGGATTCTACTGTTTCTGCCTCCCTTCTGTTGCAGGCCTGCTGGGATTATAGACACCCACTATGCCATTCAACTTTACATGGGTTCTGGGGGTCTGAACTCATGTGCTCATGCTTGTGTGGCAAGAGTTCTAATCTGTTGAGCCATCTCCCCAATCCTAGGTAGGGTTTTAATAAGGACATGAGGAAATGAGGACATTCTATTACATTGTAGCATGCAAAGTGGTACCGTGGTTAAAGAGTTAAACTTTTGAGGAGGAAGGGAAAGAGAAAGGGGCCATAAAGAGGTAAATATGGTCAAAGTACATGGTATGCTTGAAAGAAATTGATTTTATGAAATATAGAACTATGTACAACGATTATATACCAACAGAAAGTTTTAAAAAAGAGTTTAAAATTTTGGTATAGGTAGGTCATAATGACCCATAAAAATTTATTATTTATTCTGAGGAGAAACTCAGAAAGATTGATCTCCCTGCATTGAAGAGAAATTAGAGTAGAAAAGGGCTTGAGAGATGACTTTACAGTTAAAGGCTCTTGCTTGCAAAGCTTTCTGGCCAGGGTTCAATTCATTAATGCTCACATAAAGCCAAATGCACAAAGTGGTGCACGCATCTCAAGTTTATTTGCAGTGTTAAGAGCCCTGATGTGTGTTATGCCCAGTTCTCGGCATCCCCAGTGACCACCAAGGAGAACCAAACACTTATGCAAGGGCAAGGAGCTTTATTTCGGGCTTAAGCAGAAACTTAGGCCTACTGAGGACTCTGAAGCCTGTCATGGCGTCTATCTGGTTCCTGAGTCCTTCAATGTGCCCATTCTCATTCTCATTCTCTCTCTCTCTTTCTCTCTCTCTCCTTCCCTTCCTCTCTCCCTCACTCCCTCCTTGCAAATAAATATATAAAATACTTATTTTTTATTTTTTTAAATAAATTTTGAGATTTTTAAAAAATTTATTTGAAAGCGACAGAGAGAGAAAGAGGCACACACACACACACGGAGAGAGAGAGAGAGACAGAGAGACAGAGAATGGGCACATCAGGGCCTCCAGCCACTGTAAATGAACTCACCTTGTGCATCTAGCTTACGTGGGTACTGGGGAATCAAGCCTCAACCCGGGATCCTTAGGCTACACAGGCAAGTGCTTAACCACTAAGCCATCTCTCAAGCCCCTAATTTTTTTGTTTTTTTTTTTTCTTTTGTTTTTGAGGTAGGATCTCACTCTAGTTCAGGCTGACCTGAAATTTACTATGTAGTCTCAGGGTGGCCTTGAACTCACGGTGATCCTCCTACCTCTGCCTCCCGAGTGCTGGGTCTAAAGGTGTGCGCCACCATGTCCGGCCTAAAATATATTTTTTTAAATAAAAGAAAATATAGTGGAGAGGAACTAATGGAAAATTCAGGTTATAGAAGGAATCACAACTGAATAATTGCTTGGATTTGGGGTTGCTCAGTTTCCTTTATTGGAAAAAAAAAAAGGTAATCACCTTGCAAAGAGAAACCGATTTCTTTTTAACTCACAGCTTGGAGGCTTCAGACAATGGCCTATTGTTCCTTTTGTTTTGGGTCCTGTTTCAAGGCAGCACTTCATTATGAGGACCATGTTATGGAGCAAAATTCACTTGCCTCATGGCTTGGAAGCAAAATGAGAGGAAATAACCAGGGTCTCTCTGATGGTTTGAATGTAAAATGTCCCCCATAGCCTCAAGCATTTGTAATTAAACTTCCTCAAAACTGTAGCTGGGCATGGTGAAAACTGTAAACCTGAAATAAACCTTTTCCTCCCACCAGCTGCTTTTGGTCAGGTGTTTTTTTCCCCAGCAATGAGAATGCAATTGCTGCATAAAATTGGTACTGAGAAGTATGGTCATTGCTTCAGTGAAACTGACAATGTGCTTTTTGGACTTTTAGAACTGGATTATGGGAGTGAATTGGAAGAATTTGGAACTTTGAATTACAGAAGCCTTACGGTTCTTTAAACAGAGCTCAATGGGTGATTCTGGTGAGAGTTTGGAAGACCTAAAAGTAGAAACATATGGACTGTGCTTATGAGGTTTCAGGGAAGGTGTGCAGGGAGGACTTTGTTAGAACTGGGCTATTGGTAGAAAGACTGGCTGTGTTATGCCCATGTCCTGAGAAATTGTGCAAAGTTTAATTTAGAGGCAAAGAATGAATAGAACAAAAAGATATGCAACATGTAAAATTTGGCACAGAAAAAAAAATTAAGCAATGCTGAACTCCCAGAGACTGGTTTTAGGCCACATAAGCTGTAATTGTTAGAGTACCATCATCAGAGATAGGACAGCTGTTCTGCATTGGGACAGTGGGAAAGATACATAGAGGGTGGAACCCAGTAACAATGCAAATTCATTTGAAAGGATATGGCCTAAAGGAAGAATTCAGAAGGAATTCCTGCAGCTCAAGGTCAAACTTCACTATCACCACCCCAATTTACAAATTTGATGGAAACACCTCCCTGGTTCTGGTTTTAGAAGCAGGGAAAATGCAGAAAGTAAGGTCATGAAGTGTATATGGTTCTAATGATACCAATGTGAGTTCAGAGAACTTCATGGGTCCCAGATGCCAGACATGGAGCTTTAGGATTTAATATTTGCTATGCCGATTTTCTATCTTGCATTGGTCCAGTCTTTCCTTGCTATGCCTCATTTTGCAATAGGAACATTTACTTTGTCCCATTATGTATTGGAAGTATGTAAAATGTTTTGTTTTTACAGGTCTCACAGTTAAGAGACTGTCTTGCATTTCAGAAGTAACTTTGGCTTTAAAAAAATTTTTTTTATGAGAGAGAGTGAGAGAGAGAGAATATGGGAATTCCAGGACCTCTAGCCCCTGCAAATGAACTCCAGATGCATGCAACACCATCATGTGTATCTGGCTTACAAGGGTTCTGGAGAATTGAACCTGTATCCTTAGGTTTCACAGGCAAGCACCTTAACCAATAAGCCATGTCTCCAGCCCAACTTTGGCCTTTTAATCAGTGTTGGGATTGGTAAAGTCTATGTTGGATGAAATGTATTTTCCATTGTGAGATGGGCATGCATCTATGAGGATTAGAGGTGAAGTGTTGTGGTTTGAATATAAAATGCCCCCATAGCTTCAAGTATTTCTTTCTTTTTTAAAAAATATTTTTATTAACAACTTTCATATTTATAGACAATAAATCATGGTAATTCCCTCCCTCCTACAGTTTCCTTTGCAACTCCACTCTCCATCATATACTCCCCCCTCTCAATCAGTCTCTCTTTTACTTTTGATGTCCTCATTTTTCCTCCTGTTATGATGGTTTTATGTAAGTAGTGTCAGGCACTGCGAGATCATGGATATTCAGGCCATTTTGTGTCCGGAAGAGTGCATTGTAAGGAGTCCTACCCTTCCTTTGGCTCTTAACTTCTTTCTGCCACCTCATAAGTGTTTTTGACAAAGTCTCTTATTTAGCTCCCAGATGGTGGGACTTTTGGAAGGTGGAGCCTTCCTGGAGGAGGTATGTTGCAGAGGGTAGTCCTTGGGGTCTAGCCTGCTGAGTGTTCAGAACTAGCTTCTCTGACTGTTCTCTCTCTGTGGCTGAAGTATGAAAATATGAGATTGTTGAAATGTTTTCTTCATCATGATGAAGCTTATCCTCAAAATTGTAAGCCTGAAATAAATACTTTTCTCCCATAAGAGTATGGTGTTTTGTTCCAGCAATGATAAGGTAACTGCATTCCCTTTGAGGGAATACTCCAAATAATCTAATATATCCCATCAGTCCCCACCTCTTTCAGGTTTATCTAATCTACAAAGTTTACACTCAAGAACCACATAGTCAAGTTACAAATATATATATATATATATATAAAGAAAAGCCTCAAAATGTTTTAAGTTTATGTTTTGTGTTGGGCTACTACATTCATAGCTATTCTGAGCCAGGTGCAGTTCACAGGTCAGACATACCTGAAGGCTCAACTATGTCCCAGTAGCACCACAGGCTGGGGACCAGGCCTTTGATACATGACCCTTTGTGGTCATCTTCCGCATACATGCTGTAGCAAATTTATAAGGCAAAATGGGGAACAAAGATGTATCCTAACCTAGGTAACTGGGAAACTGTGTTCTAGTGACTGAAATTAATACAACAGGAAGAGGATATGGAAGGGGTGAAAGGTGGAGAAGATGGTGAGTTTAGTTAGAGGTACTTTTTGTTGTTTTTGGAGGTAGGGTCTTACTCTAACCCAGGCTGACTTGGAACTCATTCTGTAGTCTCAAGCTGGCCTTGAACTAACAGAGAAACTCCTACCTCTGCATCCCAAGTGCCTGACCTAGTTAGAGGCACTTTTAAGAAATGGGAGATTGAGACTGGGAAATGGCTTACCAGTTAAGGCACTTGCCTGCAAAGCCTAAGAACCCATGTTCAACTCTCCAGATCTCATGTAAGCCAGATGCACAAAGGTGAGGAAAGTGCAAGGTCACACATGCTCACTAGGTGGTGCAAATGTCTGGAGTTCGATTGTAGTGACTGAGGCCTTGGCACGCCAATTCTCTCTCTCTCTCTCTCTCAAAATAAATAAATAAATAAATAAATAAAAGAAATAGGAGATTAGAGAGACCTGTACCCAGAAGATCACTGAAGATAAGCAGTTAAATGAGTTAGCCAGGTTGACATTGTCCCTTTCAATAAGAAGTCTGATGTAGCCGGGCGTGGTGGCGCAGGCCTTTAATCCCAGCACTCAGGAGGCAGAGGTAGGAGGATTGCCGTGAGTTCGAGGTCACCCTGAGACTCCAGAGTGAATTCCAGGTCAGCCTGGGCTAGAGTGAGACCCTACCTCGAAAAACCAAAAAAAAAAAAAAAAAAAAAAAAACAAAGAAGTCTGATGCTTACGGTGCCGTTGAAGAAAGAGCCCACAGAGGAAGAAGAACTAGATCAGTCACTGGTTGTTGTCAGGGTCTCTTAGCATCTGAGTGAGAATAGTCTCTAAACACCTCAGATAGCTATTAAAGTAGTTTAGTACGTGTTGTGAAGCACAGTATTCTTTTTTAAAGGCTCTCTTTGGTTTTCAGGCTAAATTCCATGCTGGTAAGAAACAATCAAAGTTGAATAATATACTAAAGTAATCTTTGTCCTAAAGATGCACACACCTCTGAGTATTATTCACTGTTTTACCACTGCAAGTTTTTCTTAAGGTAAGGGTGTGTATGTGTGTGTGTTCCATGTATGGGCACATCAGGGTTTCTTACCTGGTGTGTAAATGGAATGCCAGATGCTTGTGCCACTTTTTTGTGTCACTTTTTGCATCAAGCTTTATGTAGGTGGCTGGTGAATTGAACCCTAGTTGGCAGACTTTTAAAGCAAGTGCCTTTAACTGTTTAGTCATCTCCCCAGCCTTCACTTAAAAAATATTTTATTTATTTATTTATTTGAGAGAGAGAAAGAGAGAGAGAAAATAAGCAATGAATATGAGCACACCAAGGCCTCTACTCACTGCAAATAAATTCCAGGTGCATATGCCACTTTGTATACGTAGCTTTACATGGGTACTGGGAAATTGAATCTGGGTCATTAGGCTTTGTAGACAAGTGCCTTAACCTCTGAGCCATCTTTCTAGCCCCCTCAAATTTTTTAAAAGATATTTTCATTTATTTATTTGCAAGGGGGGGGAGAAAATATGAATGAATGGGCATGCCAGGGCCGCTTGCTGCTGCAAATGAAATGCAGAGACATGCTCCACTTTGTAATCTGGTTTTATGTGAGTACTGGGGAATCAAACCCAGACTGTTAGGCTTTGAAAGCAAGCATCTTAAAGTGCTGAGCTATCTTTCCAGCCCTCAGGTTTTAAAAATTATATCCTGGGGGTAGAGAGATGGCTTAGTGATTAAGGTGCTTACCTGTGAAGCCTAAGCCCCCAGGTTTGATTCCCCAGTTCCCACGTAAGCCAGATGCACAAGGTAGCACATGTGTCTGGATTTCATTTGCAGTAGCTAAAGGCCCTGGTGTGCCCATTCCCCACCCTCTTTGCCTTTTTCTCACTCTCAAATAAATAAATAAAATATTAAAATAAATAATAAAAATTAAATCCTGTACCACAAAAGGCCCATGATGTCTAATTTAGAAAGAATAAATAGAATGTCATCAGATTCATGATTAGCCAGAACCCTGACCCAGATGTTAAATGTTTGATAACATGATAAGAAACATCAAATAAAACTTGGCATAAGACTTAATATGTTCACTAGGACAAGAAACTGTCCCAACTGCCTTATCTTCTGACTCCTCTTATAATAATATAGCTATAGTGATACTATCTCCTTTGTCACTGTAGCAAGCTATTTATATAACCTCTATATATTCTTTACAGAAGCATAGATTCTTATCAGCAAGTATATTCAATTTTTTAGCTTCCTTTTATAAGTTTAGTATAATGCAAGACATTTTGGTCACAGCATTAGGATGTGTTCTTGACTGTAACTGTTCTGTGAAACATTGTAAGAATAAGATGACCTCATAAATGCCAAGTGACAACTGTTTTTCTGGTTCATATAAAATACTCAATGAAGTAATAAACTTTAAGTTTTCAGATGTTTTTTGTTTCTTTGCCTCTCCTTACAGATCAGTTACCTACAGGAACAGTTGAAATGTTTTCTGCAGTGAAGAGAGCCTTCAGCCTAGCACATAAACTGGATTCACTTTCCAGAGTGAAGACTGACTGACACTAAATGCTTCCATCCCTCCAGTTGCCTTATATTGAACCAACTGTGTTAATTACTTTGGATCTTTTTCATTAGTTATAAGTTTGAAGTTATGTCATGTAGAAGGACATAGTATAAAAAGGTGGTGCCTTTAAAGACCTCATTCAACATGGAGTTTAACTACTCGTTTTTTTAATTCCCTCTCCTCCCCTTTTTTTTGAGACAGAATCTCATTATGTAGGCCAGGCTATACTTGGGGCGACCTTCTGTCCTTTGCTTACTAGTGTGTGCAGTGATCACAGGCATGTGTGCCATAAAATACTTTTTGGGAAACCCATATGCACTTTAAAGAAACCAAAGATTGTGCTTTCGTAGATCTTGCAGCAGAGGCTGGAAAGACCAGAATAGCATTCTTTGCTCTTTGAGGGGAAGGCATGTCAAGCATTGTTGTTTTTGTTGCGAAGTGTGTTCATTCCTCTGGGGCTGGGAAATGCTTCAGGCAGAACTCCCCTTTTTCTTGTTGCTTTCTTAGCTTGCTTTTGTTATGCTCGGGCTTCCCATGAAACATTCCTTGAGGAGGAAATGTCCTCTTCATACCAGGTGGAGTATTCTCTGGCCCTTGGTGAATGCGTTTCTGTTTTTGGTCACATTTGGTTTTACTGACCAATTGGTGGTCTTTATAATTTTGAGAAAATATATATATATATACACATACATATAGACACATAAACAAACACATATGTATATAAAGCGTATGTGCTATGATGCCATGAGATCATTCAGTCATGCTTGTCAAAGGAAGACAGCATATCGTAGAAAGCCATACTGCTGGTTTGAACATGTTTTAGCTTTTCCATGCTTCTGTTTATGTATTTTTACAACATAGAAAATAATCCATTTGCTACTCATGGGTGGTCATGCACACCTGTATTTTCTGTCGAGGGCTAGGACCTGTCACAATGATTTAAGTGCCTACTATTAGTAATTAATATTACGTTGTTGCCTATCTATGTTCAAGTCAAAGGCCATTTTTCTACTCAGGGATGAGTTCTTGCTATTTGTTCTGCTATTACATGTTAAGAACTGTAGCTGGAGCCGGGCGTGGTGGCACACACCTTTAATCCCAGCACTCAGGAGGCAGAGGTAGGAGGATCGCTGTGAGTTCGAGGCCACCCTGAGACTCCATAGTGAATTCCAGGTCAGCCTGGACTGGACTAGAGTGAGACCCTACCTCGAAAAAACCAAAAAAATAAAAATAAAAATAAAAAACCAAAAAAAAAAAAAGAACTGTAGGTGGTTATTCTTCTTTAGCTGAGAGAACACCTATAGCAAAAATGTTTTCCTCATTTTAAGTCTCCTATCCTAACCCCCATAAGAAAAGATTAGGAGTCCTGGAGAGATGGCTTAGCGGTTAAGCGCTTGCCTGTGAAGCCTAAGGACCCCGGTTGGAGGCTTGATTCCCCAGGACCCACATTAGCCAGATGCACAAAGGGGGCCACGTGTCTGGAGTTCGTTTGCAGTGGCTGGAAGCCCTGGCATGCCCATTTTCTTTTTTTCTCTCTATCTGCCTCTTTCTCTGTCTGTCGCTCTCAAATAAGTAAATAAAAATAAATGAAAAAATTTTTAAAAAGATTAGAAAAAATTACATTCCTGTAATGCCTACAAAGATTTATTTAAGAATCCAGAGTTGTTTTGGGGGTGTTTAAAAACTTATATTATTATGGTTTTCTTGTATCCATACTTTAAGCAAAATATATAAATAAATTCTTCATTTTAAATGGATTGCTCTTATTTTTTAGGGTGCTGGTGGTCAAACTTAGGCCTCAGGAATGCAATGCAAATGCTCTGCAACAAAATTAACCCCCTACCTTAATTGTCATTAACTTATTAAGCTGCCCCCACAATAAGCACACTTATACTTAAAAGGACACGATAATAAACTCTCTCTTAGCCCATTCAAGCTGTGGTCGCAAAAATGTCATAGCTTATGTAATTTATAAATAATATAAATTTATTGTTCAGAGAGAGTACCAGAAGCTGAGAAATCCAACATTAAAGTATCAGCAGATGCAGTCTAGCCTAGAATGCCATGCAGACGGGTTGTATTTGTTTGCTTTATAGATGGCCCCCTTTTGAGCATCCTCACTTGGTATCAGGGGCAAAGGAGCTCCCTCAGGCCTCTTTTATAAAGGCACTAATCTCATTCAGGAGAACAATACCCTCATAATCACTCAAAAGCTCCACCTATTCATACTACCACACTGCACATGATGATTCGAGATAAAATTTTGGGCATTCACATTCACATCATAGTTCTAGGAAAAGACAGTAGATGTTTTCAGTACTATTTTCCCAGAGAATACTTAG
Organism: Dipus sagitta; assembly: GCA_036346955.1. NCBI lineage: Eukaryota > Metazoa > Chordata > Mammalia > Rodentia > Dipodidae > Dipus > Dipus sagitta. The sequence goes on along the minus strand of CM070776.1, from coordinate 86,297,154 downwards.
GATACAAAGCAGTATATGTCCTTAATTAAATTAAATTAAATCATCTCACTGTAACTATATAACATTGAAATTTGGAAGCAAGGGGTAAAGACAAGCCATACAAATGGGAGCTGCAATGTTTGAATTGAATTATTATGTTGTAGAATTAGCATGAATTTGTAATCCCAAGTCTACTCTTGCCTTGGGAAACTCCTATACCTCATAGAGCCTCTATTTATCCATCAAAGGTGTTACTGTTTATCATTATTCCTATACAGTGTAGGGCTTTCTGCCTGTTGTGGTCCAGTTGTAGGCCACAGACACAGTTATAGTATTGTATTGGCTACTCAATACTAGAAGGTCCACCATTCATGCTGTGTATCATTTGCTTTGTTTAATTTCAATGTCACCCTGTTCCACAAAAGGCTCAGGGAACTTATACCACTACTAATCCTGCTTATATCATATATTTAACTAATAAGTTATTATCTGGGTATCTTTTTTTGCCAGCTGACTTCTTGACAATTCATATTTAGTAAAAAAAGAAAAAAGGTAAAATATCCCCATAATTGTTTTAATTAACAATAATTAATATCATCAATAATAACTGAAAGGATAATATTTTGGATATGTTGAGTTAAATAAAATGTTAAAATAGGGCTGGAGAGATGACTTGACAGTTAAGGCACTTGTCTGCAAAGCCTAAGGATCTAGGTCCAATTACCCAGTGCCCACATAAAGCCAGATGTATAAGGTGACATATGCATCTGAAATTTTTTGCAGTGGTTAGAGGCCCTGATGAGCCCATTCTCTCCCTATCTCTCTGTCTCTCAAATAAGTAAGTTAATTAAAATGTAAAAAATTAAAACAAATATTAAAATAATTTAATCTATTTTTACTTTTTAGATGTGCTAGAAAATTTAAAATTCATACAAGACTTGCATTTCTTTTTTAAATTTTCTTTTTTAAATTTTAATTATTCATTTTATTTATTTGAGAGAGAGAGAGAGAGAGAGAATGAGTGCACCAGGGCCTTCAGCCACTGTAAACGAACTCCAGACACATGCTGTACCTTGTGCATCTGGCTTACGTGGATCATAGGGAATCGAAGCTGGGTCCTTTGGCTTTGCAGGCAAATGCCTTAACTGCTAAGTCATCTCGCTAGTCCAAGACCTGCATTTCTATTAGACTGTTGCTATAGACTGGTTGGTGAGGAAAGAGAAATTGGCGGTGAGAAAGAAAGATTAACAAGGTTTCATTTTGGTGTTAAATTACATTTAAAGGAGTATCACTATCAATTTGTAGAAACATGTTAACACCAGGTATATATGTATATATAATCTCAGAATAAAGGATGGACCTTTGCTGAATGAATATAACTTTATAGAAACTTGTTTCAGTGTCCTAATTTTTATTTTATTGCTTTACCTGATGGAAAAACTCCTCAGATTGATTAAGATGAAATCTAGGAATTAATGTATAGAGCTTATCCTGTGTGGCAGTAATTCCCTATATTTTGGAAGGAAGAACTTGAGACACCACCAATCCAAAAACCATGGCCTTCTCTTTGGCAGTGCTCCTAAGTCTTCTAGATCCATCCTCTCTTCTCATGTTGAAGTAAAGGAAATATTGGGGTAAACAGAATCAGAGAGAAAGACCAGAGAAATCAAAATAAACAAATACAAATTTATTCTTTTCAAAGCAGAATTCAAGGAAAAATGGGGAAAGCACCACAGTGAGTGGCAATCAGAGTTAAATTTGCTCCCCTTCATCCACAACTCTTCCACACTTGGATTCTACTCTTGACACCTCCCCCAAATCCCTTCCCTAACTCTCCTCCTTGTGACTAGTTCTTGCAGGCAGCAAGCATCATAGCGAGCTTCAATCTGTCTTCAATACTACCCTGAGAACAGCAAGGGTGTTGAGCAGATCTCCTTCCAAACATGCAGCTGTAGGAGTAGATGGACACTGGGGGCACAGCCCTGTCCTTGAGCCTTCCCCTCTCCCACAGTCATTGCTGTGAAAACAACGAGGAGTCACTGAAGTGTGTCTTTGTTCCCAGTGCCAGGTTTTGGCAGGAAGGCCCAGATACAGGACTGCCCAGCTGATTCCACTGCCTAGAGCAATGCCTACAGGTTCTTCTCTAGGACTGTTCAAGCTGAGGCAGCTACTTTGTGGTTTATCCATCAAGAGAAATTGGATGGATTTCCTGACCAGAAGTGGGCCCAGAGGCCGTAACTCTGCCATTGAGAAAGTGAGTCTAAAGAATGGTCCAGCCTGAAGCTGGGCATGAAAGCCAAACCCTTTTAAGCACATATCTCAGGAAGCAAAGGTATTTGTTAAAATTAACCTGGTGGGAAAGGATCTCCCAGGCTTGGGCTCTGCCTTACCCCATGTTTTCTTATGTCCTACCAGTCCAGTTCTTGGAACACCAATAACTCAAACAGGTCCTTCTATAGGGAAGAATTGCCCAGCTCTAAGCCTTGAAGGAAACAGGCACTTGAGTGCCATAATTCCAGCCTTGCATTCTGGAAGAAAGGGTACATGTTCCCCCTGGGTGCAAAAACCCTCTAGGGAACTGTATCAGAGCCTCATGCCCTCTGGCTAGTCAGCTTTGCAAATCAGTGTAAATCTACTCTGCTCATCTAGCTGGCTTTTTGTTACCTATCTAATTCTATCAAGAATAAATTCCCTATACTACTTGGCAATAGCTCCAGCAAACACATTCTTTATTACTTATGCTAATCCCGTGAGTCATTAGGTTTTGCTTAGGCTATCAAGCCAGCAACTCTTTCACCACCTTCCAGTACAGGGCCATACATTACACAACACTCCTGTGGAAGACACGACACATAACATACCCAACGACAGACACATTTTGGTGAATCCAACCCCAAAGTGGATTCACAGTGTTCCAGGAGCCATTTACCTCACATGTAGCAGTGACTACAACTGGACCCTGGAGCAACATACTAACCTCAGGATTTACAGGTAAACACAAGAGAGCAAAGTGCCAGTGAGTCCCTTGGTGAGAATTCAACCCTTGACCTGCTGCTTCAGTCCACCTACAGCACAAATCCTACATAACAAGATCTACATCTTTTCTACCATGCCTGGCCCAGTGCAGTTGCCGCAGATCTCAACACCCCAAGACCTCTTGGGTGGGATGTGGGCTACAGAAAGAACTTCCTTCATAAATGATTGATTGTTCCATAATATTTTCCCCTGGAAGGCTTAGGCCAGCACATAACTCGAAATTTCAAAATATTCTGTCCCACAACAAATTTCTTCTCTCTGAACCCTGCCTACAATCCAGGCTTCTACAAAGATGCTCCATTCTTACTGATGCCCAGGCTCTGTGTTTGGTGTCTGCTTACCACCTGTTAATCATGCATGCAGATGCCCAATTTTCCTGTCCAGATACCTCACTAGCATGGAGACAGATGAGATATGTGTCTGAACCTTGAACCTGTGGCTTACTTGAGGAAGAGACAGTCTTGGCTTCTGGACCTAAGTTCCTGCTCTGCCTCTCTGAAATAGAAGAAGTTAGGCTCCCAGAATTTATACCTACTGACCTGCTTGGCTATAACACAACACTCTGTCTCATTCCCTCCTAATCTTGGTGGCAGTCACTACTTTAAGATCCGGAGCCAGATCTTAGTAATTGGTAAAGACTAGAGAACACATCTGTTTTAGCCTTATAATAGCTAATACATGCCTTTTGTTCCTCCCTTTCTGCATGGGGTGAGTAGACCTTGGATGTGCCTTATTGTGATACCTGAATCATTTCAGAGGTGGCCAGGAAATTTCATCCAAGGCCCAGGTCTCAATGGTACAAAGTTTGCAATTACTGGAGAGAACATAATGACTGTTCCTATTAGATTACTTTATGGCCACAGACACCTATTGCTTTGGCCTTGAGGGGAGTTCATCCTAAAAATCAATGTCGGGGATCAGTCAAGATGCACCTGTCTTTCCAACCAGAGGCTGAGTCTAACAAAGAGCAAGGCAGAACATAAATCCTTCATGAGGTATTAGAATTTAATGTGTGAGTGAGGCTGGGAGGGCACTGATGCACAGTAGATGTGTAGAACAGGTATGTGTGAAAATAAACTCAGGCAAATTAAGTCAACTGCAAGGCTCTGGGGAAAAAGGTTCCTCTTGGTAGAAAGCATCCCAAGTAGACTCTGACTCTGTTCCAAGTTCCCACTCTTCCCACCTGCACTCTCTATTTTTAACAATTGCTGGACAAAAGGGTATGGTATATTTTGCCTAGGAAGGGTTAGCTCCATTTGAGGATTGGGTTCACCTTTTAGTTAGAAACAGCTTTATACACAGGAAGACCTTGCTACTGTCTGGGTGAAATGCAGCCTGCTTTCTTATTTAGAGTTAGTGTCTCTTAAGAATGGGTCACTTCTCAGAGTGGCCGGTTGCAACTTCCCTATGATTAGCTGGAGGCAATCAGCCACCTCACCTGATTCAGAAGTGTCTCAGCCTGGAGGGTGTCAGGCAGTCATACTCCTCCAGGATAGAGGGCTGTTTCCCTTTCTTTTTTTTTTTTAGTTTTTCGAGGTAGGGTCTCACTCTGGTCCAGGCTGACCTGGAATTAACTCTGTTGTCTCAGGGTGGCCTTGAACTCATGGCGATCCTCCTACCTCTGCCTCCCGAGTGCTGGGATTAAAGGCGTGCGCCACCACGCCCGGCTGTTTCCCTTTCTTTACTCAAGGAGAGAGAACAGGATCCCATTGCTGAAAAAGCTATCTATGGTCTATTCGGATAGACTCAGAATACCAAAAGTGGCTGTAGCTAGGTTTCCCAAATATTTTAGTGGGTCTCTTAGAATGCTGAGGCCTTCAGGAAAGAGGACCAGGGACAAAATACAAACCCACAAGTATTTCTTTAATGTTTCCATATGTAAGATGGAGTAAGAGTCAAAATGAACTCTTCCTCCTTCAAGGAAGATCTATGAGTAACTATGGCAGAACGAACTGAAAACATTCGAGGAGGAAACATATAGGTAGAATTTGGAAGGCCAGAGCTATGCCATGGAGTTGAATAAAACACACCCTGCCCAAACTTCTTTAGGGATACTTGGGAAGGGGGAGGGGTCTTAGGTTACCCTTTCACCTCCCTTACTTGGGGAAGAGTAGAACTAATCCCTGTGAAATCATAATGCAGATACTCTGGGGCCACTGGGTTTCTCCCATTCCATAATTCCATGGAGAAAAGAAAGGGGCCGGTGGGCACTGCTTAGCTCTGAAGGAAATTCTCTGCTCTCCATTTAGTGCTATTTTCCTGGGCTATAATAGCAAAGTAACACAAAAGACAGGTCTCAACCTTGAGGATTAAAGGGCGCATTTCAAGAGTCAAAGGGTTCATGCCTCTCCTTCCCCTGCCCTCCCTCACCACACAACACATACTACCCAATCTCTGTTGCTGCCCCAAGCCCATAAAAGTAGTTGAGGAATATTGGACCAGTGGGAACTGGAAAGATGGGTGAAGGCTGAGGGAAAGCATTGACCAGACCCAGGAGAGGAATATGGACCACAGGATGGGGATCTGACTCCATCAGGAAGCCAGCAGGGTGTTGGCAGTCACATCAGAGCTTCTCACACTGGGGAAAGCATGGCGGAGCTTCTCCATGATGTCTTCCAAGCACAGGCTGACATCTTGGCTCTTTGACCCTACATCATCTAAGTTGGAAAAGAGAGATTTGGGATGACAACCTAAGACTACTTTATAAGAGATCAACGTAGGATGCTGTCAGCGGAATGGTGGGCCCAAAGTACTGCATCTTCCCATTACAATGACTAGTATATAAGGAGCACTCACTACATTTTTAGAAGAAAAGTGAGTGAAAAAGTCAATAAACCAATTATACCTGACTCAAAGCTCAAAACCATGCAGAGAAACCTGTCCCAGCCCTAGAAAAAACTTGGGCAGGAAATCTGAGGTCAGACAACCCATTGGATGAAGGGGCTAGATGGGGTCAGGGAACTTACCTGCCACCTCAGTGTCCTGGAGTAGTCTGTCCCTTCTCCCGAGGGTGACTGCCTTCTGACTGCTGTGGAGAAGAAGCTAGGGACGAGCCTGCTGAGCCATTGCCATCTGATTCAGTAGGTGGCTAGCAAGAGAAGAGGTAAGGCATAATTTAAGTGGTCTTGCCTTCTTGACCTCACTCTTACAAACTCCTGAGCTTAGAAAGGAACCACAGAGACCTCATGCCCATCCTTTTTGCCCTGAGTCTTTCAGAAGCTTTTTGTAGTGCCCTAAGCAGTGGCTTCCCCTTAAGAAACCACTTAGAATATTTAATTACCAATTGGATTCTCCCTTCAGTAGCCTATGTCAAAGGCTCCCAGATCTTGTAAAATGGAAATGCACCTAAAAGTCTTTTGCTGTCATTTTAACTATAATTAAGTTATTTAGAAAAACCAATTTATCTGTAATTGCAGAGTTCTATGTCTGATCCTCAGTTGATAACATAACAGCATATGTTGGCAATCTCTAGGAGTTCATTTAAATACTGTCCTTTCAAATAGATAAATAGATAAAGAAATACAGATGATATAAAAGCAGAATGGAGGACAGTTTGGCATGGGGAGGAAGGTAACTATATAGAGGGGGAGGGGCACAAGGGAGGGTAACAAAGGAGAATAAAGTATGATATACATATATATGAAGATGTCATGAGGCTAACCTAAAAATATGATTTAAAAAAAGGGGAAGACTATGACTTGGAGGATCTGGATAATGCCTATTATATATAATGCCAAACAATAGTTAACATTTATGATGACTATACTATATTCCTGTATTGTAATAAATTATCTCACCTTATGATGAATACAATTCTACGATGTTATTATTATCATCCCTGTTTTATAGATGAGAGAGTCAGGGAAGAATGAGGTTAAATAACTTTTCTAACACCCCAAAGTCATTAACTGACAGAACCTGAGTTCAAATTTAGGGCTATCTGATTTCAGAGATACATGACCTCCCAGAGACCAAAGGGGTAGAACATAACAAGCAGCATTCCTCTGTTGCAAAAATATTTCTCTTAATAAACATGTCCAAATGTGCTTTTGATAAAAAATGCCACACTATAAAAGACAACATTTTAGGGCAGATGCACGCCTTTAATCCTATCACTTGAGAGGCTGAGGTAGGCATATCACTATGAGTTGGAGGCCAGCTTGAGACTACATAGTGAATTCCAAGTTACCCTTGGCTAGAGCAAGACCCTACCTCAAAAAAACAATTAACAGGGCTGGAAAGATTGCTTAGTGGTTAAGCGCTTGCCTGTGAAGCCTAAGGACCACTGTTCGAGGCTCGATTCCCCAGGACGCATGTTAGCCAGATGCACAAGGTGGCGCATGCATCTGGAGTTCATTTGCTGTGGCTGGAGGCCCTTGTGTGCCCATTCTCTCTCTATTTCTGCCTCCTTCTCTCTCTGTCTATTGCTCTCAAATAAATAAATAAAAACAAACAGTGAACATTCCGAACACTTTTTAAAAATCAACATTTTGGATGATTTTTGAAGTTTTTTTTCCCCCTATAAGCTTTTGACTAGGTTTTCAGTATCAGGCATGAATTCCCTCTTGTGGAAAGTTTTTTCCTTTGCCCAGTGGGTTGTGAGGAAGTAAGACCTTAGAAGTCCTCCCTCTGCTTCCACGCCCCCAGTAACTTGAGTATGATACTCAAGGATGAAGTGCAAGTGATGTGGCAGAGAACTGGCTAAGGATGTGTTCATACTGCCCTCTTCCTCCTCCTCCTCCTCCTTCTTCTTCTTCTTCTTTTTAAGCAAATATTCATACATTGGACATAACTTCTTTTTTTCTCTTGTTTTAAATTTATTTGAGAATGACAGACAGAGAGAAAGAGGCAGAGAGCAACAAAGAGAGAGAGAGACACTGCCAACAAATTCCAGATGCATGTACCACCTCACATCTGGCTAACGTGGGTCCTGGAGAATCGAGCCTCGAACCGGGGTCCTTAGGCTTCACAGGCAAGCACTTAACTGCTAAGCCAGCTCTCCAGCCCCATAACTTCTTTTTTAAAAGATTCTATTTTTATTTATTTATTATTAGAGAGGAGGAGGAGGAGAAGAAGAAGAAGAAGAAGAAGAAGAAGAAGAAGAAGCAGCAGCAGCAGCAGCAGCAGCAGCAGAAGAAGAAGAAGAAGAAGAAGAAAGAAAGAAAGAATGTGCACACCAGTGCCTCCAGCCACTGCACGCGAACTCCAGATGCTTGTGCCACCACCTGGCTGACGTGGGACCTGGAGAATCGAACCTGGGTCCTTAGGCTTCGCAGGCATGTGCCTTAACCACTAAGCCATCTATCCAGTCCGTCCTCTTCCTTCTTTAGCTCTCTTCACCTGCCTGCCCAGCACTCTTCAAGTTACCTAACAGATATAGTAAGGATCTCTCTCTTTCCTTTCTTTCATTTTCACTTTAAAAAAATTATTGGTAACTTTAATATATGAACACACTGAAAATTGGTCATATTTCCATTGGGTTATCCTCTTCTTCCCCTCTCCCCCACCCCTAGCCCACTGAGGCCCTTTCTCAGTAGGGATATTGGTAATCAATGTGAAGACACAAATGTACCAGTCAATTCCTATGTGGAGGACAAAGCCTCAGTATGCCTTCCCACCCTGTAGCTCTTACATTCCCTCATCCACAATGTTTCCTGAGCCTTAGAGGGCATGTTACAACCCTTCTTTAGTTTTGACTCTTATTGTCTGCTTTGGTTAGTTTTGAATCTCTGTGTCTTCCTCCATCTCCCTGGAGACAGTTATTTGATTAGTAGTGAAAGCAGCACTCGTATTTAGTCTGCCACTTGCTCTGTAATATTTCTTAGACCTTGTTGCTAAAGACAACAAAGGCTGCAGTCACAGGACATTGAAAAATTAATCTGGATCTGAGATGGAAGCCAGCTCCCTACTGGCTAGCTGTCATAGTACTGGAAAGTGCTATGCTAGCTGTTGGTGTTAGATGTCACTGACAGTGTGAACCAGCTGTGAATCCTTCAAAGCTACAAATATCAACCAGCTAGGCAAGAGGTACCCACTAGTGCAATAATGGGACTTAAGTTATGGGGGTAATCAACTTTGATCTGGTTGGATATGAAGACTGCTCAGTGGAAGAGAATTCATGCCTGGTACTGAAATCTAAGTCAGAAGCCTATGGGCTTGGAACGTCATCGACCCTACAGGGAAGCTTCCATTCTTCTTTGGCTAAAAGGAGAGGTTATGCCCATCAAAAAGCTTCTAAACCAATATGTTTATCCCATTTGATTCAGGCTGCTCTCACTCTTGGTTAGAGAACCTATTTTTACAGATGGTGAATACTGGGAGACACGACCCATCAAAATGACAAGAAGAGCCGGACATGGTGGCTTGCGCCCTTAATCCCAGCACTCGGGAGGTGGAGGTAGGAGGATTGCCATGAGTTGATGCCACTCTGAGACTATATAGTGAACTCCAGATCAACCTGGGATAGAGTAAGACCCTACCTTAAAAGACCAAAAAAAAAAAAAAAAAAGTGACAAGAAGAGAAAGCCCAATGCCTATCGTGGGATCAGTCATCTCTATCACATCCACCAGGGCCCAGGAAACATGAGAGGAAGCAAGGAGCTCCTTGTCTTTTCTGCTGCACTTCATCTTCCCATGCCTTCCCCCTGAGTCCAGGGCTGCCCTGGTTCTTCCTGTCTCCAGTCTCACTTGTAGGAGTAGCTCCCTTAGGCGCTGTAGCTGTGACTCTAGTTGCTTGTTGTGGTCTTCAAGGATCTGCATGCGTGTCTCCAGGCGACTCTTGTGCTGCCGGAGGATCCTGGCTTCAGCCAGAAGCTCTTCATTGCGGTGTTCCTGTGCTGCCTCAGTGGAACCTTCAGCCAGAGTGGGTGCCTCGGCCGCCTCCTCGTGCTGCCACTTCAGGCGCCTCAACTCTCCCTGGAGAATCCTGCCAAGGACACAGAAGCCAATGCCTATGTCTCTAACAGGGCCAATAGGCTACCCATATCCCAACTGGTCCCTCATTCCCAGGTGTGAGTCATCCCTATGCTCTCGTAGCCCACACCTCGGCCATGCTGTGCTTGAGTGACCACATCTACTTCTTCTCTAGCACCTATGACATTTACTCTGCCATCCTGAGACCTCAGAGCAGAAAGCTGACATTTCACCTAAGAAATGTCTCAGGATTTTGAGGCTTTAGGGATTAACTCTGACCTTCAAATCAGGCAGAAACATGGTCTGCAAATAAAAGAGGCATTAGGGACAATGACTCACCTACTGCACTTACAGAGTTTTAGATTCCAGGGGAAGACAAAAAACAAAACAAAGAGAGCATCCATTCTGTCCCTTCTCTTCACATCCCTTGTACTTGGCCCACTTTGGATGCCCATGCTGGGTCATCAATGAATGAAAGAGACAGCCTACCTTTTGGGCAATGTCTTTTTTTGGCAATTAAACAGAGTCACTCTCTTCTCAAAATTTCTCAGAGGCTACTCTCTGCTGTTCTAATAAAGGGCTCCCAAGCTATTCCTAGTGAGAAACCATGTTTGCTTTCATTCCATTGTGGAGCAATGTGTTGTCCTAATGTGCATGATTAATCCATAGTCTGCAGTTCACACTACTTACTACACCCACACAAGTTCAATAACACTGAAGCTGGCCTCTAGTTTATTCAGTGTGATGGATCCTCTAATTATGTGCTTGAATACCACAACAATGTCAAATTTCTAGAAAGTTTCTAAAAGTTTACTTTCCATTTGTGTATTTATCTTTCCTAGACTGGTGATACACCCTTGGCAAATGGTCCCTGTCTGCACTCCACAGTGTGAGGAGCACTGTTCTAAAGACTTGCCATTTCAAAGACATTATGTCAACTAGTGGTGTAGATGGCTCTTGGCAGCTGGATAGAAACAGAAACTCAGCCCCCTTAGACCTGTGAATCAGAATTCGTATTTCCTAAGCCCCTAGGTGGCTCTTGTTATACTAATGTTTGAAAAGCATGACTCCAAGTGGGGCTGCAGATGCCACCTTCACTCTCTCAAAGTCTACCAAGGACCTGCTGCCAACCCTCGTATGTTCTCTGTTCAATTTTGAAATGATGTAATATTGCTTTTTTAAAAAATATTATTTTTCCTGCTGATATACTTTTCCCTAGCTATAGCACAAAAAATGTTCTTTGATAGCAAAGACATTTTATACTCCTTTCTTCATTCTGTTTGTACACTTTACTTGCATCTAGTAGTTCCTTTGAAAGTCAGTATTACAATGACTCAAATAAGTGTTAAAAGAGTGAGCATTGATTGAATCCTTACTATGAGGCTGGCACTGGGCTAGTACATTATATGCCCAACCTCATTTGGTTTTCACTTGTGGCTCAAAAGGCAGGTATTATTTTACAGATGAGGAAATGGAAGATCACAGAATATAAATAACTTGGTCAAAGTTGCACAATTAACTCATGGAGATGCCTCTGGAATCCACATAAAATTATTCAATAGCCATACCTACCGGTTCTCGTCTTCTAAGTGGGCCAAGATCTTCTCTAGCTCTCCCTTGCTTTCTGTTGCCATGTTGCATGGATCCTGCTGTCCAAAGGCTGGCTCTCGGTCTGTGATTGGGCTGGAGTGACGCAACAGGTACTGGTCCTCGTCTCTGCATGTGTGTTGGGAAAGGAAGGAGGTAGGCAGACACTGACCACAAAAACAACCCAGAGAATGTGTTCTGAGATTGCAGCAGAGGCTCTAGGATATGTGTGATGGGATTCTCTTTTAAGGCACTTGAGAGAAAGGCCCCAAGCTCAGGCTTTGGAGGTATGGTCGTATTCAAATGTAGCTGGAAGTATGGAGAGAACATTTCTAGGATGCTAGGGTATCTGGGTTCCATAGCTCACAAGGATATAATAAGGCAATCACCCCCTCCCACCACAGCTCTTTCTGGCTGTTTCCTTCTCTACCTCCCTTTACATTCTCACTTCCCTGAGGGATCTAAGTTGCATTCAGAAGCAGACATATCCATGTAGCTAGCTGCTCCTAGGCCACTGGAGCAGGCAAGGGACAGCCATATAGAAAAAAGGGTCCCTTCCCTGTGCTATAGCACCAGGAATCCCATTGACCATAGCAGTCAAGGCCCTGCTTTTTTCTTCAGGGCTGGTGTGGCACTAGATGGTAGTTGGGTATTTTGAACACAAAACAATAGCCCCTTTCTGCAGTTTTATATGACAGCGTTTTTTTCTTCCCTCAAAGTTAGGCATAGAAGTATTGGATCTTGTCATAGAAATGGACGTGGCTGGATGGCAGGGTGGTAGTGCATCATTCACACCCTAGCTCATTTGATAGAGTGAAATCTGCTGCTCTAATTAAACACTGTGCCTGGCAAGCAGCCTTCCTTCTACAGGCAGCTAAGGACTCTAACCACCAGTACCCTATCCCAATGAGGATGTACCCTTCCCAAACAGTAGCAAAAGGATCCCAAGGAGAGCTATTTTGGGGAAATAAGCAGCTGTGGAAACTTACATGCTGTCATCTGGGGATAGGCTGTCATTAAAGAAGGAACAATTCTGACTCTCCATCTCAGCAAGCCTAGAAAGAAAGAGCAACAACAAGAGGGAAATAGGATGTGGGGCTTGCTTTCATCTGAAGCATGATAATCCCACAACAGGATCTTTGGCTTTGAGATTCCCAACCACCCTGAAGGGTTGGGCCCTGCTGGACTCTCCACATTCCACTGTGCACCTCCCCTGACCATGACTCAATTCTCCTTGTTCTGACTAGAAGTCCATCCCTGTACCCCTTGGACTTCCTACTTCTACTACTACTACTAATACTACTATTACTACTACTACTACTGCTACTACAACACACACACACACACACAGAGAAACCTGATAGTACCTGCTGGCAAAATGCTCAATGCGAGAATGTGTGTCAGCATGTGGCAACATCGGGGAAGAAGCTGGCCTAGAAGAAAGCAAACGATCAAAGACTAAGCAGCTACACATTCGGTCTCCTTACCTGGAGATGGGAACAAGATACAGAGATTGGGTTCTCATCTCCTTCCCAGGCCACAGTCTAGGTTTCTGAAGCTGAACTTCCCTGTCACTGGTCTTCACCCAGAAAACTCCCCAGCTCACCTGGGACTCAGTCCCTTTTTAGCCCCTACATGGGCTCTGTGAGGCTGCCTGCAGCCCTTGCTCAGCCGCTGGTACTCACGTCTCACTGCAGTCGGCCTCTAATACTGATTGCACAGGAAGATAACCTCGCTGAGGGTGCTTGCTGAAATAATGCTTTGAGCGGAATTTGTTCTTTAACGTTGTGGCGAAGTCCCTCATGTTCTCACTGGATGTGGTCTGGGGAGAGACGCGATAGAAAGACTCACCCTAGTAGCTGCCAAATAGTCTGTGGCTGGTCCCCTAGAGCATAAAGTGTGACTGGTAATCCAGTGTTGTTCACACCCACAACACCCTGCTAGTAGAAAAAGATCTCAAAGGATACATGCCAAATTCTGAACAATGGTTGTCTCTGGGAGGTTGGACTGGAGAGTTGGAAGCCAGGGTGAGGAGAGAGAAAGACTTTCATTGTATTCTTCAAACATCTCTATCTGTATAATTTGAATCATTTACAATGAGCATATGTTTCCTGGATTTTAAAATCTCTTTTCTACAAATTCTAAGACTGTACACAAGAGGTAGGAAATTGTCAGATTTCTATCTGTGGCTAGTTTACTGTGTTTGACAATTTTTTTTAATGATAAGGGAAAAGTAAAGGACATAGCCCCTCCTCCCACTGAGACACATATTTCTTTCCAGTCTACAGTCCTTTCCTCTACCAGCATAGCTATCAAAGAGAATATTGTAGTACGCATTTCTGTGCCCAATTTCATTCCAAAGGCAGTGGAAATGGAGGTTGAAATGGGAAGGTAGGATAGAAGAGAAACACATCTGGGAGTATGCTTGGGGATAGGATAAAGGCACTGAGGACACATAGTCAGCTCAGGAAGCTACATATAGAGTAGAGTGTGGGTCTTGAATAGAGTCCAGGAGCCATGCTGTGGCTTGAGTTCAGGGATGCTAACCTGAAATAAAATTTATAAGGCCCAGGCAAAAGAAACCAAACCAAACCAAACCAAACAAATAAAAAATGCTCCCTCCCGAGAGGATGTGAGGCATTAATGTCAGCGTGAACTTTGGTACTAACTAGAAATCCAGGAGCTTCACAGAAAGCTAACCAGGAAAAGCTCAAGTGAGCAAGGGCAAGGGAGGCACCTGTAACTGCCTTGCTCTGCTTGTTCCATGGGATTTTCTCTGTAGTAAAATAGTGAGTGCCCTTTGAAGAGCTACAAGTATCCTAGTGAGAAATAAAGAGACCTGAATGCCCACACCAGCGAAGCATCAGGACTGTGTGGAGAATACTCCTTCAGGGAAGCAGACTACAGTGAGCTAACCTTGGGCAAGTGCCTAGGAGAGACTTATCCCTCCCGCCTACCACAGGGGCTTCATACCGGCGTGTAATACTCCATGATGGGGTAATGCAGCTTGTTGCCTTTGCTGGCTCTGCCTGTCAAGAAGCAGGTCTGGCAGATATCCACGTTAAATTGTTTCAGACTCCGGTACCTTAGGGACAAGAGACATCATAGCAAAGATAATCCAATATGCTACAGTGTTGGTAGTCCCCTAACATCCAAATATGCACATAAATTAGAAGGTGGTGAGGCATGAAGTCATAACATGCTGTCTCCCATTCATAGCAATGGCTAAGTCCTCAACAAGTGGATAGCTTTATTCTAGAGAATATGCATTCCCATGACACAACAAGCCGAGATTCTCAGGAAGTGTGGGAAAGAGCCTATTATCACCTTTTTTTTTTAATAAAAGGGGGGCAGATACAGGTAAATGTCTCATTATGATAGCTCTCTAGAGGTGGCACCAAAGGCCCCCCCACCTACCCTGGAGAAGTTAAACTTCCAATACAGAGGGAAATTACTTAACAAGCATGGTTAAGTTAGCTACAAGTGTCTTTAAAAATTTTTTTGTTGTTCTTTTGTTTTTGAGACAAGGTCTCACCAGTGTATCCCAAACTGACCTCAAACTCACTACAGGTAGCCAAGGATGATGACACTTGAACTTCTGATGCTCCTGTCTCTACCTCCTGAGCGCTGGGATTACATGGTGTGCCACCACGCCTGGTGGTGCTGGGGATTGATCCCAGAGCTTTGTGCATACTAGGCAAGTATCTTACCAACTGAGCTACACACCCAGCCTCTCAAAGGTTCTTACTAATAATAGCATCTATATTGCTACAGAATACACAATAGTCCTTCATGTTTCCTTTCAAAGCCTAGATAAACTGCCCAGACCTAGTAGCACAGAAAAGTGAAATGCCTAGGCTTAGTTAGTCCAATATCTATTCCTGGATTTACCACTAGTCTAGGAGATGCTTGCTGGGTATGTAAGGTATCTTGGGTAGATTCAGGTTAGGTGCTGTAGATGAGTGAGACTATGTGGCGATTTTTTTTCTGTGATTGGGTAAGTTCACTGAGAATGATCTGTTCCAGGTTCAACCATTTTTCCTCAGATTTCATTGTGTCATTTTTTCTTACTGCTGTATAGAATTCCATTGTGTAGATATACCACATCTTAGTTATCCATTCTTCTAGGGATGGACATCTGGGTTGATTCCAGCACTTAGCTATTACAAATTGAGCCGCTATAAACATGGTTGAGCAAATCTCTGTAGCCTGTGGTTTGAAGGTTTTAGGGTAGTAAACATGTGATTTTGGACATGTCACATTCTACCTGTGCCTAGGTTCCTCATTTGATTTACAAAAAGACAGGTGTTGGGCTGGAGAAATGGCTCCAAGGTCAAGGTGCTTGCCTGCAAAGGAAGCCTAACGACCTGGGTTTGATTCCCCAGTACCCATGTGAAACCAGATGCACAAGGTGGTGCCTGCATCTGGAGTTTGTTTGCAATGGCTAAAGGCCATGACATGCCCATTCTCTATCTGCCTCTTTCTCTCTCTAAAATAAATTTTAAAAACCCACAGTGTTTATAGAGACAGTTGGGAAACAGTACTCTAAAAAGTGTTAAAAAGTTGAGTGTGGCCGGGCGTGGTGGCTCACGCCTTTAATCCCATCACTCAGGAGGCAGAGGTAGGAGGATCACCGTGAGTTCGAGGCCACCCTGAGACTACATAGAGAATCCCAGGTCAGCCTGAGCTAAAGTGAGACCCTACCTCAAAAAATCAAAAATAAATAAATAAATAAAAGTTGAGTGTGAGCCAGAGAGATTTCAGTGGTAAAAGGTGCTTTCTTGTAAGGTTTGGTGGTGTGGGTTCCACTTCCTAGTCCAAGTAAAGCCAGATGCACAGAGCGGCACATGTATCTGGAGTTCATTTGCAATAGATGAGGCCCTGGCTTGCTCATTCTACACCCCTCTCTCAAATAAATAAATAAATATTTTAAAAAATAAAGGGCTGGAGAGATAGCTTAGTGGTTAAGGCCCTTGCCTACAAAGCCAAAGGACCCAGGTTCCATTCCTCAGGACCTACATAAGACATATGCACATGGTATGCATGCATCTGGAGTCCATTTGCAGCGGCTGGAGACCCTGGCATTCCCATCCTCTCTCTCGCTCTACCTGCCTCTTTCTCTCTCTCAAATAAATGAATATAAAATATTTAAAAAATAAAATATAAAAAGGTGAGTGTTTGGGCTAGGGATGTAGCTCAATGGTAGTATGATTGGCTAGCCTGTACAAGGCCCTCAGTTCTATCCTCAGCAGTACACACACACACACACACACACACACACACACACACACACACACACACAAGTTGAGCATTCTATATTAGTTACTTTTGTGGAGAAAGGAGGAGATTTTAATCAGGAAGATTGCAAAAGTATTTCAATAATATTTAGTACTTATGGTTTGTTGTGGGTATATACTACAGTGTGCTGGAGTCACTTCCTACCAGTTCAAAAAGTTTAGTTATTAAATTTTCAATGGTTTCCCAAACAGCCCTTATTTAAAATTTTAAAGACTTTAAAAAAATTTTTTTTGGTTGTTTATTTATTTATTTGAGAGTGACAGAGAGAAGGAGGCAGAGAGAGTGAGAGAGAGAGAGAATGGGCGCACCTGAGCTTCCAGCCTCTGTAAACAAACTCCAGATGTGTGTGCCCCCTTGTTCATCTGGCTAATGTGTGTCCTGGGGAACTGAGCCTCGAACCGGGGTCCTTAGGCCTCATAGGCAAGCGCTTAACCGCTAAGCCATCTCTCCAGCCCTTATTTAAAATTTTAAATAATAAAAGTTCATAATTAAATAAAACATATTAAAAAACAAAGGTGCCAGGTGTGGTGGTGCACACCATTAATCCCAGCACTTGGGAGGCAGAGGTAGGAGGATTGCTGTGAGTTTGAGGCAACCCTGAGACTACATAGTGAATTCCAGGTCAGCCTGAGCTAGAGTGAGACCCTACCTCAAAAAAAGTAATAATGCTAGGTGTGGGGGTTCATGCCTTTAATCCCAACACTCTGTAGGCTGAGGTAAGAGGATAATTATGAGTTCGAGGCCAGCTTGGGCTACAGAGTGAGTTCCAGGTCACTCTGGGCTACAGTGAGACTCAGCCTCAAAAAAGAAGAAGCAGGGCTGGGAGGATGGCTTAGCAGTTAAGGTGCTTGCCTGGAAAGCCTAAGGACCTAGGTTCGATTCCCCAGTACCCACTTAAACCAGATGCACAAGGTGATGCATGTGTCTGGAGTTTGTTTGCAGTGGCTAGAAGCCCTGGTGTGTCCATTCTCCCTCTCAATAAATAAATAAATATTTTAAACAAGAAGAAACAAAGATAATAAATATTCAGAACTCACCATTTCCTCATTTCCTATCTATTGCACTTTTGGGTATCCTTTATTTGAAATCAGAAGTGTGTTACATTTTAGAGCTTTTTTAAAAAAAAAGATTTTGGCATATTTTCAGACTACTGGTTGAACATTTCCAAATCCTGAAATCCTTGATGGGCACTGTCTACAGATTTTGGATTTGGGGATTACAGTAGTGTGCCCTGCATCTTCATGATGGAAATGCTATAAACACTGTGGAACTGTAGATGTTTCTTCAACTCTGCTCGGGGTCCTCCTATAAGTGGTGAGCTAGAGTGAAAGCATTTACATCACATAAATTAGTAGACGTTACAAACCATGTACAGGTTGCCCATTTCTTCTATCTGGGGGGTTAAAACCTTTACTGATATGCCATCTGATACGTAGGTATTATAATATACACTATACATTTCCATTAGACTATAGTACTACATATTATACAACTAAAACAAAATATTTCATATATAGTTTTAAAAAAATATTCTTATTTTGAGGTAGTCTGTCGTATACCTCAGTCTGGCCTTGAACTTCCTATGTAGCCAAAGATAACCTCCTATCTCCACTTCAGGTATATACTATGACACCCAATTTTATGTAGTATTGGGGTTCAAACCCAGGGCTTCATGCATACTAGATTACCACTCGGCCAAGTAAGCTATTTTCCCAGCCTCATTTCCAAAGTTTTAAATGTTAAACATTCTCAGTTAAGAAGGATTACTAACACATTATAGATTAACTATAAGTATAATAATTAAATAATGCACTATAGTATTTGATTTGTATGTCTTATGGCATATTTCTGATGATTATACTCCAAGCAAGGTATTGTTTTCCTACCTGAACCCCTTGATGGGGCACTGCCTACAGATAGAGCATTTCGTCTGATGCTTTACTTGCTCGGCAATGGTGACCCGATGCAGAACAGCCAGCCACACCATGGACTGAGGCTCTAAGTTAACCCACTCCAGGAACTGGGAAGCTTCAATGACTGGCTTCCCAGTACTCTAGGGAAATAAGAAGTCTAATGAGTATGACTGAGGCCCAACTTACCTTACCTCTAGAGTGCTAACTAGTTCCCACAGAAGCAGAGAAACAGCAAGGCCTGGATTAACTATTCTCTAGAGGTGTCTACCTTCTGTCCTGTCTTAGTTGAACTGGCACCTTTCTTAACAGGACTCCAACCTTAAAACCCAGAGAACCATTGGTCCTATTGTACATGCCAATAAGCTCTATAACATCTGAATACTTCAGATCAAAAGCCTTGATATTAAGTCTCCTTCCTTTCATCCCTTCCTCCTTCCCTCCCTCCCTGCCACCATATTTCCAGCAATTCCATACTCACAAAACGAAAGCAACTACGGACACTTGGCTCTACATTGCTGCCCCCAAATGCTGCCACTTCACCCAGCTGACGGGGCACCTGAATGGCTTCATGAAGCAGGACACCAAGGTGGCGTTGGTCACACTGGCTTCCTGCGTTGGCTACTTGGCTGAAGAGGTCTGCTGGGACCACCATCAATAGTGGTCAATCCCAATTCAGGAGTGACCAGAGAATTGAATGAGGAGAAAAAGCAGAAAAGGAGGACATGGAAAAAATAAATCCACTGAGCTAAAAACTTTTGAAACTGTAATATCAAGAAGTTCATCCCTGACGCTCTAGATGCCCAGGAGCTCTACAAACAAAGTATTCCTGAGTTCAATGAAAAAAAGAGACATACATAAAGAGAGGGAATAAAAGGATGAGATGGAGAAAGAGCAGGAAAGACACAGAAAGAAACAGAGGTGAAAAGGCAGGACAGGGAGAGGACAGAGAAGAAACAGAGAGCTGTGTCTGACAGCAGTCAGACAGAGATGTGGATTCCTTGGGGGTGCTAAATATGCGTTAAAGTCAGGCTTCCACACCCTCAGGAGAGGGCACCTCTTCTAGGACTTTCTAGGACCTCTTCAATCCCAAGTCAACTTTAGTCAATCTCCTCCATACATTTTTGTCTCTCAGCTTCATATCTCACCTAAGACCTAGAAAATACACATAAGCAGAAGACAAAATGCCTGAGTTTGAGGTCTGGGTCCATTACAGTGTAGCTGCAGACCTTTGGGTGAGCCAGGAACCTTTCTAGGTGGCAAGTTTGTTAGTTAAAAAATGAGGATAGATAATCACTGTCCAGCTCATGTCAAAGGAATGTTCAGTGAAACAAGTAATATCACAGCCACAACACGTTTGCAGACATTCCCTTCCCTGTGTTTTCCCACAGGGCTGCCATCTCTTCTGTGGTCTAAAAGTAGTATGGCCTTCACTATTTCGCTTACTCTCATCAGTGTTTTTTTTTTTTTTTTTGTTATTTTTATTTATTTATTTGAGAGTGACATACAGAGAGAGAAAGAGGCAGAGAGAGAGAGAGAGGCGCGCCAGGGCTTCCAGCCACTGCAAACAAACTCCAGATGCTTGTGCCCCCTTGTGCATCTGGCTAACGTGGGTCCTGGGGAATTGAGCCTCAAACTGGGGTCCTTAGGCTTCACAGGCAAGCGCTCAACCACTAAGCCACCTCTCCAGCTCATCAGTGGTTTTTTAAAATATATATATATATATTTATTTTATTTATTTGAGAGAGATACAGAAATAGGGAGGGAGGGAGAGAGAGAGAGAAAGCAGGGCCTCCAGCCACTGCAAATGAACTCCAGAAGCATGTGCCCCCTTGTGCATCTGGCTAACATGAGTCTTGGGGAATCGAACCTGGGTCCTTTGGCTTTGTAGGCAAGTGCCTTAACCACTATGCCATCTCTCCAACCCCCTCATCAGTGTTTTTAAAATACTTTCAGTGTACCTCTGACTCTTCCTGTATACTATAAACTACTTGAAGAGGAGACTATGTCTGAATTAATCTAGCATTTACCCCTGCCAACAAAGCAGTGAGCACATCCCAGGACTCAACAACTAATGTTGCAGCTATAGAAAAGTTTACAATGCTGGACACCCAAGGGAGGGAGGAGGGGAAAGCAAACATAGAGCAGACCAGGTAGGTTAAACACTACAGAAGTGCATACTGTCCGGCTCCTAGAAAATGCACATTAATGTACCCTGCCTATGTAACAACAGGTGAATTTTCTAGGAGAATGCATGATTTGGCTTGAGCTATACTGAGAGAGCTAAACCTCTTAGGCTACAGAGACTCAAACTAGAAAATCAGGACCTTGGGTATGCCCAGGAGTCAATGAAGATCTCCAAAGCTTATATCAGACCAAAAGAATTCACCATCCGAGTGACACTATAGTAATAGTAAGCCTTAGGGCCATGTGGCCTTTGGCTGTTATGTACTCTTGCAATAGCTGGGACCAAGAATGATCATAAGGTAGCCCAAGGACCCCTCTGCTGAGTCACAGACCTAACTTCTGCTTATCTTATCCCCTTTCTCCTACCCCCTGCAATACCCTTTTCCCACCCAACACCACTTAGAATTTGGAGTTGTACTCACACTGAAGTTTTTCCTTCACTTCTGTGCCACACAGGCATGCAATGCCAGTCTTAAAGGATAGAGCCCGCATCTTTCCACTGCGACCACTAGGTTTAAAGGAGGACACTGAATATGTATAAAAAGTTAACACCTTGGTAGTCATTTTCCTCACTGAGTTGACCCCAGCAGGTCTCTGGCCAACCATACCCCAAGTTGAGCTGGTCCTTCCACCATGGGAACAAGCCCTTCCCACCATCACATTTATCCTGCAGACTTCCAGGACTGGAAAGCTTTACCTATCAAAAACATTGAGGAGCCAGTTGAGGCTCATGTCTACACATAGTGGCACATTGACCAGGATGCCTCTTTCCTCCTCCAGCCGTTCATATAAGGCAGTCAGGCAGTGAATGACCTCTACCACATCCATCACGTGCTCACTGGCCTGGAGATCATGCTCATTGAAGATCTCTAGGGCTGTAGTTAAAGTTACCAGATCCACTAGAAAGCAAAGGAGAAAGGGAAAAATATAACCAAAAGTAGGATCCCAGGGATTTATTAAGTAGGTGAGACCACAGCATCACCAAATTTGATTCAATATCTAGACCAAACATTTGCAAGCATGTCACAAGTTTGTCCTTTACCTAAACCTCCATCCCAAGGAGGAGAAAGGCAAAAAGAGAACCCCAGAGTTAGCCCAGCATGTCTCTATGTGCATACATTCTTTCACCCTAGGCATTAGGTTTGAAAAGATGGTGAGATGTGAACTAAACTGTCCTCCTATGTTGTTTTTACTCATACTGGGTCATATCCAATATTAAATTTATCAATGTTTAACCTAAAATTTTCTTTTTAAAAATGACTTTTGGTGCTGTGCTGGGAACTGATCTTCAGGTCTTGCACATGCTAGGCATGCACTCTGCACTGAGTAAACCCTCAGCCTACTATAAGTTTCAACTGCAAATAAATTTGCCAGTGAGCCCTGGATACTGGCTGTGAAGGCTCATGTGTGGCTATATAAATATGAAACACATCAGGAAGATACTTTTATTACCTCTGATGCTGAGTCAACCTAGATAGACACCTGGGCCATAAAGCTTAAGTTAAAAGTGCCCCTGAGGAAGGCCAGATGAGACAATGTATTGGCAGCCACGCTAAAGCCCAACTACTAACTTTTGCTTCGACAGTTCTACTGTCACATTTGATAACCCGCAGAAGCAATTTGTGAGCAGGGATAATTCCTGCTACAAGAAGTTGCTTGCTTATCCACTTTGGAAGGGGCGAAGAGACAAGGAGTTGGATATCTGTGCGGCTCATCTGAAAACAAGTCTAGGCTTTGCATGAATGGAAAGATCAGACATCCACAGCCCACATATCCAAGCCCTTGAAGAGTTCCCATAAAACCAATCTATAACCCTGGTTAAGATGGGATACGCGTGGTAAGAAGCAGACAGATGAGGGAATAGGAGGATGAGGGGGAAGCCATGGGGAAGAGCAACTGGTGACATACAGCGCAGGGCCTTCTGGACTCTGCGGAGCTTCATGGCAGTGCGATAAGCTGAGAACTTGATGTTGTTCAGATCGGCTGCAAAGAATGGAAAGAGACCTACTCAGATCAGGGAAATACAAAGTAGAACCATAACAAGATACCATTTCACACTTGCTAGATTTGCAAAAATATTCAGTCTGTGATAACAAGTGCCCACAAGGGTATGTACACGAGTGGATGTGCGAACTAACATGACCACTTAGAAAACAACTTGGTATTACCTAGTAAAGTTGAACATTCACCCATCCTGCCACCTATTCAGCTATATATCTCACAGGAGTCATTTGCAAACATTTGTTCATCAAGATTCATAGTAATAACTTCACCTTATGTCACGATACATACATACATTTCAGACAGCAATTCCTTACTAGATTTAATAAGATAAAACATACAATTAATATCAAATCTGACTCTTGCTAAGGGTATGTTGCATACTTATGTCTCCTTATCTATTCCATTTTCTTTAAAGAAGCTGAAATGATTGTTATGACTTACAAACTAAAAATATATCCTGGAGAATCCCTTGAACATATGCATTCACTTCCACTCCACCTGTTTATTGATTAAGATTCTCTTCTATTCATTTAAAAAATTTTTACTGACAATTTTCATATGTGTATATAATGTATTTTTTTCTTTTTTTAATTTTTTATTGACAACATCCAACAATATTTTTGATTATAATCCCCTCCCATTACTTGCTTTTGTTCCTCATCTTCCATTCCCTTCACTGAATCCTTTCTTTCCAACAAGTGTCTTCTAATCTTTTTAAAAACGTTTTAGTATTTTATTTATTTATCAATTTATTTGTAAGGAGAGAGAACGAGAATGCCACAGTCTCTAGCCACTGCAAACGAATTCCAGATGCATGTGCCACTGTGTCCATCCAGCTTTACATGGGTATTGGAGAGTAGAACCCAGAACATTAGGTTTTGCAGGCAAGAGCCTTCACCACTAAGCCATCTCTCAAGCCCTTCTAATTCCTTTTTAAATCATATTATTAACATAAAAAGCCATACAGATTTAATGTACATAACTTGATGAGTTGGCAATAAGTATATCCTATGAAACCATCATCATAATCTATGTCATAAATCTATCCATCATCACCTAAGTTTCCCCCATCTTCATTATTATTAGTAGTAGTAATAGTATTTAGTAGTAGTAGTAAAAGAAGTAGAAGTAGCATGTAGCTGGTAAGAACACTTAGTATTAAGACCTACCCTCTGAATTTTTAAGCATGAAAATAGTACTACTGGGCTTGGGGAGATGACTTAGCAGTTAATGGTGCTTGCTTGCAAAGCTTGACAATCTGGGCTCAATTCTCTAGCACCTTCATAAAGCCAGACACAAAGTGGTCCATGTTTCTTGGATTCTTTGCAGTGGAAAGAGACCATGGTGTGAGTGTGTGTGTGCACACAGGTATATAAATAAATGTTTTGAAAGTACTATTAATACCTGCATGTACTATGCTGTGCAGTAGATCTCCTATTCATATTACATAAATGAAACTTCATATTCTTTGACTAGTACCCCTCCATTTCCTCCTTCCTTAGCCCCTGACAATGACCAATCTATTCTGATTCCATGACTGTAACAATTTTAAAGTCCTTATACAAGTGGGATCCTGTAGTATTTCATTTTCTGTGCATGGCATGAAATATTTAACATGGCATCCTTCATATTCATCCATGTTGTTGCAGATGGTATTTTAAAGTGAAAGAGTTTACCACTGTGTATATGGGGTACACTTTTTCAACCAGTCAGCCAGTGATGGAAATTATAGGGCAAATACAGCTGTATAAAGTCACACTCCATATACACTCCACATTCTTACCCAGGGTTTGGTATAATTCAGTCATCTTGGGATGGTCCCAGCATGTAGTCTGAGCCTGGTGGCTACAAACAAAAATATCATTAACACCAACATTCATACTTCCAAACCCCTTCTGTGAACCCACCAACCTGCAAGAAGTTGGATACAAGAAGCTAAAGGATGACAGGGTGAACTTTTAAGACCCCCAAACACGAGAGTTCATAAGCACTCAGATAGACTCTTGAGCTTTTTTTGATGAGTTGGAGGGAAAGTTGGAGTGGACAGAGGAATTCCAATGAACAAGAAGTGACAGAGATAGAAGCAGAAAGACAGGTGAGGAAGAGGATAGGCAGGCGACTGACCAGTTTCGGATTCTGACAACTACTCACTTGATGTAGTACGGAACTTTATTGGGTGAAATTGCTCTTTCCCAGGGAACTTGGACAGAGGCTGGGAAAGAAGAAGAGAAAGAAATCTGAACACTACTTTTCTTCAAGTTTCTGGGTCATTCCCATGCTGTATATCTGCGTCCCCCAAATGAGGTTAAGCCCAAAAAAATGATACCTGATCTTCACTGTCAGCTCCAGAGGGTAAGGAAACACTTGTAATAAAGACAATTTGCTGAGAAAAGGCTGTCACTGATATCCTACCATACCAGAAACCTGCCTAGAACATGGATAGGAATATTTGGTCTTGGCCACTCAAATCCTCATCTCCCTGAGAAGGTTGCTATTTCTACCATTTAGCTGATGTAGCTGGACTGCTCTCGTGGATACAGAGCATTATTTTCCTCATGGCACTCAAAGTCTTTCCCTTGGAAGGCCAGCCTTCTCAACTTTGGGGCACAGAGGGGGAGGCGATTCTGCCTATTTTTTTCTTCATGAGGACATCTGGAAACTCATTCTTCTCGGCCCTGTGTTTTTATCTTCAAGATCTTAGGAAGGAGGCCTAGGTTACCTGGCTGATCTGCTCATTGTCGTTTCCCTGAGTATAAGAGTCCTCTGTAGGTGCCCTATGGTCTGGAGTGAGTAGGCCAGACAACTGTTTCCTGGCTCCTCCCACCTCCCTGGTCTGGGTTCCCTGTGCAAACTGTGCAGGCACGGGGCCCTTGGGTGTGGAATGAATAGGACCTCCTTCCTGGCTCCTCCCAGTTCCCTGGTCCAAGATTCCTGAGCTGGTCTGTGTGCTAGAGGGCACTACACGGAGAAGGTAGGCCAGATCCCTGTTCCCTGACTCCTCCCAGTCCCCTGGCCCTGATAAATCCCACTGTGCCTTGCTTGGGGATGCTTGGTCACAGTGTGAGCTGTGGAATCAGGTCTTTTGCTCTGGTATTCTGACTGGCCAGTGGGTACCAACATCCCTGTTCACCTGAGTCAGAGTGTAGATGGGCCAAAGGACAAAAACTTGCTTCCTCCTCAATAAAATAGTCTTCCTAAAATGGGGATACAACAGAGCAAAAAAAGCAACAAAATTCAGAAAACTGAGAGATCTCCACCAAGGATGCCTAGTCTTACAATGGAAGCCTCAAATGAAATCATAGAGAAATCAATATAAATTCATTCCCAAAATGTAAACAAAACAACCAATGAGACCCTGATCAAAAAAAATCACTGATGTGGAAGTAAACCATCAAAGAATCAACAATAATATCAATGAAATTAAACAGAATCATCTCCTAGAGCACTCAGCTTTTGACAGTAGGCTTAACTTGATTGAAGAAAACATTAGAACCCTCCAAACAGATATGAATAAACTGAAGGTGAGTCAAGAAATGGAAGATCTCAACAACCAATTGATTAGGCTTTAAAAAGACTTGATCAAATGCAAGAATGAACTCTAGGAAGCATCAAGAAAATCAGAACTTGAATTGAAATTGTACTCAAAAGAGATGGACACAATGCAAAATAACACAACAGAAAATAAAAATCAAACAGAAATTATAAAACCCTATCTAGAACCACTCACCAACAGAGTTACTCCTATGGAAGACAGAACCACTGACATGGAAGACATGACAGAAGAAATTGATTGGGAGGCCAAAAACTTTGCTAAATTCAAAAAATCAAGTGAACAGAATATGAGGGAACTGTGGAACACCCTAAAATGACCAAGAATCCGGATCATGGGTATACCAAAAGGAGAGGATCAAGGCCAGAGGCATAGAGACCATAGTCAACAAAATTATTGAAGAAAATTTTCTGAATCTCTCAAAAGAGGCTGATCCAGTTGCAAGAAGCCCACAGAACACCAAACAGACAGGACCAAAGAAGAAACTCTCCAAGACACATCATAGTTAAAACTCTTAGCAACAAAAACAAAGAGAGAGTGTTAAAAGCAGAAAGAGAGAAACAATTCACAACATACAAAGGCAATCCCATCAGAATTACATCAGATTTCTCAATGGAAACCCTGAAAGCCAGAAGGGCCTGGAATGGAACACTTCAAAGTCTGGAAACTATGGCTTCCAACACAAGCTACTCTACCCAGCAAAAGTATCCCTTACAATAGATGGTGAAAGAATAACTTACCATGAAAAAGTCAACTCTAGCAGGGTGTGGTGGTGCATGCCTTTAATCCCAGCACTTGGGAGGCAGAGGTAGGAGGGTCACTGTGAGTTTGAGGCCACCCTGAGACTACATAGTGAATTCCAGCTTAGCCTGAGCTACTGTGAGACCCTACCTCGAAAAAAAAGAAAGAAAGAAAGAAAGAAAGAAAGAAAGAAAGAAGGAAAGAAAAAATTCAACTCTATGATTATATGAGCACAAAGCCAAACTTACAGAAAATACTAGAGGGAATACTCCACACAGAGCAGCCAAACAACCAATCTCAAGAGCTAACAAGAAGGTCACAATAACCAAAATAGACCAGGCTCAAAATAGTACAAACCACAAGAAAACACCAAACCCCATAAAACACCACATCATAGCAGGATTAATTCAAACCTCACAGTAATAACCTTAAATATTAATGGTATTAACTCACCCATCAAAAGACACAGGTTATCAGGATGGATCAAAAAACTGGACCCTTCTATCAGCTGTCTTCAAGAAACCCACCTCACCACTAAAGATAGATACCTCCTCAGGGTGAAAGGTTAGAAATGATATTCCAAGCAAATGAAAATAAAAAACAAATGGGTGTTGCTGTACTAATATCTGATAAAATAGACTTCAAACCAAAGAAATCAAAAAGGACAAACAAGGTCACTTCTTACTCATCAAGGGAATGATCCAACATGAGCACATCAAAATCATAAATATACATGTGCCAAACACAGGTGCACCACAGTTTATAAAACAAAATTTACTTGACAATAAAACAGAAATAAACACCAACACCATGATAGTCAGAGACTTCAATACTCCACTATCATCAATACACAGATCATCATTCAATTCTTTCATTGAAGAAAATCAACAGGGGAATAATAGAGTTCAACAACATCATAGATCAACTAGACCTAACGGATATCTACAGAACTTTCCACCCCAACTCTACAGAATACACATTCTCCTCAGCAGCCCACAGAACCTTCTCCAAAATTGACCATATATTAGGCCATAAAGTGTGCCTTCATAAAGTCAGGAAAATTGAAGTAACTTCCTGCATCATGTCAGATCATAATGCTTTAAAGCTAGATATTTTTTTTTGTTTGTTTTTTTGTTTTTTGGTTTTTTCGAGGTAGAGTATCACTCTAGCCCAGGCTGCCCTGGAATTCACTATGGAGTCTCAGGGTGGCCTCGAACTCATGGCGATCCTCCTACCTCTGCCTCCCCAGTGCTGGGATTAAAGGCGTGCGCCACCACACCCAGCTAAAGCTAGATATTAACAACAAGAGATACATCAAGAACTCTACCAGCTCCTGGAGACTAAACAACACATTTTTAAACAATGAATGGGTCATAGAAGAAATCAAAAAAGAAATTGTAAAATTCCGAGAATTGAATGATAATGAAAACATAACCTACCAAAACTTATGGGACCCAATGAAGGCAGTCCTAAGCAGAAAATTCATAGCCTTAAATGCCTTCATTACACAGACGTAGAGTTCCCAAATTAATAACCTGACTGACCACCTAAAGGCACTGGAAAAACAAGAAGAATCCAACCCTAAGAACTCCAGATGGAAAGAAATATTCAAGATCAGAGCAGAAATTAATGAACTGAAAACAAGGAAAACAATTTTAAAAAAACAATGAGACAAAGAGATGGTTCTTTGAAAAAATAAACAAGAATGATTAACCCCTGGCCAATGTGATCAAGCAAAAAAAAAAAAAAGAAGAAGAAGAAGAAGAAGAAGAAGCCTCAAATTAACAAGATCAAAAATAAAAAAAGGAGAGATTACAACAGATATCAATGAAATTGGAAAAATCATTAGGACATACTTCTAAAACCTCTACTCCACAAAATTAAATATTCCAGATGAAATGGATGAATTCCTAGACACATATCACCTATTGAAACTAAACTCAGAACAGATAAATCTCTTAAACAAACCTATCACATCCAAGGAGATGGAAAAGCTAATCAAAAATCTCCCTAAAAAGAAAAGTCCAGGACCAGATGGTTTCTCAGCTAAACCTTCATTGAAGAACTGAAACCAATATTTCTCAAACTGCTCCACAGAATTGGAGACCAGGGAATCCTCCCCAACTCCTTTTTATGAAGCTAGTATCACTCTAATACCAAACCAAGAAAGAGATGCAACAAAGAAAGAAATCTATAGGCCTATATCACTAATGAACTTAGATGCAAAGATCCTGAACAAAATCCTTGCAAACCATATTCAACAACATATCAGAAGCATTATCCACCTTGATCAAGTAGGCTTCATCTCAGGGATGCAGGGATGGTTTAACATCTGGAAATTGGTCAACGTAATACACCACATAAACAAACTGAACCATAAGAACCACATGATCATCTCAATTGATGCAGAGAAGGCTTTTGACAAAATACAACACTTCATGATCAAAACACTGGAACGGATAGGCATGGGGGGTTTATATCTCAACACAATAAAGACTATACATAAAGTTCCTAAATCCCAAATAATACTTAATGAGAAGAAAAAAACTCAAGGAGTTCCCACTGAGATAGTGAACAAGACACAGGTTCCCACTCTCTCCACTGCTCTTCAACATAGCACTAGAAGTACTAGCCCAAGCAATAAGACAGGAGAAAGAAATAAAAGGGGTTCAAATTATAAAGGAAGAAGTTAGCCCTATTTGCAGATGACATGATCGATCCTATATATAAGTGACCTGAAAGTCTCCATCTCCATCTCAAAACTTCTAAAGGTGATAAATTCCTTCAGCAAAGTGGCAGAATTCAAAATCAATGCACAAAAATCATTAGCTTTTCTATATGCAAAGGACAAACCTACAGAGAAAGAAATCAGTGAGGCAGTCCCATTTTCAATAGCAAAAAAATTAAATACCTTGAAATAGTACTAACCAAGGATATGAAAGACCTACACAGTGAAAACATAAAAACACTCAGGAAAGAAAGAGAGGAGGACTTGAGAAGATGGAGAATCCTCCCATACTTCTGGATATGTAGAATTATTATTGTGAAAATGCCAATTCTACCAATAGCAATATACAAATTCAATGCAATAGCTATAAAAATACCTGCATCATTCTTCACAGAGATTGAAAAAATGATCTCAAAATTCATATAGAATGGCAGAAGGCCTCAGATATCCAAACATATCCTCAGCAAAAGAAACAACTCTGGTGGCATCACCATACCTGATCTAAAGCTACATTACAAAGCTATAGTGACAAAAACAGCATGGTACTGGAATAAAAAAAGAAACATAGACCAATGGAACAAAATTGAAGACCTAGACCTTAGGTCAAGTAACTATAGCTGCTTGATCTTTGACAGAGGTGCCAATAACATAGACTGAAGAAAAGACAGCATCTTCAACAAATAGTGTTGGACAAATTAGATGACCATATGTAGAAAAATGAAATTAGACCCACTCATTTTGACATACACAAAAATCAAGTCCAAATGGATTAAAGACCTCTGTATAGGACCTGAAACTCTTCAACTACTGGAAGAAAAAATAGGAGACACTCTCCACAATATAGGACTGGGAAAAGCTTTCCTGAACAAAACCCCAGTAGCCCAGAAAATTAAAGAAGCACTCAACCAATGGGATCTCATGAAGCTAAAAAGCTTTTGCTCAGATAAACATACCATAAGTGGAGCCACTAGATTACCCACCAATGGGAGAAAATCTTTGTCAGATATACCACTGACAGAAGCCTAATATCTAGAATCTACAAAGAACTTAATAAAACTAAACAATAAAAAATCAAACAACCCACTCAAAAAGTAGGGCAGAGAACTAAACAGGGAGTTCTCAGAGGAAGAATTGCTAATGGCTAACACACATTTTAGAAAATGTTCAACATCCCTAACCATTAAGGAAATGCAAATTAAAACAACTATGGGATTCCACCTTATCCCAGTAAGGATAGCAAACATTTAAAAAAATCAAATGAAAACAAATGTTGGTGAGGATGTGGAGAAATAGGAACCCTCATTCACTGTTGGTGAGAATGTAAGCTGGTCCAACCACTTTGGAAAACAATTTGGAGACTCCGGAAAAGGATGAATATAGAGTTACCAGCAGACCCTGTTATTCCCTTACTAGGCATTTACCTTAAAAGCTCCACATCTCAGTTCAGAGATATTTGCTCAACCATGTTCATAACTGCTCAATTCATAATAGCTAAAAACTGGAATCAACCCAGGTGCCCATCATTGGATGAATGGATAACCAAGATGTGGTATGTCTACATGATGGAATTCTACTCAGTAGTAAGAAAAAAATGACACAATGAAATTTGTAGAAAAATGGCCGAACTTGGAAAAAATCATCCTAAGTGAACTCACACAATAACAGAACAACAATTGTAGCATGGTCTCACTCATCTGTGGTTCCTAACCTGGATCAGCCCAAGTTGCTGACATACCTGAATAGCATCTTGAGGCTTGGACAATAGAGAGGGTAGGGCTTGGGGGAAGAAGAATTGTGGGGTGGGGGATGCAAAACTGAACCCAAATTGAACTGGTTCCATAGAATCCTATATCCTGGAAGTCTGACTAAAAGGTGGAGCCCTCTAGGGGACCTTAGGGGGAGCACCTGAATCGAATGGCCCTGGAGAGGGTGAGATGAAACCTAACCTTAAATTTCTCCTGTTTCTCTTTCTTCTCTGCCTTTTTCTTTTCCCTTGGCACTGGCCTGTAATTCCCTGTACTAGGATGTGGCTTACTTCCACAGTGAGCTGTTGATCAGGGAGACCTACTAGATCTCCACCCCCCCCCCAAAAAAAAAAAAAAACTACACAGGCTTCTGTCAGAGCACCTGATTACCCACCAGAGGTTAATGGTAAGACCCTACCACTAAAGACACCACACGCTGTCAGCATGGACCATGGAGAGACCTGGTTGGAATCTGGAAGAGAGCCAGTCCCCAGACAATTAGCCCATCTAGTGCTGGAAGGTGCTACATGAGCTACCAGGGGAAAGTGGCCAACATCTGTCCAAGCAACTCAAAATCTAAGTGACTCAGAAGCAAACAACCTGATGTGATGCTGACACAAATGCAATAGTAGCACACACCCATGTAGGGTCGCCAACTGCCCTTGGATCGGCTAACAGATCCACTCAGTGAAATATAAATCATATCTGGAACTGGGAAACAAGTCAGAATCAAATCCAGATAATGATTTTGCTTTGCATTGTCGAGCTCCCATTAACCTTGAGCTACAAGGGGTTCTACACCCTTTAAATTTTCTCTAAATTAATAATGGTTATCCCATTTAACTGGTGCTGACTTCACTCTCTATTGCAGAATCTGCTTCTCTTTTTCATATGGTAGCTAGACCTGAGGAGATAAACGACCCAGTGCACTTCATTCCAACCCCAGCTGAAACCACAGAGGAAATGAAGAAATGAGCAAGAGTGCTGCTTTCTTAGTGAATCTGATATCAGCACAAGGGTGAAGGAGATAGACACTGAGGGCACTCAACACCTTCCAGAGGTAAGGGACAGTGACTCAGACCCAGGTCCCTCTGACTAAGGAGCCCATTCTTTAAAAAAAAAAAAAATTTACTACACTGCTTTTCCCTTATTGCTTCTTGGGTGCTAAAGTATACTGGGCTCCAGTAGGCCCCTGGGGAACAACAGTAGATTCCCTTGGAAGATAGCTGAGGTTCAGCAAAGTGAAGTCCAGTTTGACTCACGTACAGGAGAGGAAGTGCTGTGATCCAGGCCCAAAGTCCCGATGGGCATCCTGGAGCTGCTTAAGCCTCTCACCAACTGACACCTATGGATAGAACAGGCAGGAAGGCAGTGGCTTCACTCTAACTAATTAGTGATGGATCTGAAAGTGCCTCAAAGTGTCGGTATGAGCTTCTTCAGAGGCTGGCTTTTCTCCTATTCCAGCCTCTCCTACACAACTCCTCCTCCTCTTCTAGCACCACTAAGGGTCAGATAAGAACCTCATTAGTGCCAAGTCACAGTCACTCTTCCCCTCCCCAGTCTCTCCAATGTGCCCAAATCTAGACTAGACCCTCTCATTTTTCCAGATTCTTCACTCTCTGCAGCTTAGAGGTTGAGAAGCCAATTTCCTGATGGCATTCTCTATTATTATTTACCTGTGTAGGCTTCATTTCAATACTCCTTTATAACCTTTGGGCCTGAAGGTGTGCCTCCCCCAAGCCTAGCCATATTGGTGCCTCCTCATGACCCACTCCAGGCTGCTCTTCTACCTGGAGCTGTTTCCACCGGATGTTGAGCTGCTCCAAAGCCCGCGAATTCTCCATTGACAAGTGCACATCAGAAATGGCAAGTTGGTGGGCCAGATCATTAACCAACTTTACTCCATCCTTCACAGGAGAGAATTCTTCTTTGAATAACTGGAGAAACAGAATCCAAGTGCCACGGCAGACAGAGAGTGGGAAAGAGGACCCATTAGTTATTCACCCCAACTCCTCCCTCTTTACACGGAGGCTTTGTTTCAACAACACGACCTAGCTGCTTGGCCATTGGGGAAACTAGACTTAGGTGTGGGTGGCCACTGGTCTTACCCAACTTTCTTTCCTCATTTTGGAAATTCATGAAGAGAGAAGACAGTATAAGAACAAAGGACACTATAGACAAATTATTCCCAAATCTAGCACATAACTAGGAGAGGTTCAATTTTGGTCCAGGCCAACAATGCAGTCTCAGCAAGGGAACACTGAAGGGTGAAAGACCTCAGGTCTTGGGAGGACTTGTGCTATATGAATTTTCCTCCCTTCATAACATGATACCATTTTGGAGTAGAGACTACGTTGGCCTGGTAGTCATGGCAACTTTGGAGCAGAGCAATCAGTGATAGCCAAGTCTATGGTAATAGTAATAGAGCTATATATATATATACACCCTAGTACATAGAGGAGGTGAAGATCACTAGACCCTTATGTAGGATTCCAGATATCCTCCCTCCCTTGCCACTCCCACTCCAGCTATAAGTAATCTTGGGAGATGCTAGAGAATATAGGTAGTAGATTGCTGGGGTAATGGCTCAGTGATTAAACATACTTTCTTTTTGTTAACTTTATTAATTATATTTATTTATTTGAGAGATAGAGAGAAAGAAAGGGAGAGGAATATACATAGAGATAATGGGCACGCCAGGTCCTTCAGTTGCTGCAAACAAACTCCAGGCACATGTGCTGTCTTGTGCATCTTATTTACATTGGACTTGGAGAATCGAACCTGGGTTCTTTTGGCTTTGCAGGCAAGTGCATTAACTGCTAAGTCATCTCTCCAGCCCAAAGGCACTGGCAAGACCTGCAGCTTAGATTCAGTTCCCCAGTACCCATGCAAAGCCAGATGCACAAAGTGACACATGCTTCTGGAGTTCTTTTACAGTGGCAAGAGGCACTGATGTGCCCATACACACACTCTCTCTTTCTCATTTAAATGCAATAAAATGTTTCCTTTTAAGCATCTGGAGAGTATAGGTAGTGGAAGATTAACTGGAAGAGGGACTCCATGATGCAGCTTCCATGAGATCACCATCCAGAATAGGGTGGGGCATTGTGGTGACGTAGCTGCCCCCTCACCTGTACTCTGTAAGTAAGCCAAATAAACCGAAGTTGGATTTGGGTGCAAATTATTATGCTGGTGTGTTGTCTGTGCCCTATCAGGGGTGAATACATGTGTGCTCATGTCTCCCCAGAAAAAAAGGTCATGCAACAACTACAGCCAAAGGAGTGGACTGGCATACCTTGACAGCCTGGATATGTTCTGGGAGTGAATCAATGAACAGATCTCCAATGGGTTCCCAAGTGGCTCTGACTCCTTCAGCTTGGGACAGAGTAGTGTTCAATTCTTCCATGGCCCCTTGGATCTCCAACAGCTGTTCCAGAGTCCGTTCAATGTGGCGGTGCTGGTCCACACAACGGGCTGTCAACTTCTCCCACAGTTCACTGGCCACTGTTGCCTGCTTCCACACAAAGCGGCTGAGATTCTGGATTCGCTGTCTGGGGGAGGTATCTGAGAGTACAGGCAGGAAGGCAGATCAGGCTAGCCAGGCAGAGGCAGCCAGGGAAAGACAGAAGCAAAGTCATCCCTTTGTAAAATGCATATGCATGCCTGTATGTGTGGGCTGGTGCATGGGTGCATGCTTGTTTACACACACACACATTCATGTGACCCATTTGGCAGTAAAGTAAGTACTAGTTTGCCTATTGGGAGACCAAAAATAAACAGAATATAAACGGAAGTGATGAAGGGCTCAAAATAATGAAGGCTCCTTTCCAGTGTATTCACTTCCTATATCAGAGGGCTGGGGAATTTTTTCTGGAGCAGAGTGCTTGCTAGACTACCTCTCAGACCTAATACCCATGGGACTTTATTTGATGGATGGGAAGTGTGCCTCTCTATTAACTGAAAGGACCAGAAGTGACTATGATCAGTATCCAAGAGCCACAATCAATTTTCTTTTTCTCAAAGGTCACAATCTGACCTCTTAGATTTTAAAAGTATTTGTACTTGTGGGTTGATAACTACATTGCCACATGTGCTATATAATAAAGCATGAATTTTTTTTTATGTTTTCAAGTTATGATGGGTTTATTCATTAGTATCTTCATACACAAATGAGAAAACCAAAGCACAGGTTTATACAGCTAGTAAGTCTAGTCCTGGATTGTCAATCAGGTGAACAAACAATGTTTAGGAAGGACATATGCCTTTGGTTCATTCAGTCAGTTCAACTAATTTCAGTGGTTTTTCTTCTTTTTAATGTCTCTACAAGGCCAGACATGATCCACCTACAGTTTTGGTCCACCTGCTGGCGATCCCTCCCTTCAGGCTCTGTTCTCTTTCCTTTTACTAACAATTATGGATCTTGTGCCTCCCCAACTTTGATCTCACAGAAGAAAATTATCTTTCTAAATAACATCTGAAAAAATAAATTTGAAGAAGGCAGGAAGGTTTTTTTTTTTTTTTTTAGTGGTATATGGCTCAAGAACAATGTGGGGATAAGTGGAAGACCACCTACCTTTGCTTTCAGAGTGAGGCTCCTCCAATTCTTCAAATGGATGCTGGGACAGGAAGGCCTGAGCTGACTCCAGCACAGAGTAGATATAGGGGCCCCGAGACTTGACTTCCTCCATAAAGGCCTGTGAAATTTAGCAGGATGATCACCAAGAAAGGGAAGTCTTTCAATAGCTTTAAATTTCATCCCATGGTTAACAACCTCTCTCCTCCTCAGTGTATTTGATCCTTTGGCATTAGCTGGTATTAGCTGGGGTTACCCAGAAAAAAAAAGGTGTGTAGCCATCCATTGAGACAGAAAAATCACTTTAAATCTGGACAGTCTATTTAGTAAAAGTGAGCCTGGCAATGCCACAGGGCACAGAGAAACATGAGGTGAATCCAATTTTTCTGGAAGACTCAGAAAGTCCCCTATAAGGAGCTTACAAAAATCAAAAATGGGATGATCAGGATGTATATCAAAACTTTAAAGTTTTTATGAAATATACATAGAGTACACAAATCAAAAGGGTATATAGCTTGATAGAATTTCCACAATGACTCCATCTGAGTAGCCAGTACTGAGACCAAGCATTCCAAAAGGCTTTCTGGTATGGCTCCTTGCTGGTACAATCTCATCCTTCACCCTAAAATATGTTCACAATATTGACTTGACAAAACACCAATTCATTTTTGCCTACCATTTTTCTTTTTTTAACTTTTTGTTGAAAATCCCCATACATATAGATAATATACTATGATCATAATACTTTCCCACCATCTCCCTTTGATTTTGACTACTTTTAAATGTTTTCATAAAAAGCTTGTACTCTTATATTCTCTCTCCTCTGCCACTATTCTCCTGAGGGTCCTGCTTAGTGTGGTTATTAGTATTATTTGTGGGGTCCTAAAAGCCTCAGTCAGTCTCTGGAGGGTGCCTCATTGCCTATTAAAAAGGTATTTTATTTATTTATGAGAGAGACAGAGAGAGAGAGAATTGGTACACCAGGGCCTCTAGCCCCTGTAAAAAAACTCCAGATTCTTACACCACCTCGTGCATCTGGCTTATATGAGTACTGAGGAACTGAATCTGGGTCCTTAGGCTTCACAGGCAAGCCCCTTAACTGCTAAGCCATTTCTCCAGCCCCTGTCTACTTTGTTAGAATTTTTTTTGTTTTGTTTTTTCGAGGTAGGGTCTCACTCTGCCCCAGGCTGACGTGGAATTCACTATGTAGTCTCAGTGTGGCCTCAAACTCACAGCGATCCTCCTACCTCTGCCTCCCGAGTGCTGGGATTAAAGGTGTGTGCCACCACACCTGGCCTTTAGTTGTTGTTGTTGTTAGAATTTTTTGAACCAAGGTCTCATTTTATCCTAGGCTGACCTGAAACCCACTCTGTAGCCCAAGGCAGTCTTGAATTCAGTGATCCTCCTACCTCAGGCTCTTGAGTGCTAGGATTACAAGCATGAGCCACCAAGCTCAGCATTGAACTTCATGTAAATGGAATCATACACTATGTATGCTTTTGTATATGGCTTTTTTCAGTTCATACTATCTGTAAGTTTCAGCCATGCCACAGCATGCAGTTATAGTTGGTTTTCCTATTATATTATATTAATTCTGTATTCATTTTTCCTCTGAAGACTTAAGAAATCATTAACAAGTTTTATACTGGTACATTATGTATTTTGATCATTATTCCTTCCCATTACCTTCTTGTGACCCTCCTTCACATTTCTTTTTGATGAACCTCTTCCTCCTCCCGACTAGTATTTCTTTTACTTTGATTTTTATTTTTTTATTTTGGCTTGTGTGTGGGCTGGAACTGAGTTTAACTATTTAAGAAATACTAATTGTCAGGCTGGGTGTGGTGGTTCATGCCTGTAAACCTAGCAATTGGAAGGCTGAAGTGGGAGGTCTGCCACAAGTTTGAAGCCAGTCTGGGCTACATAGTGAGTTTGAACTCAACCAGGGCTATATGATGAGATCCTAGCTCAAAATAAAAGCAAAGAGATATTTATTGTGATATTCTGACAACAATGATAACATATCTTAAAGAAATATTAAATATTTCAAAAAAGGATAAGGAACAAAATAAAAAAGAATTGCAATTTAATCTCCTAGAGTTAAACATTGTCAGCATATTAATGTAGTTCCCTCCTATGATGTTATGTCTGTATATATACATACATGCATCCATATACATATTTATGCAACCTAGACACGTCTGTGTGTATAGTTTTATATCCTACATGTTTTTCTCCTTAACATTATGTCATTCATTTGCTTATGTCTTTATCAACACTTGAGTAAGATGGAAAGACTTGACACACTCTGTGGAGTGCTAGCCTCAGTTTCGGACAGCATAACCTCTCCTATTGCCTTAGACATCTGCGCAGAACTGCAGGCTTGTCTGTCAGAGTATTGTAAAGGGCTATTCAGGCTGAGAGGCTCTCCTTGATTTTAACCTACCGCATGTGTCTCCTTCTCCTGTTGCACCAGGGCCACATCCCCTTGCAGGGGCAGCTGTGCTGACAACTCCTCATCCTTTTGGCTGAGCCAGTCAATAATCTCTTGGAGTGGGAGCTGAAGCTTTCCACTGTGGTCTGAAAAGGCTTCTAGGCGAGCGCTGTGCACAATAGGTAAGAACAATAATGTTCAATCTTCTTTTAAGTAGCAAAATATATTTTCTAAAAACCACACTTAGTGGTTTAGCATATAAAATGGATTCAAGAGAAGCAGCTCTATTTGAAGTGGAAGGAGGCCCAGAGCCCTCCCCATATCCACCCATAGACACTCCTAAGGTCCCTCCACATGGTGTGCACTATTAAAAACCAACAGGTTGGAACACAGATGGCTAGCTATCCAAAACTCAAATGGTTTAAAATGCCACTTTGCAGATCGGTTACTTCATTTGCATGCCTAGCATCAGACCAGTAGAGGTAGGAAACTGGTCAAGGGCATTAGGGGTGACAGCTGTCTGGTTCTCTCGTTGCCTGGACAGAGTTTAAATCACATCAAACTGCTCAGCCACACTGACTGTCCTGAGCCTGCTCTTTGAGCAGGAGAGATGCAGTCAGTGGGAAGGACAAGATGGATGGTTGAGTGTGGACATGCGCACTTGCAAGGATGCATACAAAATAAACAGTCTACGGGACCCAAAAGATGACAAAATCATCGACTATAGGCTTGATATAAAGAAGAAAGATTCACATTATATAATCATCTATTTCCCCTCAACCTCCAAATGAAATATGAGCTAAGATCCAAATGGCAGAAAGTTAGAAGCTACACAAGGCTTTGTGCAGACATTGATCCTATTCCCCTTAGCTGGCAATAACAACTATCTTTGTCCATTACTTGCTACACCTCTGCCAATCTCTTTTTATAAATTATTGCTTCAACTAATTCTGACAACCTTATGGTGTAGCCCTTAATATTGCCCAATGAAGTGAGTGTTCATGGTCACACAGTTAAGTCACTGGTAGCGCTGATTTTAACTAAAGTTTATCTGACTTCAGGGCCCATCTTCTTTCAATTACTCCATGCTACCTTACCCTATCAGAGGCCACCAGAAGTCATGAATTTGGGCTTTGGTCATAGAGGATGGAGATGAAAAAATGAGCCACACACACACCCAAAGTAGGGGAAAGAAAACAACATATAAAAATTGCCTTTAGGCTCTTAAGAGTTGCCCTTAGCTAAGTTGATAACCCCTGAATATGAGCAGAGGATGTAAAACTATGGACATGTACATTTGAAACCTGCTCAGCTAGAGGTCCATTAAGATAAGAAATTATCATTTCCTATATTTACACATCAGCACATTGAACTTTAGAAAACATTTTCCCGTATTATTTGAATCCTCATTACAACACTGTAAGGTAATGAAGACAGATAATATCTCTACTTAAACTTTTCTTTTTTTTTTTTTTCCGAGGTAGAGTTTCACCCTAGCCCAGGCTGACCTGGAATTCACTATGTAGTCTCAGGGTGGCCTTGAACTCACGGTGATCCTCCTACCTCTGCCTCCCGAGTGCTGGGATTAAAGGCGTGCGCCACCACGCCCGGCTCTCTACTTAAACTTTTCTTTCTTGCTTGCTTGCTTTTTTTTGTTTTTTGTTTTTTGTTTTTTTAGGTTTTTTGTAGGTTTTTTTGAGGCTGACCTGGAATTCACTCTGTAATGTCAGGGTGGCCTCGAACTCATGGCGATCCTCCTACCTCTGCCTCCCGAGTGCTGGGATTAAGGCATGAGCCACCACACCCGGCTCTTCTCCGTCTTCTTCTTCTTCTTTTTTTTTTTTTTTGAAGTAAGGTCTCACTCTAGGCCAGGCTGACCTGGAATTCACTATGTCATCTCAGGGTGGCCTTGAATTCATGGTGATCTCCTACCTCTGCCTCCCAAGTGCTGGGATTAAAGGCGTGCGCCACCACACCTGGCTAAAATTTTCTTTTTTCTTCAAGAAAAAAATAAGCCAGAGGCAGTGGTGCACACCTGCAATGCTAGCACTGTGGAAGTAAAGAAAGATGATTCCAAAGTTCAAGGTCAGTTCACAGTTCCAGGCCAGTATGGACTTCAATATAAGGCCCTGTCTCAAAATGAAACAAAACCAAGTGGAAGCTAAACTTCTGAGAATTCAAGTGACTTATCCAAGATGATGTAAGTGCTTAAAACTGAGGCTTCAAGGGCTGGAGAGATGGCTAAGCGGTTAAGACATTTGCCTGCGAAGGAAAGGACACAGGTTCAATTCCCGAGGACCCACGTAAGCCAGATGCACAAGGGGCACATGCATCTGGAGTGGCTAGAGGCCCTGGCATGCCCATTCTGTCTGTCTGTCTCTCTTCTCTCTATCTCTCTTTGCTTACAAATAAATAAATAAATAAATAAATAAATTAAAAAAAAAATGAGGCTTCCAAAGGAATCTCCTGCAGGGCGTGGTGGCGCACGCCTTTAATCCCAGCACTCAAGAGGCAAAGGTAGGAGGATCACTGTGAGTTCAAGGCCACCCTGAGACTACACAGTGATTTCCAGGTCAGCCTGCGCTATAGCGAGACCCTTCCTTGAAGAAAAAAAAATACAAAATAAAAAAAGGAACCTGCTGACTTCTAACCAGGACTCTTTCTTCAGGACCAGAGAAAGCAGGAGTGAAGTGGCTGAAAGGAGCCACAGCCAATTCTTAAAATACCTGTGTCTAGGGGCCAGGCCTTACCGGAGGTTGTGAGACTTCTTTTTTATTTCATTCCAACATAGATTCATGGCTGATGGTTCCAGGGGGCCAATGGCACCCACAGATCCGTTCAACAGCTTTGGACTATGGCAAGGGTCCCCAGCATCATCCCAAGGAGGTGCCGGGATAGTGACGGCAGCTCTAACCTGGACAGAAACACAAATATCCTGTGATCCTGGAGTGGGAAGTGGGACATGAGTGAACAAGGGGAGATAAGAACTGGCGGAAGGATTCACAAATCCCATCCTGTCCTATGTGAGTTTGTTCAAGTGTGAGATACAGATGGACTCTGGGGTATTATTGATTGCAAGGTCTTCTCTTGTCGCATGTCTGTCCCATAAAAATGTTAACTCCTCTCCCTCCTTATCCTCCTCCTATCACTATTTACCCATTGTAAATTCTGACAGGACCACCGTGTAAATGGGATTGTGCATTCAGTAAGAAGCTGGTCAGAAGAGCTCAAACATGGACAACCATGGCATTCAAACCAAACTACAGGCTCAAACTTCAGGGTCTCACAATGTACCCAACCTTCTAGAAAATAAAGGTGCGGGGCTGCCCTGTAATGATTCAGAAAAGAAGCAAATCATGAATTATGAGTACTAGATATTCTACTTTCCAAATGTATCTACTCCTTGCTGTTACTTCCCGCAGTTTCCAACCCACACTTCCCACAAGTCAGAAAACCTAACAAACACTGTCATGAAGGTGAACATAGGCTGAGAAAGGGCTAAAGGACTCTGACCAGAGTCGCCAGTCAAGAGACCAGCTGTGGAGCCTGCCCAACTCTAGCCTTGGGCTCTCAGACTTAAAGTCTATTGCTTACTCTCCTGGATGCTGGTAGGACTCTGTGAATTGTGGGATCTAGAAGAATGGTTGTTAAACCAAATACCCCTAACTAATGTAGCTAGCCATAACACAGTACCTTGAAGTCTCCACCTGAACTGCTCTACCCTGCCTGAGAAGACACACATGCCTGTCTGCCAATCTACCTACTTTCAATAATATAAGCTGGCCTTGCAAATGACTAATACTCCTCTAGTCTCCCCTCTTCCCTAAACCATACTTCCAGCCTGCAAGGCTTTCCAGGCAATATAGGAAACCAAACGTTCCATTAAAACCACAGCTCACAACCACACCATGATAGGAAAGTAGGGGAGCAGCCAGGCTCTGAAGGCCAAGTTCACAACTCAGCCACCCTGTAGCCTGTGAGTGGACCCTACCTGTGCTGCCTGCAGAGTCCATGGCAGGGCCAGGCAGTTCCATGATTATCCTTCAGCAGGAATCTGGGCACAATGTTGGTAAGCTGCAAGCAGCCAGAGTCCTGAGGAACTCTGAGCAAGCCAACTTAGGAAGGCAGGCAGCGCTGAGCCAGGCCAGGAGGTGGGGGCTGCTACCCTGTTTGTTTACTGACCCCCCAGGAATCT
Organism: Dipus sagitta; assembly: GCA_036346955.1. Taxonomy (NCBI): domain Eukaryota; kingdom Metazoa; phylum Chordata; class Mammalia; order Rodentia; family Dipodidae; genus Dipus; species Dipus sagitta. The sequence goes on along the minus strand of CM070776.1, from coordinate 86,254,275 downwards.
GAAGGGGGCGGCTATGTCAGAGCCTGGCCAGTGAATCAGAGCTTTGTTCCTGGGAATTCCGGCTGGCTCCCAAATGGGCCCGCCACACCGGGGCCAGGGTGACCCTCCCTGGCAAGGAGAGCAGAAGTGGGACTGGGCATTCCATGGTGCTGAGGAAGGGCATACGGCGGGCAGCTCTTGTTGATTAATTTTCACTTTCCATGGAAACTACAAAATGCTCGCTCTGGTTCTAAGTCCACCCCTCCTCTAAGATGGACATAAAGACCACACCACTTTGGTGACAAACTTTTATGAAGCAATTTCTCGAGGATGAACCTGGGAAATAAGCTTTGTCTTCAACCAACCAAGTGAGCCTCCTCAGACATAGTGAGGACTGTGTGTGGCACACCTAGGGGCAGAACTATGGGATGGAAGCATTAGGAAGCTGGGGTGGCAGAATCCATCTGAGTCTTATTGTCTTCTTAGAGTGCACAGGCCAGAAACCTCATTAGAGGCCATTGTGAAAACAAGGGAGTCTGGGGTGGGCTGGAGAGATTGCTCAATGGTTAGGTAGGCCTACAAAGCCTAACTACCTGGGTTTGATTCCCAAATATCCATGTTCAACCAGGTGCACAAAGTGGTACATGCATCTGGAGTTCATTTGCAGCAGCTAGAGGCCCTGGTACACCCATTCTCTCTCTCTCTTCTTTTTGTCTCTCTCTACTTACAAATAAAAAATAAAATAAAAGCAAGGGGTGTTCTGTCCTGTCTTTGAGAGGCAGAGAGGGGGGGAGAGAGCCAGGACTCTCAGACCTCTAGTTGTACCATAGGGTCAGAGGAAAATGGATGATCTTGTGGCATCCCTTTGGGATGGATGGGAAGGGAGGAATAGAGGTCACTCATTCAGTCGTAAGTCACAGCTCCACAGAGGGAGCCAGGACCACAGGGATTCCTGTTGGGGCCTATGCTATACTATGCTATGCTGAGAAGGGATGAGGGAAGCCCTTTCCCTTAAGCCACTGGCTGAGGGGCAGAGCCCCTCCTAAAAATGGTCACTAGTCCCCCTCTCTAGCAGATTTGCCTGGAGAAAGGTTAACATTCCCGAGCAGGGCCCCCACCCCGAGCACTTCGGGGAAAACACTTTGTTTTTACCAAAAGGGGTTCTGTTTCCATCCTTATTTATCTCCCACAGAGTCTTCTGGGCTTTCCACAGTTCCACATTGTTTCCATGCTGAGATCCACCTACAGGAATAGTTGGAACAGCTGTGTGACCCTTTCTAGGGGTCTAAGTGGAGCCAACTAGGATGGCTAGGGGATGGCAGGAGATGACAGGCCAAGAGTGGGGAGTTACTTCCAGCTATAGGCTGCAGCTCAAATCAGTCTCACAAAGTCCTCTGGACTGGGAATGCCTCAGAATTAGAATTGGCCCCTTGTGACCCAGCCATGACCAAGCTGTCCCAGCTCTGTTCTGGGGGAAGCACACACAATGGCCTGGGCTCCACCTATGTTAGCCTTTTTTTTCCTCCAGCCCTCTTCTTAGTTTTCTAGCCCCCACCCAGCCCCCACATTTTCCTCCAGAGTCCTGTTCTCCTTTTCCCAGTTCCCAGCAGAGTCAAGCACATCTTATTTATATAGGCAAGTCATGAAGAGTGACTTTCTTTCCCCCTCTTTCCCTAACAATTGCTTTCTTTTTCTGGCTTTTATGGCCAAGATGTTTGCTTCTCACATCCCACTCCCCACAAGGCTCTCTATGTATCCCTTGAACCTTTAAGACAAAGGCAGTATAAGAAGGAAGGAAACTAGATCATAGCAGAAGAGAGGGGCTATGTTATGCCATTCACAATAAAAACTTGAAACCCCTGTCCCCCTTCCTAGATGGTAAAGCTTATGGAGGCGGACAATGACCAAGAAAACTTGTTGGAAGGCTCCGACTTCTCAGTGCCTCAATCCTATAAAAGCTCCTCTCCAGGGAAGAGGCTTTGAGAGTGTAGTAGACAATTTCTTTCTGGTTAGGTTTGGGAAAACAACTCAGGAATACCTGACCCTGTTCACTCTCTAAACCTCCACTTTTCCTCATTACCTTCTAAAAATGGTTTCTTTCACACCCACATTCTCTCTCTCCACTGACTTTCTCTCTTCCTTCCTCTTCCCTATAGATTCAGCTGCTGTCGCTTCCCCTAGAAGTGATTCAGCACTGCAGCCCATCTGTGAAACTCTAGGAGATATGGCACTTGCTCACACCCCCACAGCATTGCAGAGCAACCCAAAATATGCTTATGCCTCTCCCTGCTGTATCCAACTTTCCCTGAACCTCCCTACCTTGCTGTCGGGAAAGGTGGGTTTCCTCTCTAGCTTACTGCATCTCATACATCCTCTACTCACTTGCCAACATATACAGAAAGATACACACACCACCCTCACCATACTCTTAGGGAAGGAGAGAGAAGAAAGGTGGATATGAAGCTCAGGGAATTCTCAATTGGGCTCAGTTATGAGCTTCAAGGAAGACTCTGAAGACTTGAGAGGAAATGAAAAGAAGGGTAACATGGAATTAGCCCTTATTAGCCAAAGTGGGCCTTGGATGGCCTAGCCTAACATCCTTATTTGGTATATGGCTCCCATAAACTGTCACATGGCTCAAAAGTGATGTGCTGAAGGAGGTCCCATGCTATCCAAGGTTTTCATTTATGGAGAATGTTCCCCTGAGCTTTAAAAAGCACAGGTATTCCAAAGGTACACACAAATCTTATGCACAGCTTTTCTTCACAGGTCTTTCTTTTACTATTGGGCACTTACCTGAGGCTGGGGGCAGGAGCTTCGGAGGCTGCTATTGTGATGAAACCGGTCAGCAGCTCGCCACTCATGACATCGTGGGAGGGTGTAAGGGCATCCCTGCATGACCATAGATTGCATCAGAACCAAGGCTCATGCAGGGTGAGGGCAGGCAGTAGACTGACTCTTGAGCATTAAGCACCTGGAAGAGTAATAAGGAGATTAAGAGACAAGATGAAGAAAAGGCTTGTGAATCCAGCCCCTCCCCACAGGTGCATGGACCAATTATGCAGATAGGTATTCAAAGCTTACTGACCTACCCCAAAGTTCTTTCCAGGCTTTCATGTGCCATAAAAGATTTTAATTGTTGGCAAGGAAAATGTTTACTGTTTACCTGTCATGCTATGGGCTAAGATCAATGGCTATGAGATGGATGGAGGAGACAGCCAGGTAAAGCTAATAATTACAATGGGATGCTGTAATTAAGGTTGGACCAGAAGTCAGGGGTAACACAGTGGGAAAAGCCAAACTTATCCAAAAATACTCAGACTCAGAAAGACTGAATTTGAGATGAATCTTGAAGGCAAAGTAGTTATTTGTCTATTCAGAGAAGGAGAGGAAAGGGAGAAAGGGAGAAAGGCGTTCTGAGGAAATTGGCCCACCTGTGCAAAAGCTGATGTCATAGAAAGGCAAAGAATATTCAGATAACAGTGAATTCAGCATGGCTAGAGTTTAGGAGGAACAAAGAGGGAAAAGACCTAGTGCATGCTCCTGAGAAGTTCATAGTCAGAGAAAACAAACATAGGGAAAACAGACCACAAAGTGTGGATTTGAATTAATATTAGAATCATCTATTGGAATGGAGTGAAGAGACAGGAGGAAAAGGTGAATTGTACTGGATCATATCAAGAAAATTTCCTGAGAGGAAATGTACTTTAGGTGAGTCATGAAAGAGAAATGGGAGTGTGACTCTGTAGAGAAGATAAAACAAAAAAAAAATATTATTGCAAACAGCATAGAAATAAAAATGCACAAAATGGTGTATTCAGAAAATAAGGTAAGTGTCTTGGGGGCAAAGCAGGAAACAAGGCTGGAAAATGAAGTTGCAGCCACATTGGGCCATGTCCTCAATAGCAAGCAGAAGATTCTAGCCTTTAGCTTGTAGACAACAAGGAAGCCGGGGAGTGATATGACCAGAGTTTCACTTTAGAAGGAGCACTCTGCCTGCCTTGTGGAGGGATTCTCACCAGGTATCAACCCATTGAGAGGCAGGATGCAGGAAGCATGCGCAGGCAGCAAGCTCTAAGACTCAGTAAAGAAGCAAAATGTATGCGGCATAGTGATCAATTGGATGTGAAAGATGAGGGACGTATTTGAGTCAAATTTTCTAACTTGGGTAGATAATGTTGCCAACAGCAAGAGCTGGAAGATGGGAAAAGGAGCAAATCTGATATGATGAAGGGTAAAGGAAATGTTACATAATAAGCTATGCTGGAGAAATATTCAGTTTTAGATGGAAGAAGCTAAGCTTAGAAAAGGAGAGCTCAGAACAGAAACTTTAGATGATGTACAAACCACATCACGGTTTAGTGAATGCACACACATGGTAAGAATGGGGGCGGGGCGCAAAGACGAAGCTTGCCAATGATAAAGGTGACTTCTTAATGCCCGGCAAAATCCACTCCTTTTCCAAAGGACAAGAACTTTTCATCTTTGACTCCTGATGCTGATGATTAAACAGTGACCATTTTTAGACTATTCCAGTGGTTTCCAACATTTTAGGTGTAAGGGTCCCTTTTTAAGATGAGAAAACATTCTTACTTCACCCACTTACACCCACAATAGTAGCTGTATTTTTAGAACTTAATATGAGAAAAACACTTACACATTAAGGGATCTGTGGTCTCCTTGCAAGAAGTACCCTTCCCTTCTCAAGGGTCTATGGTCCCCAGATGCAGGGCTACCACAGATTCTGAGGGCATAGGAATTTGGAGCCTGAAAGACACTTTGTTGCAGTCAAAATATTCTGGACATAACACAGCCATATATCTCCTTATCCTCAAGGAGATTCCCCAAAGGATAGATGAAAATATGGTTCTTCTGTGATTAGGCACCAATATAAAAAGATTAGTCATTCAGATGAAAAAGTAAATAAATGAAGCATTAACTGGATGTGGTGGCACACACCTTTAATCCCAGCACTCAGGAGGCAGAGGCAGAATTGCCGAGAGTTCAAAGCCACCCTGAGACCACATAGTGAATTCCAGGTCAGCGTGAGCTAGCATGAGACCCTACTTCAGAAAACCAAAAAACAAACAAATAAATATTAATATGCACGTGTTGTGGAGATAAGGTCACAAAAAGCTTGCTTTCAGATTTCTTAGTATACTGTTTTCATTTTTATTGAATTCACAAGCAATTCATCTTCTTAGAATTGGAAAATGATGATGCTGAGGCTGGGTGTGGTATAGCATGCCTTTAATCACAGCACTCTGAAGGATGAAGTAGGAGGATCGCTGTGAGTTCAAGTTTGAGACCAGCCTGGAGCTACAGAGTGAGTTCCAAGTCAGCCTAGGCTAGAGTAAAGCCCTACCTCAAAAAGAAAGGAACTAAAAGAAAAAATGGGGCTGGAGTTGGCTCAGCAGCTAAAGGTGCTTGCATACAAAGCCTGGCTGGATTCGATACCCTAGTACTCATGTAAAGCAAGATCCATAAAGTGGCACATGCATCTGGAGTTAATTTACAGGGACAGAAGGTCCCGATAAGCCCATTCTCTCTCTCATAAATAAATAAAATATGTTCTATTTTATTTATTTGCAAGGAGAGAGGGGGAGGGGAGAAAATGAGCATGCCAGGACCTCTAGACACTGCAAACAAACTGAGTTAGCTCGGTTGGTAAAGTGCTTGCCATGCAAGCATGATGATCTGACCTTGATTCCCAGAGTCCACATGAAATCAGCATGCTTGGAATCCCAGCACTAGGAATGCAGAGACAGAGGGATACCTGGGGCTTGCTGGCCAGCCAGTCTAGTCTATTTGAAGAGCTTCAGGACAACGGGAGACCCGCTTTCAAAGACAAGTGGGTAGCACGTAAGGAACAACACCCAGGGTGGTCCTCTGGCCTCCACATGCACATGTATGCTCATGCACCCACATGAGTAAACAGCAGAGGTGGGGGAGGAGCCTTGCTCAGGACCAGATGGATTTACTGCTTAATTTTACCGAAACTTTAAAGAAGAGCTAACATCAACAATCCTCAAACTGTTCCATTAACTGGGAAGGGGAGGTACGCTATGAGATTCATTCTATGAAGCCAGAATTGCCCTGATACCGAAAGTAGAAAAGCATACAAAACAAAAACTATTGACTAATTTTCAGGAGAAACATAAGCAATAGAATTCTTGAAAACTGAATTCAAGGACACATTAAAATATGAACAAGTTGGTTTCATCCCACAGATGCAAGGAAGGTTCAACATATGTAAATTAATAAATGTAACACAGCACATGAACAGACTTAAGGACAGGAATTACATAATCATCTCAATAGATGGAGAAAAGTCCAAATCTTGTCATGAGAAAAGCCCTGAAGAAGCTAGAAATAAAAGGAATATACCTCAACCCAATAAAGGCTATTTCTGACAAACTTATAGACAACATTATACTAAATGGTGAAAAGTGCAAGCATTTCCTCGAAAACCAGGAATGAGACAAGAGTGTTTGATCTCTTGCTCCACACACTTCTTATGGCCACAATTTTTCATCTTTACATGTGTATGTGAGAGAGTATTACGAGTATGGGTACTTGTGTTCCACAGCACATGTGTGGAGCTCAAAGGACAACCTCAAGTGTCAAGTCTCATCTTCCACTTTTTTTTTTGAGGCAGAGACTCTTGTTCACTGCATCATATGTCAGACTAGTGAACCAGTAGACTTCCAAGAATTCTCCCTTCTTGCCATATAAGCACTGGGATTACAAACACATGCTACTGCCTCTAGCTTTTACATTGGTTCTAAGGTTTTGAACTCATGTCCTCATGCTTGTGAGGCAAATGCTTTACCCACTAAGCCATGTCCCTAGATCCCCTCTCTCCACTCTTATTTAAGATGTTGCTCAAAGTCTTGAATATAATAAGACAAGAGAAAGAAATAAAAGTGATACAAATAGAAAAGGAAGAAGGAATATTAGCATTACTTGCAGAGGACATGATCTTATACTTAAAAGATGCTAGAGATTACCAGAAAATATTTAGATCTGATAAAAACCTTCATAAAAGTAGTAGGATACAATATTAACATACAAAAACCAGTAGATCTCCACATGCCAATAATATAAGTGTTAAGAAAAAATCAGAAAGGTAAATTATTCACAATAGCTTCAAAAATGCCTAGAAATAAATCTAATTAAGGAGTTCTTTTAAAGAAACCTCTACAGTCACGACTTTTGCTTTTCGAGGTAGGGTCTCACTCTAGTCCAGGCTAACCTGGAATTCACTTGGTAGTCTCAGTGTTGCCTCGAACCCATGGCTATTCTCCTACCTCTGCCTCCCAAGTGCTGGGATTAAAGGTGTGCGCCATCACATCCAACTTAGCTTACTATTAAAATTAAATTTTGGGGCTGGAGGGATGGCTTAGTAGTTAAGGCGTTTGCCTGCAAAGGCAAAGGACCCAGGTTCAATTCCCCAGGACACACGTTAGCCAGATGCATGGGGGCGCATGCGTCTGGAGTTCATTTGCTGTGGCTGGAGGCACTGGCGCACCCATTCTCTCTTTCTCTCTTTCTCTCTCTCTCTCTCTTTCTCTGTCAAATAAATAAATAATAATAAATATATTAAAAAATAAAATTGTTACCACATACTATGTATCATTTCATATCCTGCATTTTTCACTCGCCACAATATCATGGTCATTGAAGAGTACCATTAGTTTCTCTAAAATGTGTGTATGGGTGTGTGTGTGGTATCACTGGAGACTGAATTGAACAAAGGCTTCAAAACATACTGGGCAAACAGGCACTCTACTACTAAGCCACATCCCTAATCAAAACATGATTTTATTTATTTATTTATTAGATAGAAGGAAAGAGAGAGAATGGGTGTGCCAGGGCTTCTAGCCACTGCAAACGAACTCCAGACACATGCACCACCTTGTGTATCTGGCTTAGGTGGGACCTGGAGAACTAAACCTGGGTCCTTAGGTTTCACAGACAAGTGCCTTAACCACTAAGCAATCTCTCCCAAAACATGATTTCTAACAACTGCATTGAGTACCATTGTTGAGACCACTGGCTCTGAGATCAAACAGACCTAGAATGAAATCTACACTCTTCAGCATAGTAAGAGTGTAGCCTGGAAAATGTTAATCTCTCTCAGGCGCACTGTACTCATCTTTAAAATGAGAATAGGAATGATAATGTCAGGCTGGAGAGATTGCTCAGTGGTTAAGGCATTTGCCTGCAAAACCTTACAAACAAACTGGGTTCCATTCCCCACTACCCATGTAAGGTCAGATGGACAAAGTAACACATGCATCTGGAAATCATTTGCAGTGCCTAGAGTCCCTGATGCACCCACTCTCTCTCTCTCTCCTCTATGTCTCTCTGCTTGCAAATAAATAAATCATTAATTTTAAAAAAGATTGATATTAATCCCAGCATTTGGAAGGCAAAGGCAGGAGGATCACCATGAGTTTGAGGCCACCCTGAGACTACCTAGTGAATCCCAAATCAGCCTGGGCAAGAGGGAGATCCTACCTCAAAAACAAACAAACAAAAAGAATGATATTGACTTCAAAGAATTATTCTAATTATTAAATTTAATCTTATATTTACATAATTTAGCACATGTCCTGGAAATAGTAAATAGCTTAATGACTGTTAGCTACAATCATTGATAAATACTATTTCACTGAATGGATACACCATGATTTTTTTTTCAACAATTAGGTCTATGTTTAGAGCCCAATGTGGTGGCACACGCCTTTAATCTCAGCACTCAGGAGGCAGAGGTAGGAGGATCTCTGTGAGTTCGAGGCTACCCTGAGATTACATAAGGAATTCCAGGTCTGCCTGGGCTAGAGCAAGACCCTACCTCGAAAATAAAGGTAAAAAAGAAAAAGATTCTAGATATACATGTATAGTTCTTCTGTTTTATAAGTCAAACTACAATGAACATCAATTTTTTTTTTTTTTGAGGCACGGTCTTACTCTAGATCAGGCTGACCTGGAATTCGGTGTGTATTCTCAGGATGGTCTCGAACTCACGGTGATCCTCCTACCTCTCCCTCTCGAGTGCTGGGATTAAAGGCGTGCGCCACCACGCCCAGCAATGAACATCATTTTTGTGATTCTTTCGTTAGCATAATTTCCTAGAAGGGTAGAATTCCTGGAATAAAGTTTACAAAGCTAATTTCAGGCTTGCAATGCATATTTCTAAATTGTTCTAGAGAAAAGTTCTATCGCTTTATACTTTCACCAGTAGTATATGAGAGTGCCTGTTCCTGAGACCACACTTGCCAAAAGTATGCATTCATATTTTATTTGCCAACATTGTGAGTTAAAACGTGTCCTGAAATTGCTTTTTTATTACCTTTATTTGTAGAGATGTGAACTTTTTTTCCACATATTTAGTGGTGTTTGCATTTCTTCTTTTGTGAATAATCTCTTTTGTTCTGTTGTGTGAGTTACTTCTTACCAAGCATATTGGTGCACGCCTGTAATCCCAGTAGTCAAGAGGTAGAAAGAAACAAAAGCATTGTCACAAACTGGGGGTCAGCCTGGTTTACATAGTGAGTTCTAGGCCAGTCAAGGCTACAGCAAAAAAATTTGTCTTAATAAAGGAGAGAAATAAGAGAGGAGGAAGGGAGAGAAGAAGAGGAGGAAGAGAAGGAGGAAGCAGTGGAGGAGAAGGAGAAAAAAAGAAAAGAGATTGAGATGCACTTCTTGTATCACCTTCCTTCTTATTCTTCTACTAACCTGTTCCTACGTTGATGCCTCACCTAACAAAAATAAGATAAACCCAGAAATCACTGAATTCATGCTTTGTAATCTCAACATGGACCAAAACAAAGAATAATCCCCTTTGGTCCAGGCATTAATATCCACTATCTTCAGTCTTTTCTCCTTTGACATCAAGTCATTTCACCTCTCTAGGTCTTATTTTGCTAGTCTGTCAAATATAAAGGTTGAAGGCAGACAGCCAACAAAGTGCTATTGTTCCTACCATTTCAATAGCTAGATTGTCTTTAAAGATCCTCAGCAGATGAGCCAGGTGTCCTGGTGAATGCCTGCAAATCCCAGCACTTGGCACACAAAGGCAGAAGGGTGAGGACTTAAAAGTCATCTTTGGCAACATAGCAAATTCAAGGCCAGCCTAGGCTAGATAAGACTTTGCCTCAAAAACAAAAACAAACAGAAACACACAAATGGGCTGGGGACAGAGGTCAGTGGGTAAAGTGCTTACCATACAAACATGAGGATCTGTTTTAGATCCCCAGAACCCATATAAAATGCAGGGTGTGAAGGTGCCCTATAATGCTACAACTGAGAAAACAGACACAGGCAATCACTGGGGCTTCCTGGCTACCTAATCTAGCCAAACTGGTGAGCTCTAGGTTCAGCAAGAGACAAAAAATAAGAGAAAAAGTGACTGAGAAAGCCTGATGTCAGCATCTGACCTCCACACTCATGCACATGCTTCTACATGCTTGTGTTCCCACACATATACACATGCATGCCACATGTATACACATTCAAAACCAATAAACAAATAAGGCATAGCTACTTGAATGTAGAGAAATTTTTTCCCATTCCTTTAGGATTATCATCCTTTTAAAAATGAGAAACTTATGCCTTGGCAGAATGCTACTACTGTTGTTTGGCTAAATAGATATGTTTTGCATATCAAGTTTCCCTCTAAATATTTTACTTTTTAAATTTCATTAATTTACTTGAGAGCGAGAGAGAAAGAGGCAGATAGAGAGAGCAAGAGATTGGGCATGCCAGGGCCTTCAGCCACTGCAAACAAACTCCAAATGCATGTGTCACCTTGTGCATGTGGCTTATGTGGGTGCTGGGTAATCGAAACTGGGTCCTTTGGCTTTTCAGGTAAACGCCTTAACCTCTAAGCCATCTCTCTAGCCCTAGATATTTAGATTACGGCTGCTCTTACCTTTGGCTAGAGAAGCTTCTTTCTGCAGATGGCAATCACTAGTAGAGACTCAAGACTCATCAAAGTGGTAACAATAAATGACTCTAGACTGCTCAGCAGTAAATGAGACATCTCTATCATGCCCTCCAAGGCTCAGGAAACATTGAGAAAGAGAGAACAGAAAGTATATAAGAACCAGAAGGTGAGAAGGAGTGCTTTGAAACGCTGTCTTCCACACATGAAATGGTCATTACATCTATGACCTCACAGTGACTATCATTACCTGCATAAGACCTGTATGGAACATATTGGCATGGACAATGGAGGATGGCAAAAAAGAGAGAAAAGTCATTAACATAGCAGAGGGACTAGTTGGAAAGAAGGAGTTCAGTGGAAGAGGAATGAAGAAGATAGGGGAGGGGGAAACAAAAGAAGGTAGTGGGAGGGGATTATCATTGAAATACATTATGCACATGTATGAAATTGTCAATAAAAAGTTAAAAAATAAGCAACAGACTTAGAAAATAAGTGCATAAAGTATATATGTAAAATATTGAATTATTATAAAGCAAATCCCCATATAATCACAGGCCAGATTGAGAAATAGAATTTAAATCTACTTGATAAAACTCTCATGTCCCCAACAGGAAATGTAATTTTTTGTATTTAATTATTTTTTAGAGAGAGAGAGAGAGAATTAGAGCACCAAGGCGTCAGCCACTGAAACTGAACTCCAGACACTTGTGCCACCTAGCGGGCATGTGCAACCTTGCACTTGCCTCACCTTTGTGTGTCTGGATTATGTGGGATCTGGAGAGTGTAACACCTTGCTTCGCAGGCAAGTGCCCTAACTGCTAAGCCATCTCTCCAGTCCAGGAAATACAATTTTAACAATATTCTCTTGTACCTTTTGAATTTTACCTGCTACATAATTATTTCTACCCACTCCCCTCCAAAAGGAAATCTTCAATTGTTTTATGGAAAAATTGATGTGGTAGCTTTTTTCTATCTTTTTTTTAAAATATGGAACGCTTCACAAATTTGCGTGTCATCCTTGCACAGGGGTCATGCTAATTTTCTCTGTATCGTTCCAATTTTAGTATATGTGCTGCCGAAGCGAGCATGCTTTTTTCTATCTTAATAGACAATAGCAGTTAAAACTTACTGGCCAGACATGTTTGCACGTACCTGTAATCTGTGAACTCAGGAGGCTGAGACAGAGGTATTGTGACTTTGAGGTCAGCTTGGGCTACATAGTGAGACCCAGTTTCAAAAAAATTCTATATTCAATGTTTTATAGATATGTTATCTAAACAGTCGACTAAACATTAACATCTTTAATCCCTAAGACAATTATATGACGTAGTTTTTATATTTGACTTTAACATTCAGTGAGAAAACATAGGCACAAAGATAGTAACTTCTTTAGTTATACTGGGAAAATGTGGTGAGCAGCTGAGATTTGTACTGAGGCAGCAGTATCCCAGAATGCAAGTTCTTCACCATTACCCTATTTTGTCTCTATAAATTTTAGACTCTGAGGCATTGCAGTCACAGACTCCCTAGCAAGTAGAAAAGAATTTTGGCTATGGGCCACCAGGTGAGAGTCCAAGTGCTGGTTCAGATATGCCACTGTTCAGGCAAAGACACAGCAATTTAAGAACAAAGGATTATCGTATATGTTGGTGCACACCTGTAATCCTGGTATTTGGAGGCAGGGAGATCAGAAGTTCAAAGCTATCATGAGCTACATAGTGAGTTCAAGGGCAGCTTGGGCTGCAAGAGACCGTGTCTAAGCAATCAAAGCAAAGAACAGGCAGAATGCAATGATTCTAAAGTCTGGGGTAGCACTGAGCTGGCAAACTCTACAAAGAACTTAAATGGCTTTTATAGGACATCTGAGAAATAAAATTCTGGTCAACTCTGTAAGTTTCTGCTCAGAACTTCCTATGTCTAGGACAAGAATGTCCACTGCAGGATTATCTGCAATAGCAAAAATGAGAAATAAACTTAAATGTCCATTGCCAATGGACTTCATCTGGAAGGTAGTGTGACATAATTATTAAGGGCACAGGGCCGGAGCCTGGATGCTCAGGGTTGCATCTGCCTGTGCTGTTTGATAGCACAGATCAGCACAAATTCTCTAACCTTACTATGCTTCAGTTCCCATGTCTACAAAACAGGGATAACAAAAGACCTGCCCTCTAGTCTTGCTGCAAACAGAGAATTCAAATATTATTATTACAGCCACTCATACAATGCAATGCTATGTAGCTGCTAAAAATGAGTCGGATCTCTAGGCCATAACTTATCAGGATGACAAACATGTACATGTTAGACAAAAGAAAACATGTGTCAGAATGCTATGTGTAGTAAAATAATATTGAAAATGTGTGCAGAAAGAAAGGCTGGACAGATACACGCTCAACTGTTGTTCACTGACATTACTTCAGGAGAATTGCATGATGGAGCTTCTCCTTTCTACATTATACTCTTTTGAACAAACATTTATTATTCTTTTTTTTTTTAGTTTGTTTTTCGAGGTAGGGTCTCACTGTAGCCTAGGCTGACCTGGAATTCACTATGGCAGTTTCAGGGTGGCCTTGAACTCATGCTGATCCTCCTACCTCTGCCTCCCAAGTGCTGGGATTAAAGGCGTGCACCACCATGCCCAGCTTCCCATTTATTATTCTTAAGAGAAAAAATAATCAGGACTTAGGGAAGACTTCTAAAATGGAAAAGAATATGACAATGGGAAGAAGACCCTCTTCCAGTGGACTAGAGTCTTCTTGGTCCAATGCAACACTGCATGGCCATCTCCCCTCTCTGGCCTTTCTCCTAGACAGCCTGGCAGTAAGAGAGGAGATACACACATTATTGGTAACAAACATTGTCTCATGTTTCTAAAATCATTCCTGTAGTACAGCCAAAAAGCAAGTTTCCACTTCAGATGGACCTCACTTGATGAATAAATCAGAGATGCTTACATTGTGAAACTGGAAGGGACATGTGAGATGATTTAAGACAACCCCTCTTTTTTAAAAAAATATTTTGTTTTTATTTATTTGCAAGCAGAGAGAGAGAGAGAGAGAGAGAGAGAGAGAGAAAGAAGAGAGAATGGGCATGCCAGGGTCTCTAGCCACGAACTCCAGAAGGATGCACACCCTTGTGCATCTGGTTTACATGTGTACTGGGTCCTTTGGCTTCGCAGGCAAGAGCCTTAACCACTAAGCAATCTCTCTAGCCCAAGCCAACCCCTTTTAAGAAAATGTGTTCCTAAGAAGTTAACTATCAAGCAATTTGGAGGAATAAAATGCATTTTCCTTTGAAAACTTACAGACACATCCCCATGGGTGAAAATTTTATTCCAAGAGCCAATTAATTCAATAAAGCTGAAAGATTTATACACTACCAGTGAAAGTCTAAGTTAGTAAAGCATTTTGGAGAGGGATGTGACAATGTCTCCCAAAAGTGCTGAGATTCATATTCTGCAAGGAGACAATTCCACTCCAAATAGTTTCTTAATAGAAATAGTTACCCAAGAACACCTACCCAAGAATGAATATGGTAGCTCTAAGTATGATAGCTCCAAGCTTGAATTAGTCTAAGAGTCTAAGGACAGCAGAATGTATGTGTGAGCTATGTTTATAAATATATTAATGAAAAAACAAACTGGAAATGCATACTACAATATGGGTCTCTCTCTCTCTCTCTCTTACATGCATACTTTAAAACAGAACCTATTACACTTGATCATAGTCAAAAGTCCAAGAAGTAATTTAAAAAAAATCTATTAACATTCTCCCAGAACACTGTTCTGTAGCACAATGCTTCAGTAAGTGCTGTCCTAGAAGGATTTACTTGCCATTTTATTTGCTGGTGGGTGTTTAGAATCCTTGGGAATGGAGGAGTGTAGTTTCCTAATATAGAATCCAGAGTGGCATTTCCCTGAGTGATTATCAGATTATAAGGCTATCTTCTCAGGCTCCACTCATGACATCTATACTCATGGGCATTGTGGCAGATCCAACATCAGAACCTCTGAGCATCTGTGTTAGCAGGGTTGCACCCCAGATGTGCTCGTGGCATCTGGATTTGGGGCCTTTGTTAAGTTTGCAGCATCAAGCCCTGTTCTCCTTATTTCAGTGATGGCAAAGATGGGATGTGCTCGTGGAGGGAGCTCACATCTACTTAGCTAGGGCCCAATGACTGAAGGTGAAAGTCTCTTCCATGTGCCTTCAGCCCACAGATTATCAGTTGACAGGGAGCAGCACTTCAAGGCAAAGGCCTGTTCCCCAAGGAAAGAGTAGCTCCATCTTCTTTCAGGGATAGTACATTGACTTCAACTTCCAGCATTGCTTTTTGGAGAGCTTTCCTTAGAAGGCCTTGAGATTCTTTGGAACTAACTCCCCACCCAGGGCTTAGAAGCAAAATGTCTTAAGATTTGTGGCTCTTACGGGATCTTTTTGAAAGGAGACTTACTTGAGAGCCTTTAATCTAGAAACAAGAATTCCTTTGGAAAAGTCAGTAGCTAAAATGAATCAGACATAGAGCTTTTCTTAAAAGGCTTTGTTTTCTTGAACAATCAAAAATAAAACATAAAAGTATGCTCTTTTCCTGACAGCATGCACGGTGTCCTGAATACAAACCAGCTGCAGATGCTAAGACTCCTCCTTCTCTACCCTAGCTGTGACACCTTCTTGGACCCAACACCTAAGAGATCTGTCTCTACCTGGCTACCAAAGGAAGGATAAACCTTAACTCCTACACAGCCCCATGCCCACCTATCTGTCCTGAGACTAAAAGGAAAACGGGGTCTTGGACTCCAAGACAAATGGCATTTTAAACCACTCCAGACTCTATCCAGAGTGGAAAGGTCCCTACTAATTAAAGGGGGCAGAATAGAAACTGGGGCCAAAGACAAAGGGGAAATGCACCAGAGAAAATTAAAGAAGTCAGGAAGTCCACACAGAGATTCAGAGAGCCCTCTGGACTCAGGCTGTTTGGTTAGAGCCCGATTCACTTCAGGAAAGAACTCCTGTGTCCTGCCTGCTGGCCACAATACTCATTTGCTCAGAAAATCTGCTCTGAGGTCCAATGTGGGCTCTCTTGTCTCTTTCCAACAAATGCTTTCCATATACCTCCCCTTTCCTCTCGCCAGGAAATCTACCCTTGAATAAAAAGCATGTCATTGAGAACCTAAAATAAACAGATGTCCCTTTTTCATCAAAGAAACAAACCATAGACCTTCCTCTTGTTCATTTTTAGATCACAATTGTTTAAATTGGCCTGAGTTACTGTTCTTGGGTATCTTTTTTTTTTTTTCTTTGTAAATCCAGGCAGTGGATACTTCATTGCAAGCATTTTAATGCAAGTTTTCCCCCAAAGGCACATGCAGACAGACAGGCAGGCGCACACTCACACAGTACCCCTGAAGCTTCCCCTTCTTCACTCATTCCTCCTCTGCCAGCTGAACAAGGGCGAGGTTTGGAGATGATTTTTCTGTGGCCTACCTTCTGATTCCGTGAGGTCGGAAAAGCAAGCGATAGCTGGAAGCTGAGAGGCCTGAGCTAAGCTGCCTCTGTGAATCAGCAAATAAGTCCCTGAGACAGGGATGCCGACAGCTGCTGTGAGCACACTCTCCCTCGGTCTCTCCCACCCCCCTGTCCTCCTTATCCTTCTCTTCCTCCTCCCCTCTCTGAGCTGCTCAGTGTTGCTATGCAATCATCATCTGGGCTAACAGCATCATCAGTCCGACCTCAGGCAACGATACCCTTGACTGGGCAGATGCAGAAAGAGCAAGGACAATCTCATAAAAGTACCGGAGCTGTGGCGGCTAGCGGAGATTTCAATTCATTAGCAGCAAAGGAGGAAAGCGGAAGAGCCTTAAAAGCAGAGGGAGAGAGGGGGAGAGGAGGAGAGGCTTCCACTTGGGGGAGGAGACAAAAGAGCCCTGGAGATCAATAGGAGCTGCTGAGCCCCAACTTCCACAAATCTAGCCCCGAGCCAAAACCAACTTCTTCCCAGCCAGCAGCTGGCAGGGGCCCCTCAATAGCCTGCCCAAGGTTCAGTTTCACTGCTGGGAGCTGAGACACTCTGCTCTACAATTGTCACTGGTACTCAAGGTACGTTATTGGGCACAGCACAGTTGATAGTGACCTCTGAGCTCTGTATCATACTCTCCTAGATCTTATAAGAAAGAAAAAAAATCTTCATAAGGAGAAGAAACCAAATGGTCCTTACATGAGTTGAGGAAGTAGTACTCCTGCCTGGATCACCGGCTCACTGATAATTCCAGTCTCTGTCATGGGTCTCGGACATACTAACCCTTATTCTTGTTATCTTTGTTCAAGGCTTGAGTTCCAAACACCCTGAAAGACATGAGAGAAATCACTTACAGGATGGGGATATTATGTTAGTTTACTGTGTGCCCCAGCACACAGGTTACTTAATACCTGTATGATGAGTAAACTAAAGGAAGGCATAGGTGGATGGATAGCAGTTAGAAAGCGCTCCATCGTCACCCTTCTACCCAAATGCACTAAAACTTGAACCCCTCGCAGCTCTAAGCTAGAGCACAGGATAAGAGAATGATTCCTCTTTCCTCTTTCCATTTCTGAGAACATGGTGTATATGAGGGAAAGAGATTGGGTTGGGCATATGTTACTGAACATCTCTGAGTAGTCTCTGAAACCTTCATACTCTCTGGTCTGTACAATCTGAGACACATTATCTGTCTGAAGGACTAAGAATTATTATTACTATTGTTATTATCATTGACTTGGATTTTCTATAACTTTGTGATCATTTTAATGATAAAAACATTTGAGGGGGTCATGGTCTCATATATATATTATGATGCTGACCTTAAACTCTATGTAGCTGAGGATAACCTTGAAATTCCTGACCCTTCTGTATCTACCTCCTGAGTGCTGGCATTATAGGTGTGTGTCATTATACCCAGTCAATGCAGAGCGGAGCTGGTAATCAAACCCAGGGCTTTGTGCATGCTAGGCAAACATTCTATCAACTGGGCTACCTCAGCCCTGAGAAAAAGTTTATAATTTTGTGTGCATATATGTGTATACTCATGTGTGTGGAGGCCAGAGGATAAGCTCAGGTGTAATTCCTCTCAGGTACTGCTCATCTTTTTTTTTAAATGCTTATTTAATTTTTTAATTTTTTTATTAACAACTTCCATGATTATAAAAATATCCCATGGTAATACCCTCCCTCCCCCCACTTACCCCTTTCAAACTCCACTCTCTATCATACCCCCTCCCCATCTCAATCAGTCTCTCTTTTGCTTTTGATGTCTTGATCTTTTCCTCCTCTTATGATGGTCTTATGCAGGTAGTGTCAGGCACTGTGAGGTCATGGATATCCAGGCCATTTTGTGTCTGGAGGGCTGCTCATCTTTTTTGAGACAGGGTCTCTCACTAACCACTAACCCCATCCTGCCAGCCCCAGGACTCTTTTTTTTTTTTTTTTTTTGGTTTTTCGAGGTAGGGTCTCACTCTAGCCCAGGCTGACCTGGAATTCACTATGTAGTCTCAGGGTGGCCTCGAACTCACGGTGATCCTCCTACCTCTGCCTCCCGAGTGCTGGGATTAAAGGCGTGCGCCACCACGCCCGGCTTTTATCCCCAGGACTCTTTTACAACTGACTTAGAATGACTCCAAGGGGGAGTTGGCTGGAAGAAAGACCAGAGGGAACATTTGGAGAAATTTCTTGGCTTGCCACAGATGTAGAATAACCAAGAGAGATACGTACCAAACACAGGGCATCCCAACTTACTGTTCATTCTTGAGGAGCTGAGGTTGTAGCTCAGTGGTAGAGCATGGATTCAGGATGCATGATGTCTTGGGTTCAATCACAAGAATTCCAAAAAGAATAAAAGAAAAGAGAAATTCCAAAGTCCCTATGAGGTTGAGAACTGTTCAACATTGGCACCGGCTCACCAGTACAACTCAGAGTCAAGATCTAGAATCCATTTAATGACTTGCTCAGGTCATAAGAAATCCTTTATTTTCCCTTTTCTATCTCTAGAGAAAGTATTCAGACTAAATGTACAAATATGTCGTACCAGGGACTGGAGAAATGCCACAGTGAGTAAAGTGCTTGCCAGGCTATCCTGAGGACCTGAGTTTAGATCCCCAGCATCCACATAAAAACCAGGTGTGGCAGTGCATGCCTATAATACCAGTACTGAGTTGGCAAAGAAAGAAGGATCCTTGGGGCTTGCTAGCTAGGTAGTCTAACCAAATGGGTGAGCTCCAGGTTCAATGAGAGACCTCAAACATGTCTCAAAAAATAAGGTGAACAGCAGATAACAAAGTTGTCTGATATCAATGTCTGGTTTCCAAGCATGCACACAAACATATGCTCTCACACATGAACATTCATATACACACAGACACGCTACACATTTATATGCACAAAAATATAGTATCAGCCTCCATGAAAATAACCCAGGGGCTTATCTAGAGGGGTACAAAAAGTGTTTCTCAAATTTCTTTCCCACAGACTAGCATAGCATAAAACATCTCTGTATTCCTTTGACTAAGGCTTCCAAGGGCCCCTGTGAAAATAAGAGTATTACCTGGGACAAAAAAAAAAGTTGTCATTAGCTGGTAGCACCAATATTTAATTATTAGATAGCATTAATATTGTTATTGCTATTAATGAGTACTTGCCAAGCACTGCTTGAGTTGCTTTGCACACATTAGTAGTTCAATTTATCTTCACAGAACATAGTTTCTATTGCATTTAAGGGTGTTGTAACCTAGTGAGGTTAAGTGATAAGCCCAAGGTCACACAGCTAATAAATTTTGGATCTAGGGCCTAATCTAGATCTCACTGGCCAATGCCTACATGATTAACCATTATGATTAACTGCTTTTATTCACCTAGCTGTGGCCTGAGCCAGTGTCAGGCCTAGTAGTAAGTCATTGAGACAAATGTAACAAGGGCAGGAGAATTCCTAGATGACTTATCTATCTTTTCGCTCTTACTGAAGCATTTTGTCCCTATTCAGAATGTCTCTTTTTACATTATATTTTAGAAATATAAAGGACCTTAGAAATCAGACCTCTTTCTGAGGAGTCCCAAGTGAGAAAATCCAACAAAAATTTGGATTAGACTATGAATGGAGTATAAAGGGGAAAAGACCTTTAGATGAAGTAGAGCACTTCAGGTTGCCATGGTTCCCACCCCGCCCACTGCCTTCATCTACTTGCTATACCACCTGCTTATATTCTGGACACTGTGGAGAATATGTTGTCTCCTAGGCCATTCCTTACTTTTGTTAATCTTTTGAGGTATTTGGAGGAGGGTTGTTTGTTTTTGGTTTCCTTGAGGGGAATACTGGGATGAGTATACTCTCTGGTTGTGTTTCAGGAGAGATAATTTATCTGTTTACCATTACAATTGAACAGAAAAGTTCATGCTGACATTTAAACACCAGGGAGATTAATTTTACCCAGTAGAGTCCTGAGTGTACCAGAGCAAACATGCAGCCTAGCCTCAATTTCCTAAAGAGAAAATGAGAAAGGGTAGGTTAGGCACACATTTTATTTATTTATTTATTTTAGGAAGACAGAGAGAACTGGCATGCCAGGGCCTCAACCACTGCAATTGAACTCCAGGTGCTTGTGCCACCTAGTGGGCATGTGCAACCTTGCCCTTGCCTTACCTTTGTGTATCTGGCTTAGATGGGATCTGGAGAGTCAAACATGGGTCCTTAGGCTTCACAGACAAGCACCTTAACTGCTAAGCCATCTACCCAGCCCACAAGTTTTTAAATATCTTAATTTTTTATTTATTTGAGAGAGACAGAAAGAGAGAGAGAGATAATGGGCACACCAGGGCCTTGTGCCACTGCAAACAATCTCCAGGCGCATACTCCACTTTGTGCTGGCTTTATGTGGGTACTGGGGACTTGAACCTGGGTTGTCAGGCTCTGCAGGTAGATGTCTTAATTGCTGAGCCATCTCTCCAGTCCCACGAGTTTTGACTTTAGCCAACCTTAGTACTTGCAAGAGAATGTTCAATAACCACTCTAGTATGACCAAGTCACACATTTTTGTTTATTTTTATTTATTTGAGAGCGACAGACAGACAGAGAGAGAAAGAGGCAGACAGATAGAGAATGGGCGTGCTAGGGCCTCCAGCCACTGCAAACAAACTCCAGATCCATTCGCCCCTTGTGCATCTGGCTTACATGGGACCTGGGGAATCAAACCTCGAATCAGGTTCCTTAGGCTTCACAGACAAGCACTTAACCACTAAGCCATGTCTCTAGCCCCCAAGTCACACTTTTATTAGTGGACAAGATCAGGTAGAACATTTTAGGTAGAGAGAATGTGCAAGAGCACGAAGGTCAGGGAAAATGCTTAGCTGAGGGGCTGCAAGTACTACTTAAGTACAGTAGGTTAAGATAGGGCATGGGTGTGAAAAGGGAGAAGGTGGCCAGAGATGAAGCTATGAAGCACACTGATGGGACAATGGAGGTCCTGGAATCCTACGCTAAGTGTCACTACAAATTTTAATCAAAGTTGCCTATGTTCCCAGCACTTGGGAAGGCTGAGGTAAGAGGATTGTCGTAAGTTTGAGGACAGCCTGGGCTAAGATGAGCTCCAGGTCAGCCTTGGTTAGATGAGACCTTGCCTTAACAAAACCAACAAAAGAAGGGGCTGGAGGGATGACTTAACGGTTAAGGCATTTGCCTGCAAAGCCAAAGGACCCTGGTTCGATTCCCCAGGACCCATGTTAGCCAGATGCACAAGGGAGTAAATGTGTCTGGAGTTTGTTTGCAGTGGCTGTAGGCCCTGGTGGTCCCATTCTCTCTCTCTCTCTGTCAAATAAATAAATAAAAATAACATATATTTTTTTAAAAAATGAAGCAGGAAAGTAATGTGATCATATGTCAGTTTCAGCACCATTACCTGCAGTGGCTTTCCATTACCAAGTAGCTACTATACACGAGGACCACAGGGGCATGTGGAAGGTTATAAAATTTGTTTCAAGTTACTTACAGTGAAATAAGTGAGAGAAGCGCTACTGAAACATAAAGATGATAGAGTGATAAGGGCACTGCAAGAGGAACTAGAAAAGAGGAAGTCTGGAAGCTTGCATGCAGTCGTAGTACTCATCTGCTGAGAACCTGAACTAGGGCAGTGTAGTGAGGGGGCAAATGGATATATTAGCTTTCCCTTGGAAGAACGGACTTTGCCCACTTAATCTTCTTCACAGTACTCTTTCCTCTTATGATTTTTTTCCTAGCCTGATTATTTAATAAATTGCTGGGGGGGGGGGGAAATGAGCTGTGGTTGGAATTTTTTTTTGTCTTTTGGTAGTGGGAGAAGTGATATAGTTAATTCCTATTGCTTTTTTAGCCTTGTTCATTGGTTGCCTGACCAACTTTACCAAAAGTACTACTCCCAATCATTTCTACTTTTCCTAAACACCCAACACCAGCCCACCTGCTTTAGCAAATGGCATTTTCTTACATTACTAAAAAGGTAGTTAGTGGTTCCCTCTGTGAACTGGTCTACTTCATTTCTTCATTTTAAATATCATTTTATTCATTTCTTTTTTGTTAGCATATATTCATCATACAAAATAGTGGACTTTGTTGTGACATTTTCATGTATGTATATTATGTACTTCTAATTTTTGTCTTTTTTACATTTAAAATTAAATTTATTTATATATTTGCAAGCAGAAAGAGAGACAGACAGAGAGAGAATGGGCACACCAGGGCCTCCAGCTGCTGTAAACGAACTCCAGATGCATGTGCCACTTTGTGTATCTGGCTTCATGTAGGTACTGGGGAATCAAGCCTGGGTCATTAGGCTTTTCAGTCAAGCAGAGATGGCTTAGCAGTTAAGGTGCTTGCCTGAAAAACCAAAGGACCCAGGTTCAATTCCCAAGTACCCACATAGAGCCAGATGCACAAGGCGGTACATATGTCTGGAGTTCCTTTGCAGTGGCTAGAGGTCCTGGTGTGCCCATTCTCTCCCTCTCTCCTCTCTCAAATAAATAAATAAATAAAATATTTTTAAAAAGAATGTGAAGGTCAGGAAGTTTCCTGACTCCTGTGATTTGGAAAGTGAGCAGCATATCTCCCCACTAGATAAAGTACCCCCAGAAACACACAGCCCACTTCATTCATACAGCCAAGTCAAGACCATGTGACTCACAAGCTAGAGAAGGTTTGGAGAGAAGCCATACCATCAGAGCAGAGAGTTCTCAGGTTTCAAGTAAACCTGGGAAGTAAAAAGTAGAACTAGAAATGTTGAGGACAATAATAATAATAATAATAAATCTATGTCATTTACTGTCTTCTGCCCTATTACTTAGTTTATATGGTAGAGATTGCTTCTAAAGAATGTGTATTCCACGCAGCTAAATCAATAGGGCTAGCAGAAGTAAAATGCCTCAGGACAAGCAAGATTAATAGGAACTGAGATGGGAGAATGAACCAGAGAGAAGGAGGGAGGTATTTTCACCAAGTGGATATGGCATAGATGAAGGAAGCAGGAAGTGTGGAGGTAAGGTACAGGAACACAGATGAATTTTGTCATTGGAGTTAATAAGGCATAATGCAAAGCCATAATATACTAAAGGTTGAAAAAATTAATGTCCCATTCAATGCTCTGAGAACTCTATTGCTTTTATTGAAAGTCTCCAAATGCAGAACTCATTTTATACACTTAGTTACCTCCCACCCTCTTCTCCCGTCCTTCAAACTTCTGCTAAGCAGACCCAGCAGCTGGGGAGTTGTATAACAACATATTATGTTCTATTTATGTTCTTAAACATATTCCATTTTAACCCAAACCACCCAAGCTACAGCTGAAATGCTATAGTGGAAAGAATACTGAGTTAGGAGTCAGAGAACAAAGGTTCTAATCCCACTTTTGCTAAATTACTGTTAACCTTTTTGAGCTTTGAGGTATTGCCTCTCCACCAGAAAGGGAATAATAACTGCCCTCTTTATTGCACTTGATTAGGTGGAGAATCAAGCAGGACAATAGGTGTGAATAATATATTGAAATCATAATGTGCTCTCCAAATGTAAGAGATTATTATTTCCATTGCTTCCAGGTCCTGGTGGTTTTCCTCTCTGCAGGGGACATAAAGACCTAGAGAAGATTACACCAGCTGAGCAAGCATGCTAGGAATATAATTAGCTCCCTGTTTCCATGCTAGATCAGATACTACAATACTTCACCAAATCATACCCACAACTCAGTTTCAGACCATCTTTCACAGCATCCTCCTTCAAGCCCAGACTGCTAGACCTATTCACACTTACTAGCAACCTTTCCCATGTGAGCTTCCAGGGTAAGAGAGACAACTCAGTAAGAGCGACAGGTTTTCTAGGCTAACCACAATTTGTTGATTTGGACTTTCATTATGTTTAAGTTGATAAGGCCAAGAGGATAACTTGCACTGAGAAAAGAAGGGGATTAACACTTGGGTGGTTTGTACCCTGTGCCAAATACAATGTAGGACATTTGATACCTGTTAACCTCCTGTAACATTCACAACACTTTAGTGAGGTAAGAATTGCTATTCCTAAGTTTATAAACAAGGAAGCTGCAGCTCAGAGAAGTTAAGCAACTTGTCCAAGTTCATAAAGCAAATGAGAAATTCAAGTTTGAAATCTATCCCAAACCCGTATTACTCCAAAGATGATGTTCTTCTTGTTTTCTTCCTGTTTCAAGACAGGCTCATAATATTAAAAATAGGACACATCATAGAACTTACCATTTCATTCTTCTTGCCACACTCGAGTGCACACATCAACCATAATATTTGGCAAATCCAGTAAAGGACTCTGCAGGCCCTAAAGTTGCCTTGGAAGCTCAAACAAGCCTGGCATCCCCCAGAAAACTATCTTTTACATCTAGTAGTAAGCTCTATACATCTCACAAAAGAAAAGCAAGGAATTTGCCTGGAAGAGGCAAAGTGATGATTTCAAAGTGAAAAGAAAGGGGCTGTCTTCTCAATAAAGAGCTACCATACTGACCCTGCATATACAACCTTAAAATTCAATCTTATGGGTGTGGGTAGTGTCAGTATTTACCTACCTACTGTGATTGGAGGAAGACCAAAATGCTCTCTAATCAAAATTACCTCCCCCACTGCCCTGCCGCAGTGCCTACAATTCTCTGTGAATCACTTCCTTCAGGTTATAGCATCTGTCAAAAGGTAAGTGCTATCTTCAGTCACTGTACATTATCCTCATTAGTTTGTCACTTTCCTACTAATCACAAGACAGATATGAGATACAGGAAAAATGATTTCAAAAGAGGAAGGCTTAATGTGAAATAGAATGTGCAGTTAGAAGTTCCAAGCTCCAATGAGATAATGGTGCAAACCTCACGTACCCCTATATATTCAAAATAAATATATATACTAACCTGTAAGACAAGCATACAAGAGTTCAACAAAACCTGAACATTCCCATGACTACTGTAAACCTTTCTTGTTGCCATACAATTCACTCTTTTAAAGTACACAATTTGATGGTTTTCAGCATACTCATTTTATCAACGTATCAACCACTGGTTTGGTGTATTTTTTCTTTTTTATATTTAATTAACTTTTTATTGACAATTTCAATAATTGTAGACAATAATCCATGGTAATTCCCTCCCTCCCCTCACTTTCCCATCCGTCTCTCTTTTATTTTGATGTCATGATCTTTTCCTCCTTATTATGATGGTCTTGTGTAGGTATTGTCAGGCACTGTGAGGTTATGGATATCCAGGCCATTTTGTGTCTGGAGGAGCATGTTATAAGAGGTCCTACTCTTCCTTTGGCTCTTACATTCGTTCTGACACCTCTTCCACAATGGACCCTGAGCCTTGGAAGGTGTGATAGAGGTATTTCAGTGCTGAGTACTCCTGTCACTTCTTTTCAGCACTATGGTGCCTTCTGAGTCATCCTAAGGTCACTGCCATCTGAAAAGAGAAGGTTCTCTAACCAAAAGTGATAATAACATTAATATATGGGTATGAACATTAAGAGAAGTCCCTCTGGGCAGTTTGGTAAGCATAGTATATACATTTAGCCAGACACCAGCAGACGTTACACTCCTAGGGCACATAGTCATGAGCCTGATGCAGGTTTTAAGTATCAGGGATGTATTTCCTCCCATGGAGAGGGCTTCCAGTCAAATTAGAGGGCAGTTGGTTTCCCCAATAACACATGTGCCACTATTGCACCTGTTGGCTCATTTGGCCTGGCTGGCAAAATATAAGGCTTGCAGTGTCCACTGTTGAGTATCTTCACTGGTGATTTCTCTCTCTCCTATTGAACTGCATGCAGAATGGCCTCTTCCAGCTTTCTGTCAGCTGGTCTACATGGAGGAGTTTTCAGCTCAGTTCCATCAGGGTTTCTCAGTAACCTTGCAGCCCAAGTATGTGGAGTATTCAGCAATAAGGTCTTATCATCTATTCCTGGTGGAAAACCAAGGTCCTCAGCAATGGCCTGTAATGTTTTGGGGGCATCAGGGACCTCCCTGGTCAACAACTCACTGGAAGATATCCCATCCCTGGCACTGAGAATTTTCTAGTAACAATCTATGGCTCATTAAAAAAAAAAAAAAACTTTGCAATCCAACGGACACACAAACAAAACAGCTAAGAAAAATAATTTGATAAATTAGTATTAGGAAATCAGGAAGAGATCCAGATCACAAGAAGAGGAGATTGGCCAGTCTTTGTCTGTCTGTTTGTTTGCGACAGGACCTCACTTAGTAGTCTAGCCTGGCCTAGAACTCTATGAAGACCAGGCTGGCCTCAATCTTATGGCGATCCTTGTAGCTCAGTCTCCCAAGTACTGAGATTATAGGCATGTGCCACCATCCCTGGCTAGCTAGTCTTTCTCTATGGTGGCTATGTGACACTTCACATGACAGAAGCACTACCCAAACACCTATACAATGCAGGATGGTACCAATCTGAGCACAAAAAATAATAAGATTTTTATTTGAAAATACATTTTGGCACACTTTAGAAAGTATATGTTGGGAAAAGTTTACTTTAAGTCAGAGATAGATAGATAGATAGATAGATAGATAGATAGATAGATAGACAGACAGATAGATAGATAGATAGATCAGTACTACACACACACACACACACACACACACACATACACCCCTCCAAAGATCTGCATATCTCCCTGAGAAAGAAGTCATTTTGTTTGCTCTAGTTCAAACAACTGACTTTTGAACATTTTCTTTGCCCTCTCCAAAAACTATGAACCCATTATCAGTCATTCCTCACTTCTCTCCACAGCCCTGCAAGCTCTGAGTAATCCCTAATTCACTTAAAAAATATTCATGGGGTTAGAGAGATGGCTTAGTGGCTAAGCACTTGCCTGAGGAGCCTAAGGACCCCGGTTCGAGGCTCTATTCCCCAGGACCCACATAAGCCAGATGCACTAGGGGGTGCATGCATCTGGAGTTCGTTTGCAGTGGCTGAAGGCCCTGACACGCCCATTCTCTCTCTCTCTCTCTACCTGCCTCTTTCTCTCTGTCACTCTCAAATACATAAATAAATAAATAAATAAATAAATAAATAAACAAAAATATTATCCATGGGTGGATAGATGGCTTAGAGGATAAGGTGCTTGCCTGTGAAGCCTAAGGACCCAGGTAATTCCCCAATATCCATGTAAGCCAGATGCACAAGGGTGCACATGTGTCTGGAGTTTGTTTGCAGTGGCTAGAGGCCCTGGCGCACCTATTCTCTCTATCTCTCTGTCTTTTTCTCTCACTATTAAATAAATAAAACTGTTATTAAAATTTTATTCATTTATGAGCTGGAGAGATGACTTAGCAGTTAAGGCACTTGTCTGCATTGCCTAACAACCTGGGTTCAATTCCTCAGTGCCCACATAAAGCTAGACGCACAGTGGTGCACACATCTGGAGTTTGTTTACAGTGATGGAGGTCCTGGTGCAACCATTCTCTCTCGCTCTGTGTCTCTTCTATCTCTCACTGCTTGCAAATAAATAAATAAAATATATTTTAAAAATTTTATTCATTTATTTATTTGAGAGAGAGAATATGGATGTTCCACGGCTTCTTGCTGCTACAAATAAACTCAACATGTACACCACTTTGTGCAGCTAGCTTTACGTGGGCACTGGGGAATTGAATCCAGGCTGTCAGGTTTTGCAAGCAAGTGCCTTTAACTGCTGAGCCATCTCCCTAGCTTCCTAATTCACTTTTTTTTTTCCTTTTTTTTTCCTTCAAGGTAGGGTTTCACTCTAGAACAGGCTGACTTGGAATTCGCTATGTAGTCTCAGGGTGGTCTCAAGCTCATGGTGATCCTCCTACCTCTGCCTCCCAAGTGGTGGGATTAAAGGCATGCACCACCACGCCTGGCCTAATCCACTTTTTATCTCAATAAGGTGTCCTATTACAGATATTTTCTTCCATGATTTAGCAGGTAATGGTATTTCATTCATTTATATGGCTGAATAATATTCCATTGTATTGATATACCACATTTTGTTTATATTCATCAGTTGATGAACAGACATTAGGGTTGCTTCCACCTTCTCATAACTATGAATATTGGTGCTATAAACATTCATGTGCAAGTTTCTTTTGCTTTTTTTTGAGGCAGGGTCTTACTCTAGCTCAGACAGACCTGGAATTCACTGTGTATTCTCAGGATGGCCTTGAACTCACGGCAATCCTCCTGCCTTTGCCTCCTTAGTGCTGGGATTAAAGATGTGCACCACCTGGCGGAAAGAATGTAAGAGCCAAAGAAAGGGCAGAACTCCATACAACATGCTCCCTCCAGACACAAAATGGCCTGGATATCCATAGCCTCAAAGTGCCTTGGCACTACCTGCATAAGACCATCATAAGAGGAGGAAAAGATCAAGACATCAAAAGTAAAAGAGAGACTGATCGAGATGGGGAGGGGGTATGATGGAAAGTGGAGTTTCAAAGGAGTAAGTGGGGGGAGGGAGGGTATTACCATGGGGTATTTTTTATAATCATGGAAGTTGTTAATAAAAAAATTTTTTAAAATGTGCACCACCACGCCCAGCTCATGTGCAAGTTTTTGTGTAAGCACATGTTTTCACTTCATTTGTTTGTTGACAAAGTTGTACTATGTAGCCCAAGCTAGCCTGGAACTCACCATCCTCCTGCCTCAGTTTCTGGAGTGTTAGAAATAAGGGTTTGGATCATAACACTAAGCTTGTTTTCATTTCTTTCAAGTGTATACATAGGAAAATAATTTCTAGGTTAAATATATAAGTGTGATGTTTAATCTTGACTGTCAACTTGATGGGATCTAGAGTCACCTAGAAGAAAAACTTCTAGGCATGTCTGTGAGGGAATTTCTAGATTAGGTAAATTAATGTGAGAAGACCCAAGCTAACTGTAGAACAGCATTCCATGGGCTGTGATCTCAGACTGAATAAAAAGGAGAAAGTGTGGGCTGGAGAGATGGCTTAGCAGTTAAGGTGCTTGCCTACAAAGCCAAAGGACCCAGGTTAAATTCCCCAGTACCCACATAAAGCTAATGCACAAACTGGCACATGTGTCTGGAGTTCATGTGTAGTGGCTAGAGGCCCCGGTGCACCCATTCTCTATCTGTCTCTCTTTCTCTCTCTCTCAAGTAACTATATATATATATATTTTTTAGAGACAGAGAGCAGGCATGTGTGCACCCACGAGAGAGGTAGAATTGGCACAAGACCTCAGCCACTGCAATTGAACTCCAGACTCTTGTGCCACTTAGTGGGTATGTGACCTTGTGCTTGCCTCACCTTTGTGTGTGTGGCTTATGTCAGATCTGAAAAGTCAAACCTGGGTCCTAAGGCATTGCAGGCAAGCACCTTAACCACTAAGCCATCTCTCCAACCCTAAGTACTTTTAAAAAAAGAGAGAAAGTGACCTGAGTAGCAGTACTCATAGCTCTCAGCTTCCTGACTATGAACTGAATGCGACCAGTTGCTTCATGCTTCTGCCGCCATGCTTTCCCTCACATGATGGACTGTACCCTAAAACTGTGAGCCAAAATAAACCCTTTCTTCAAGTTGCTTTTGTAAGGTATTTTGTTTCAGTAATGAGAAAAGTAACTAATACATATGGTAATTTTATATTCAATGCTTTTAGAAACTTTCAGGTGGTTTAGCAAATTACTTGTATCATTTTTACATTTCCACAAGCAAGTATAAGAATTGCCATTTCTTTATATTCAATTTTATATTGTCTATCTTTTGCAGTATAAATATCCCAGAGGGTGTGAAGTGGTATTTTGTTTCATCAAAATTTTTTCCAATATTTTGAATTTTTGATTTATTTTTGCACATACGTGCGTGCGTGTGTATACACATCATGGTCTCTTATTGCTGCAAATCAACACTAAATTCTTGCATTACACTTTTTTTTGCATCTGGCTTCTGTGGGTGGCTGGGAAATTGAACCAGGGCGAGCAGGCTTTGCAAGCAAGTTCCTTTATCCACTTGTGCCATCTCCCCAACATTTGCTTTTTTTCCTTTTTTTTTTTTTTTTTTTTTGGCTTTTCGAGGTAGGATTTCATTCTAGGCGCAGGCTGACCTGGAATTCATTATGTAGTTTCAGGATGGCCTTGAACTCACAGCCATCCGCCTTCCTCTGCCTTCCAAGTGCTGGGAATAAAGGTGTCCCCACCATACCCCATTTTTTCCCCCTTTACACCCGTGCCATTTATTTTCAAATTGCGAAGGGGAGGGGCATGGAATTGCAAAAGTCCAGCTGGGATCCTGTGTTGAAGTATACAAAATGGGCCAGGGGCCTCTCCAACACTCTCTGGACAGCAGCAGCTGATACACGCTGCACCTTTAAAATTGTCCATAGGGAGGAAGGCACAAAGCGCTCAGTATCCACCCTGTGCCTGAGGTAGGCTAGGAACTACCCCCCAACTTCCAAACTCCTGGCATTGAGCCAGTTAGGGGGCAAGGGGTGCTTCTTCCATCACCAGTCACCTTCTAGCTCCGCAGGCACCGCGGCTAGGGGGGAGGCTTGGTGAAGTCGGTCACCACAGGTGCAGTCTCCACCCAGCTCGGGCACTCGCTCGCTAGCAGGGGCTGATCCCATGGCCAAGTAACAGTGCGCCCTGGCCCTTTCGGACCCCATCCACCCACCCCGCGCCCCGCATCGGCGCCATTTAAGTGGTACAAATGGCAGGCTGCCCCAGTCCGACCCGAGGCCCGCAACCGGAGCACCAGTAGGGGCCGCGGCGTCCCCAACTCTTCTTTTTTGAGGTATCAAATACATAATTCTTTTTTCTTTAGTCTTCAATGCCTCTATTTAGCTGGATTTCTAAGCATGTGGTTAGTCTGCCTAATTGGCCATCCAGGACTCAGACCAGTTGAGCTGATTAGGTTCCTGAGGTAGGATAGTGCATAAGGCAGGGCCTTGTCTGTGTAAAACATTTCTGACTTGAAACCGAGATTTGAAAATGGCCAATACACAGCCCTTGACTAATGGGTGAGTATGAACCCTATTCACACAACTACAGTACAAAGGAGAACACAGGAAAGGCAATGGCAGTATAGACCCTGCACAATGCTTTCCCAGTCAGTGCTAAGCAGCTTGGAATATCCAGTAGCCTAAATGTTCGTGGGTCCTTCAGTTCTAACATAAAACCAAGGCTTTCTTAAAAGTAATGGTAAGAGCAGAGAACAAGGCACTTAGAAATACACTGTGCTGGCAAGGGGGAAGGAGATCAGCACAGAGAAAAATCAACTCCTACCAAATCAGAGAGCCAGAGCCTCAGAGGCCCCCAACACCTCATCACTGAAGCAGACCAAAAATGAACCCAACATGGCTCAGGGAAATTTTGTGGAAGAGGGGGCGGAAAGAATGTCAGAGCCACATGTTGGGTCATGATATGCAGAGACATTTAGCTTACCCATAACTGTGGGCTAACTCCACAATGCATGACCCGTATACCTCAACAAGGAGGGGCCAAGGGGAGGGGGTAGGTCATGGATGAGCCTAATAATGGTACCAAACTGACTGTATTTGCTGAATACAAAACTAACTAATAAAGAAAAAAAAACTTAAAAAAAGAAATACACTGTGCTGGGCCTAGGAGGAATATGGGTTGTTTTCTCATTTCAATGAGTTGTCATGCATCCTACCCACTAGCTGACTCTGTCAAGCCTGACCTCTTTATATTTGGTCTCATGTCAATTTGTAGGCCTATACTGAAAATTGGCTACAAAGTGCTTTGTAATTTTAAAGTACATTATAAATAATCATCTGTCATTACATCTTTCTTACCAAAACCAAGCAAATCTTTAGCATGTCCTCATTGCAGACTGACCAATCTACTATTTTACCTGAATCATTCCCATTATACCCCTTTGCGTCAATATGCCCTGACACCCAGAAATAAAGTTTTCAGAGAATCTTTGCAATCTCATAACCACTTTCAGTATTTTGCTTTGGAAATAAAAAGCAAGTCAGAGACACTGCTCCTATGTTATCTTCACATTACTATACCATATTGCCTGAGATAGTTAACTTATAGAGAGGAAAGAAAGTTATTGCGAGTAAAGTATGGTTGTATATTGTGATAGAGACAGAATTGATTAGTTTTAAGACATATTATGTTTTTATTATTTACTTATTTATTTATTTAGGTTTTCTGAGTCAGGGTCTCACTGTAGCCCAGGATGACCTGGAATTCACTATGTAGTCTCAGGGTGGCCTTGAACTCTCGTCAATTCTCCTACCTCTGCCTCCCAAGTGCTGGGATTAAAGGTGTGTGCCACCACACCTGGCTACATACTATTTTTTTAATATTTTATTTTTATTTATTTATTTGACAGAGAGAGAGGGAGAATGGGCACACCAGGGCCTCCAGCCACTGCAAACGAACTCCAGACACATGACACATGTGTCCCCCTTGTGCATCTGGCTAATGTGTGTCCTGGAAAATAAAACCTGGGTCTCTTGGCTTTGCAGGCAAATGACTTAACCACTAAGCCATCCCTCCATACCAACATACTATTTTTTAAAAGGTAGTTTTACACAACAAATACATCTGAAACTATTTGTTTCATGGAAATGAAATTTTTTTGTTCATTTTTATTTATTTGAGAGTGACAGAGAGAGAGAGAGAAAGAGGCAGAGAGAGAGAGAGAGAGAGAGAGAGAGAGAGAGAATGGGCGTGCCAGGGCCTCCAGCCACTGCAAACGAACTCCAGATGTGTGCCCCCCCCTTGTGCATCTGGCTAACGTGGGTCCTGGGGAATAGAGCCTCGAACTGGGGTCCTTAGGCTTCACAGGCAAGCGCTTAACCGCTAAGCCATCTCTCCAGCCCAGAAATGAAATTTTTAAGGAGGAATAATAAACTTGGAAAATTTGATCAAGGTGCTTGGTTGTAGAGTTTGAATTGTGGGTGCACCTCTGTGTATTTTACTTATCTAAAGAATCTAGTTTTTTTTTTTTTTTTTTTTTTTTTTTAGGTAGAGTTTCACTCTAGCTCAGGCTGACCTGGAATTCACTCTGTAGTCTCAGGGTGGCCTCAAACTCATGACAATCCTCCTACCTCTGCCTCCCGAGTGCTGGGATTAAAGGCTGTCGCCACCACACCTGGCTTAATCTAGTAGTTTTTTTTTTTTTTAACATTTATAGCCAGGCATGGTGGTTCACACCTTTAATCCCAGCACTTGGAAGGCAGAGGTAGGAGGATGGCTATGAGTTCGAGGCCACCCTGAGACTACAGAGTGAATTCCAGGTCAGCCTGGGCTAGATCAAGATCCTACCTCGAAAAACCAAAATAAATAAATACATAAATAAAATAAGAAATACTATTTATTTATTTATTAGAGAGAAAGAGACAGCGGGGCACACCAGGGCCTCTAGCCACTGCAAACAAACTCCAGATGCATGTGCCACCTTGTGCATCTGGCTTATGTGGGTTCTGGGGAGTCAAACCTGGGTCCTTAGGCTTTGCAGGCAAGCACCTTAACCACTAAGTCATCTCTCCAGCCCAAGAATCTAATAGTTTTATCTTATGTTTAACTCTTATTTATTTATCATGCACATTAAAGATAACTTTTGGGGAAAAAACCACTACTGGGACAACTTTTGGAGGTTCCAGGTCATGACCAATTGGCACATTAAGGTGGAGCAAAACCATTCACCTTATACACAGGACATAGATGAGGACAGAGACTGGAGTCTCACAGTCCCCTTCAAGGGCACACCTCTCAAAGGTTCCATCACCTTCCAATAGTACTACTCTAGGTGCCTTTATTAACATGCAAACTTTTAGAAATAGTAAAGAGCCAAAGTATAAAAAATCCAATCTGTCTAACCTCTCCTCAAAGCAATGGGTCCCAAACATGTGGTTCTGACTGATGGAGGCCATGGGGAAGTCTTTGGACATGAGAGACTACTAATGATTAATTTATTCAAATATTTGTTGAGCACTGCTGATTTTAATACATCAAAGTGGTGCTAGCATAGTTCTTGTCAGCAAGAGATCTGAAGTCCTGCTGTATGCTTACTGATTTTAGTTCCTTCTGGGTCAAATGAAAAGACTAAAACTATTCATGCAACAGTGTAGTCTGAGGACAAAATGACATCCGTGCATGAACTGTGCAGCACATTGCCTGGCACACACAAGCACTCGGGAAATGTTAGCTACTAAGTTATTCAGGCTGAATCGAGAAATCTGCCACAGATTGATGGACAATGGACAACAGCAGATAATGGAATAAAATTTTAGCAACTCTTCATCTAGCTTCATGTACCCACTCTCTGCTCAAAGTGCTCTGGGGAAGAAACATGTGCTGAGAAGAGTAGTGGCGAAGGTGTCACAATTGGAGGCAGTCAAGTAGAAAAGACATTTGAATGTCAGAGAATGGCTTGATACAACATTGAAGTTTCAGAAGAATCTCAACACCACAGAAGACACATCACTACTTTTTGTCTGCATTAAATGATTCCTACTAACAAAACCCAGGCCCTAGCTTTCCTGCTCGGCCAATGAGCATAGTGCATTTCTAGGACAGTGGTTCCCAAGCAACACTTTACCTGAAATTAGTTCTGAGAGTTGAGGGTACTCCAGCTTACCTCAAGAAAAGGTGTAGATGACTGGAAGAGAGCAGCCAATTGATGAGCTTACTGAGGAGAGGACTGATTTAGGATTATTACCCTGAGGATCCTGGGGGCCTTTTACTGCAACAAGGTTCAAAAGAAATAGGTAGGGGAGACAGAATTCTATTCTGATTATAGTAATGGCTGTCACACAGGACTCTTTAACCCCATTCCTGGCCTTCGTGTTTTTGAGTGTCTGCTCTGTACACAGTACTGCCAAGCACTGTTAGGGACACAAAAGAAGCAACAAATGAGCTTCCTGCTTCCAAGCTGTGATTAAATTGAGGTGGTAAAAATATTCTGCATTTTCTGCCTGTAACTTAATTCCAGATTGGAGAATACAATGGTAGCAGCTGCACTAACTGCTTTTATTTTCTATACAGTGTTTAGAGTTTGGGCTGCTTGAACTCAATTCACAAACTGACATAAAGCCATGTGTGGGCAGTTCTGTTTGCTATAGGATTGCAGCCAGAACTGCATAAAATTCTCTATTTATGTTCTCTACTGCACTTGCCTCCCATTGGCCTGGCATTCCATATTCCTTAAACAATAACAAACACAGCAAAATATCTCTGGGTCTCTCAGGGGAGGGCTGGAGGACCCTGGGATCATACATCATGTGGGTTAACATTGTGGGGCAATCCTCAGTCAGACTTGCTGTTTTCTCTCAAGTCCCTTTGTCATTAGGAAGTTCTGTTTTTGTTTTCAATTCCCAATAGGTTTATCCTCAAAAACAGTGGGCTGGTGAGCAACCATTTATGAGCAATCTAATTGTGAGAGAACAGGAGTAATGGCAGGCTGAGCAGAATGAACCTTCCTCACTGGCAAGCTACATGCCCACGCATGGGTACACTCTCCACATTCCACTTAGGGTAAGAAGGCTTATGGTGGCGGGGAGGTCACAGACAGAGGTAAAGATTATTTTCCTGTTTTGTAAGACATGCTCAAAAAGTTCTCCATCACTAGCCTGGGATGGGTTAGGTTCAGTTCTGCCTGAAAGCAACGAGATTGCCTCTTCCAGCCATGCCTATATCTGGTTACATCCACTTCATGACTTCCATCAGAGATGAGCCAGATTTACCACGTACAATGTCCAGTTTTTAATCTGTTCAAACCTACCAAGGCCCAAGTGAGACAAATGCTTGAAACTATACCTATGACTACATTTCATCACTGTTTCCTGCTTTGGGGGAAGCTCATTCTGATGGTACAGGAAGAGAGGAGTTTATTCTGACCTGCAGAGGAAGAGGGCCAGATATTTAAATGGTTCATCAGACAGAGAAGGGCATTTCAGGCTGAGCAAATTGCAAGCAAGGACACAGAGGTTTTGGTGGTATTATTCTCATAGTCACAAATATGGGGCTGGAGAGATGACTTAGCAGGTAAGGCATTTGCCTGCAAAGCCAAAGGACTCAGTTTCAATTCCCCAGGACCCACATAAGCCAGATGCACAAGGGGGCACATGCATCTGGAGTTCATTTGCAGTGGCTGCAGGCCCTAGCATGCCCATTCTCTCTCTGTCTCTCAAATAAATAAAGATTATATATATATGAATGGGGGCTGATGTTGTCAGAGCAAGGAATAACATAGCATGTGGCAGACTGAAGGACATGAGTAAGCGGATATGCAGTTACTTCTGTAGATCTTGGGATGTTCTAAGCCGATTAAACACAATTAAACACATTTACAATGAGAAGTCTAGGAGTACAGAGGCTTGATTGGCAAATGTAAGGAAACCATTTAGGAGGCTCTAGTGAGTGTCTAGATAAGTGAAAGTCACATCTATGGCAGCAGTAATAGGAACTGAGAGGTGGCAGATTTGAACCCCAAGAAACAGTGATATATTGGTAAGCAATGGAATGGGCTCTGTAGAAAAGAAAATAAGACCCCGATTTGTTGATTTCTATGGTATCAATATTATCTCATGGCTAGTTTCAGTCTACCAATGGGACACTGCTGGATATAGAGTTGGGAAGACGTGCTCAGCCAGCTTTGTCAAGCCAGTATATATGAGCAAGCTGCAGCATAGCATCATGAAATGGCCAATTAGATATGAATGGAAAAAGAGAGATAAATCAAAATACATGGACAAATCTAATTTGGACAACTCCTTATATATTAAGTTAATGGTAAGAGGGAACACAGATTGAAGAACAGATTGAGTGAGGAAGGTAAGAAGCATACCAGGAAACGATGAGGATCTTGATTTTGAACATGTTAAATTGGTAGTGTTAGCCCTGGAATTTAACTTAAAGTGAGGGGTTAGGGAAATGGCTCAATGGTTAAAGGTGCTTGTTTGCAAATTCTGCTGGCTTGGATTGGCCTGGATTCATTTCCCCCAGTACTCACATGAAGCCAGATGCACAAAGTGGCATGTGTCTGGAGTTTGTTTGTTGTGGCAAGTGGCCGTCCCATGCCCATTCTCTCTCTTTTCCTCTCTCTCTCTCTCTCTCTCTGTTAACAAATAAATAAATAATATATTTAACTTAAAATGAGGCTCTGCTCTGTGACAATACATACCATCAATGGAATACTTACATTAAGCTAACTATAGAGTGTATTCTTAGATCTTTCAGCATCACAACAACCCCATGGATTAAGCAGATATCCAACATACAATAGGTGCTCAAAAATATCTACTTGAGCCAACTCTAGTGGCACACACCTTTAATCCATGCACTCAGGATGCAGTGGTAGGAGGACTGCCATGAGTTCATGGCCACCCTGAGACTACATAGTAAAATCCAGGTCATCCTGAGTTAGAGTGAAACCCTACCTCAAAAAACCAATTACATACATACACACACACACACACACACACACACACACACACACACATTCAGTGAATGAGTTAAGTGCTGTTCTTTTTTATTTTACAAATAGAGACACTGAGACACAAATTGTAAAAGGTCATACAGCCAGGCCTCAAACTGAAACTTGCATGATGCTAAAACCACTGATGCACACTACAAATGTGTGCTGTCGAGGCAAACATGGCAAAGATCTTTCCTTCTTTAACTTTCTTTTTTCCATATATTTTATTTTTATTTACTTATTTTTTGAGAGACAGAGATGGAGGGAGACAGAGAGAATGGCAGGGCCTTCAGCCACTGCCAACAAACTCCAGATGCATGTGCCACCTTGTGAATCTGGATTACGTGGGTCCTGGGTAACTGAACCTGAGTCCTCTGGATTTGTAGACAAGTGCCTCAACCACTAAGCAATCTCTCCAGCCCTCCGTCTTTAACTTTCTAATACTACTTTATCACAGTGCTAACCTCTTGTGGTAGTTACCTTTGCATTGCTGGGGCAAACCACCCTTGCCAAAAGCAGCTCATGGGAGGAAATACTTTATTTTGGTTTACAATCTCAAGAGGAAGAAGCTTCATGGGCAGGAAAAAGATGAAAAGAGGCTAAACATCACTTTCTACCACAACAGATAGAAAACAGTAGCAAGAGAGTGAGCCAGGCTCTGGAAAGGGGAAGCTGACTATAACACCTTGAAACCCACCCCAAACACTCCTCCTGCAATAAGGCTCCACCTCCAAAATTGCCACCAGCAGGGAACCATGCATTTGAAACCACCACACCCACATTCTGAGTATATTTGGAGATAACGGCTTTATGGAGGTGGTTAGAGCTATGTAAGGTTATAAAGGCAGAGCCCTTCAAATGGGATTAGTGTCCTTGTAAAAAGAGGAGGAGAACAGAGCACTTTATCCCTACTTATACAAGGAAAAAGGCACCAAAGGAAGGCAGCTGTCTCCAAGCTAAGAAAAGAGCCCTCACCAGGAACCATCTGGCTAGCATCTTGACCTTGCTCTTCAGAATTAAAGAATAATTTTTTGTTGCTTAATCCACTTAACCCATTGTATTTTATTATAGCAACCAAAACATACAAATACACATAGTAGAGGATAATTAAAGATTTGTGGAATGAGGACTGAAGAGATGGCTTAGCAGTCAAGGCACTTGCCTGCAAAACAAAACAACGCAGTTTCAATTACCCAGGATCCACATAAGCCAGATGCCCAAGGGGGCACATGCTTCTGGAGTTTGTTTGCAGTGGCCAGAGGTCCTGGTCTGCCTATTCTCTATTTCTTTATCTGCTTTTTTCCCCCTAACTCTCTTAAATAAATAAAATAAATAAATACTTTTTTTAAAAAATTAAAAATGATTTGTGGAATGAATGCTAACCACCCTTTACATTTGTATTGAAATTATTACTTTTCAGAGATAAGACCTAGTAAGACATAAGAAATAAATAGAAACAAAAAGGCAGATCTTTGATAGTTTTTTTTTTCTTGTGAAATTTTTTTCTCTGCAAAGCTAGAGGGTTTTCAGCCAGGATTTATAGAAATGGTAGTAGTCAATCTTTCAAAATACCATTTCCTGATGATAACACTGTGCTTCTTACATTACTGATTTACCTATGAAATCAGGAGTATGATAGGAAGTTAGAAAAATACTTGCTAGAGACTTCCAGTTAAGATGGCAGCATAGTAGCCATGCTAAAGCAGCCTAGGGGGAGAAATAAGCAGAAAAACATGACAATACACTCTTATACCAAAAAGTGAAGGTGTATACAGAATTATCAACCACAACAGAGAAGCAGGAGAGATGCAAAGCTTCCAACAACTAAAAGAGCAGCCAGAATCAGCTCCCACCATGGTGCTGGTCCCAATCTCTAGAAAGAGCTCCACACCTGAGCTACAGGAGCAGAACCCAAGTGGGGAAACTCTCCACTCACAACAGCCTCCTCACAAAGTCAAAAACCTCAAGAAGAAAACAGCAGGGACCAGATGAGCAGCTTCTGAGGAAGAGGACCATGGGGACCAGCTACTCAACTCTGGTACAATTTCAGGCACCCTCCACAGCCTCCCCTCCCGCAACCACCACTGCTGGCAACCACTGGAGACCTGGGGAAGGGAACTCAGCTACACAGCACCCAGCACAGGCAATCAGAACAGTGGACCTACTGACCCAGCCAGACTAGCTGAGCCTACAGTGCAGTAAAAAGGGACCCAAGCAGGCATGCAGCACAGGTGAGAACAGAAACTATCCCTAAAGGTAACAGGGCCTACTTACAGTGGGTCAGTATTTGACCCAAAGCCTGGTATATAGGTCTGCATTGGACTGCTAATCACACCTTCCAAGTCAGGATAGGATATGTGTTAGATTTGATTGATAGTTGGCTTTGCCATTCTTAAATCAGCTGCATTTTGGGGCTGTCCTTTGTTGCTTCCTGATTTATAGTGCCTTTGTCATTGTCTTCTGTCATTCTTGGGGGCAGAGTCTCACTTAGCCCCAGGCTAAGCTGGAACCATTTACAGACTACATATCTCAGCCTCCCAGTTGACAGGATTAAAGGTGTGAGGCAACATGCGCCCTTAGAGACTTTGACTTGGTTTGATTATCTGTTTATTTTGATGCCCACTCTTACATAAATATTCCATGTTGGTTTTGATTGAGTGTGTATATTGCTCAGTTGAATTTTAGAATTTCCCTGTATGTTGCTCCAAGAAGCCTACTAGAATACTTTCATAGCAAGCAAACCCAACACCTAGGATCACTTCTGCTGTTACTCTGGGAGTAACTTATATTACTCCACACCTGGCACCTTAAGCTCCTACCCTGAAGATATATGTCAGTTTTATATGTCCAATAAAACTTCACATAATTAGAAAACCCAGGCATCAAATTAAACAATGATGTAAAAATCTCTACATTATAATACATGAGACACAAAAATTCAAGGCAATATAATTCCACCAAGAATCATAAATCTATCAGAAATGACCTCCAGTAACACAGATTTAGATGAAACGCCTGTCAGAGATTTCAAAAAAATAATATTATAACTATGTTCAAAGAAATCAAAGGAATTGAAGAAGAAAACAAACTCCCAAAGGAGAACACAGGAAACCAACTTAATGAAATAAGGAGGTCAATATAAGACATGAGTAAGAAAATAGAAATACTGAGGAAAAACCATCAGAAATACTAGAAATGAAAAACATAGTAAGTCAAATAAAAACTCTATAGAAAGTCTCACCAATAGAATGGATGAAGGAGAGGACAGAATATCCAAACTAGAAGACCAGGTGGCAGACCTAATATAGTGCAACAAACAGAAAGACAGACACTTGAGACACTATGAAGAGATCAAACATAGAATTGATTGATTGGTAGAAGGACAAGAATTACACTCCACAGACATAGCAGATATTTTCAACAAAACCACAGAAGAAGACTTTCCCCAAGTAGGGAAAGTGATGCCAGTGCAGATACAGGAGGCCTTTAGAACACCAAACAGACAAAATCAGGAAAGAACCTCTCACCATATTATAATTAAACTGCAAAACACACAAACCAAAGAAAATATACAGAAGTAGTTAGAAAAATCAAGTCATATAAAAATGCAGGCCCATCAGGATAACAGCAGATTACTCAACACAAACTTTAAAGGCCAGAAGGGTTTGGAATGATGTATTCCAAGTTCTGAAAGATAACAACTGTCAACCAAGATTACTTTATCTTGCAAAGCTATCCATCTAAATAGACGGAGAAATAAGGACATTTCACAACAAAAACAGACTAAAGGAATATGTGAACACTAAACCAGCTCTACAGAACATACTTCAAAGGATCCTCCATGACAAAGAGGAAGAAAAGCACACACATAAGGAAACAGGAAAAAAATAAACCACACTCAAATAGTTAATACAAGAGAGTAAAGGAAAAACTGGAAGAAACACAGAATAAGAAAAATAGCAAGAATACACACCTTTCAATAATAACTCTTAATATCAATGGCCTCAATACCCCAAGCAAAAGACACCGGTTTTTATACAATGGAGTTCTACTCAGTGGTAATGAAAAATTAAATTATGAAATTTGAAGGAAAATGGATGGATCTGGAAAGGATTATACTTAGTGAGGTAACCCAGGCCCAGAAAGCTAAATATCACATGTTCTCTCCCATAGGTCGATCCTAGCTACAAATTATTGAACTTCTATGTGAGTTGGAATAAAACTCAGTAGAGAAGCCAGAAAGCTAGAAAGGGAATAGAAAGGGAGGGAGGGGGGAATTAATAAGATGGTATTGTATACATGTACGTAGAAGAACAGATTAATGGGGATGCCAAAGACTAAGTGAGGTCAGGGGAAGAGAGTGAGTAAAGAAAAGGTGGAGGGAGGGCTAATGAAAATATAGGAGAATGTAAATAAGTCACATGGAAACTACCTTTTGGGGCAATGGAACACCCAGAAGCCATAGATTGTTACTAGAAAATTTTCAGTGCCAGGGATGGGATACCTTGCAGTGAGTTGTTGGACAGGGAGGTCCCTGATGCCCCCCAAACATTACAGGCTATTGTGGAGGTTCATGGTTTCCCACCAGGAATAGATGGTAAGACCCTATTACTGAAGACTCCACATACTTGGGCTGAAAGGTCACTGACAAATCCTACTGGAGTTGAGCTGGAAACCTCCTCTGTATAAACAAGAAATCTGGAAAAGGGTACATTGCATGAAGTTCCTTGGGAGAGAGAGAAATCACCAGTGGTAGGGGCTGGAGGGATGGCTTAGCAGTTAAGGCTTTTGCCTGCAAAGCCAAAGGACCCTGGTTCAATTCCCCAG
Source organism: Dipus sagitta (assembly GCA_036346955.1). Lineage (NCBI taxonomy): Eukaryota > Metazoa > Chordata > Mammalia > Rodentia > Dipodidae > Dipus > Dipus sagitta. The sequence goes on along the minus strand of CM070776.1, from coordinate 86,211,593 downwards.
GACCCATGTTAGCCAGATGCACAAGGTGGCACATGCATCTGGAATTCATTTGCAGTGGCTGGAGGCCCTGGCACACCCATTCTATCTCTCTCCCACCACTTTTCTCTCTGTCAAGTAAATAAAAATAAATTATTTTTAAAAAGAGCCAGGCATGGTGGCGCATGTCTTTAATCCCAGTACTTGGGAAGCAGAGGTAGGAGGATCGCTGTGAGTTTAAGGCTATCCTGAGACTACATAGTAAATTCCAGGTCAGCCTAAGCTAGAGTGAGACTCTACCTCAAAAAACCAAGAAGACTAAAACAAAAGGGAGAGAGAGAAGAAAAAAGAAAACAAAAGAAATCATCAGTGGAGAGCCAGGCATTGTGGCACATACCTTTAATCCCAGCACTCAGTAGGCAGAGGTAGGAGGAATGCTGTGAGTTCGAGGCCACCTGGAGACTACATAGTGCATTCCAGGTCAGCCTGGACCAGAGTGAGACCCTACCTAGAAAAACCAAATAAATAAATAAATCATCAGTGGAGATACTCAACAGTGGACACTGCAAGTCTTAAATTTGGCCACCAAGGCCCAATGAGCCAACAGGTGCAATAGTGGCATGTCTGTTATGGGGGGAACCAACCACTCTATAATTGGACTGGAGGCCTGCTCCATGGGAAGGAATACATGCCTGATACTGAAAACCTACAACAGGGGTAGTCATGAACCCTAGGGTTGTAACATCTGCTGGTGTCTGGCTAAATGTATATACTATGCTTACCAAACTGCCCAGTAAGCACTTCTTTTAATATTCATACCCATATGTTAATGCTATTCTCACTTTTGGTTAGAGAAGCTTCTCTTTTCATATGGTGGTGTCCTTGGGATGACTCAGAAGGCATCATGATGCTGAGAAGTGACAGAAGAGAGCTTAGCACTGAAACACTTCAATTACAGTCCATTGTGGAAGAGGTGGTAGAAAGAATGTAAGAGCCAAAGGAAGGGTAGGACTCCTTACAATGCACTCCTTCAGACAGAAGATGGCCTGGATATCCATGCCTTCGCAGTGCCTGACACTACCTACACAAGACCATCATAATAGGAGGAAAAGATGATGATATCAAAATAAACGAGAGGGCTGCAGAGATGGCTTAGCAGTTAAAGTGTATGCCTGTGAAGTCTAAGGACCCAGGTTCAATTCTCCAGGTCCGATGTAAGCCAGATGCCCATGGTGGTGCATGCATTTGGAGTTCATTTGCAGTGGGTAGAGGTCCTGTCGAGCCCATTCTCCCTCCCTCTCTCTGTCTCTAAGAAGTAAATCAGTAAATTAAAACAGATCTTAAAAAAATTAAAGAGACTGTTTGAGAGGGGGAAGGTGTATGATGGAAAGTGGAGTTGCAAAGGGAAAGTGGGGGAAAGGAGAGAATTAACATGGGCTATTGTCTATAATTGTGGAAGCTGTCAATAAAAAAATAAATTTAAAAAAGCACAGGTTTGCAGACTGGGTTAAAAAGCAGTATCTTTTTATTTGTTGCCTCTAAGAAACTCACCTTTTAATTTTTTTAACCTGTTTTCCTTGTTTAAATTTCTTTTTATTGACAGCTCCCATAATTATAGACAATAAACCATGGTAATTCACTCCCCCTCCCCACTTTGCCTTTGCAACTCTACTCTCCAACATATCCCCTCCCCTTCTCAATCCATCTCTCTTTTACTTTGATGTCATCATCTTTTCCTCCTATTATGATGGTCCTGTGTAGGTAGTGTCAGGCACTGTGAGGTCATTGATATCCAGGCCATTTTGTGTCTGGAAGAGCATATTGTAAGGAGTCCTACCCTTCCTTTGGCTCTTACATTCTTTGATGACCCAGATTCAACTACCCAGTACACACATAAAGCCAGATGCACAAAATGGTTTATGCACCTGGATTTCGTCTGTACTGCAGGAGGCCCTGGCTCGCTCTTTCTTTCTCTCTCTCAAATAAATACTTTAAAAGAAGATATTTAAAATTAAATAAACTTTGATATTGTGAATAATACAGAAAACTGAACACATTGACATAGATAGCTCAATGGATTATCAATAATGAAACAGCCATGTAACTAGCACCCAGATCATGAAGCATAACATAAGCACCATCCCAGAACCCCCTAGAAGTCACTAAGGACTCCTCACTCACAAAGATAACCACTAGCCTGACATTCACGAAAATTATAATCTTTATCTTTCTTTATGGCTTTACCACCTAAGCATGTATCCTTGAATATTATTAGTTTAGGTTTTCTGGGTTTTGAAGTTTTTAAACACATGGAATCAAACAAGATGTGGTATTATATATACAGCTTATCTTACTCAGTATCATATTTATGAAATATATCCATTGTGATGCAGGCAACTGTAATTCATGCATATTATTGCTGTGTGTTATTCAACAATATAAACAAACATAACTACCCTGCAAAGTCTGATGTTAAGGCTATATTAATAAAGTAAGAAACCTTAGGCAAACTACCTGTGGTAGTTTGGTGGTTTGCTGAGGATGATCATGACAGTGAAAGTCCAGTTTCTTACACTGGAAGTAGAAAAGTCCTTGTAAAGAAAAGGAGTCACCACAGTCTTAATTTTAAAAAATTTAAAAAAAAAAACATAAAACAAGACAAAACGTTCCAAGAACAAGAATTAAGCCCATGTTCTGGTCTTCTGGAGGACCTACAGTGAGATGGCATAAACAGGCCTACCGCAGCCCTCTCCTCACTGTATTATTGTCCGTATCACCTCCTGAGATTCTATGAGGTAATCTGGACAGATACGCAAGCTGTAGTAGCACTAACTAAGTACATATAAACTAAACTGCTCTTAATGGCTAATTGTCTAGGCCTAAAGTTTCAAAACATAATAATTGTTCTAGAAATATTCCGGTGCAATCTCTAAAGCTTTTCAACTGAAAGAGACTCTTCAGCTGGGAGAAACCAGAGGCAAATCAATGAGCTAGGCTAGGAACCATAGCAGATACTAGATATCTGTATATAAATTGTAAGAACTAAGTAACGTAGAGGCCTCTGAATTAGAAAATTGGGATGCCATTTCAGTTTTACAGTACTTTTTTCTTGTTTTTTTTTGGGGGGGGGTTCAAAGTAGGGTCTCACTCTAGCCCAGGATGACCCGGAACTCACTCCGTACTCCCAGGTTGCCCTCAAACTCATGGCAATCATCCTACCTCTGCCTCCCAAGTTCTAGGATTAAAGGCATGTGCCACCATGCCTGGCATACTTTTACATTAATTTTAAAAATCATTTCCTACATTAGAACATGCTGGGAATCTGTCTAAGAGAAAAAATGAGCCGGGCGTGGTGGTGCACGCCTTTAATCCCAGCACTCGGGAGGCAGAGGTAGGAGGATTGCCGTGAGTTTGAGGCCACCCTGAGAATTCACCCAGTGAATTCCAGGTCAGCCTGGGCTAGAGTGAGACCCTACCTCGAAAAACCAAGAAAAAAAAAGATCTTGAATATAAAAAGTTACATGTAAAAGATACTGGAAATTTCTTGAAAGCTGTGAGTGGGCAGGTAGATGTGTAGGGATATGTACACATGCATGATATCTGCTTGATAGAATTGTAAAGTTCAAAGCAGGTAAGCCATTCCTAAACTCTAGGGTACATTATCCTGGAAAATGAATTGGGAGGGAAAAAAAAAAAAAACAGAAACAGGCATAATGGCTTTAAAACCCAGCACTAGGGATGCTGAGGTAGATGGTTTGCCATGAGTTCAAAGCTAGCTTGGAGCACAAAATAAGTTCCAGATCAGCCTGTGATAAAGTAAGACCTTGCCTCAAAAATAAGAAGAAATCATGATTACAAAGACTCCTCAGAAGAATCAGCCAGAAGTTTCAACTAGTGTTTAGGCTCAGTGAATTTTAAGAAATTAAGTTCCTAAAAATTTCCTGATGAAATTCACTTCTTTTATAATTCTCATAGATGTACATATTTTGATCATAACCCCTTCCCATTATTTCTTTTGTCCCTTTCTCCTTCCACACAACTCCTTCTTGTTTCCAACTAGTTCCTCTTCTATTTTGATGTATTTTTTCTGCTTTCTTCCACCATCCATTATGACATGTTCCTGGACACAATATTGTGAAATTCTGAACTAAAATTAAGTACACAAAAAGTGTATACTGCCAGGTATGGTGGTGCACGCCTTTAATCCTAGCACTCGAGAGGCAGAGGTAGCAGGATCACTGTGAGTTTGAGGCCACCCTGAGACTGCATAGTGAGTTCCAGGTCAGCCTGGGTTGGAGTGAATCCCTACCTTGAAAATCCAAAAACACTGTATACTGCGTCTGGAATGAATATTATGAACAGTGAATAAACACAATAAGATTTTAAATTCTCAGGTTAAAATTTTTCCATAAAAATGCCTCTTCTAGTCTAAAGCCTCTTTGACTGTGCTCCCAGAGGCTTTCCTTTCACAGGCTTGCCAAAACACTGAAAGCCTCCTTGGGTGGTAATTGCAGAAACAACTGATAACCAAAATGGGTTTTACTAAAATTTCTAAGCATGTTGAAGAAAGAAGTATGGAATCTAATGTTAATAGTAAAGGGTAGGATTAAAAGACTCTCCTTGATGGGCTGGAGAGATGGCTTAGCGGTTAAGCGCTCACCTGTGAAGCCTAAGGACCCCGGTTCGAGGCTTGATTCCCCAGGACCCACGTTAGCCAGATGCACAAGGGGGCGCAGGCATCTGGAGTTCGTTTGCAGTGGCTGGAAGCCCTGGCGTGCCCATTCTCTCTCTCTCTCTCACTCTTTCTCACTCTGTCGCTCTCAAATAAATAAAAGAACAAACAAACAAAAAGACTCTCCTTGAGCCTTTAATGTCTGTCTTACCACTTTGGTGGTGAATTTGTAATAGTATAAGCACAATGATTTCAATCATACTCTTCACAGTTTACTATTAGATGCAATACAATATAACACTGCACTTATGTTAGGGGAATGGAGACAGAAATAGCATAATATTTAAGAAAAAAAATTCTAGCCGGGCGTGGTGGCGCACGCCTTTAACCCCAGCACTCGGGAGGCAGAGGTAGGAGGATTGCTGTGAATTCGAGGCCACCCTGAAACTACATAGTGAATTCCAGGTCAGCCTGAACCAAAGTGAGACCCTACCTCGAAAAACTAAAAAAAAAGAAAGAAAAAAAGAAAAAAATATAAAAAAAGGAAAAAAAATCTGTCTAACAAAAAAATAGATGTGAGGCTGGAGAGATGGCTTAGTGGTTAAGGTGCTTGCCTGCAAAGCCTAAGGACCCAGTTGCGATTCTCCAGGTCCCATGTAAGCCAGATGCACATGGTGGTGCATGTGTCTGGAGTTCGTTTGCAGTGACTGGAAGCCCTGGCTTGCCCATTCTCTCTCTCTCTCCTTCCCTTTCTGTCTCTACTAAATACATAAATAAAAATAAATGTAAAAAAATAGATGTGGTTGGAATTTGGAGGGAATGAAGAAAATGCAGATAGTATAGAATTTTCTTTAATTTTATTTACTCATTTGAGAAAGACAGAGACAAACACACTCGGTAGGCCAGGGCTTCTTGCTGCTTCAAAACATTTCCAGACGCATGGGCCACTTTGTGCACCTGGCTTTACATGGGTACAGGGGAATCAAACCTGTGCTAGTGGGCTTTGCAAGCAAGCACCTTCAACTGCTGAGCCATCTCCCCAGCCCTATAGAATTTTTAATGTCAAAAGGCTGGAGAGATAGCTTAGCGGTTAAGAATTTTTAGTGTCCTCTGTAGACACACAAGACAGGAAATGACAAAACATTGCTGTAGTTTAAAAACAATCCAAATAAATGGATTGATTGATCTAATATGGTCACTGGCTAGGAAATTCATTGAATCAGGTTAATTTTACCCAAACTAATATATAAATTCCCCACAATCTCAATAGAAAATGCCAGTATTCATCACCCCCTCCAAGGCTCAGGAGAGGTCAGAGAAGAGGAGGTGGAATGAACGTAAGGGCAGGAAGATGGGGGAGAGAGTTTGGAACACTGTCTTCTGGACATGATATGGCCATTGCATCATGAATTCACGTTAGCTGTGGTTACCTGCACAGGATTGGACCCATCATCGTTCTGTCATGGATGAAGAAGGAGCTCATGGGGCTCTACTCCTCCCTGATAAGCTAATGGCAGCTAGTGATTTCTGTGGGAGGAGACATTTTCTTTAGTGATATAGCTAATGGTAAGTTGCCTTTGCTCCACTTAAAAAAAAATCACCCATGCTCACATAAGCAATGCTAATTCAAGTCACTGAGTCACAAAAACAAACAAACAAAATGAAAGAAGAAATAGGACTAGTTAGAAAGAGGAAGGGGTTTGAGGGTAGGCGAAGGGGAAAAAGAGAAGGCATTGGGATGAATCTGATCAAAGTACATTATATACACATATGATATTGTAAAAAATAAACAAATTTTACAAAGAAAATGTCAGTAAGGTTTATTATGGAAATAAAAAATGCTTAATTTACTTTAATTGTTCCATACTATATATTATCAGATATCAGATTATGACTCATAAACATGCAATCATGTTTTTAAATTAAAAACAACATTCATTTAAAATTTACACGTTAAGTCAAAGCCCAGAAGAGCCAAGGAAATCTTTTTGTTAATTTGTATTTATTTATTTCCGTGTGTGTGTATACCAACAATTCTTGCCACTGAAAATGAATGCCTATCTGGCCTTATGTGGGTGGCTGGATAATCGAACCTAGGCCAGCCAGCTTTGCAAGAAAGCACCTTTAACAGGTGAGCTCTCTTCTCAGTCCCCCAAAGTAATCGTTTTTTTATATTGTTGTTGTTGTTTCATTTTGTTGTTTAATATTTGCAAGCAGAGAGAGAGAGAGCATGCCAATTCTCTCTCTCATCTGTCGAAGCAACGCATGGTCTAACCTACTTAGCAGCAAATAGCTTGTTGTGACGCCCACACAAGTGCAGTGGTGGCACACAGCCATGGTGGGGAACCAACTGCTCTCAATTCAGCTAACTGATCCCCTCACTGGTATGGGACCCATAGCTGGAGCTGGGAAACAAGTCAGAACCATATCCAAACATAAGCCCACTCGCCAATATCAAGCTACCATCAATTGTGGGGTACAAGAGGGCCTACCCCTATTAAATTCTCTATAAAAAAAAAAAGGGTTATCTCATTTGTCCTGATGCTAACTTACTCTCCGTTGGAGAATCTGCTTCTCTTTTTCAGATAGATGTAGATCCTAAGGAGAGAGCCACCCCATCATACCTCCAAAGGGCCCTGGCTGAAACTAAGAAAAATTGGAGAAACAAGCAAGGGGGCTGTTTTCCTGATGAACCGGATACCAGCACAAGGGGGAAGGAGATCAGCACAGAGAAAAATCAACTCCTACCAAATCAGAGAGCCAGAGCCTCAGAGGCCCCCAACACCTCATCACTGAAGCAGATCAAAAATGAACCCAACATGGCTCAGGGAAATTTTGCCGAAGAGGGGGCGGAAAGAATGTCAGAGCCACATGTTGGGTCATGATATGCAGAGACATTTAGCTTACCCATAACTGTGGGCTAACTCCACAATGCATGACCCTGATACCTCAACAAGGAGGGGCCAAGGGGAGGGGGTAGGTCACGGATGAGCCTAATAATGGTACCAAACTGACTGTATTTGCTGAATACAAAACTAACTAATAAAGAAAAAAAAAAACTAAAAAAAATATTATTTAAGAAAGAAAGAAAAGAGGGCTAGAGAGATAACTTAGCACTTAAAGCACTTGCCTATGAAGCCTAAGGACCCAGGTTTGATTCTCCAGGTCCCAGGTAAGCCTGATGCACAAGGTGGTGCATGCATCCGAGTTCATTTGCAGTGGCTAGAGGTCCTGGCATGCCCATTCTCTTTTTCTCTCTCTCTCTCTGTCTCAAATAAAAATAAATTTAAAAAATTTAAAAGAGAAAAAAGACATGACGTTTGATGAGATAGATGTGTTCAGCATGATTTACACATTACATCATTTATACTTGTATTGAAACACCACATAATACCCCATTAATATGCATTTTTTTATTTTTATGTATCAGTAAAAATTATACATAGAAGTTTTTTTTCTTTTTAAAATATATTTTATTTATTTATTTGAGTGAGAGAAAGAGGGGGAGGGAGGGAGACAGAGAGAGAGAGACAGAGACAGAGACAGAGACAGAGAATGTGTGTGCCAGGGCCTCAGCCACTGCAAATGAACTCCAGATGCATGAACCCCTTGTGCATATGGCTTATGTAGGTCCTGGGGAATCGAACCTTGGTCCTCTGGCTTTGCAGGCAAACGCCTTAACTTCTAAGTCATCTCTCTTCAGGCCCATATAAGTTTTTTTAAGGTCACAGACGATTGAACCCACCCCATTTCCACAATATTTCAATTCATTAAAGTTTTAGTTTATAACTGATCCAAATAAATGTGCAAGACTTTCATCCTAAATTTTAATTGATATGCAACTGTGTATACTTATGGAGTAGTATGCAAACTCAGTTAATATATCTAATATTTACTGATCACATCAGGGTTATCAGCAATCACATCTTCCTTATTTTCTCCTAGCTCCTCATAAAATATATACTGCATTATTTTAAACTAGCCATCACATATGCTATAGAATAATAGAACTTGTTCCTCTTTCTAACTGTATTTTGGTGCCTGTCGTCCAACCACCTTCTATCCATCCTCCCTTATAACCTTCATAGCCTCTAGTGACCACTATTATACTATTTCAGTGAAATCAACTTTTTAAAATCTCTGTATATAAGTGGGAATGTGTGGTAATTGTCTTTTTGTCACTGACTTACTTCACTTAATTTCTTCTAGTTCCATCCATGCTGCTGCAAATGACAAGATTCCATTATCTTTATGGACAAATAATATTTTATTACACACACATATAGGTATAAAATATAAAACACATCCTTTCAACAGGAGGTCTGCATGCTGCTGGTGCCACCACCTTGTCTCTAGTGATCCCTGAGAAATTCCAGCACATTTTGTGAGTACTCAACACCAACATCGATGGGCAGTGGAAAATAGCTTTTGCCTTCACTGCATGGGTCAAAAGTATGCTCATGTGATGTTGAAGACAGCAGGTAGTGACCTCACCAAGAGGGCTGGAAAACTCACTGAAGATGAGGTGCAGAACGTGTGGCCACCATTATATAGAATCCATGCCAGCCAAGATCCCAGACTGGTTCTTGAATAGACAGAAGGATGTGAAGGATGGAAAGCACAGCCAGATTCTGGCCAATGGTCTGGACAATGCTCCAGGAAGATCTGGAGTAACTGAAGATGATCAGAGGCCACCGAGGGCTGTGCCACTTCTGGGACCTTTGTGTTCAAGGGCAGCACACCAAGACCACTGTCCGTTGTGGCCTCACCGTGGGTGTGTCCAAGAATAAATGAGTCTGTGGGCTTTTTCTGTTAATAGTTTCTATACCCAAAACACCTACATTGTTCATATTTATTCATCCACTGAAATTTATCTGTTGATTCTAAATCATGCCTGTTGTAAATACTGCTGTGATAAACATAGGGGTGAAGATGTGTTAGCATGTGTTGGTTTTATGTTGTGACAAATACTTGAGATGATCAAACTATTAAAATATTTTCATTTATTTATAAGCAGAGGGGGGAGGGAGGATGGGTGCACTAGGGCCTCTTGCCGCTGCAAATGAACTCCAGATGCATGCACCACTTTGTGCATCTGGCTTCATGTGGGTACTAGGAAATCTAACCCAGGCCATCAGTTTTTGCAAGTAAGCACCTTTAATCACTGATCCATCTCCCTAACCCAAACAACATTTCCTTATGGTGAAAATATGTATAACCCTTTCTTCAAGTTTTTTTTTGAAATATGCAGTGTGTGTTATCTACAATCACTATGAAGTAAGATACCATAACTTCTTACCGCTGTCTAACTGTAACTCAGTACTCACTTATCAACCATTCCCCATCATTCTATCCCTTTATTCTTCCTGGCCTCTAGAAATTAACATTCTACTGTCAACTTCTATGAAATCACCTTTTGTAGATTGCATAGGTAAGTGAGATCATATGGAAATTTCTTTCTGTGTCTGGCTTATATAACTTAACAAAATGATCTCCAGTTCCTTCCTTTGAATGATAGAAAACCATCTTTTTGTGAATGAGTCCCATTGTGTATATGTACCACACTTTCTTTATATTCATCAGTTGACTGACACTAAGGTTGCTTCCCTTTCTTGTCTACTATGAATAGTACTGCAATAAATATGGGAGTAGAATTTCACTTCACCATATTGATTTCATTTCCTTTGGATATATACTCAGTAGTAGGATTGTTAGGTCAAATGCAGAGTCTTAAAAAAAGTTAATGTCATAGATTTTTAAAAATAAATAAATAAATGTGGGGCTGGAGGGATTTCTTTTTTTTTAATTTATTTATTTATTTATTTGAGAGTGACAGACACAGAGAGGAAGAGGCAGATAGAGACAGAGAGAGAGAATGGGCGTGCCAGGGCCTCCAGCCACTGCAAACGAACTCCAGACGCGTGTGCCCCCTTGTGCATCTGGCTAACGTGGGTCCTGGGGAATCGAGCCTCGAACCTGGGTCCTCAGGCTTCACAGGCAAGCGCTTAACCATTAAGCCATCTCTCCAGGCCCTGGAGGGATTTCTTAGTGGTTCAGGCACTTGCCTGCAAGGCCAAAGGACACAGGCTTGATTCCCCAGGACCCACGTAAGCCACATGCACAAGGTGATACATGTGCCTGCAGTTTGTCTGCAGTGGCCACAGGCCCTAGAGCACCCATTCTCTTTCTCTACCTCCTTCCCTCCCTCCCTCTCTCTCTGCCTCTTTTTCTCTGTTAAATAAATAAATAAGGACTGGAGAAATGGCTTAGCGGTTAAGCGCTTGCCTATGAAGCCTAAGGACCCTGGTTCGAGGCTCAATTCCCGAGGACCCACGTTAGCCAGATGCACAAGGGGACCCTCATGTCTGGAGTTCTTTCGCAGTGGCTGGAGGCCCTAGTGCGTCCATTCTCTCTCTATCTGCCTCTTTCTCTCACTGTCTGTCGCTCTCAAATAAATAAATAAAAATAAACAAAATATTAAACTAAATAAAGTAAAAATATTTTTAAAAATTAAGTGTGTTCATAACTGTAGTGACCATATTGGAAAAGCTAATGAAGTTGGAAAACTTTCTATGTATTATATATTACTGAGTTACTTTTCATTTATCCAGGAGATTTTATGTGACTTAATTTAACCAAAGAATAGGGTCCTTAAAAAGCCATTCAGGACATGTAAGATGTACACATTCTTCTCTCTTATGACAAAGACTCTTAGAACAAGTGAATTTAGCAGTTAATTCTATCTTTTTCTATGGGCTAAGGATGTAGCTCAATTGGTAGAATACTTGCCTAACATGCATGAAGCCCTGGATTTCATGCCCAGCAATGAATAAACTAGGCTTGATGACACATGCCTGTAGTCCTAGCACTTGGGAGGTGAAGGCAGGAGGATCAGGACTTCAAAGTCATCCTCAACTACACAGTGAATTTGAAGCCAGCCCAGGATACATGAGACCCAGTCTCAAAAAAAGAATTCAGTTTTCTGCTTCACATAACATTATAGGTGTTTGATTATTTCTCTACCATTGAAGACTTTACTCTTTTCTTTTTTCTTTCTTTCTTTTTTTTTAAGGGTACATCTCACTCTAGCTCAAGCTGACCTGGAACTCACCCTGTAGTTCAGGCTGGTCTCAAACTCACAGCGATCTTCCTACGTTTGCCTCCTGAGTATTAAAGGTGTGCACTAAAATGGTCTACTTACAAGCTTTATCACTGCTGTTAAGGTTTTACTAATGATGACATATGACTCATAATAAAACAATCCTTGAGATGCTGTCACTGAAAAGAGTAACAACTTCCCCCATCACACTTCCATATAAGAAAAAAACTGGAAGAAATTATCAAGATCAACATTTTCAGAACTGTGGAAAGCAATCAAACACATACAGAAACCTAGCAAACATTTATTCAAGAAAAATTTCTGTGACTGGGAATAACTGCCCAGTGGTTAAAAGCACTTGTTTGCAATGTCTGCCAACCCAGGTTCAATTCTTCTGCCACCCATGTAAAGTCAAACAGGTGTTCATCTGCAGTGGCAAGAGACCCTAGTGTGCCCCCATACAAATGAGTAAATTTAAAAAAAAAAAAAAAGGAAAAGAAAACACCTGAGGATCTAAGGGTGGAACTCAGTGGTGGAATGTTTGCCTAGCATGTGTTATGACCTGAGTTTGGTCCCTCCAAATTAATGGAAAAACTTTAAAAAAATGATGGAGTTCGGCGTGGTGACACATGGCTTTAATTCCAGCACTTGGGAGGCTGAGGGAGGAGGATCACCATGAGTTTGAGGCCACCCTGAGACTACACAGTGAATTCCAGATCAGCCTGGGCTAGAACAAGACCCTACCTCAAAAAACCAAACCAAACCAAAACAAAACAAAAAAGAATGATGAAACTTTAATGTCATTTTAGCCTATTATCTCCCACCCTCCATACCTCCAGCAGCCTTTTTTTGGGGGGGTCGGTTTCGATGTATGGCCTCACTCTAGTCCAGGCTGAAATGAAATTCACTGTGTAGTCTCAGGGTGGCCTTGAATTCACGGCAATCCTCCTACCTCTGCCTCCCAAGTGCTGGGATTAAAGGCATGCATCACCATGTCCAGCTTACCAGCAGCCTTAAAAAAAATACAGAGCCCACTGAGCCGGGCGTGGTGGTGCACGCCTTTAATCCCAGCACTCGGGAGGCAGAGGTAGGAGGATCGCCGTGAGTTCGAGGCCACCCTGAGACTCCATAGTGAATTCCAGGTCAGCCTGGGCTAGAGTGAGACCCTACCTCAAAAAATCAAAAAAAAAAAAAAATCAAAAATACAGAGCCCACATTTGTGAAGGGAAGCAGTAGTGTAGCAGACTCATGCAGAAGAAGAAAGGCATTGAATCTCTGTCAAGCCTCAATCTTAGACAATGAAGCCACTGTGTAAGTATGATGGCTCCCCAGAAGGCAGGCAGGGTGTTTATGACCTGAGACCAAATGCAGTGCAAAAAGACTCTTCCAGTGGGCGCTTTCGCCAAAAAACAAATCCAAGCAAATGTTTTCGCTTTTCGACACTAAAAAGGAAAATGTTGAGGAGGTATCTATAAACATTTTGAAAAGGACCTATATTCCTGGGAATCTAGAAGGGTACATGCATACGCAGAACTATGTGTATTCCCCCAAAGACCTGAGAAAGCTCCACAATCTTGCCTGTCTCACCGTGACTTTCTACACAAGAAAGAGAGGCTACGGCAGCATTCTCAAGTTTTGAACTCAAGAAATGATGAACCATGCAAATAAAAATGAATGTGTGATCTATACACAGGACAAATATAAAAATAAAATAAAAGTGTGGCATGGTGGCTCATGCATTTAATTCCAGCACTTGGGAGGCTGAGATCAGAGGATCATGGTGAGTTCAAGGATAGCCTGGTACTTCAGAGTGCGTTCCAGGTAAACTGAGGCTACAATGAGATCCTGTCTCAAAAAAGAAATAAACAGAAGTTGCACTTGAGACTGGGCATGGGAGTGCACATGTGTAGTCCCAGCACTTAGGAAACAGAAGCAGGGAGATTATGGCAAGTTTTGAAGCCAGTCAATTGTACACATAGCGAGTTTGAGGCTAATCAAGGTTACACATTAACATCCTGTCTCTTTTCTTCAGTGGTGTAGCCACTAGTGAGTTGATAATGCTCCAATAAATAATACCTACTGTTACCTACTAATTCAATTCAGCGTGTCACAAAAGAGACAAAAATGAAGAAGGGGCCCGACTGAGAAGAAGAAGGGATTTAGTGGGAATGAGAGGAAACAAGACAGAGTAATAAGGGTGAATATGTTCAAATATATTAATATACATATATGAAATTATCAAATAAATAAAGATTCTCTCTCAAACCATCCTCTGTCTAAAAAAACCCAACAAATTTTCTTTATGAAAGATCAGGCATTGAACAGACAAAAACCTAGTTTTAAGTTTAAGCTATCCTAAATATGTCTAGGACCTAAAGAAAACCATGTCCGGATGTTGTTAACAAAAATTTGAAAAAAAAGAAAACCATATCCAAAAAATTAAAGGAAAGTATGACAACATTTCATCCAATAGAGAATATTAAAAGAAAGATCTAAAAAAATGAACCAGCCGGGCATGGTGCCATACGCCTTTAATCCCAGCACTCGGGAGGCAGAGGTAGGAGGATCACCGTGAGTTTGAGGCCACCCTGAGACTACATAGTGAATTCCAAGAACCAAAATGCAAAATTCACCAGAAGGATTTAATAGCAGATGTAACCTGACAGACTATGATGGTCCCTTGCCCAACATAGACCTGGTACCTGTCTACACACAGATCAGGGCTTCTGATTTTGGTCCTGTCCCTGGCACCTTCCCTTTTTCTGGCTAACCATTTGAAAAAGAATCTGAACTAGGTCTCTGAGATGTTCAGCCAGTAGCTACCCATGTGAAAAATCAAAGATCTGCTTCTACTTTCGTGAAAGTCCATCCACAAGCAAAGGCTGCTCCACACTAGTTGTCTTGAACCAGGCAGACAGCTATTTCAGGGCTTCTCTTGCCCACACTTCACCTAATAAAGTTCTGAGAGAAAAAAATAATCAGCAAATTTAGAGCTCAATTGAGATTAAAAAAAGAAAAAGTTCTAGGCTAATAAGAGATATTGTAGGCAGGGGAGATGGCGTAGCAGTTAAGGTGTTTGCCTGCAAAGCCAAAGGATCCTGGTTCGATAATCCAGAACCCACATAAGCCAGATGCACAAGGCAGGCAGTTATGTATCTGGAGTTCGTTTGCAGTGGCTGGAGGTCCTGACACGCCCATTCTCTGTCTCTCTCTCTCTCTCTCTTTCTCTGCCTCTTTCTCTCTCTCAAATAAGTAAATAATAAAATATAAAAAAGAGATATGTAGTTACTAACCAATAAAGCATCTCTTACATAAAGTGGCATACACATGGGGCTGGGAAGTCTGTTCAGTAGTTAAAGGTGCTTGCTTTTTAATTCAACTACCAAGCCATCCATGTAGGCCTGTTATAAAAAGTGGCACAAGTTTAAAAAAAGGGGGGGCGGCTAGAGAGATGGCTTAGCGGTTAAGTGACTGCCTGTGAAGCCTAAGGATCCTGGTTTGAGGCTCCATTCCCTAGGACCCACGTAAACCAGATGCACAAGGGGGTGCACGCATCTGGAGTTTGTTTGCAGTGGCTGGAGGCCCTGGCATGCCCATTCTCTATCTATCTGCCTTTCTCTCTCTCTCTTCTCTCTCTGTCGCTCTTAAATAAAAATAAACAAAAAAAAGTGGCGCAAGTGACTGGTGTTCATAGCCACAATGGGCAATGACACACACACATGCACACACACACACACACACACACACACAAATAAGCAAAAAAAAAAAAAAAACCTAAAACACAAAAAGCTAAATAACGAAATGGCATGCATGGGCAATGGTCTTTAAGAAATGTAGATTATAAAGGGTCAACTGCTGCCTGTGTGAGCTTCTCATTGCTGTGACAAAATACCTTAGAAACAAATGCTTCTCAATGGGGAGCTAAAGTCCAGTTCTACTTGTCTGCCCTTCCCAACTCCAAAGACTCATTTCCTTGTTTGGAAATGAATTGAGGTGAAAGATCTTAAGTCTTCTTGGCCTTCAACAGAGGTTATGGGAGTCAGACAGCGGTGTAAACTGAATATTGAATTTCTCCCCCAGGCTCCTCTGTTGAACATTAGTCCCCAGCTGGTAGTGTTACCAAAGGATAGTGGAAACTTCATGGGGTGCAGGCCTAATTGCAGGAAGTAGGCAGTAAGTGCATGAATTTGAAGGTTATGGCCAGGTTCCCCTCCTCGCTCTGTTTTTTGTTTTTTTTTTTTTTTTTTTTTTTTTTTTTTCCCGAGGTAGGGTCTCACTGTAGCCTAGGCTGACCTGTATTCACTATGTAGTCTCAGGGTGACCTCAAACTCACAGCAATCCTCCTACCTCTGCCTCCTGAGTGCTGGGATTAAAGCTGTGTGCCACCACACCTGGCTTCTCTCTCTGTTTTTTGTTCACCATGAGGTAAACAGGCTCTGCCATGTGTCCCTATTTCCAGAATGTTCTGCCTCACTGTGTGCCCAGAATGAAATGAGCTGTGTACTCTTGATGGAATCCTCTGAGATTAATCCAAAATGAGTCATCTTTTAAAAAAATTTAAAAAAATTATTAAGTAGAAACTTTTTATGGACACATCATGTGTTGGTACCATCATTTCCCTCCTCTCTGCCCCCATTCCCCTGAAGGTTCTTCTCAGAGGGATGGCTGGCATTCACCATGGGGTTGCCGGTTATGCGTTATGAGAGCAGCAGGCAGTCATTATGGGTGTGTGGGGGGGGGGGCAATGCCTCTGGATATTCCCTTCCATCTTGTGGCTCTTACAATCTTTCTGCCCTTTCTTCTACGAAATCACCTGAGCTATGGTGGGTGTGTTTAAAGTCTTCTTTAGAGTTGTGCTCTAAGCAGATTCTGGATTGCTGCTTTGGTACGTTTTGAGAATCCTCAATGCCTGTCTCTATCACCCTGGCAGTGGTTGTCAGGTATGGTGGTTAGAATAGATGTCCCTCAATAGATTCAGTAATTTTATTGAAGCTTGTAACTTGGCTAGAGGAGGTGTTACTGGGAGTGGATTTGGAATTTCCAGCCTGAGATATGAAAGTGCCTGAGTTGTGCCTGGGGTTTCTGAGCATGCTTGCTTATGCTGGTGGTTGTTGCTTTTCTCTCTCTGCATGGACCTGTGAAAGTGGGCCAGCTTCTTCTGCCATTGTGGAACTTCCCCTCTATCTGTAAGCTTCACTAAATCCCTTCCTCCATAACTGTACCTGGTTTGGAAGTTCATCCCAGCAATGTGAGGCTGAATGCAACATGAGGCTTGCCATTGAAGCAGCACTTTATTTTTTGTCTCTTTTTTTTTTTTCTACAGGGTCTTAGTCTAGCCCAGGCTGACCTGGAAGTCACAGCAATCTTCCTATCTCTACCTTTCGAGTGCTCAGATTAAAGGTGTGCTCCACCACATCCAGCTCTTTTCTTTTTTAAAAAAATACTTTGATTGTGTGTGTGTGTGTGTGTGTGTGTGTGTGTATGGGCATGCCAAGCCCTCTTGCCACTGCGGACAAACTCCAGATGCATGCATCACTTTGTGCAACCAGCTTTATGTGGGTATTTGGGAATTTAATCCTGGGCTGGCAGGCTTTGTAAGCAAGTGCCTTTAACCCCTAAGCCATCTCCCCAGACCCTTTTCACGTTATTATATAAACACATCTTTCTAGGAAGAAATGCTTACTCAGATTCTTTGTGTTTTTAAAAAAATTGTTGAGTTGTGAAAGTTCTTATAAATATTCTAAATAAAACATGATTATCACATGTATGATTTGCAAATATTTCCCCTAGTTTCTATTGACATTTAACCAGTTCTGAGACAAAATATGTAACAGAGAGACCAGGCTGGCCAAGTCTCTTGATTTTTTAATCTTTTCTATTGTATTTTTTACATAAACAAAACATGTTCTAGGTGCTAAGGAGATGGCTCAGCAGTTAAAGGCACTTTCTTGTAAAGTCGGCAGGCCTGCGTTCAATTCCCCAACACCCAGGTAAAGCCAGATACACAAAATGACACAAATGTCTAGGATTCATTTGAAAGCAAGAGAGCCTATCCCTAATGTGCAAATAAATATTTTTTTAAAAGTAAAATATGCTCTGTACCAATGATCAATTGCTCTTCATTTCCCCCACTGAACTACCTTGACACCTTTGTTGGAAATGGCATTGATCCTGATGAATGTTTATTTCTGAATTCTCAATTCCACCTCATTGATCTATGTCTATTATACCAGCACCACACAGTGATGACTGGTGTATCATTGTAGGAAACTTTGAAATCAAGAAGTGAGTCCTCCAATATGTAGGTATTTTTTTAATATTAGTTTGGTTTATTCAGAGTCTCTTAGATGTCTATTTGATGTTAATATCAACTTGTCATTGTATGTAAATACCAGTTGGGATTCTTATAAGGATGGCAGTGAGTCTATAGTCCAGCCTGGTGAGTACTGTGGTCTTAATTATGCTCAGGCTTCTGAGTGAATATGAAATGCTTTTGCATTATTACATCTTCACATTTTTAAAATACTATTTATTTATTTATAATTTAAGAGAGGGAAGAAGGAAGGGGGGGGCACACCAGGGCCTCCTGCCTCTACAAATGAACTCCAGACACATGTGCCACTTTGTGCATCTGGCTTTGTATGGGCACTGGGGAATCGAACCCAGGACATCAGGCTTTGCAAACCAGCACCTTTAACCACTGAGAAATCTCCCCAGCCCCAGTTCTACTTTTTATTTTTTATTTTTTTTGGTTTTCGAGGTAGGGTCTTGCTCTAGACCAGGCTGACCTAGAATTAACTATGTAGTCTCAGGGTGGCCTCAAACTCACAGCAATCCTCCTACCTCTGCCTCCCAAGTGCTGGGATTGAAGGTGTGCACCACCACACCCAGCCCATCTTTACTTTTTTAAGTAACATTGTGACATTTTAAGTGAACCTACCATCTCTAGGGTAAATCCCAAACTTTCATGGTGTCTAATCCTTTTTATATGCATATTGCTGGATTTGATTTGCTTGTATTTGCTTGAGCTTCTCAGATGTATAGATTTTCAAGTTTAGGGTATTGTTAGCATTATTTCAAATATTGTTTTCTTTCCAGTTTTCTTCCCTTATGAGTGTTTGTGTATTTAATGGTGCTGTGCATGTCTCTAAGGATTGGTTGATCTTTATTCACTCTCCCAAGTCCAGAATTTCTATGATTGTGCTTGGATATGGCATGTATGTTTGTGTACCCTACCATTTACTGATATAGTGTCATCAAATCTTCTTTTTATTTAAATATGGCTCATTTTAGTTCTTTGAAAATATAATAGCTGTTTTGAAGTCCTTTTTCAATAATTCAATAAACTGTTTTTTGTTTGTTTGTTTGTTTGTTTTTGTTTTTCTAGGTAGGGTCTCACTGTAGCCCAGGCTGACCTGGAATTCATTAGGTAGTCTCAGGGTGGCCTTGAACTCACAGCAATCCTCCTGCCTCTGACTCCCTACCTGCCTCCCAAGTCCTGGGATTAAAGGTGTGCACCACCATGCCCGGCTAAACTGGTTTTCCTAACACGTAATTCCTATTATATTTTTGTTTTTACTGTTGTTGGTGTTGTTGTGGTGGGTGGGTGTTGTGTGTGTTTGTGTGTGTATGTGTTTTGAGGTAGGTTCTCACTGTAGCTGAGGCTGACCTGGAATACACTATGTAGTCTCAGGCTGGTCCCAAGCTCACAGCGATCCTCCTACACCTCAGCCTCCCCCGAGTGTTGGGATTTAAGTGCATGAATCACTACACCCAGCTTATATGATGATTTTTGTTTTTTGTTTAGGTATATGGGTCACATTTGTTCCTGTCTCCTAACATTTTGCTGGACTAAACCCCAGATAATATATTGTTGTAACTGTGGATACGGATTCTCTGTTCTGGGGCTTGTTGCTGTTTACTTCTTTGTTTGGTGACTTGAATGGACTCATTCTTTGAAGTTTGTTCTCCAGTGTGCAGCTTTTAATTTACTTCTTTGTATCTTTAAATCTCTCACTTCCTAACCTTGAGCCAGTGCAGTTTAGCCTTTAGCCACTAATTATTAGAGGTTTTACTTCAAGCCTCGGATTCAATACAATTTTCATTCTTTCACTAAAAACGTGTGGGGGGGTGGAGAGATAGCTTAGCTGTTAAGCGCTTGCCTGTGAAGCCTAAGTTAGGACCCTGGTTTGAGGTTCGATTCCCCAGGACCCACATTAGCCAGATGCACAAGGGGGCACATGCGTCCAGAGTTTGTTTGCAGTGGCTGGAGGCCCTGGAGCGCACATTCTCTCTCTCTCCATCTGCCTCTTTCTCTCTCTGTCTGTTGCTCTCAAATAAATAAAAACGAATAAAATATTTTTTAAAAAAAATGTTAAAAGTGTGTGTGGCTAGCCAGCACTTTTCAGTAGGAACAGAGGAATTGAACCCAGGCTGGTAGGCTTTAGCAAGCACCTGTAACTGCTGAGCCATCTCCCCAGGTTTTCATTCTTCATAGTTTGTCAGTGTGGCCTGTATACTCTTTAGGGAGTTTTCTACAAGTTTGCTCCACATTTAGTATCCATTGTTCCTGAGATACCAGTTGTGCGTACACACACCTGGTGTATCAACAGGTTCAGCAGGGTGTCTTTCACTGTTTCTGTTCTCTCCACTAAACTTCTGGCTGGTCCTCTGTTGCTGCTATACCAATGATGGTAGGAATCACAGGTGGCTGACTGGTTATTTTAATGTTTTAACCAAGTCCCAAAGGCATACATTTTCCACCACCCAAATAAAGTCAGGGCCCTCAGGCAGGGACAGGATTTGCCAGTTTGAGACTTGCTCTGAACTTCTCCTGGGAAGAACCTCTAGATTATAAACAGTATCTGTGAGAAATGGTAAATAGCACTTTGCCAGCAAGTACACTGGACTATTACTAACTTCATTCAGTTAACTGACTTTCTCAAGGTCACAGTTTACTAATGATATAAACGAGAAGCAATGAATTAAAGACTTTGACATCTTCCACAAAAGCCCCTCTTCAACATGTAATTGGTGAGAAAATGGGGCAGCTTCTAACTCAGACTTTATGGCTTTCCACTATTACTACTGAGTTCTGCGAGACTTGAATGAATGACTCCCAATGTGTTGTAAATCACTGCTCATTCTCCAGAGTAAATGATTCCCTTTGCTAATTTTGACCAAAGAAACAAACACTTCTGAGGGGAGAAATTCCATCAGCTCTTTGCATGCCCTCCTGAAGTCCTGTCCTCTTCATTGTAATTTTCAAGTGATTATGCAGACATTGGTGCTAAAGTTTGGAAACTTAACCTAGTACTTAAAGCCAATATTATCATCATTGGCCTTTGAGACATGATCTCATTATGTAGCCCAAGTTGGCCTAGAACTTGCTGTGTAGACCAGGCTACTCTCAAGCTGGTGGTGATCCTCCTGACTCAGGCTTCTGATTTCTGGAATTACAGATGTGTACCATCATATCAGGCTCAGGAAGCCAAATATAAGCATTAAATGATTCATTTATAATTTTAGTTATTTTAAAAAGATTTTTATTTATTTGAGAGACAGACAAAGGTAGATAGAGAGACAGTATGGGTATGTCAGGGCCTCCTGCCACTGCAAATGGATACCAAACATATTTGCCACCTTGTGTATCTGGCTTTACAAGGGTACTGGGAAATCAAACACAGACCATCAAGCTTTGCAAGCAAGCACCTTTAACTGCTGAGCCATCTCTCCAGCCCTCATTTATAATTTTTTAAAGCTTGAATTAAAGGCTGGGGATATGGCTCATTGGTAAAAGGTAGTTTCTTGTAAATCCTGATTACATGAGTTTGCTTCCCAGCAATCATATAAAGCCAGATGCACAGGGGCACATGTGTCTGTGATCCTAATACACCACAAAGATAGGAGGCAGAGCTAAACAATCCAAATTTCAAGGGCCAGCTAGACTGACATTCATATGCATCAGCAAGATGAACCTGTCTTAAAGAGTAGAAAAAGAGTACAGATAGCTTGCTGTCCTCTGACCTCCATACATGCTGTGGCACACATGCATCACACTCACCAAATAAAAATAAAAGGCTTGCCAGGCGTGGTGGCACACGCCTTTAATCCCAGCACTCGCGAGGCAGAAGTAGGAGGATCACCATGAGTTCGAGGCCACCCTGAGACTACATAGTGAATCCCAGGTCAGCCTGAGCTAGAGTGAGACCCTACCTCGAAACCCCCCATAAATAATAATAATAATAATAATAATAATAGGCTTGAATTAACAGCTATTTTTTAAAATGACATACTCCTTTCTCCCTCATTACCTCAGATAACAGAAAGTTGTCTACAAATAGAGAAAAGGATAAGTAATGTAAAACACATGGAAAATTCCATCTTGTTCAATTTCATATGCAAATACCATACCATTGCATTTAGGGCTGGGATACTAATTAAGTGCATAGGATGTCATGCTATTAAATACATGCTCATTCAGTCATAACTTTTGCACTATGTTTAGGAAAGCTGTTCACTCATGAAGGTAAGTTATAGCAAATGCAAATTACCTCTGTGAGCTACTACCTTCTGAGAAGTCGTCAACTGATTTTCTATGAGTAGCAATTTGGATAGTTGTACTTCAAAAGTATGAAAATCTTTTGCCTTTTTTCTCTTTTAGGATTTTCCAAAATTATACACACACACACCCCTCTGAGGGAGAGGGAGGGAGGGGGGAGAGAGAGAGAAAGCGAGGGGGCAGGGTCTCACTGTAATCCAGGCTGACAGGCTGACCTGGGATTCACTTTTTAGCCCAGACTCACCTTGAACTCACACCTCAGCCTTCCAAGTATTGGGATTATAGCTGTGAGCCACCATACCTAATCCTTTGGAGGACTAAAAAAATATTTATTAGGGACTTCCAGTCAAGGTGGCATCTACCTAACCATGCCACACCTACCAGGGAAGGAAAGATGGATGCAGATCTGCAAGAGAGAATCAGCCCATCATACCTCACCAGGGCCCCAACTACAACCAAGACTAATTGGGGAAATGAGCAAGAGTGCTGCTTTCTTGGTGAACCTGGTATCAGCACAAGGGTGAAGGAGATAGACACAGAGCACACTCAACTCCTACCAATCCACCAAAGACACAGAGGCTCCCAAGACCTTATCACTGAAGTAGACCTAAAATGAACCCATCATTGCTCAGGGAAATTCGTGGAAGAGGGGTGGAAAGATTGTTAGAGCCACATGTTGGGACACTATGCACAGAGACATTGCCTCTTACCCATAACTGATGGCTAACCCCACAATGCACGACGCACATTCCCCAATGAGGAGGGTCCCTGCAGAGGGGTAAGGACAGGGAGGAGGCTAACAAGGGTACCAGCATGGCTGTATACACACTGTGTACATAACTAATAACAAATATTTATCATAGAGAAAGAGAGAGTATGGGAATTCCAGGGCCTTCTGCTACTGCAAATGAACTCCAGACACATGCACTACTCTGTGCATCAGTCTACATGAGTACTGGGGAATCAAACCCAGCTGTGAGACTTTGCAAGCAAGAGTCAACCGTTGATCCACCTCTCCAGCCTCCTTTTGAATTTTCTATAATTTTACATGCCAAGCCTTGGATATACATTGAAATCTAAATTTTACCAAAAAGGGAATCAGAAGGCAAAGCAATTGACTGATGTTCTTAAGGTCGTCTAGTTCATTAATGATAAAAACCAGAAGCAATGAAGGATTGATATTTAGCCTTCAGCTCTATGCACTAAAATTAGTTAGTTATACTAACATTCTTCCTGACAAGCTGAATAAATGTTTTCCTGTTACATGCTTAAGTGGACTTTAATTCATATGTACTAATATGTTACTTGGAAAGGCATTCTTTTTGAGTATAACAAAAATAAAGCACTGGTACATTGAAGCAAAATACATTCTGTTAAACACGGTGTCCATCCTTGTTAGATACGGAATTTTTACACGACTATAGCCTTTTATATATTCAACAATCTAATAGTTTAAACAAAAGGAAAGGCAGTATCAATTGAACACAATCTTAAAAATATGACATAGAACTGAAGACACAGCTGTGGTAGTGTTGGTTTAGTGTGGTGTTTTAAATGTGGAATAATCCCCATAACCTCATGTGTTTATGATTATGTCTCATACTTAATCCCCAACTGATGGTGCTTTGGGTCTCAGAGCCTTGCTGGAAGATGTATGGCACTGGGACTGGGCCTTGGGGTGTTATAGCCCACCCACTGACCATTAGCTCACACTTGCTGATGTGGAGATATGACCCAGGGTTCCTGTTCAGGCCTGTCATCCTACTTTTCCTGCCATGAAGATGCTTCCCCTTAAAACTGTAAACAGGAAATAATCCCTTTCCTCCCATGAACTCCTTCTAGCTGGGTGTTTTCTCCCATCAACAAGAAGGTAACTACTCCAGAAAATTAGTACTGAGAAGTGGGGCTATTGCTGTGAGAAATATAACCATATCGTTTTTAGATTTTTGGAACTAGCTTGTGGGAAGAATGTGGAACCTTGGCTTAATGGTCTATTCTGGTGTGACTTTGAAAAACAAAAATTCAGAGATAAGTGTGGATTGTGAAGGCTTGGCCTATGAGTTTTTAAAAGGGAAAGAGGACTTGGGAATTCTCTAGAGGCAGCTCATGTCATATTCAGAGTGAGAGGGTTGTTGCATTTTGCCCCTGTGCTGAGATTTTAAACAAAGTTGAATTTAAAATCAATGGACTAGGTCTGGAGAGATGGCTTAGCAGTGGGGGCATTTGCCTGCAAGGGACCATGGTTTGATTCCCCAGGATCCAGGTGGACCAGATACACAGGGTGGCACATGCGTCTGGAGTTCGTTTGCAGTGGCTGGAAGTCCTGACATGACAATTCTCTCTCTCTCTCTCTGCCTCTTTTTCTATCTCAAATAAATAAATAAACATAAAATATTAACAAACATAAAAGCAATGAGCCGGGCATGGTGGTGCACGCCTTTAATCCCAGAACTTGGGAGGCAGAGGTAGGAGGATCACCATGAGTTCGAGACCACCCTGAGACTACATAGTGAATTCCAGGTCAGCCTGAGCTAGAGTGAGACCCTACCTTGAAAAAAAAAGAACAAAAAGGAAAATAAAAAAATAAATAAAAGCAATGGACTGGTTTACAGAAGGATATGAAAAATATGTAGTTTGGCACAGAAAGAAACATAAATGGGTTTCAGGTTCTCAAGATTGCAATTGCTTCAGCTGCAATTGTTTAGATTACTACCATTGAAAATGGACCAGCTGCTCTATATTGAGACAATAGAAGTGCTGATTCTTTTGAAAGGAGGGGCCTGAAGGAAGAATGCTGAGAGTTTTCTGCTCCTCGAAGTTTGGATTTATTATGGCTGAATTAACAATTTTGGTAGAATCACCAACCTGGTACTGGTTTCAGAAGTATGACAAATGCAAGAGATGGCCACTGAGGCTAGGTGATGTGAAGTAGGGTTGTAGTCCCTGGGAATATATAGCACAGAGATGTGCAGACCCCAGGATGTTGGAGATGTGCATACTATGAGATGATTGCCAAGGAAGGATGCTGGTCCAGGAAGGATTCTGCCTGGGAAGTAAGTAGCACAGAGGGGTGGAGTTGCCCAAGCTTTTTGGATCCCACAAGATTTCATCACAAGTCCCAAATGCCAGACATGAAGCTGTATGTTTTGATGCTTTCCCTGCTTGTTTTGTATCTAGCATTGGTCATTGCTAGGCCTCTACCTTTTGGAAACGGGAATGTTAACTGTGCCATCATGTGTTGGAATATATATAACATGTGTTTTGATCTTACAGGGATCAAAGTTAAGAGACCGTTTTGAGTCTCGGGTGAAAGTTTGGACTTTTAAATGACATTGGGACTGGTAAAGACTATGGGGACTGTTAAAAGTTGGGCTGAATGCATTTTGCATCATGAGATAGACATGAGTCCGTGGAGTCAGGGGCAGGGAGTTTGAATGTGAAATGTTCCCCATAGCCTCATGTGTCTATGATTAAACCTCATACTTAATCCTCAGCTAGTGAAGCCTTTGGGTCATAGAGCCTTGCAGGTGGATGTATATAATTGGGGGTGAGTCTTGGAGGTGTTATAGCCTAGTCCCACTTGCCCATGCTTGATAGGCCACTCTTGCTACTGTGCAGAGATGACCCAGACTTCCTGCTAAGGCCTATCATGCTTTTCCCACCATTATGAAGCTTTTTGAAACTGCAAGTTGTTAATAAACCCTTTTCTTCCATAAGCTGCTTTTAACAAGCAAGTGCCTTTAACCATTGAGCCATCTCCTCAGGCCCCATAAGCTGCTTTGGATCAGGTATTTTTCCCAGCAATAAGAAAGTAACTGCTGCACCTAGCATGTGCAAGGCCCTGGGTTCAATCTCCAATACTTAGTAAATAATACACATTTTAGGTATTTATTTTTCTTTTTAGTAAGCCATTTTACTATGTTAATAAAAGCTACCCGGGCACAATAAATGTATCTACGTTTCTTTTGAGATCAACTCTAAGATTGGGGGGTGGAATATATTATACAAAGACAAAATGTTAGAAACTGGGCTGGAGAGATGGCATAACGGTTAATGTGCTTGCCTGTGAAGCCTAAGGATCCAGGTTCGATTCCCTAGTACCCATGTAAGCCAGATGCACAAGATGGTGCATGTGTTGGAATTCATTTGCAATGGCTGGAGGCCCTGGAGTGACCACTCTCTTTCTATCTGCCACTTCCTCTCTCTCTCCCTCTGTCTCTCTCACTCAAGTAAATAAATTATTTAAAAAGTTAGAAACCTAAGAGCTCAATAGCATTGGACATGAAGTCAATATCTGTAATGCCAACGATGTTATACAAACACTGACTAAAGAATATATTCTATTTACTTGCAATAGTAAACCACATTTACCCTTTTCAGGTATCTTTTACACTGAAGCAAAATAGCAGTCTTTTATAAAACTCCTTTGGAGACCTGGAAAGATGTCTTAGTGGTTAAGGTGCTTTCCTGCAAAGCAAAGGATCCAGGTTCAATTTCCCAGTACCCATGTAAAGCCAGATGCACAAAATGGCACATGCATCTGGAGTTTGTTTGCAGTGGCTACAGGCCCTAGTGTACCCATTCTCTATCTGCCTCTTTCTCTCTCTCTCTCACTCAAATAAATATAATAGAAAAAGAATCGTTTTAAGGGATGGAAAGGTGGCTTAGTGGTTAAGGTGCTTGCCTGCGAAGCCTGAGGCCCCAGGTTTGGTTCCCCAGTACCCATGTAAGCCAGATGCACAAGGTAGCACATGTGTATGGAGTTCATTTTCAGTGGCTGGAGGCTGTGGCATGCCCATTGTTTTTCTTAATATCTGCCTCTCTCTCTCTCTCTCTCTCTCTCTCTCTCTCTGATAAATAAATAAATTATATTTTTAAAAAAATCTTTTGGCTTTGCCATGAAGAATCTTCAAAATAGACTTTTCAAAGAGATAGTTTGGCTTATTTGTATAGTCATATAACTAACCTTAAATGAATAAAAATTGATCAGAGGAATACAGGTTAAAGAAAAGAGCCCAGGGGATTATAATTGTACAAAAAGACAAATCTAATGGAAAGTATTTGTTTTTTTCAAAAGTTTCTTGGATGACCTGAAGATTGTTAGGGGCTTTATTTCAAATTCTACATGATTATAAGGACCAAAGCAACATCTCCTGAAAATCAGTATGGAATTTATCTGGAGAATTAACTTGAAAACAAAAGTTACCCTTTGTTGAAGGTATCACATTTATTTCAAAGTAGCTAACAAGCTTACTTTTCCCAGGTATGCAGGCAACATTCCACACCATGAAACACACCTTCTTTAAGTAATCATAATTCTGATTTTATTTCATTTAAGAAATTAGTTGATACTTAATTGCACATATTTATGAGGTTTGGTATATTTCAATAAAATACATAGTGTCCAATAATCAGATCAGAATAAATGGCATGTTTTTTATCTCTAACATTTATAACTTCTCTGTGCTATGGAACATTCAAATTCTTTTCTAGTAGTAATTTGGAAATGCACAATTAATAGCTGGAAACCAGAGTTAACATATGAGGCTATAGAACACTACAAGTTGTTCTCCTATCAAATTGCACCTCTGTTCCTGGTATCTATCCTTCCCTTAACCCAACCTCTCTCTGGTAATCACTACTCTACTTCTGAGGTCAGCCTTTTAAGCTTCTGCAAATGAAAATGTGCAAATACTCCCTCCTTTTTGAAACACGTTTTTCACTGGGCTTCCATCCCTGCAGTCTTTTCCTTGTAGTTCACTGGTTCAGTCCTCAGACTTCTATTGGTTCCTCCTCTTCTCTAATTGTGGTGCTGCCATAACCTAAGGCTTGTTCTTCACTACCTCTTCTTTAATTGCATATGTCTTTACCCAATGCTATGGTTACTCCCTGATGACCTCCACACTTTACCTTTTGTAGTTCTAAATTGTACCCTGAAGTCCAAACTTAAATATTTAATTGTCTACTCAGCCATCTCTAATCTAACATGAACTAAAGAGAACTTGATTCCACACTTCTCTAAACCTGTTCTTCCTCCAGCTTGCCTCTTTTGTATCTCAAAACTCATTTAATTGTTCAGGTCAAAAATCTAGAAGTCAGCCGGGCGTGGTGACGCACGCCTTTAATCCCAGCACTTGGGAGGCAGAGGTAGGAGGATCACTGTGAGTTCAAGGCCACCCTGGAGACTACATAGTAAATTCCAGGTCAGCCTGAGCTAGAGTGAGACCCTACTTCGAAAAAAAAAAATCTAGATGTCATCTTTTACTCTTCTCTTTCCTCCTCCTCAGATCCAAGCTACCAGCCCATTCTAATTTTACAGCTTTCAAAACAGTACCTATATCCAATACCCACTTCTCTGTCATCCATGACATTCAGCAAACACTCTGGCCTGGGATACCAATTGACCTCTGATTTTCCCTTCAATCCTTTCCAGCCTAGCTTTCACACTACAGCTCCAGATTCCACAAAAATAAGTCAAATGCCACTCCTCTTCTTGATCTCTTCAATAGCTTCCATTTGTATATAGATGTCAGGTTAGAAGGACCTTTCACAAACTAGTCACCAGATCTCTCTTGCTATTTCCTTTCTTAGCACTCTTAGTATGTTGTTGCCTTACTAGCTTCTCTGCTTCTCCTCTAACACGCCATGAAAATTAACACTTTAGAGCCTTTTCACTTGTCTTCACTGGTGATCAAACTGCTCTTTTCCCAAATATAACTCACACACTTATTTCATTAGGGTCTCTGTCCATGTCATTTCCTCAAATAGGCTTTCCCTAAACACCTTTCCACTTTCTGTCCTGATTTCTTGCTTTTTATTCCCAGCAACTGATATCCCATATTTGTTTATATTGTTATTATCTGTCGTTAGAATGTAAATACCATAAAACCAGTATTTTGTATTGGTCACAAATGTATAACAAGCATAAAAAACAACCTGTCACACAGCAAGGAATTTAAAAATATTAATTAAATCAATGAATGGATGAATAGGATCTCCAGAATGATCACTATCTAATATGACATTATTTTCAAAATGGAAACAAAAAAAAAAAAAACACATAAGAATGTGCTCTGAAGGACAAATTCTTCATTCCCCTAAAATGATGAAAAATTTATTAAAAGAAAAATATTCAGTAGTAGTAAATTGTCAGTAAAATATTCTACCAGTATGGATTTTTTAAAAGCTTCAGAATTGCTTCTGAAAGCAAAGTTGCAGGAGCTGGAGAGATGGTTCAGTGGTTAAAGCACTTGCCTGCAAAGTTGCAGTTAGTTTATTTAGGCCTGAATACTTAAAATCTGAATAAACACATACACATATACACCCAGATAAAAGAGTGGTTTCAAGAATTCAAAGCAATAAAAACAGAGATATCTTCATTATCCCCATAGTCCTCTCATTAAACTGCTTCCATGGAAGACCTATGGAGCCACAAACTTCTTAGGACTCTTAGAGTCATGTCTTGCATCCTATTCTCGGAGCTGATGTCATTCACATAAGACAAAATTGCAATATCTCTGGAGATTTCACAGATGTAGCAGGGTACTTGGCAGAAATGTGCTTGTGGTGATTAACTATTACTGTACATGACCTCTTCTACCAACATATAATACAAAAATGTAACAAAGATCCTAACACAAAGAAAGGTGTGCCTCCTTATGCATAATTCACTGCAGACAGAGCCTGGTGATGAAGAGGTCAATTTTCATTAGTAGGCTAAAAATCTATATTCAAAAAATGTTAGCCACACCAAAGCTCTCGTGAGACAGGGACAGAAGGTCACTGAGTATTCCATGAAGATGGCAGTCTACCAGTGAAATGAATATGAAAACTCAAGCTGAGCTACTTGACCTCTCTAGCAATGAGGAATTTAATCTAGCAGCTCAGTTCGCTTACATCAACATTCTTTTAGCATTCGCCACTGCAGAAATATTCTCCAATCAGGGGACAGAACGATGAATATTACTTGTAAGGAAAAGTTTCAAACCTTGTAAACCCTCTGAAAATAAATAGTCCAGATAACAGTTCCATTTCTTCCCCTGTAGGCACAGAAAAAGGAAAATTATTCATTGAATATGCATATTTATTATCTAGGAAAAGTTCACAACATCCTGGACGCGCATGACAAGAGGTAGCTCATTAGAGCAGTCACCAAGTAATATTCAAACCAGAAAAGTACCTAAAATCCTCTCTTTCATTATATTGGCAAAAACATTTCATCTGAGCAAAGTATCATGAAAAGGAAATGTGCCATCATTTCCATATTCTAAAAACTTAAAATTGGAAATAGAAAACATAAGAGCAGACATTATTATATTACTGCCTATACTGTATACACAGCATGCATTTCTATAATAGTGAGATGATTGTATGTCTTTGTTTCCATGCAACTGTCAGTGAGAAAATAATTGGTCACAATAACAAGTGTCAAGCAATAAAGAACTGCATACTAGAGAAGAGTGAAGATGTACACCAAGAAGTTTGATAAGTCAGTGGAATGAATCAAGTAAACAAATATTTCACTTTGAATTTCGAGGGGCAGCAAATGTGATGAGGGGAGGTCAATGTATATAATCTCTTGATTAAATTATGTTCCATGATATCTATGGCTATGATGAAATTAACTTTACTTACACAAATAGAGCTCAGGTTTACTCTCCTTTGTTCTGGTCTTTCCTTAAAAAAAAAAGGAAGTGGAGAGTTATGGAGATGAAATATTAGGTTAGCAGTAATCACCAGATGGCCAGGCATGATGGCACACACCTTTAATCCCCAGCACATGGGAGACAGAGATAGGAGGACCTCTATGAATTCAAGACCAGGCTGAGATTACAGAGTGAATTCCAGGTTAGCCTGGGCTAAAATGAGAACCTACTTCACAAAAAGATATTACCAGATAGTCTGAGGAGATGTTTCAGTGATTAAAGACACGTAGACACTTGTTTGCAAAGGCTGCTGGCCCAAGTTTGATTCCCCAGTAGCCATATAAAGCTGGATGCACAAAGTAGTACATGCATCTGGAGTTTGTTTGCAGTGGCAAGAAGCCCTGACATGCCCATACTCACTCACACTCTCTCTCTCTGATAAATAAAAATTTAAAAATTACCAGATAATTAATATAATTCTTTTCACACTCATTTACCTTGTAAGTTCTATTCCTAACATCACTCTTTGATTTCTTTTAAATGAATACCCACTAAGCACTCCATATTTCCTTCTTCCTAGAAGAATAGACAGAGGAAAAATAAAGTCATAGTGGGTAAAATGAGCACCGCTTAGCTTATCCATGGCCTTGTTTTCCTATTGTGTACTTAGCCACTAATGTGAGGTGGATGATGTGATAAAGGTGGGTTTTTTTGTTTTTGGTTTTGGGTTTTTTTTTTTTTTGGAATATGATGCTTGGATTTAGTAAGAAAGGATATAGGGGTATGTTTTTCAAAGTATTCCTGAATAATCCTCTGCATCTCATTGGAGAGTGGTAGAATAACTCCCTTGTTATCTCTAATTTTATTAATTTGGGTCTTAGCTTCCTTTCTTTTGGTTAGTTTGGTATGGGACTTGTCAAGCTTATCTGTTTGATTTCGTGTATTTTTTTTTTAGTCTCTACTTCAAAAATTTCTGCCCTAATCTTCATTATTTCTGGCTGTGTACTGCATTTAGGTTTAGCTTGTTGTTTTTCTAGAACCTTGAGTTGCATCATTGTTATTTCTTCAAGATCTCTCTGATATTTTGGCATGCGTATGTGTGTTCATAGATGTGTGGGCACACATGTGTGCATGTGTGTGGAGGCCAGAGGCTGAGGCCAAGTGTTTTCCCAAATCTCTCCCCAGTTAGAGCTCACTGATTTGGCTAGTACAGCTTTTTGGTAAGCCATGGGTCTCCTCCTCTCCAGCACCAGGATTACAAGCATGCACCACCATGCCTGACATTTATGGTGGTGTTACAGATCTGAACTAGAGTCCCTATGCTTGCACAGACAAGTACTTCACTCATGAACCAGCTCCTCTTTCTGATTATTAAAAATTAAAGTGAGTGCTTATAACTATAAGCCTTCCTCTTGGAACTGCCTTGGCTGGAAGTTCTGGTAGGTTATGCTCTCATTTTCACTTGATTCTAGGATTTTTTAAAGTTCTTCCCTGTTTTCTTCAATGACATTGTTTATTTAAAAGTACATTATTCAGTCTGCTAGTATTTGTTTTTTTTTCCCACTGTCGACCTCTGGTTTTATTCCATCTTAGTCTAATAAGATAAGGAATTACTTCCTCTTTCTTTCTTTCTTTCTTTCTTTCTTTCTTTCTTTCTTTCTTTCTTTCTTTCTTTCTTTCTTCTGTATTTGTTAAGGCTTACTTTGAAAACCGACCAGAAACTTTGAAAGTGATAGAGGAAAAAGGCAAAATTTCAAGATAATCCTAGGCATATATTTGCTGAACAGGGCCCTTAATAGCATGGGAAATGATCCCAAGAATTGACAATTGCAATTACGAGAAACTGAGAGGTTTCTGTACCTGCAAAGAATGATCACCAGAGTGAAAAGACATCCTACAAAATGTGAGAATATTTTTTTTTCTTTGGTTTTTCAAGGTAGGGTCTCACTCTAGCCCATGCTGACCTGGAATTCACTATGGAGCCTCAGGGTGGCCTCGAACTCACGATAATCCTCCTACCTCTGCCTCCCAAATGCTGGGATTAAAGGTGTGCGCTACCACGCCCGGCTGTGAAAACATTTTTTGTCATCTATACTTCAGATAAAGGTATATCTAAAAATTGCAAAAATGAAACAGCAACCCCCCCAAAAAAGCAAATCATTAAATAAGGTAACAAACAAGAGTTTTCAAAAGAAAAAAGAAGGTCAATACTCTTCCAGTAGAGAAATGTAAACTAAAGCTACTTTGAGTTTCTATCTTACCCCAGTCAGAATGGCTGTCATTAAGAAAATGACAACGAATGTGGGCAATCATGTGGGAATCCTTATTCATGGTTAGTGGGAGTGTAAACTAGTACAGTCATTATGAAAATAAGTATGGAGCTTTCTCAAAAAAAAAGAAAAAAATATTTTTTTCTAAATGTTAGATTTTAATTTTTATTTATTTTATTTATTTGAGAGAGAGAGAAAGAGATAGAGAATGGGCACATCAGGGCCTTCAGCTGCTGCAAATGTACTCCAGAAGCATGCACCACCTTGTGCATCTGGCTTACGTGGGTCCTGGGTAATTAAACCTGGGTCCTTTGGCTTTGTAGGCTAGCACCTTAACCACTAAGCCATCCCTCCAGCCTCCCAAAATCAAATTTTTAATGACCTAGCTATACCACTCCTGAGCATATACCCAAAGGACTCTATATCCTACTACAGAGATATTTGTGCATCTATATTCACTTCTCCTTTATTCACAATAGCCAGGAAATGGAATCAGCCTAGATGAATCAATAGATGAATAGATAATGAAGATGTGGTACTTATATACAATGGATTATGTGTAGTTTGATTCAGGTGTCCCCCATAAACTTAGGTGTTCTGGATGCTAGGTTCCCAGCTGATGGAGATTTGGGGATTAACACTATTAACTACCATACACTGGAGACAGTGTATGGTAGGGGACGGGCTTATGAGTGTTATAGCCAGTTTCCCCTTGCCACTGTTTGACACACTCTCCTGTTCCTGCTGTCATCTGATGTTGGCCAGGGGGTGATGTCCACCCTCTGCTCATGCCATCGATTTCCCCTGCCATCGTGGAGCTTCCCCTCGAGTCTGTAAGCCAAAATAAACCCTTTTAACCCACAAGCTGCTCCTGGTTGGGTGATTTCTGCCAGCAGTGCGAACCTGACTATAATTGACTATATTCAGCCACAAAGAAAAATGAAATCATGACATTTGTAGAAAATGGGTAGAACTGGAAACATAGTAAGTGAATTAACCCAAAATCATATAAACAAATGCCATGTTTTCTCTCTCATGCAGATCTTAGATTAAAATTTTATATATGTTTTATATGTGTGTATGAATATGGACATGTCATGAAACTAGGAAACGGACCATAAGGACTAGGGAGATGGCTTAGCAGGTAAAAGTGCTTGCTTTAAAGGGAATCATGAAAGGGGGAAAAGAAGTCTTAAGAGAAGAGGGAGGAGGGAAAATAGGATAAATAGAATATACATGACATAGCCAGGCATAGGAGCTTACATTTGTAATAGTAGCACTCCGGAGGCTGTAGTAGGAGGACTGCCATGAGTTCAAAGCCAAACTGGGCTACAGAGTAAGTTCCAGGACAGTGTGGAGACCTTGCCTCCACACACACCCACCCACCCACACCAAACCCCACAAGAAAGTATGTGATGTCAAAGTAGGACTGGAGCTACTGGAAGAAGGAGGAAGAGGACAAGTGAGGGGGCAATGAAAGAGGAGGAGGAGGATCAATGAAAACAATATATGAAAATGCAATAATGAAATTCATTACTTTATATATTAAAGGCAGAGAAAGCCTGGTGAAGCAGCAGGCTCTGTGCAATAGACTATGAAATTCAAAATCTTCATCTATTCTCTGGTATTAGCTATCATCTACATATTTCAATGATTCACTGATTCTAAGACACAACACGTTTAATTTTTTTCTATTTATTTATTTATTTGAGGGAAAGAGAAAGAAGCAGTTATAGAGAGAGAATGTTTTCAGTGGCTGGAGGCCCTGGATTGCCCAAACTCCAGACACATGTGCCACTTTGTGTACCTGGCTTACATGGGTCCTGGGAAATCAAACCTGTGTCCTTAGGCTTTGCAGACAAGTGCCTTGACCACTAAGCCATCTCTCTAGCCCAACACAACACTTTTTAGTATCACTGTATATCAAATGCATAACACAATGCCTTTGCTTGTTTTTTTGAGGCAGGGTCTTGCTCTAGTCCAGGCTTATCTGGAACTCACTTTGTAGCCCAGTCTGGTCTCATACTTACAGTGAACTTCCTACCTCAGCTTCCAGAGTGTTGGGATTAAAGGTGTAAACTACCCCACTGGGCTGCTTTTTTGTTTTGTAATGCTAGAGATCAAACCTAAGGCTCTGTGAATGCTACAAAAGCCCTTAAAGCACAGAGCTATAGCCTTAGCCCCACAATGCTTTTTAATACTTAGAAATTTTATTTTATAATGACTGAAAGAATTGTTTTAAATATTTAATTGTGTATAATTTATAAATGTACAATAGTTAAGTATATTCAAACTGGCAAAAACATTTTTATGTGCCATAGTGTTGCAATGGAGTATTTCTTTTATTTATTTATTTATTTATTTATTTATTTATTAAACAGAGAATGTGGGGGGAGAGAGAGAGAATATGGGCATGCCAGGGCCTCCAGCCGCTGCAAACAAACTCCAGACGAGTGTGCCCCCTTGTACATCTGGCTAGCATGGATCCTGGGGAATCAAACCAGGGTAATTTGGCTTTGCAGGCAAACGTCTTAACTGCCCTCCAGCCCGATTATTTCCTAAAAGAACTAAAAGTTATTAGTGCCAGTGTCCCAGTAATGTAAAGGTAATGACTGTTGATCTTCCATATCCATGTACTGCATATCTGTGGATTAACTAACCTAGAATCAAAAATATTTAGGGAAAAAAATCAAGAAAATTCCAAAAAAACCCAACCAGGCTTGAATTTCTTGTGTACTGAGTTTATATAAATGAAATGATGTTCCGATCTACCCTGCAGTATGTAACTACCCACAGCACACACTGTTCAAGGACTATTCAGCTAGCATCTGGCTCATGTACTATGTTGTAAGGCACAATGGCTTTACCTGAACTGAACATGCTCAGAATTATTTTCTTGTCATGATTCCCTAAACAATGCAGTATTCACATAGCATTTTAAGTGTGCTGTGTTTTTAACAAGAAATCAAAAGATGGTTATTATATAATAAACATATATAAGTATGCTGGTTTTGAATTAATTTTTATTAGAATATATTAATTACACTAAGTATGAACAACCTAGAGATAACTTGAAGTACAGACAGTCTCAAATTTAGCAGCTGAACTTAAGCTCTATTAACTTTATGATGAACCCATTGGGACATAACCTCATCCTAAGTAGAGAAGCATAAAGGGCCTACATAAATACTGTACCATGTGGTACAAGGGACTTCAGCATCTTTAGATTTTGTTAATAAAAGTTAGAAACTTGGGCTGGAGAGATGGCTTAGCAGTTAAGGTGCTTTGCTGCAAAGCCAAAGGACCCAGGTTCGATTCCCCAGGACCCACGTAAGCCAGATGCACAAGGGGGGGCGCATGCATCTGGAGTTCGTTTACAGTAGCTGGAGACCCTGGCATGCCCATTCTCTCTCTCTCCCTGCCTAATTCTATATCTCCCTCTCAAATAAATAAATAAATAAAATATTTTTTTAAAAAGAAAGTGAATGAATGTGGTATTGGTTTCACTCTAGCCCAGGCTGACCTATGTAATCTAAGGGTGGCCTCGAACTCACAGCAATCCTCCTACCTCTGCCTCCCAAGTGCTGGGATTAAAGGCATGTGCCACCACACGTAGCAGCTCTAACTTTTTTCTGAGCTCAAGCCCCTATTTTAAACTGCTTTCCAAACATTTTCTCTTTTTGGTTTTTACAAGTAGGGTCTAGAGCCGGGCGTGGTGGCGCACGCCTTTAATCCCAGCACTTGGGAGGCAGAGGTAAGAGGATCGCCGTGAGTTCGAGGCCACCCTGAGACTCCATAGTGAATTCCAGGTCAGCCTGAGCTAGACCCTACTTCTTTTTTTTTTGGTTTTTCGAGGTAGGGTCTCACTCTAGCCCAGGCTGACCTGGAATTCACTATGGAGTCTCAGGGTGGCCTCGAACTCACGGCAATCCTCCTACCTCTGCCTCCCAAGTGCTGGGATTAAAGGTGTGTGCTGCCACACCCAGCCCTTCCAAACATTTATTTATTTATTTATTTATTTTATTTATTACAGTAACAGAGAGAGAGAGAGAGAGAGAATGTGAGAACTGGTGTGACAGGGCTTCTAGCCACTGCAAACGAACTCCAGACACATGCAGCACTATGTGCATCTGGCTTACATGGGACCTGGAGAATCGAACCCGAGTCCTTAGGCTTCGCAGGCATATGCCTTAATTGCTAAGCTATCTCTCCAGCCCACCTTCCAAACATTTTTATCTTGGATGTCTAACAGTCTTCTCAAACTTAACCAGGTCAAAATAGAACTTGATTCTCAACTTGTCCTCCACAAACAAAATATCTTCACTAATTCTTTCACCAGATTCCTTCCTACTAATAAATTTAATCACCATTGACCCAACTGCTCAAGTAAACAATTCCCATAAAAGTCCTTTGCTTGTTTCTAATTCCAATCAAGCTATCATCCAAAGACCTTCTGTTCTATATCTAAATTTATCTCAGAGCAGTCCATTGCTATTCATCTCTGTTCCCACCACTTTTGTATAAAAACCACTATCACTGGGCTGGAGAGATGGCTTAACAGTTTAAGTGCTTGCCTGTGAAACCTAAGGACCCATATTCTACTCTCCAGAGGTAGGAGGATCGCCTTGTGTTCGAGACCAGCCTGAGAATACATAGTGAATTCCAGGTTAGCCTCAGCTAAAGTGAGACCCTACATCAAAAAAAAAAAATTTTTTTAAATCCTCCCTAGCCACCTATCCCTGCCAATTCCACAGTCACTCAACTACATCCTTTGAAGTACTTATACAAGTTTAAATTATCATGCTTACTTATCACATGTTTAGTGTTTGCCCTCCCTAGGATGTCAACCTGGGTAGAGATGTACCTGACTTCGTCAGCATTGCATACCAATACCAGGAAGTCAAGGGTCACTAAATAAATATTTGTTAAGTGAATAAACAAAGAAGGAAAACAAGTGATTTTTAATCCAAAGGCAACTGCGATAAGAAAACGCAGACCTTCATTGCCAGGCATGGTGGCACATGCCTTTAATCACAGTACTCTGGAGGCAGAGGTAGGAGGATCACTGTGAGTTCAAGGCCACCCTGAGACTACAGAGTGAATTCCAGGTCAGCCTGGACTTGAGTGAAACCCTACCTCGAAAAACCAAAATTAAAAAAATAGAAAGAAAACACGGACCCTCAGAATTTCCTGAAATAGCTGGGTATGGAGACTCCCATCTGTAATCTCAGCACCTGGGAGGCTGAGGCAGGAGGGCTCTCGCAGGTTTGAGGTCAGTCTAAGCTAAAGAGTGAACCTGTTTCAAAAATACAAAAGAAGACATCGCAATGGTAGAAGTGGTGGTTGAAGGATAGAGGGGGTTCAGTAGAAGGGGCATGGTGAGGGGGACAAAAGAGTGATGAGAGGGCATTATGATCAAAATATGTTATATTCAGCCGGGCGTGGTGGCGCACGCCTTTAATCCCAGCACTCGGGAGGCAGAGGTAGGAGGATCGCCGTGAGTTCGAGGCCACCCTGAGACTCCATTGTGAATTCCAGGTCAGCCTGGGCTAGAGTGAGACCCTACCTCGAAAAACCAAAAAAAAAAAATGTTATATTCATGAAATGTCAATAAAGTTTAAAAAATACAAAACTACACACTGGGCATATCCCAGCACTCCATGAGGCTGAGGCAGGAGGGTTGCAGTGATTTCAAGGGCAGCCTCGTCTACAGAGTGAGTTCCTGGTTAGCCTGATCTATACTGAGACCTTGCCTCAAAAAAATACAAAAATAAACAAGCAAACAAAAACACAAAAAGAATTTGGGGAAATGTAGTGTATATGTGTGTGTGTGTGCACGCATGTGTGTTCAAAATATTATTAAGGACTAAACCCTTTAATACCAAGAATCTCATTGATTTCAATGTTTTAAAAATGAGTAAGTCAGGGGAAATTTTTTTCAGATAAATCAAAATATTATTGTATCAAAAGTTATATGCAACATCTGAAAGGTAAGGTATTTAGAGAGTAATCAATTAGTTGGTGAATGGGGCTCACAACTGTAAATCCCAGTATTCAGGAAGCTGAAGCAGTAGAATTACCCATGACTTGGAGACAAGCTAGGACAACACAGTAAGTTTCAGGCCAGCCTGCGCTACAGAATGAGAGTCTGAATCAACAAAAATAAAATGAAAAACCAAAGAAAGGTGCCTGTATTAGTCTATTTTTTTATTTTTATTTTTCTAAGGCAGGGTTTTTGCTTTATAGCCCATGCTGCCTTAGATTCACTATGTAGCCCAGGTTGGCCTTGAATTCACAATCTTCTTGCCTCATCCTCTAAGTGCTGGCGGGATTACATGTGTATACTACCATGCCCAGCTTACTGTATTAACATGAAAGCCAAGTATTTTATGAACTATATGGAAACAATATCAATTTAAAAAATGGCAGTTTCACCTTTTGTCAAATAGGATCTATGCTAAAATTGCACCTTCCAGGATGAACCTTGCTTAAATATTTTAAAAGCTATTTTCTGGTTTAAAAGAATATATTACTAATCCTCTAAAACAAGTCTGTTTGCCTATGTTCAAGTTGACAATATTGCTACTCTAAAGCATAAACATTATAACTAAGCATCTCTATGTCACAGAGAAAATAACTGACATGAAAATCATTTCTATTTTGCCTATGATTTATTACAGGCTTTCCAACTCGGAATTACAGAAAATGCAGCTGTATTAACAGAGCATGAAGAAATGGAAACCCATTCATTTGAATGGGGGATGTAAGATGTAGAACTTCTACTAAAAGCAATTTTATAGTACCCCATGTTTCTTTAAAAATACGCTATGAAATCAATTCCCATTTGCTTGATATGTGTGAAATGACATTTGCTAAAGTCTATTTTAATAAAATCATAGACAACACAAATAATGGAGAATAAGAATTTCTTTCATATACATTAGATTAATTAATGGCACACTATATAAACACAAGAAAGAATAAGGCAACCCTTTGTGCACTAGTAGGAAACAAAAACCAAATTAAAAAAATATATACTATATATGTCTAAAGTATATCAACTACTGCTAATATTGTGGCTCAGAAGACTGGGGAAATGTCCTGTGTAAGATGCTTAGTAGCATCTCTGGTCTCACCCACTAGATGTCACTATGCCAACTCTCCAATTTGTGACAGCCAAAATTGCCCCCAGACACCTGAAGTGTTGGGGAGGGAGCTGTCCTGACTCGGGAATGATTATTTCTTTAAAGCATTAGGAAGCAATTACTACTAAAGAGAAATTCTCATTATTTTTTTTAATCTTTCCACTTCCCAAGGGTTTACAGGCATGTACCACCATACCCAGTTAGTATGAGGATGGAGATACAACCCAAAGCACTCTAGCAAGTGAGTCACACTCCTAGCTCTCCCCCAAGTTCTTAATTACAACATTTACTTTCATTTTCAGTAATGGTGGACTAGGTCATTTGTAGAACTCCCTAAGACAACTTTAAAAAAGGACTTTTGTTACTATTACTATGGCTTTATAATATAGCTTTAGATCGGGTATGGTGATGCCTCCAGAGGTGCTTCTTTGATACAACTACTTTGGAAAGCAATATGGAGACTCATAAAAAAGTTGACTATAGAGTTACCAACAGATCCAGTTATTCCCTTACTGAGCATTTATCCTAAAAGCTCCATGCCTCAGTTCAGAGAGATTTGCTCAACCATATTTATAAGTGCTCAATTTGTAATAGCTAATAGCTGGAATCAACCCAAATGTCCAACATTAAACAAATGGATAACTAAAATGTGGTATATCTACACAGTGGAATTCTACACAGCAGTAAAGAAAAACGACACAATGAAATTTGAAGAAAAATGGTCGAACCTGAAACAGACCATTCTCAGTGAACTCACCCAATCGCAGAAAGATAATTGCCAAATAGGTTCACTTATCTACGGCTCCTAACCTGAATCTACCCGAGATGCCGACATACATAACAAGCATCTCGAGGACCAGACAATATGGTTGTGGAGAGGGGGAGAAGGGGGAGGGTGCGGGTAGGGGACACAAAACTGGACCCAAAAGGCAATGGTACCATAAAATTCTACATCCTATCCCAGCACTTGGGAGGCAGTGGTAGGAGGATCGCCGTGAGTTCGAGGCCACCCTGAGACTACATAGTGAATTCCACATCAGCCTGGGTTAGAGTGGAACCCTACCTCGAAAAAAAAAAAAATTCTACATCCTAAAAGACAGACTAAATGGATGAACCTTCACCAGGCCCTTAGAGGGAACACCTGAATCACAAGGCCCTGGAGAGGGTATAATGAAGACTGCCCTTAATTTCCTGTTTCTGTTTCTCTTTCCCTCCCTCTTCTCTCTCTTCTCTCTATCTCTTTTCTATAACTTAACTTTTTCTTTCTTCTCTTCTTGGGCGCTGACCTATAACTCTCAGTACCAGCGTGTGGCTATCATTCACAATAAGCTCTTGATCAGAGAGACCTACAAAATTTCCCAAAAGAAGACAGATTTCTGTCAGAACACTTGATGACCCACCAAAGGTTAGCAGTAAGACCCTACTGCTGAAGACACCATATGCTGTTGGTATAGAACATGGAGTGACATGGCTAGAAGACAGTCAGTCCTCAGAAAGTTAGCTCGTCTAGTGCCAGAAGGTGTTACATTAGTGACTGGGGGAAAATAACCAATATCTGTCCAAACAACTTGTGGTCTAAGCTACTCAGCAGCAAATAACTTGATGCAGTAGTGGTACACAGCCACGGTGGGAAACCAGCTGCTCTTGATTTGGCTAACTGATCTGCTCAGTGGAACGGATCCCAAAGCTGGAGCTGGGAATCAAGTCAGAACCACATCCAAAACGAGCCCGCTCT
Organism: Dipus sagitta; assembly: GCA_036346955.1. Lineage (NCBI taxonomy): Eukaryota > Metazoa > Chordata > Mammalia > Rodentia > Dipodidae > Dipus > Dipus sagitta. Next base: position 86,169,490 of record CM070776.1, on the reverse strand, counting down.
CCATTATCAAGCTTGCACCAATCACAGGCTACAAGAGGGCCTACACCTATTAAATTCTCCCTAAAAAACAAAGGTTATCCCATTTATCTGGCACTAACTTCACTCTCCATTAGAGAATTCGTTGCTCTTTTTCAGATAGACGGAGATTCTGAAGAGAGAACCAGCCCATCACACCTCAAAAGGGCCCTAGCTGAAACTAAGAATAATTGGGGAAATGAGTAAGAGTGCTTCTTTCTTGGTGAACCTGGTACCAGCACAAGGGTGAAGGAGATAGGCACAGAGAACACTCAACTCCTAGCAAACCAGGTATCCCGAGATACAGAGGCTCCCAAGACCTCATCACTGAAGAAGACTTAAAATGAGCCCAACATGGCTCAGAGAAATTTGTGGAAGAGGGGCAGAAAGAATGTCAGAGCCACACATTGGGTCATGATACACAGAGACATTGCCTCCTGCCCATACTAACCCCACAATGCACGACCCATATTCCCCAATGAGGAGGGTCCCTGTAGAGGGGGGAGGATAGGGAGGAAGCTAACAATGGTACCAACTTGACTGTATACACTGACTACAAAACTAATAAAAAAAATTTTAAAGGACTTTTGTCTAAATTTAAAAAGACTTCAAAATAAAGGGAATATTTTCTTTAGAAAAACATTTTGGCTAAGAAACAAAGACCAAATAATATATCACTGTTTTGCCACATTTATGGACTAGTTTTAGGCAATCATCACCCATACCCACTAACACTGGGGTTAGGAGATGGTTAAGATGATAAAGCACTTGCCACACAAGCATAATGAACCCCAGCACCCACATAAAAGCCAGGTGCAGCAGAACACTGGGGAGACAGAGATATAAAGATTACTGGGGCAAGCTGGCTAGCTTGTAGCTAAATCTGTGAGCTCTGGTTTCAGTGAAAAAGACCTGTCTCAAAAACTACGGTGAGGGGTAGAGAAATGGCTTAGCAGTTAAGGCAGTTGTCTGTGAAGCCTAACAACCCAAGTTCAATTCCACAGTACCCACATAAGCCAGATCCACAAAGTGCTGCATGCATCTGGAGTTTGTTTGCAGTGGCTAGAGGCCCTGGTGCACCCATATTCTCTTTCTCTAATAAATAAATAAAATATTCTTAAAAATAAAGTGGACCTTTGGTCAGAGAAGCATTCTTTTTGCAGATGGTGGTGATTACTGGGGAAAGTCAAAACCCAGTGCTCAATAAGACATCTGTATCACCCTCTCCAAGGCTCAGGGAACATTGCAGAAGAGGGTGCAGAAAGAACTTAAGAGCCAAGGGAGGAGGAGGAGTGCTTTGAAATACTATCTCCAGGATAAAAAGTGGCTATTGCATTCATGACCTCATAATGATTGGCATTATCTGCACAAGATCTGCAGTGTTATACCCATCAACATTTCATCATGGATGATGGAGGAGGGGTACTGGAGTCAGGTCCGCACTGCTGGTAGAAATCACCCAAGGTTTATTTTGGCTTAAAGGCTCAAGGGGAAGTTCCATGATGGCAGGGGAAAATGGCTTGAGCAGAGGGTGGACATCACCCCCTGGCCAACATAAGGTGGACAATAGTAACAGGAGAGTGTGCCAAACACTGGCATGAGGAAACTGGCTATAACACCCATAAGCCCACCCCCAACAATACACCACCTCCTGGAGGCTTTAATTTCCAATTGCCATCAGCTGGAGAAACTAGCGCTCAGAATACCTAAGTTTATGAGGGACACCTGAATCAAACCACCACACCGGGGTGGTGGGGGGGGAGACAATGAAGAGGGACTAGTTGGAAAGATGAAAAGTTCAGTGGAAAGTAGAAGGGAACATGGGTGGAGCAAAAGAAGGTAATGGAAAGGGCTTACCAAAACACAGTATGCCCATGTGTGCAAATTATCAATAAAAAGTTTTTAAAACATAAGATGGAGAATAATTAAGAAAGACGCCTGAAGTCAATCTCTTCCCTCCATATGACTGCACATGCACAGGGCCTTGCACCCACCCCACCCATGTATATGTATACACACACACACACACACACACACACATGTACACAACACAGAGAAGAGAGAGAGAGAAGAAAATCCCACTAACAAATGGGAGACACCACATAGTAAGTTTCTTCTGACAGAAATATGTAATGTCATCTAAGGAACGTTCTTGCAAGATAACAACAACAATAATAACAAAAAAAAGTTTAGAAATATCTCTATCACACCTTTCAAGGCTCAGGGTCCATTGCAGAAGAGGTGGCAGAAAGAATGTAAGAGCCAAAGGAAGGGTAGGACTCCTTCTAATGTGCTCTTTCAGACACAACATGGCCTGGATATCCAGGACCTTGCAGTGCCTGACACTACCTATGCAAGATCATCATAATAGGAAGAAAAGATGATGACATCAAAATAAAAGAAAGACTGATTGAGCGGGGGAGGGAATATGATGGAGAGTGGAGTTGCAAAGGGGAAAGTGGGGGGGAGGCTGAGACAGGAAGATCAAAAGTTCAAGGCTATCTCAAAAAAAGCATAAACAGGGGCTGGAGAGATGGCTCAGCGGTTAAGCGCTTGCCTGTGAAGCCTAAGGACCCCGGTTCGAGGCTCGATTCCCCAGGACCCACATTAGCCAGATGCACAAGGGGGCGCACGCATCTGGAGTTCGTTTGCAGTGGCCAGAAGCCCTGGCGCGCCCATTCTCTCTCTCTCTCTCTCTCTCTCTATCACTCTTTCTCTCTCTGTCACTTTCAAATAAATAAATAAAAATAAACAAAAAAAATTTTTTAAAAAGCATAAACAAACAAACAACCCAAGAATATCTACTAAAACTCAATGAGTAAAAAACTTGAGCCATGACTGGCTCCTGGTTTGTATGGCTAAGGGTTCAAGGTTCCCTTCCTCCATCAAGGCTTTATACATAGCACAAAGCCTACACTCCAGGAGCAGCAAGCCAAAAATACCAGAGAGCCATGACCATCTTTGCCATGCTCACAAGGCAGAGATTCTATGCTTGGAGAGTTATACCAAACAACAAGAGCCCAGTATGCAAAGTAATGGCTCTGAGATTTTCCTAGGTGGATAAGCTGTAGATGAAGAGAGCTGCATAAACATTGGAGTTTTATTTAGCCACTGAGGATGGTCCCCTGTGATATGGGGGCAAGGAGGAGAGAAAAGATGGTATCAACATATGATGTATCCATACAGAGTATGTTCTGAATAAAAAACTAAATAAAATACTTACTTTAAAAAGATAGAAATAGCCGGGTGTGGTTGCACACACACTTAATCCCAGCACTCGGGAGGCAGAGGTAGGAGGCTTGCTGTGAGTTCGAGGCCAGCCTGAGACTACACAGTGAATTCCAGGTCAGCCTGGGCTAGGGCAAACCCTACCTCAAAAAACCAAAATAAATAAAATAAATAAATAAATAAATAAATAAATAAATGCTTTTTAAAAGTTTTTAAAAATAAAATTAGGGCTGGAGAAATGGCTTAGTGGTTAAGGCACTTGCCTGCAAAGCCTAAGGACCCAGGTTCAATTCTCCAGATCCCACGTAAGCCAGACGCACAAGGTAGTGCATGCATCTGGAGTTTGTTTGCAGTTGCTAGAGACCATGGTGTGGACTCTCTCTCTCTCTCTTCCTTCTTCCCTCCCTCCCTCCCTCTCTCTGTCTCTGATAAAGAAGTTTAAAAACAAAAGATAGAAATTATACCATTGGCAGGTAACTAGATGAAACAGGACATCATCATATTAAGCAAAGTAAGCCAGCCTCAGAAAAACAAATATCACGTGTTTTCTCTCATATGCACAATCTAGATTTAAAATTGTACATACATAGGCATGATTGTGTGGACCTATTATCCCAGAATTGGAGGCAGGGCAGTCAAAAGTTTAAGGTCATCTTCAGTTACACAGTGAGTTTGAGGCTAGTCTAGACTACATGAGACCTTGTCTCAAAACAACAAATTATGAGACTGGAGAGATGGCTTAGCAGTTAAGGCATTTGCCTGAGAAGCCTAAGGACCCAGGTTCAATTCCCCAAACCCACGTAAACCAGATGCACATGGTGGCACATACATCTGGAGTTTTGTTTGTAGTGGTTGGAGGCCCTGGTGTGCCCATTCTCTCTCTCTCTTAATCTCTAATTAATTAATTTAAAAAATAAAATACAAAATAAATTATACATGCATGAAAGTAGAAGGGGGCTATTTGTGAAGAGGAACTGGAGAGGGAAGACAAGAGAGGATAATGGGAGATTAATTTGAGCAAAGTACATGATAAATATGTAGAAAATATCCTTCATAATTTGGCACAATGGATATACACTAATAAAAAGTAAAACAAAATATTCTCTCCAAAGGAACAATTTATTTGAAACAGAGTGTGAGAAACCAAGCCTAAAGGTGTTCTACATGATAAACAGCTCTTCATATTGGTTTTTTTAATGTTCTCACTCCAGACAAGTACTTGCACATATTCTTAAGAACACAGAACTTGTTCTTTAAAAAAAAATATTCACACACTGTGCATAAGTGAAAGGGAGAGAGGGCAAGTGAAAGCAGGGAGAGAGAATGGGCATGTCACAGCATCTTGCTGCTGCAAATGAACTCCAGACACATGCACTATTTCTGGCTTTACCTGGGTACTAGGGAATTGAAACGAAGCCAGCAGGCTTTGCAAACAAGCAGACACCTTTAGCCACTGAGCCATCTCCTCTAGCCATCCCTGGAAGATGACTGACCTCAAAGATTAGCCTCAAAACCTATGCTTTCCTGAATTTAATTCAATCAAATGGCTAATCAATTTATGCGCCAGGCATCATGCAAACAGTACGGTAGGGTTGGGAAGATTGTAGTGGTTAAAGATGCTTGGTTGCAAAGCCTACCAGTCCACGTTCACTGCCCTAGCACCCGAATAACACCTAAATCTGGCTCACAGGCTGATGTTCATTTGCCGTCTAGCAGTTTGTTTTCAGTGGCAAGAAACCATGTCTCAATGAAAGTGGAGCATAGATACCTCAAAAGAATTGGCATCCCAACAAATTAGAAAACTGAGGTGAAATGGACAAATTATACAAAAATAATATGAAAGGTGACCCAGGAAGCAATAAGATATGTGAATAAATCTGTAACAAGAAAAGAGATTAAACCAATTATTGCAAAAATTTCCAATAAAAACCAGCCATACTCAGGGTCCATTGTGGAAGGTGGCAGAAAGAATATGAGACAAAGGAAGGGTAGGACTTCTTACAATGCAATTGACCAGACAGAAACTGGCCTTGATATCCATGACCTCACAGTGCCTAGCAAAAGACCCTCATAATAGGAGAAAAAGATGATGACATCAAAGTAAAAGAGAGACTAATAGAGAGAGGGAGGGGATATGACAGATAGCAGAGTTATGAAGGGGAAAGTGGGAGAGGGGAGGGGAGGGAAATACCATGGTTTGTTGTCTGTAAATATAGAAGTTGTCAATAAAAAGAGAAAAATAAAATAAAATGTAATAAAAAAAAAACAGGCATGGAACTAAAGAGATGTCTCAGCATATAAAGGCACATGCTTGTAACCTGGACCACCTGAGCTCAATTTCCCAGAATCCACATAAAGCCAACACAGTGGCAAATGTGTCTGTGATCCCAGGGTGCCTGTGGTAATAGGAGAATCTAGAAGCTCAAGAGCCTGCAAGATTGGTGCGCATAGAGCGGCAAAAACATAACAACTACAAGAAAAACCCTGTCTCAAAGTTGATGGAGAGGACAAATAACCTAAGTTGTTCTCACACCTCCACACATGTGCTGTATCACATGCACACCCATAGACACATTCAAACACATCTACATATGCACACAAATACAACAATTATTTATTTGACAGAGAGACAGAGAGACAGAGAGAAAAACAGACTGAGAGAAAGTGAGTATGGGTGCTCCAGGGCTTCCCACCGTTGCAAATGAACTCCAGATGCATGTGTCATGTTGTGCATCTGGGTTTACATGAGTGCTGGGTAATCGAACCTGTGTAGTCTGGCTTTGCAATCACATGCCTTTAACCACTGAACCATCTCTCCAGCGCCACAAAAATTATTTTTAAAAAAATCACTCATGACCAGATGGTGTGGTGGTTTGATTCAGGTGTCCCCCATAAACTTAGGTGTTCAGAATGCTAAGAGTCCCAGCGGATGGAGATTTGGGAATTAACACCTCCTGCAGGGAGTGTATTGTTGGGGCGGCCTTCTGGGTGTTATAGCCAGTTTCCCCATGCCAGTGTTTGGCAAACTCTTCTGTTCCTGTTGTCCACCTGATGTTGGCCAGGGTGTGATGTCCACCCTCTGCTCATGCCATCATTTTCCCCTGCCATCGTGGAGCTTCCCCTAGAGCCTGTAAGCCAAAATAAACCTCTTTTTCCCACAAGCTACTCTTGGTTGGGTGATTTCTACCAGCAATGTGAACCTGACTGCAACACATGGCTTCACTACCATTTTTTTTTTCTTTTTTAAGGTAGAGCCTTACTCTAGCCTAGGCTGACCATTCACTATGTAGTTTTAGGGTGCCTTGAACTCAATAGTGATTCTCCTCCTTCGGCCTCCCAAGTGCTGGGATTAAAGGTGTGCACCACTATCACCAGTTCCAAATATTTTTTATATGCCAAGTTTTGCAAACTGTAGGTGAGCAAAGCTCATTTCCAAACTCATTCAATAAGGTCATTATTACCCTGAAAACCAAACCAGCAAAAGGCACCACAATGAAAAGCCAATATAACTTTTGAATATACACACAAACTACTCACAAAATCTATCAGCATGGACAAGGAATTATTCTCCAGGACAAAGAGGAACTGACACTAGGAATGCACAGTTAGTTAACCATATGAACACGAATTAGTGCAACTTACCATGCTAATTGAACAGAGGGAACAAAGGTTATCATGTTTGTAGATCTAGAAATAACCATTACAGTGGCTGGGAGATGAATCAGTGGCTAGACAGGCAGTTACATCCACAGCACCAATGTAAATCCCAGGAAGTGCAGAAGCCCACCTGTAATCCCAGTACTAAGGAGGTGGGGACAGGGGTCTCTGCAGCAAGCTGGCTAGCCAAACTAGCCGTATCAGCAATCCCTGGGTTCAAGTGAGAGACTGTGCCTTAGTGAATGAAGTGAAAAGTGATTGTGGAAGACACTTGCCATCAACCTCTGGCCTCTACATGTATGCACACATGTGCCCCCACACATGCAAACACACATATGCACACCATGTACACACATACATGGAGAAAACAAAATGCTATTACACAAAATGCAACACTCAGACATGATAATATATATATATATATTATATATTATTATATATTACATATATATATATATGTAAAATATTAGCACAAGGTAGTACATGTGTCTGGAGTTCACTTGCAGCAGCTGGAGGCCCCAATGTGCTCATTCTCTCTCTCTCTCTCTCAAATAAACAAAATTTTTTTAAAAAATTCAAACCAGAAGCCGGGCGTGGTGGCACATGCCTTTAATCCCAGCACTTGGGAGGCAGAGGTAGGAGGATTGCTGTGAGTTCGAGGCCACCCTGAGCCTCCATAGTGAATCCCAGGTCAGCCTGGGCTAGAGTGAGACCCTACCTCAGAAAGCCAAAAAAAAAAAAAAAAAAATCAAACCAGAATTAGAAGAGACATTCCTCAGCCTGACAGATGGCATCTACGGAATCCTTAGCCATACTCGTGACAAAGCTGAAATTCTATGCAGTAAAATTAAGCAAGACAAAATACAGGCACAGAGATCTGAAAGGCAGAAATTAAGCTGTCATCCCTGTTTCAGATGGTACAGATTTTATATATAGAATACCCTAAGGAATCCACTAAAAACCTAATATCTCATGAACAAGCTCAACAAGGTTGCAGCATATATGTGAAAATAAAATCTGAAAAAAATTAATTTATATTAACATCTGAGAAATATAAACAAAGTATACAACTTATTGTATGGAAACTTTAAAACATTCCTGAATAAACTAAAGAGAATGTAAATAAATGGAAAGGTATCTGATGGTCCCGAATTAAAAGACTTAATATTGTTAAGCTGCCAAAACAACCCAAATTGATCTACAGAATCAAGACATTGCCTATCAGAAACGTAGAATTCCTTATAGACATTGACAAACTGGTTGTAATACTTACAAGGAATTTCAAGAAAATGAGCCATGACTTTGTGTTAGGTAATGATTTCTTAGCTTTTACAATAAAAGCAAAACTGATATAAGAAAACCATATTCTCTATGGCTCATGGGGTAATATTAAACATAAAATATGAATGAAGAAAAGGAAAAAAATATAAATTGAAATTAAAATTAAAAACATTTGTGCTTCAAAAGCCACCAGTGCCTAATTCATTGCATAGATGAAATATCTAGTCAATGACTATCTCCTGTACTTTCATTTTGCTAGATTTCTCAGGGTTCCAGCTTGTTAAGAGAATTATGAAAACATATTTTTCCTCATATTTGTAATTCTACCATTGTCATCCATGTGTTTGACATGCATACTGTTTGAACCTTTCCAAGTCACAGATAATGCTAAAAATGGATGGTGATAGTAATAATGTCCTTAGAAGACACACACACTCCTCCCTTCCCAACATATTATTATGCTAAATTAGCAGGCTTGGACTAAGACTTTAATAACATTGACTAGCCTTCATTTTTTATCTTAACTGAAAAATTATACAAGAACTTCTAGAAGCCTTTCTTTTCCTTACCTGGCACCCCCTCAATCTCTGCAACAAGGCCAAGCTCTCTCAGAGGATAGAGACTTATTTAAATTCCCCAAATCCAAACAGAATGACCAAAACTGAGGTAGTCCAAAAAAAGAAAAGAAACAATGGAACATATGTCCTGCAATTCAGACATGACATTTCCTATTTCTGCACCCACAATATTATCATATATCCCATTACCTGTAACAAAAAGGAAGCAGCATAGATCAACAGAGACGGATGATGGACTAAATTTAAACTGTGTTTATATTCTGCCATTCCAGCTTTTTCTAAGATTTGATAATCAATGTTTAGTCCTTTTCCAAATGGTTTGGATGTCCACAAGCAACCAACCATGGTTGTCAAATAATGATTAAATTCTTGAAAAGTCTTGCTACTGAAATTGAACTCTGATTTTTCCTAATGGGAAAGAAATCAAACAGTCATTATCATCTGTTACCCTTTCCATTCTTATTCAACAGATCATATGTAGCTATATTGCTTTTAAATGACAATGGAATATGGGGGTTTATCATTCTTACCTTTTGTAACAACCCCTTTTTCTTTGTAGCTGTCAAATTATTCCGATACCTAATAGTAAAAATAAAGCATTAATACGACTTTGGATGCAATGCTTTGGGATGTGTAATAAATAAAAATGTACATTTTAAATATAAGTAATGCAAACATGCACAAACACAAATTTCTGCCTAGTTAAGGGTTTTAGCCTTTTGTGGTATATTATTCTTAAACCATTTTTTGTAAAAATTGGGCTTGGAGCCAGGTATGGTGGTGCATGCCTTTAATCCCAGCACTCAGGAGGCAGAGGTAGGAGAATCGCCATGAATTTGAGGCCAGCCTGAGACTACAGAGTGCATTCCAGGTCAGCCTGGGCTAGAGTGAGACCCTACCTCGAAAAACCAAAAAAAAAAAAACCAAAAAGTGGGGGAGGCTTGATTTATGCCTCAGTGTTAGAGTACTTGCCTGGCATGTATGAGGTCCTGGGTTCAATCCCCAGTACCACAAAATAAATTTTAAAAATGGTCTATTGTGTGTCATGGTCTTCTGAGACAAACAACTGTTGTCATCTTTATCAGAAGCAACTATGACTGCATAAGAGACTCTTGAGTTTGGGACTGTTGATGGTCCCCATAGAGGGAAGACAGGGAAGAATCAGACTATCATCTGATACACCCAGGTGTACCCTGGGCCAGCTGTATGCAGTGATGCACATCTCAAGGGGAGACAGAACACACAGAGGGTGGAAGATCAAGGGTAGAGACTTTTTTTTTGGTTTTTCGAGGTAGGGTCTCATTCTAGCTCAGGCTGACCTGGAATTCACTAGGTAGTCTCAGGATGGCCTCGAACTCACAGTGATCTATACTCTGTAAGGAAGCCAAAACTAAAATCACTGGTTTGGGGCTGAGGCTATAGCTCAGTGGAAGAGTATGTATGCATATATGTACATACTACCATGTATGGAAAACAGGGTCAATCCCAGAACCACAAAACAAATCACTGGTTTGCCAGGGTGAACTTTGGCGAAATGACTTCAGTCTGTTGGGGTTTTCCTGTCCACAGTATCAAATGCTTTTGGCTTCTCCCCAGATAAAGAGTTCATGCAACACAGCTGCACAAAATTGAGTTTCAGATTTAATATGTGCTTTCACGGTATGTACATTAAAACAATTTTTAAAAAATGCAATTTAAGACATGCTTTTAATGTTTCACTATTAACAAATTAATAGAAACTCAAAAGCAGTCAATCACTAATAAAGAACATGTTTTCTTTATGTAAAAAGATACAGCAGAAGGCTAGAGAGATGGCTTAGTGGTTAAGGTGCTTGCCTACAAAGCCTAACGGAAGCCTAAGAACTCAGGTCTTACTCTCCAGGTCCCACATAAGCCAGATGAACAGTGATGTAAGCATGCAAGTTTGTACATGCACACAAGGGGGTGCACACATCTGGAGTTTGATTGCAGTGGCTAAAGACCCTGGCATGCCAATTCTCTCTCTGTCTCTCTCTCATAAAAAAGGCCAGTCTGTTGGGCTTGCCTCAAAAAAAATAGATACATCAGAAAGGATTTTTAAAATCTAGAAATGCAATTTTTCTTGCCTGAGAATAATTATCTAATTAGCTTTTACATATATATTTTAACCTTAACATAGTTCTACAAGTTATGCCACACGGGTCTATACTTATGAATTAAAAATAGTAATTTCAGTCCACGAGTGAAAGAGCAAGAGGAGATTAGAAACAATGCTACGAGGTTCACATAATTGGTAACAGTTCCTTTCATCAACCTAGAAAATGTTCCTTTTACCAGTAAAACTATGTTCATTTAAACCAACTATCAACTGATAAACAAAGTTAACTGCAATTGTATCATTACATGATAGATCCTTAACTTTGATTTTTTTAAAACTGGGTTTTATGTAGAGCAGGCCAGCTTCAAACTCACTATGTAGCTAAGGATGACCATGCATTCCTGATCCTCCTGCTTTTGCCTCCCAAGTGCTGGGATTACAGATGTAAGACACCACAGACTGCCTTAACTATCATTGTTTGTAAAGTCCATATACCCTATAAGAATGATTTAGAATTACCAGAGCTCTATTTTTTCAATCTTTTTAATTTTATTTTTATTTGAGAGAGAAACAAAAAGACAGAGAGGCAGATAGAATGGGCACACCAGGGACTCCAGCAACTGCAAACGAACTCCAGACACATGTGCCACCTTGTGCACCTAGCTTATGTGTCTATTTTTATTTCTTTATTTTATTTTTGTTTTAGAGAGAGTGAGAGAGAGAAAGAGAGAGAGAATTGGGCATCAGACTTCAGCCACTGCAATCAAATTCCAGACGCTTGTGCCACCTAATGGGCATGTAAGACCTTGTGCTTGCCTCACCTTTATGCATCTGGCTTACATGGGATCTGTAGAGTCAAACGTGGGTCCTTAGGCTTTTCAGGCAAGTGCCTTAACCACTAAGCAATCTCTCCAGCCCCATGTGTCTATTTTTAATGTATTAAGAATCCTCTAGCCGGGCGTGGTGGTGCACACCTTTAATCTCAGCACTTAGGAGGCAGAGGTAGGAGGATCACCATGAGTTCAAGGCTACCCTGAGAGTACTGAGTGAATTCCAGATCAGCCTGGACTATAGTGAGACCGTACCTTGAACCCCCCCCCCGAAAAAAAGAATCCTCTACAACTCAGTGGAAAATAATATTAAGTGAAATAAGACAGACTCAGAAAAACACCACATGCTTTCTCTCATTTGAGGATCCTAGATTTTATATAGATACAAAAAATCATTTATATATACACATGGTATGAAAGCAAAAGACTGCTGGAAGTCAGGAGACTAGCAATATGAAGAAGAAAGAGGACGACATGGTAGGGTAAATACAAGCTATGACATATTGGAATGAACATGTCTTCATAAAACCCATCATTATGCACAATAAATATACTATACTAAGAAAACTTAAAAATAAAATCTGGGTGTGGTGGCACATGCCTTTAATCCCAGCACTTGGGAGGCAGAGGTAGGAGGATCACCGTGAGTTCAAGGCCACCCTGAGACTACATAGTGAATTCTAGGTCAGGCTGGGCTAGAGTGAGACCCTACCTCAAATAAACAAAAAATAAAATTAAGTTAAAAAGAACAATATCATAAGCCCCTATTAGAAGGTCACTTCCCCCCTTTAATAAAAAGCTTTCTAGGGCTGGAGAGATCTAGCAGTTAAGGTGCTTGCCTGCGATGCATAAGGACCCATGATCGATTCTCCAGAGCCCAGACACACAAGGTGATGCATATGCGCACAAGTTGGCACATGCATCTGGAATTCAATTGGAGTGGCTGGAGGTTCTGCTGCACCTATTCACTCTCTCTCTCTCTCACGCGTGCTTGCATGCACATGCACACACTCTCTTACTCTTAGAAATAATACAAAAAAGCTTTCTATTTCTATAGGTCCTGGCAGAAAATGAGCAGAAATTTTTATTTTATAACAATTGACAGACGGAAGATAGAATTATAATGTACTAAGTTATAACATGACTTTAAAAAGGTTTGTACCTGTGCATAATGTAGCAGAGTTGGTTGAAGACATTGGTGTCCAGGCTTAGCAGTGCAGAATAGAAGATCAGAGGAGGAAGCAACACCACCAATGGAAGGTTGTAATCTAGATATATGTCACATACCTTTGGGGGAAGAATGATATAATTAATATACACATATTTTTCCAGAATTTAACCAAGTTTGCCTAATCAATCATCAGTATAAATCAAGCAATAATATGATACTACACTTGGACTTGCTAAATTCCTAAATAGAATGGGTAAAACATTTAAAACATACTTCACCAAGCCTGGCATGGTAGCATGTACCTTTAATCCCAGCACTCGAGAGCCAGAGGTAGGAGGATCACTGTGATTTTGAGGCCAACCTGGGACTACAAAGTGAACTTCAGGCCATCCTGGACTAGAGTGAGAACCTACCTCGAAAAAATAAAATATATTTCATCAAATACCAACCATACCACAGAAATTAATTCTAGAAACCATTACTGTAATATTTCATGTTTCTGGGGGCAGTCTAAAAATTGGGGAGACATGTCAGAAGAAGGGAACATTTCTTTCTCCTTATGTCTGCCAAATACTTATTAACCATAATTAGTTTAGCTGGTAACTTAGAAAATAAAGGAAAGCATGCTTCTAAGCAAATATATAATATGGGCTGGGGATATAGCCTCATAGGTAGAGTGCTGGACTAGCATGCACCAAGGCCTGGGTTTGACCTCTAGGACCACATAAACTGGGGACAGTGGCATATAACTGTAATTACAGTACTGGGGAGGAGGAAGCAGGGGATCCAAAGTTTGAGACCAGCCTAGGCTACATGAGACCCTATCTCCAAGAAAATAAACAAGTAACACAAAACAAACTAGGTATGAGCAAATGAAGAGAGGAAGCTGGAGAAAGATTTTAACGAGCACTTTGAACTGGAGAAACGACTCAGTGGTTAAAAGCACTTGCATGCAAAGCCTAACAGCTCAGGTCAAATTTCCCAGTACCTACTTCAAGCGAGGGGCACCAAAGTGGCACATGCATCTGGAGTTCATTTGCATTGACAGGCCCTTCTCTCTCCTTCCCTCCCTCCATCTCTTTCTCTCTGTGTCTCAAAATAAAAAATAAATAAAATATTTTCAAAAAATAAGAGGGCTCAACTCTAAAACATCTCTATCACACCATCTAAAGCTCAGGGTCCATTGCAGATGAGGTGGTGAAAAGAATGTAAGAGTCAGAGGAAGGGTAGGACCGCTTACAATGCAATCTTCTACACACAAAATGGCCTGGCTATCCATGACCTCACAATGTCTGGTACTACCTACACTGGACCCTCATAACAGGAGGAAGAGATGATGACATCAAAATGAAAGACTAATTGAGAGGGGGAGGGGATATGATGGAGAGTGGATTTGTGAAGGGGAACATGGGGGAGGGAATTATCATGGTTTGTTGTCTATAATTATGGAAATTGTCAATAAAAAGGTTTAAAAAAAGAGGTACTTCATGATAATAGCTCTTCTCATGTTGAATACTAGAAAAAATAGAAGAGGACTAGAATCATAAGGTCACTGGGTACCAGAAAAAAAAATTGAGGCAGTTGAGTAGAAGGAGTAGAAGAAAGAAGTTAGTGTTTCTTTTTTCTTTTTCGTTTTTGCTTTCCCAGGACCTGAAGTATACAGTAGATGAATAAAAAATAATAAAAAGAAACCTTCTGTCTAGAGCTATTTTTTTCCAAGTGAATATATATTAACGTGCTACCTAGATTTAAAATACAGGTTTTTTTATGATTGTTTTTATAGAAGTTACTCAGGTGAAAATACAAACATTAACGTCAAAGTGAGGTTATTGTAGCAACACTAATAAGACCATAGTTCACCTTTATGGCTGTCCACAAATTTTAAGTAATAGGCAAGTAAAGTGAATAGCTATCACATAAATGTTAGTATGTACTACCTTCTCATAGAAATCCAAAATAAAATGCAGCAAGAAAGTACTGTTTCTCTCCAGGCGCATTGCAATAGTGGACAGCCACCCTACATACTGAATCAGGTTAGACACAGAGTTCATGGATCCACCCAAGGTCGTCTCTCTGCAATAAGAAACCGTAGTATTCAGATTCACAGCAGCAAAAGTACTCCTAATTTCCAAGCTAAAGGTAGGTAAAACAGAGCAAAGCATGGCTAAGGGTTTCTAAAACTATCAGTGTTCCAATATATAAGTCTCTTAAAAAAGGCATGGTGATTAATCTTAAAATTAATCTTCTAGGGAACCATTAAAATACTCATAGAACATCCTTAGCAATCAGATTATACTAGTAAGTTTGAAAAAAAATGGATTAAAACCTAGATAAATTCTGAATATTACAAAGTCTATAATGTATTTGTTTGTAATTGATTGGCATTAAATTCTAACACTCCTCAAATTATAGAAATCCTTGAAAGATAAATGCAAGCTACTAAAAATGACTACTCATTAACAAGAGAAAAAAGAACTCACAACAAAGTGACATGAAAAATTCAAAAACTTTTTTTCCAGGTCAGCCAGGGCTAGAGCGAGACCCTACCTTGAGAAACCAAAAACCAAAATAATAAAAAAAATCAGAAAAAAAATTTGAAAAGATCAAAATGATAAATTTAAAAATATTGACAAGTAACTGCAGCCAAAACACAAATGGTTTAAGCTGATCAATACTGAAATGACTGTGGGAATCATTTCCTTTGCACCAGTAACATTACAGTGCATGGAGCAAAACCCAGAGTGCAGAGATCAAAATCCAGTTTTGCTTGAATTCCTACTATTCCTCGTGAAAAAAAAAACTTTTTTCACCAAAATTAATTCAATTCTAAAATTTTGGTATCTTTCATTCTTGAAGTAGAACTTATACCTAGATATATTTTCCCCAAATCAACTAACACAATCTCTTTAAAACACCCAGGACATAATATGATGAGTTTAATTGATCTATTTTTTCACTCTATCAAGCCACAGTTAATTAGATTTAGAATAGAACTAGAAATGTGAATTCACAGTTTCAGCAAACGTCTATCTAGGTAGACAGTAGACAATGGTTATATAAAGAAGAAAGGGACAAGATATAGTCTCAGAGCTTATAAAATGTTGACAAGTCTCCTATTGCCCACCACCAGGATGGTGCAGTGCCAGAAGCAACACAGGATGATTAGAGAGCACTTAATTAGGCAGCACCCATATGATAAGCTGATAGAGTATAGCTGGCTTTAAGCAGATTTGGCAAATGTGTCTCAAAATATTTCCAACAATGATGACTTCTCTGAACAACACTTTTTGCATATGTGCAGGATATCCAGTCCAGGTCCTGATGCATGCTGGGCAAGTGCTCTGCACTGAGCTACATCTCAGGCCCCAGAACAGACTCTGGGAAGTGTTTTTCCACACAGGATACTATTGGCAGTTTGAACCAAACAATCCACTGCTCAGGACTGCCTCCTACCTGTTACCTCCCCACAACTGCATCTCTAGCATTCTTAGCCACCATCTGGCAAATGATAGTAGTACCCTCTTCCCAGGCATTGTGACAATCATGGGCCCCAAAAGAACTACTGCTGACAACAGTCTTATATTCTTTTCTTTTTTTTTAAATTTTGTTTATTTTTATTTATTTATTTGAGAGCAACAGAGAGAGAGAGAGAGAGACAGGGAGGGAGGGAGGGAGAGAACGGGTGCTCCAGGGCCTCCAGACACTGCAAACGACCTCCAGAAGCGTGCGCCCCCTTGTGCATCTGGCTAACGTGGGTCCTGGGGAATCAAGCCTCGAACCGGGGTCCCCAGGCTTCACAGGCAAGCGCTTAACTGCTAAGCCATCTCTCCAGCCCTTATATTCTTTTCTTATTGGGACCCTGCACTATAGTTTACTTCCCCTTGGATACTCATGTAGCAAATACTCTTATGATAGAAATATAGCACTGTATCCATGTCTCCAAAAGGAATTACTGAAAACTTATGAGATATACTACAGAATGCCAAATTGCATTATGACAAGCAAAGTCATCTGTATGTATGCCCACTTATTTGTTTTAGGGTTTTAGGAAGTGCTCTTCATTTTTAGATGTTCTCCCTGAAATTTTGACAAAGAAAAATCCTAGGGTCTTGGGAAAGGTGATGTAAAAAAAGATACTTATTTGAGGGGTACCTTAGAGAAACAATGCAATTTGACCAAAGTTATAAATACAAACATACTATTCTTATAGTAGTATTTCTTTATAATCGTGCTTCTGAAATACAGAATGGTAAAACATTACTGTGTCACTTCCAGGATTTAACTGAGCAGATTTAGGGCAGGCCTTGACAATTGTAATCTCTGACAAATTCCTAACCGATATTGTATGAGCAATCCAAGAATCACATGACTTTTTTTGAGAAGTAAAGCTTTACAAACTATAGTCACTGTCTACAAATGCTCCATTTCCTTTTAAAGGTGGTAAGATAAATATAATAAGGAATAGAAGAAATTAAAAATAATTTTCCATGCTACCCACAAAAGGCTTCTATCTTTCATTCCCTACACAAACTATAAATCACTACTGGGTAAAAGCACATGGAAAACTGACCTGAGCTAATCTTATTCTCAAGGCCTTAAGTGGTATTTGGAAATTGGTTCAATTTGCAAACAAATGCTATTTGAAACTAAAGCTAAGAAGATGTTGAACTCTAGTTAGATATTTAAAAATATTAACAACTATTAACTTTTAGATATCACAGTGGTGCCATTTTTACAGTTGAGATAGGATTTGGATTTTTACTAAAATAATCCTAGGTGCCTATAGATAGGTAACATTACATAGTTTTCTCTACTTTTGATTACATTTGCAATTCCCTATAACATAGAGGTACAAAAATACTAAAAAATAATGTGGATAACAGAATACAGGAAAAGCCAAATGTTTTAGACAGAAAGAATTAAAATAATCTGATTATGCAGTTCCTTAAAATTTTGTCTTTCACTTTGAGGATAATACATTTAAGGAAAATTCAAGTTCATTTTTAACTCTGAAGTTAAGATAAATCAATGTATATGGCCAACATACAACAGAGGAACATGAAAACAAAGTTGTAAAAAGTAAAACTACTTCAGACATTTTTCACCATCATTAAATTTGGTTTTACATATAAAATGCATTACATGAAGTAATGGAACTCAAAGTGGCAATTTTTAATCTTAGGTCTATACCTCTGCAGTGTTTTGCTATATTAACTAGTACCAAGTCACTTAGAGGCTAAATAGTTGGCTGCTTTCTGATTTATATAGTAGTATTAACTTCCCTCAGGAAAGAGATGTGAACAGTAACCACAAAACTTCAGAGAAGTACTACTAAGCATTTACATGAACAATTAGGTCTCATGGCACACTATTAAACTCCATTTGCAAACATTTTGTATGCCCATCTCCCACGGAAGATCACAAAATAACTCACAGAGGGCTGCTTGTAACAGGATGCGTGTGGATGTCTAAAGAAAGCCACATCAGCCAATTCTGCAGCAGTTCTTTCAGACTCTGAAGGACACTACACTGAGGGGGCAAAACAAAAACATTTATGAAGTCATTCAAACAACAGTATTCAGATGTAACAGAGGCTAGAAGGAAGTGACCATATAGATGACTGTATCCCACTTAGAACTCAATAGCTACTGATCCAACATGATCAGTCTCCACAGGACAGATAAATACAAGTACAAATTTATGTTGCTACTTTTTCACAGGGGTGTCCCATTTTTTGACACTGCAAAATGGTGCCATGTACAAAAGTATTGAGCTGCATTTATAGGTATCCTGGCATGTATGTAGTGGGTGGGCAGCAGATTAGCCAAAAAAATCACATTTCTGTATAATATATATTATATCAAACATTACATCATCCTTAAATAAGCATGGTGGCACATGCCTGCAGTCCAAGAACTTGGAAGGTAGAGGCAGGAGGACCAGGAATTAAAGGTAATTCATGGCTACAAGTGAGTTTGATGTCAGCTTAGGCTACATGAAACCCTGTCTCAAAAAATATACTTATTGTCACCTGAGAGATTCGTTTAAGTTGCTATGAATGAGTTCTCTCCACTTTTGACTTTGTGGTCCCCGACTACAAAACATTTAATTTTTGAGAGTCCTATGGATTCTTCTGTAACTTTAGAATACAATGGTAATCTTTACTTTCTTAGCCTTTGACTTGATTTTCCAGGGCCCCGTTCACATATAAGAAATATTATATATTATATTATATAGATATAGATAAAAATTTACATACATAAATTTTTTGAGGTAGGGTCTCATTCTAGCCGAGGCTAACTCTCTCTATATATACATACATATATATAACACACACACATATATATATCACACACATATATATACATATACACACATTTATGATAGAAATGTATCTAGGGTACCAAAAAGGAAATTACCTCCCTCTTGGCTAGATCCTATAGGGCTGGAAAGCACTATGAGGACTGCACGAATAAGCAGGGGAACCTGCAGAATATGAAATAAACCAGCTGGACAAGAACACTCTTGTGCAACAGTGGCAAACAGCCTCTGCCAGTAACCAACTGCTCTCTGATTGGACATAAGGGCCACTCAATGGGAGAGATCTCATATCTGGTGTGGTGGTCTGATTCAAGTGTCCCCCATAAAGTTAGGTGTTCTGAATGCTAGGTTCCCAGCTGATGGAGATTGGAAAATTAATGCCTTCTGAAGGCAGTGTATTGTTGGGGGCAGGCTTGTGAGTGTTATAGCCAGTTTCCCCATGCCAGTGTTTGGCACACTCTCCTGTTGCTATGGTCTATCTTATGTTGGCCAGGGGGTGATGTCCACCCTCTGCTCATGCCACCATTTTCCCCTGCCATTGTGGACTTTCCCCTTGAACCTGAAAGCCAAAATAAACTTCTTTTCCCCCATAAGCTGCTCTCGGTTGGGTGATTTCTACCAGCAATGCTGAACCTGACTGCAACAGCAAAGTGGTACCAAGGAGTGGGATTGCTGCTAGACAACTGACTGTGTGACTTTGGCCTTTTGGAGGTGATTTTCAAGAGGAATGTGGAAGGATTTGAAACCTTGGCCTAAGAGACGCCTTGAAGTGCTGTAAGTATAGCTTGATGGACTATTCTGGTCAGAATTGAAAGACCTGAATGCAGTAAGAACTATGGACTGTGAGGTTTGGCCTATGAGGGTGAAAAAGTGCTTTGCTTGGACTGAGATAGGAGTTTGTGTGAAAAGCTTGCTATTATGCCCACGTCCTGAGAAGTTGTGCAGGGTTGCTTTGAATAGAAATGAACTGGTATGAGCAGAGGGATACGGCACAGAAGAAAAATCTTTGGGTGAACTGCTGCCCATTCCGCTGCAATTCTTTGAGAGATTACAACCTTTGAGATTGGGCCATCTGACCTGCACTGGGGCAACAGGAAGAGTGTAGACTCTTTTGCAGGGGCCTGAGTGCTCAATAAGTGTCCTGTTCTTAAAAGTCTGCTTTATTCCCCCCTGGATTAACAAATTGGCACCCTAACTGGTATTGTGGAGAATAAGAAATGCAGGAAAGGGGATTAGGGAAATGGCTTAGCGGTTACAGCATTTGCCTCTCAAGCCTAAGGACCCAGGTTCGATTCCCCAGGACGCACGCAAGCCAGATGCACAAGGGGGCACATGTGTCTGCAGTTCCTATGTAGAGGCCCTGGCGTGCCCATTCTCTCTATCTTTTCTCTTTCTCTCTCAGAAATAAATAATTAAAATATTTTGGGCTGGAGGGATGGCTTAACAGTTAAGGCGCTTGCCTGCCAAACCAAATGACCCAGGTTCAATTCCCCAGGACCCACATTAGCCAGATGCACAAGGGGGCGCACGCGTCTGGAGTTTGTTTGCAGTGGCTGGAGGCCCTGGTGCACCCACTCATTCTCTCTCTCCCTCCTTCTCTTTCTCTCTCCCTCTTTCTCTGTCAAATAAATAAATAAAAAGAAAAAGAAATGCAGGAAAGAGGATCATTGAGTTTGCAACACAGTCTTGTGTCTTGGAAATGGCCATGGGCAGTGTGAAGCAGGTTTGCTGGCTGCCTGCATGGAGACCCCATGGGGCCAAGAGGAAGAACCACGGATTGCAATGGAGACCCAGTGGATATGTAAGGACCACGAGATGGCTGCCAAGGAGAGCTGCCACCCTGATGGAAGTTTTCCAGTACTATGAGTAGCCTAGCTGGAAGGACAGAATTGAAACTCCAGAGACTTGTCGGTTAGAATTATAGACTTGTCAGTGGCTAGAGTTGTTGGACTTGGAGCTACAGAGTTTGGTGTTTGCCCTGTTTAAATCATGTATTGCTTGAGTATTTCTTTACTATACCCAATGCCATCTTTTGCAGTGTGCATGTTTATTCTGTGCCATTATGGATTTTTTTTGTTGTTGTTGTTTGTTTGCTTTTCAACGTAGGGTCTCACTCTAACCCACGCTGACCTGGAATTCACTATGGAGTCTCAGGGTGGCCTCAAACTCACAGAGATCTTCCTACCTCTGCCTCCCAATGCTGGGATTAAAGGCATGCACCACCACGCCCGGCCCATCATGGGTTTTTTGAAGTTATTTTTTGGTATTATGGCTCAGTTAAAAGATCTTCGACTATGGGGATGTCTGAATATCATTGGAATTGATAAAAACTATGAGGACTTTTGAAGTTGGATGAATGTACTGCATTTTACATCATGCATAGTTACCAGTTTATGGGGCCAGGGGCAGAATGTGGTGGTTTGATTCAGATGTCCCCCATAAACTTAGGTGTTCTGAATGCTAGGTTCCCAGCTGATGGAGATTGAAGAATTAATGCCTTCTGAAGGCAGTGTATTGTTGGGGGCGGGCTTATGGATGTTATAGCCAGTTTCCCTATGCCAGTGTTTGGCACACTCTCCAGTTGTTGTGGTCCGCCTTATGTTGGCCGGGGGTGATGTCCACTCTCTGCTCATGCCATCATTTTCCCCTGCCATCATGGAGCTTCCCCTAAAGCCTATAAGCCAAAATAAACCTCTTTTTCCCACAAGCTGCTCTTGATTAGGTGATGTGGTAGTGTGAATAGATGCCCCCCAGTATATTCAATAGTTTGTAGTTTGCATTCTGTAGCCACCTGCCTGGAGGCAATGCTACTGGGTGGATCTTTATGTGTGGTGGTAGGTTTTAGATTTCAATCTAAAGATATGCAAAGTGTGCCTAGCAGGAGTTCCTGAAGTGTTCTGTGGCTTTTGGCTTTTAGGCTTGTGCTTCTCTCTCTCTCTCTGCTTGGACCTGTGAAGGCAGGCCAACTTCTTCTGCGATTTATGGAACTTCCCCTGGATTTGTAAGCTTTAATAAATCCCTTCCTCCATTACTGTGCCTGGTCTGAAAGTTCATCTCAGTGAACCTGAAGCTGTCTGATACAGAACTTGGTACCAGGAGTGGGGTGAGATGTACCTGACCATGTGGATGTTGATCTTTTGAAACCTTTGTTTTGGAGGAATAGGCATGGACTTGGTGCTTGCAACTGAAGATGTCTTCTGGAGTGGTAAGCCAAATTTTATGGACTATTCTGATGAGAGTCTGAGAATGCTAAGTGCAGACAGCATTGAACTTCGAGGCTTGGCTTATGAGCTTTCTAAGGGGAAGAAAAGACTTCAGAAAACTTTGTTGGAACTGGGCTACTGGCATAAGGGCTGGTTACATCCTGCTGCCCAGGCCCAGAGAGTTTGATCAAGGTTAAATTTGTAATGGACTGATGTGCTTGGCTGAAGATATTGGACTGAGAGATTTAAGATTTTAAGCTGGAAAACCTTAAGCAAGTTAAAATTACAGGCACTAAGACTAGTTTTAGGTTATTAAATCTGCTATTGTCAAACACATTAGCAATCTTAAAGGAAGATGGTCCAATTGCTTTACCATGGAAAGGATGCCTGAGGAAAGACTATCATAGAAATGCAAACTCTTCTGGAAAGAGTTGACTGGAGAAGAAACCTGCTTTTCAAGGTTAGGATTTATTTTGTCTGTGAATTAAGAATATGGCTGTGTCCTGTACACCTGGTATTGGATTCAGAAGCATGGAAGATGTGAGGAGTGGTCATGAATTGCACACATTCCAGGAGCTGCTGCTGAAATGTGGCATGAAGCAGGGCATGATGCCCTGATAGGCTGAAAGAGCCTTTGGAAGATGGACCATGGTTTGCATGAAGACCTCAAGA
Source organism: Dipus sagitta (assembly GCA_036346955.1). NCBI lineage: Eukaryota > Metazoa > Chordata > Mammalia > Rodentia > Dipodidae > Dipus > Dipus sagitta. The sequence goes on along the minus strand of CM070776.1, from coordinate 86,146,457 downwards.
TGTTTTGGATATACCAGGACTATGCAAGGGCTACCATAGAGAGCACTGTTGGCCTAAGATAAAAGTGTTCCATGCGGAAGAGGTGATGGAAAGAATGTAAGAGCCAAAGGAAGGGTAGGACTCCTTATAACGTCCTCCCTCCAGACATAAAATGGCCTGGATATCCATGACCTCACAGTGCCTGACACTACCTGCACAAGACCATCATAAGAGGAGGAAAAGATCATGACATCAAAATGAAAGAGAGACTGATTGAGATGGGGAGGGGATATGATGGAGAATGGAATTTCAAAGGGGAAAGTGGGGGGAGGGAGGGTAGCACCATGGGATATTTTTTATAATCATGGAAAATGTCAATAAAAATTAAGAAAAAAAAAGTGTTCCCTGGCTACTCTGCCCAGCTGGAGGGACAGAATTGGAAAATCTGGAGACCGTCAGTCCCTGGTTGTATTGAACTTGAACTGCAGAAGATGTTTGTTTGATGGTGGTTGAGTTTGCATTGTTTTAGTCTCTCCTTGCTATGCCTTGTACCAGTAGAAAATGTTTACTCTGTGCCTTTATATGTTAGAAGTGTTTAACTTGTTTGATTTTACAGGTCTTAATATCTTAAATTGGTCAAGACTGTGGGGACCTTTAAAATTGAACTGAATACAATTTAAAATGTGTAATGGTTATAAATCTATTGGGGGCCAAGGGCAAAATGTGGTAGTTAGAATAGATGGCCTCCAATATGTTCAGTTCTTTATTGTTTGTAGTTTGCATTCTGCAGCCACCTGGCTTGAGGCACTGTCACTGGGTGGATCTTTAGGTGTGGTGGTGGGTTTCAGATTTCAATCTAAAGATATGCAAAGTGTGCCTAGCTGGAGTTCCTGAAGTGTGCCGTGGCTTTTGGCTTTTAGGCTTGTGCTTCTCTCTATCTCTGCTTGACCTGTGACGGCAGGCCAGCTTCTGTGATTTATGGAACTTCCCCTGGATTTGCAAGCTTCAATAAATCCCTTCCTCCATAACTGTGCCTGGTCTGAAAGTTCATCTCAGTGAACCTAAAGCTGTCTGCTACAGGTGCTTTCCACCAACAATGCTGAACCTGACTGCAACATCTGGTATTGGAAACCAAGTCAGATTCCCATGGTCAAGATACTCATACTTCAGAGAGAAGCAAAACTGTTCTCTGAAGAAGAAGAGTGGGCTTGCACACCAAAAAATTCTCTCAAGTACGTTTGCATACCCTCTATAACCCAAGCTGTTCTCACTCTTGATAGGAATATCTACTTTATTCTACAGATGGCAGAGAAAATGGGGGAGAACTAATATCCATCAATAAGACAAAAAGATAGCCAATTGCCTACCACAAGACATGCCACTTCTACCACATCTGCCATGGCCCAGGAGAAATTGCAATGAAAGTGGCAACATAAATGCTGCTCTTACTGTTAGCCTCACAACCAGCTCCAGGGTGATGGTGGTAGACACTGGTGAAGCACGACTGAGCAAAGCAGAAATCCAGAGGCTACAGAAAACTCAACCCTAAATCAGACAGCCAACAGGCCTGCCATGGTTCAGGGAACCTTGCAGAAGAGGGATCAGAAAGATTGTAAGAGCTAAAGAATGAGTAGGAATACCCTGAGGCATGGTCCCCTCTGCTATCCCACAGGGACTGACTGAAGCCTTCATGACCCCACAGTGAATACCATGAACCCACTTAGGAGGACTCCCAGGATAATGGGAGCAGGGGTGAGGGGGGAAAAGGAGTATAACATGTTATATAAAATAAAAAGTGGGAAAAATGTATCCAGGGAATCCATAGTACAAAACAAACAAACAGAAAAAAAACTACAGCATATCATCCCAAAATTAAATATTGGAAACACTTCTTAAGCATCCTTCATAAACAATGGCTTATTATCTGAACACATTATTATCTGAACACATCCAGTGACAGGACACTTACTGTAATTTAATAGAAGAATTCAATTAGTTTTTATTTAGAAATTGACACCTCACATTCAAGTTAGAAATATATTCAAGTTGAGGGCTAGAGAAATGACTTAGCAATTAAGGCGCTTGCCTGCAAAGCCTAATGACCCAGCTTCAATTCCACATTACCCACCTAAGCCAGATGCACAAGGTGGAACATGAGTCTGGACTTCGTTTGCAGTGGCTGGAGACACTGGCATGCCAATTCTATCTATTTCTCTCAATCTCTCTCTCTCTCTCTCTCTCTCTCTCTCTCTCTCCAATAAATAAATAAATAAAATATTAAAAAGAAATATGTTTAAAGTGAAAGTAACTCTGAACTTATCTAAAATAATCTTCCATTATATAGGAGTACTGGGATTGAATTCAGGGTATTATGTGTGCTAAGTAAGCACCCTATCAACTAAGCTACATCCCTAGACCTCCAAAAGAAATTTTAGTATCTTTCTGAACTTTCCTGGAATATTTGGCAACATTATTCCTTAACTCTTTAATAGCCTACATTTCTTTGTTTCCTTGCAGTGTTATTCTCCTGGCCTTTTTCATACCTGTGACAAGCCCTTCCTTTGCTTTTAATTTTGTACAACTGGTTATCAACCCTAGCCTTCTGTATATAAGCAAGTCTTCTACCACTAAGCAGTATTTCCAGCCTTTCTGTTTTTTTTTTTTTTTTGCTTTGTTTTGTTTTGAGAAAAGGTCTTAATATATTTTCTAGGCTGACCTTAAAATCATTCTGTATAGCACAGGAAGTCCTTAAACTTATCATCCTCCTGCCTCAGTCTCTTTATAAACTAGGATTACAAGTCTGTGCCACTAGGCTTGGCTTGACAATCCCATAACGAGTTTCACAGACTCTCCTCATATCTAGCCTAAAAATTAAATAGTAAACTCTATTCTTGGTTCAGTTTCTATTCCTTTCCTGTGTAGATGCATTAGGATGAAGCATAAGTGATTGCTAATTATCAACCACAATTGACCTAGTAAATGGAAACTGTCTCTAGTTAACAGTAATTTTCACAGATAAGTAGATTTTTTAATTGTTGGGAATGAGAGAAGAAAAAAACAGATAATGGAAATAACTGTAAAATAGAGTCTCTGAAAATGTATTAGCTGGTAGAGCTGCTGAGTATTTTCTTCGTTTTTTTTTTTACTTTTTATTGACAACCTCCATACATATAGGCAATATACCATGATAAAATTTTCATATTAATGACAGATAGTAAAAATTACAAGTATGATAAATAAGCATCAAATGGAGGTAATAGAGTCATTCAATTATGATAAACATTAATCAGAACAAACTATTTTCCAATAAGTACATGCAAATAGTAAGTGATGTAAAGTACAAAAAAGTTGTGAAAGAAAAATTGCTGGTATTACTATTCTTTTTGAAGAACAACAAGCATTCTGTAAGAAAGTGGTTCTCAGCCAGGTGTGGTGGCACACGACTTTAATCCCAGCACTCAAGAGGCAGAGGCAGGAGGATCACCATGATCTCGAGGCCACCCTGAGACTACATAGTGAATTCCAGGTCAACCTGGGCTAGAGCAAGACCCTACCTCAAAAAAACCAAATAAGTAAATAAATAAAATTTTTTAAAAAAGAAAGTGGTTCTCAAACACATTCAGGTAAAACTCCTGGAAGCTGTTTTGGAAATTACCACAGAAAAGTAACACATTTAATTTTATCATATAAAGCTGGAACAATTTTATTGGCAAAAAATGACTGTAGTATAAACTTGCTTTGGTAACTACTATACTCCTAGTGTTAAGAAGGGCAGTTATCCGGTTGTGGTGGCACACACATTTAATCCCAGAACTTGAGAGGTAGAGGTAGGAGGATCGCCATGAGCTGAAAGCCAGGCCACCCTGAGAGTACACAGTGAATTCCAGGTCAGCCTGGGCTAGAGTGAGACCCTACCTCAAAAACCAAAAAAAAAAAAAAAAAAAAAAAGTGGAGTTAGCCAGACATGGTGGCACATGCCTTTGACCCTAGCACTTGGAAGACAGAGGCAGGAGGATCACTGTCGGTTCGAGGTCACCCTAAGGACTACACAGTGAATTCCAGGTCAGCTTGGGCTCCTGGGCTATAGCAAGACCCTACTTCACAAATTAAAAAAAAAAAAAAAGGCAGCTAGAACTGGGCATTGTAACTCATGCTTGTAATCCTGGCACTTGGAAGGCTGAGGCAAGCAGACCATTGCAGGGTCAAGGTCATCCTGGGCTAAACAGTAAGTTCTTAGCCAGGCTGGTCTACACAGTGAGAACATACCTCAAAAAAAAAAAAAAAAAGCCAACTAGCTGGGCATGGTGGCATATACTTTTAATCCCAGCACTCGGAAGGTAGAGGTAGGACGATCACAGTGAGTTCGAGGCCAGCCTGAGACTACAGAGTGAGTTCTAAGTCAGCCTGGGCTAGAGTGAGACCCTACCTTGGGAAAAAATGAACTAAAAACCAAGAAAATGAAGAAAGAATAGTGAATAGTATATTTGTAAAATGAGTAAGCATATATACAAAAGTATACAGTATAAAAACCCAAGTAAGTATGGTTGAGTATTTCCCTGTTGGTTTATTTTTATTAATATCAATTTTGCCACATTTATTCACAGTGTCATTTGCTAGTAGTTCAGGCAAACAGCATGTGACAAAACCTTAAAAGCACAGAATTCTATGTTTAGCTTTAAATTGAGTAATGTAATACCTCAAAGCACAGGGCATAGAAAAATCACTGCAGGGGCTGGGTCTGATTGCTTATACCTGTAATCTCAGCACTCAGGAAGCAAGAAGCAGGAGGACTGTTGCTAGGTAGAGGACTACACAGAGAATGTCAGGCCAGCCTAGGCTAAGTAAGGAAACACTGTGTTTAAAAAAATAAAACAATCCCAGCACTTGGGAGGCAATCACCATGAGTTTGAGGCCACCCTGAGACTACATAGTGAATTACACGTCAGCCTAAGCTAGAGTGAAACCCTACCTCAAAAAAGCAAAAAATAAAAATAAATACACAAATAAAATAATAAATAAAACAAACCAAACAGGGGCTGGAGAGATGGCTTAGCAGTTAAGCACTTGCCTGTGAAACCTAAGGACCCAGGTTCAAGGCTCAATTCCCCAGGACCCATGTTAGTCAGATGCACAAAGGGGCACATGCATCTGGAGTTCGTTTGCAGTGGCTGGAGGCCCTGGCGCACCCATTCTCTCTCTCTCTCCCTCTTTCCTCTCTCAAATAAATAAATTAAAATAGAAAATAAAATTCTTTTAAAAAAGAGTCTTTAAAAAAATGGGCAGGGCTGGAGAGATGGCTTAGCAGTTAAGCGCTTGCCTGTGAAGCCTAAGGACCCCGGTTCGAGGCTCAACTCCCCAGGACCCACGTTAGCCAGATGCACGCGTCTGGAGTTTGTTTGCAGCAGCTAGAGGCCCTGGCACGCCCATTCTCTCTCTCTCTCTCTCTCTCTCTCTCTCTCTCTCTCTGCCTCTTTCTCTCTTTGTCTGTCTCTCTCAAATAAATAAACAAAAAAAAATTTTTAAAAATGGGCATGGTGACACACACCTTTAATCCCAGTACATGGAAAGCAGAGGTAGGAGGATCACCATGGATTCGAGACCACCCTGAAACTACCTAGTGAACTCCAGGTCAGCCTGGGCTAGAGCGAGACCCTACCTCGAAAAACAAAATAAACAAATGAATCAAACAAAACAGAAAAGGATAGGGTATGGTGGAACATTTCAGTAATCTCATCAGTGAAAATGTAGAGGCAAGATGATCAGATGCTCAAGAGCATCCTCAGCTATATAGCCAGTTTGAGGCCAGCCTAGGATATATGTGGCCTTGTCTCATAAAGAAAAGAAAAAGAATAGAAGGGAAGGAAAAAAGGAAGAGAAGAAAAGACATGAATAACAGCACTGAACTATCAGTTCAGAATCACGTACTGCTGGTAATAGTACCACAGTTCCAACTGAATGTAAGCAAAATGTGTATTAGTTACCTTGAAATAAATGGATGAAGTAAAGAAAAGAGGTGCTAGATGGTCCAGAAGAAGTGGCTTCACTTCTAGGAATTAAGAAATATAAGATTATTAAAAAACAGTTTTACTTAATTACATTGAATTAATTGAGCCCAAGTTTTCATGATACTTACCAGAGAAGCTGCTGAAAGGAATCCAGGTAACAAGCTGAAGGACCTGTGAGCGACAGGAGAAGCCATCCCAAAGAGGCAAGCTCTTATACAGGAATGCTTCACAGGAATAGAACCCCTCCTGAAACACAAGGCAACACTGAAACAACACAAGGACTCCTAGAAGTGTTCTAATTATTACTCTGTTCTATGCCATAGTTGTTTCAAGAGAAAAGCCATTTATTGCTATCAATATAGTAAAAGTCTTGGGTTAGGTGATAGACTTTCTCATGAAAAGGAGATGACTGAATATCTGGATATATTTACCATCTTGATCAAAATAGTTCAAACATAATAAAACATCAATTAGAAAACAAGATAAAAAGTCAAGTAGGAAAATACTTAAAGATAAATGGCATTGCTTTGTAGTACATGCTAATCACTTGAACACTCAATAAAATGTATACAAATGTTATATGCTAAGGCTAGAATGTCTCTGTAGCCCAGGCTGGCCTTGAACTTACCATCTTCCTGGCTTGGAAGGATTACAATTCCATTAGAAGCCATAGACCTAATCCAAAGTGAATAGCTCCTTCTGTTAAGATCTAAGTGTGTACCTTGGTTACTAGTCCATTAAAGTAAGGATCCAGGGCTTCCCTTTTGTCATTTGAGCCTTAAGTACTGACATGTGCTGGGATCTATTGTAAATCTTATTTTCATGATAAGTTCTCTGGATATCCATATCAAAGCTAAAAAGAAACTACCATCATTATCAGGAAGAATCTTAAATCTATATCTCTAGCTCAATTCTCCTTTCTGTTTTTCTTTACCAACTTATTTATTTATTTGAGACAGAGGGTGTGTGTGTGTGTGTGTGTGTGTGTGTGTTAGTGTAACAAAGCCTCTTGCCACTGCAAACAAACTCCGGATGCATGTGTCATTTTGTGCATCTAGCTTTATGTGGGCACTGGGCAGTCAAACCTGGGTCAGCAAAGTTTGCAAGCAAATACCTTTAACCACTGAACCATCTCTCTCAGCTCTCAAATCTCTTTTCTGAGCTCTAGATTCATCATCTTACTACCTGTGGGGTATACTTTCTTACATGTTCCACCAACATCACTTCTATCACACTAATCTTTCCTTCTAAGCCTGCTCCTCCTATGCTCCTCTTCAGTGAATATCACCCATCTCCCAAAGCAAGAAACTTAAAAGTCAACTTAGATTGTCTTCTGCCTTCTGGAAACTCAGAATGTGGGAAATGAATGTTGAAAGTGCCATGATAAAGGGAAGGGTCCACAGCAATGACAGCACAGAGAACAATAAGCTTACTGAAAATGACCTTCAGATGCATGAAGGCTTCCTGATAGGGCTTAGAGCTGACACATGAGTCCCGGCTTAAAAGTCAACTTCTGGATACTTAGGACAAATAAGTTGCTAGAACATATATGATATTCAAAAATGGTTGCTGCTATTCAGAACACAGGTTGTGGGCTAGGGACGTGGCTCAGCAGTAGAGTACTTGCCTAAGCATGTCTAAGTTCCTCTGTTTGATTGCTACACGAACCCTCCAAAACAAACACAAGTAATGATTCTATGACATTTATTTCATTGGCAAATTCAATTAATTTGATCCATTCAATTATATATTAAGTTTTTTGTCTTAAAATACATGTCTATCCCTTTTATTTGCAAATTTAACCTATTCTTCCTTAAAATTTAATAGTACAAAGATAAATATCAGTCCAATTTGGCTTTCTTTTATGAGCTTCAATTTAAGCAAAACAAAGATGTCAAGTAGGTCCTAACAAAAATATTTACAGTGGCCATCCAAATAAATTTTATCAAAGAATGATAGAGTGGGTAAAAAAAAAAAAAAGTAGAATCTTACTTGTAAGAAGCACTGTGCCCTGATGACAGTGTCCAGGAAATTTGAAAACTCTTTTCCTTGTTCATATTTATTCACCTTATACCAAATACATTCTAGAGCAGAAATAGTAAGCATGAGCTTCTGGTTATGTAATAAAAACTAAAAACAAAATAAAATATAAATAAAAACAAAATATAACTACCACTATTCTGAAGTGGCAAAGAAATGACAAATTTAATAGTTGTAAATATCACATATCATATCATATGGTAGACTGTAACAGGGATGTGAAAGTGATTGTAAGATGCTTCTTAAAAACATGGTAATAAAAGGGAAAGCTTCAAATGAAAACCTGTGGAAAAATTTACTTATAATGAATGTGATCAATGAGCTAGGTATAAACTACAAGTATTAAGAACTTACTCAGGGGAAATATGATGAATTCCACCACATCCTCTCTAAAGAAAGACTTTAAGTAGAAGAAATAATCTGTTAAATGACTAAAACTGACTTTAAATGCTTTAAGGATAAGAAGTTGCTTATCCAGGAAAGAAACATTCATTCTGGTCAACAGAAAGACTAGAGAAAAGTTCGACCTTGGAGGAATGAAATGATCAGGCTTTACTATGGTTTGGATGAAAGACCTTCCACTACCCTTCGTTTAATTCTATAACTAAAAAAAAAAATTCTAATGGCCAATGTGTCTTCCATATATACTGAGAGAAGAGATTAAGATTTCTAGTTGGCAAACATGAGCATTTTGTTCACCAGAAAGAATCACCTCTCCTATAAACTAATAACTTGGCCATTCACTATTATACATCAGTTTACTCTGAGTTTGCTTAGCATGAACCCAAAGACTTGTTGATAGCATGTTTCTTGGGCATACAATGAAGTGCCCTTAGACTGTAACATTCCTCAAAGGACAGTCATCTACTAGGTTTTGGTGGCCATCCAACATTGTTTCCTTAATCATGCTCCTCCTTTCTTGCTGCCTTAAAATGATAACATCATAAGTGTTCACACTCTGAATATACAATTATGAGAGAAATGACTATCACATAGGAAGGCTCCTACTGTCTAGCATTTTTATCTAAGACAAAAGGAACTACGTACAAATTATTTTATTCCATTATCATTCATCCAGTACGTTTATTTATTTAAGACAGAGAGAAAGAGGCAGATGGAGGAGGGGAGAATGGGCAAGCCAGGGCCTCTAGCCACTGCAAATGAACTACAGATACATGTGGTACCTTGTGCATCTGGCTTTTGTGGGTACTGGGGAATCAAACCTGGGTCCTTAGGCTTCACAGGCTATCTTCCCAGCCCCATCCAGTACTTTTCAGTACCAATTCTTACCTTCTTGCAATGCTTGACTCAACCAGTGATAGAGCCTCAGTAAGACTGATTCATCTCTGACACAGTTAACATAGTGAAGTAGCAGAGAGCTGTTTAGCACTGAGCCCATCTGAGATGGCAGCTGTAAAAACGGAAGTCAGTTCACAGTAATACACAAAAAGTGGGTCACAACAATAAGGAAACTGTCCTATAGGATATACACAAAAAATAGAGGCTACAGGCCCAAGGATATAGCTCAGTGGGAGATCATTTGTCTAGCATGCATGAATCCATGAAATTAATCCCAAGTACTGCTAAAAAAGATGGTATAAAGATCAAATGAAAAATGGAAATCAGCACATTCTCCAGTCACATACCTCTAAGCAATGGATATTCTGTAAGAATTGAGGGAAACTTTGAAGCTGTTCTAGTGGAACTGATCTACTGCCACTGAGACATTCAGAAAGATTCATCTTTTGCCCACAGTCTTGAGTGTAGCAATCAGAGTTTAGCTTTGGTATGACTGAGTGAGAATTCCATTTCTAAAGAAGAAAAATAATAGAACAACTTTAATGAACTAAACAGACTACAAACTATATGCACAACCTTTAATCCCAGCACTCGGGAGGCAGAGGTAGGAGGATCGCCGTGAGTTGGAGGCCACCCTGAACCTACATAGTGAATTCCAGGTCAACCTGACCTAAAGTGAGACCCTACCTCGAAAACCTAAAAAAAAAAAAAAAGAAGTAAATGGGCCCAGGCATGGTGGCACACACCCTTAATCCCAGCACTCGGGAGGCAGAGGTAGGAGGATCACCATGAGTTCAAGGCCACCCTGAGACTACATAGTGAATGCCAAGTCAGCTTGGGCTTAAAGGGAGACCCTACCTGGAAAAACCAAAAAAAAAAAAAAAAAAGTAAATGGTAAAGGACTTCAATTAATGGACTCTAAAGGTGATTTGTATAGAATCCCTATGTAATTAAAATCTATTTAAATATCTGTAATCTTCTCCAACAATGACATGGTTATTATTTCAACTTAATAAAAGAAAGACACAAGTCACTTGGAGCTTTAAATACCTACTTGTTTTAGAGAGCAGATATTAGCTGAACCTAAGGTCAGCTTTACAGATTCTGGACGGTGTCCCGGGTTTCTTAGCCTCACAGCAAGCAGAGCTGAAGTCCACAAATTCTCTGCATTCTTAAAATAGATCTATAAATTTAAGTGCAAAATGCAGAAAATTAGGCATTCCTAAGTTGGAGTAACATAAAGTCTAAAATTCTTTATTAGTTGAAAATACATTGTGAAATCCTTCAAACCCTTACAAATCCATTTAATGTTTTTATTTAAATCAGGAATCCACTAAAATACATCAACTAGGTCAATACAAAGGGCCAGTCCCTAATACAACTTCCCTAAGAACAGTTCCACAACACTAACCAGGGAGCTGTACATATTTTAGCCTTAATCTTTAAATTAACTTTATATAAAATAACATATTGCTATTGCTGAAGACTCCACATGCTTGGGCTGCAAGGTCACTAAGAAATCAAGCAGAAGCTGAGCTGAAAACCTTTTCCCTATAGACAGTGGACAGAAAGCTGGAAAAAAGCTATGCTGCATGCAGCCCTATGGGAGACAGAAGTCATCAGTGGAGATATCAGTTGACATTGCAAGCCTTAAATTTGGCCAACCAGGCCAAATGACCCAACAGGTGCAATAGTTTCATGTCTGTTATGGGGAAAACCAACTGCTCACTAATTGGACTAGAGGCCCACTCCACAGGAGGGAATACATGCCTTGTACTAAAAACCTATGGTTTAGGTCATGAGCCCTAAGGGTGTACTGCCTGGTGGTGTCTGGCTAAAGGCATATATTATGCTCACCAAAATGGCCAGTAAGCACTTCTCTTAATGTTTATACTCATATATTAATGTTATTCTCACTTTTGGGTTAGAGAACCTTCTCTTTTCAGATGGTAGTGAACTCTGTGATGACTCAAAAGGCACCATAGTACTGCAAAGAAGTGACCAAACAGTGTTGAGCACTGAAACATCTCTATCACACCCTCCAAGGCTCAGGGTCCATGCAGGAGAGATGATGGAAAGAATGTAAGAGCCAAAGGAAGGGAAGGACTGCTTACAATGCACTCTTCCAGACACAAAATGGCCTGGATATCCATGACAATGCAGTGCCTGACACTACCAACACAAGAACAGTATAATACGAGGAAAGATGATGACACCAAAAAAAAGAGAGACTAATTGAGAGGGGGAGGGGATATGATGGACAGTGGAGTTATGAAGGGGAAAGTGGGGGAGGGGAGGGAATTATCATAGTTCATTGTCTATAATTATGGAAGATGTCAATAAAAAAGTTAAAAAAAATAGGGCTGGAGAGATGGCTTAGCTGTTAGGGCGTTTGCCTGGAAAGCCAAAGGACCCTGGTTCGATTCTCCAAGACCCACATAAGACAAATACACAAGGGGGCACATGCGTCTGGAGTTTGCAGTGGCTAGAGGCCCTGGCACGCCCATTCTCTCTCTCCCTCTTTGCCTTTCTCTCTCTCTCTCTCTCTAAAATAAATAAAAAGTTTTATAAAAAGTTAAAAAATAAATAAAGATAACATGTTGTGCTGGGCGTGGTGGCACACATCTTTAATCCCTAGGAGGATTGCCATGAGTTCAAGGCCACCCTGAGACTACATAGTGAACTCCAGGTCAGCCTGGGCTAAAGTGAGACCTTACCTCAAAAAACTAAAATATATATATATATATATATATATATACACATACATACATACATACATATATATACATATGGCTAGGTATAGTTATGTGTACCTATAATCCCAGCACTCAAGAGGCTGAGGCAGGAAGATAAGAAGTTCAAGGCCTGCATGGCCTCCGTAGTGAGTTCCAGGCCAGTTTGGGCTACATGGAACAGCCTTTTCACAAAGAAAACAAACTTTTATCTCAATAGGACTTGCCTTTTTATTAATGCATTTTTTTTTATTTATTTGAGAGAGAATGGGTGTGCCAGGGCCTGCAGTCACTGCTAACGAACTCCAGATGCATTTGCCACCTTGTGCATCTGGCTTACATGGGTCTTTGGAAATTGAACCTGGGTCCTTTGGCTTTGCAGGCAAACACCTCAACCACTAACTCATCTCTCCATCCCAGGACTTGTCTTGTTGTACTATTTATTTATTTGGAAGCAAAGAGAGAAAATGAGAGAATGGGCTGTCAGGACCTCTAGCCACTGCAAATAAAGTGCAGGTGCATGACCCACTTTGTGCATCTGGCCTTACATGGACACTGGAGAATCGAACCGAGGTTATTAGGTTTTATAGGCAAGTGCCTTAATTGCTGAGTCATCTTTCCAGACCCAGGATTTGTCTTCATTAATCCCTTACCTTCCTCCTCACAGGCAAAGATACAGAAATCAAAGCAGGCGCAAAGAACTTATACAGCGACAACAAAGCCTGGAGATGAGGCTGCATGCCCTGAAAGAAAATGAGTTGTACATGTACAGTTCTGTGACTAATTAGAAACCAAAAAAGCAAATGCCCAAAATAATCAATAATAAAATGAAACTAACAGTCAGACTCGAATTTTACTGTGAGATACAAATACAGGAAGGTGCTATAGAAAATGACCACATGAGTAAGCAGATATTTATATCAACCATTATAAAACAGACTTCTCCAACTTGTGACCTCATATTTTATTACCATTCCCCTGTTTACTTCATCCTTGTATTGTTTTATCTTCTCTTATTTCTTCTTCTCTGCCCCATATTTTAGTCTTACCTGCTATATATAATAGCAGAGAAAGATTTATTCTTACTGATATATACTCAAGTCTCAACATTTACCTGCCCTTAATTTAGACATCCAGGAAGTAGAACCACAAGTAAAGTCAAGAAAACAACAAAAGAGATATTATCATAATACCTGTTCATCATAAGTCCTGGAAATTTAACTACGAAAGTTTATCAGTGATGCAACAGTGAAGGAAAAATAAATCTTATGAAAAATATTAACTTCATACCAAGAAGTGGTCATTACTCATAGATATCTTTGTTCAAAATAGCGATGTAGAGCCGGGCGTGGTGGCGCACGCCTTTAATCCCAGCACTTGGGAGGCAGAGGTAGGAGGATCGCCGTGAGTTCGAGGCCACCCTGAGACTCCATAGTGAATTCCAGGTCAGCCTGGGCTAGAGTGAGACCCTACCTCAAAAAAACAAAAAAAAAAAAATAGTGATGTAGAAAAGTAAATCACCAAAAGTAAATTTAAAATAAGCAACCAAATCATTTTACATTAAAATTTTACTGAATTGAATATTATATAAAGATAGTAAGTAGGACTTGGGAATACAACAGTCATGTGTTGCTTAGTAGAAATGGGGATATTATGAGAAATGTACTGTTAGATGTTTTCTTCATTGCATAAACATACTTACATGAATGTACTTATACAAACCTAGATGGTATGGCTTATTGTTACACATTTAGGTGATATGACATATACCAGTGTATATGTAGTCCATTGATGACCAAAACATTACATAGAGCAGGACATTTGTCCCATAATATTTACTTAAAATTAAATGTCTTGTCTTTTATTTTGTAATGCATATTAATATACATATTAACTGGGTTCAGTGTGATACTACTAATTCTACCTCCCTGTATTCCCCTGCCATATCCTTCCTAATCTCTATTGATTACTATTCTATACTCAGGTCAACACTAATTAGCATGTATATATA